>UELW01000556.1:10376345-11061345 GCA_900490495.1 Danionella dracula
AGTTCACGGAATCCGAAAATGTCCAAACACTTCCTTCTGCTCCACCGCATTATTTCTCCCGCAGTATTCATCTCCACGGATTCCATATCGTGCCTAGCCTTTGACTTAACATGTAACTCACTCACTGATCACCTTTAAATCTGACCATAAGTTGATCAGAGCCTGACATGAGTTTGATTGTCCTGGAAATGCTTCCGCTGCACCACATCGACCAACCACAGAACAGGGTTGCATTATGATTATCAAACTGCTTTGAGCTCCCAAAAAAGAACATAGCATTACTCAAACATGCAAGAACAATTCTGAATACAACCTGGAGCATGTTTTAATGATAGAATGCTAGCAAAGTTGAGTTTACATAATAGGGCATCTTTAAAAAAACAATTAATGCACAGTGATGTTAGAACTACCTCAGTAAATTCTGAAGAGTGCGTAAAGCAGATAGTTCTCGGAAGAAATCCATTCTGAAAATGGTTTCTGAACATGCTGACTTTGCAGAAAGAGACATTCCACCAAATAACTTCTGACTCTGCAGATTAGAGTTAGCTGATATATGATTATTCCATAAAACATCTCTAGTCCATAACTCAGAATGATTGAAAGCTGCTTCTAATGTTATAAGAATTCATTTGCATTGAAATGAATTAATCGCACTTCTTGCTTTTACTTCTATCCCCAGAGAGAGCAGCATGTGCTACAAGTTGGCAGATTGTTTCAATTACGCTGTGCATTTGCATCTGACAGCTTGGCATAGTTTACTGTCTTGAATCAGAAGGTTCTTGTTAAAAAGCTCACAAAGGCTGCGTGCCAAGTGCTTCCTATTAATGAACAAGGCTCAAAATGGTTTTCTGTCCAGCTTTCACTGAGCAGACTCCAATAGTGAATAGATGATTATTTTTAATATTTTAAAAACGAATAGACACCGAATGAAGTAAATTTCATTACTTCATTTTACATTTTATGTATTTTTCACCTGCAATATAATAATTGCAGAATATAGGTTTTGAGAGCAGTTCTTTATCACAATCTGGTCAGAAAGGATTTGGGTGATCTTCAGAAAAGGCAATATTTGAGGTCTACATAAAGTCAATGGTATTTTTTTCTTAAAATAATGAACCAAGTCTAGTCAAGAACTAATGGCTGGCATATAAACAACTCTCTTACTATTTGTTTCATTGATAATTAAAAAGCACCACCACAACATTTCTAATACAAATCCCACATTTTATCTTATATCATTATGTAGTTTTCCCTATCACAAATTTCTGTTCTTGCCAAAATGTCTATGCCAATTAAAGCTGAGTTGTTTGCAACTCTTAAATAGAGCAGTATTTGAGGCAAAGATTGATAAATGCAGCAAACCAGAAACAAGATCATTAGAGGGTCCATAGTTTATTAAATAACTTTTCTAGAGAATTCTTATTATATTGATCTTATTTTAGGCAGGCAACATCATATTCTTTTTGTCATCTCACTTTCGGTTTTGATTTATCCAAACGATTATTCTGTAACTGCTTATGTTACACTATAGTTAATGATAAATATGTGTTTGGTAATATATTAGTTAATTTGAGTTAATAAAATCCATAAAGATATGAGTCTGGTCATTCTCTTGTTTATGGGAGGACACTTTCTTTAAAGGTTCAGTTACATTGTGCTATTTTTTATTATATGTTGTTCACATTGGTCTAATTGTATGGGAGATGTGATTCTTTTACTTATATAGTCTTTATTTTTTATTAAAATCGCATTTATCATCCTCATTTTTCAGCACGGGCTTATTCCGGAAATGAGATGAGATTTTCAATCGGAAAACTTTGTAACCACTCCCCAGTTAATCACTGATTGGTTAGTAATTTGCATATTCATGCAGCGTATGCAATGTTACTGTCTGGCAGTCAATGTAGATTCGAGAGCAATTAAAGGGATTAATTACGAGCAAATTCACTAACACTACCCCTAACACACGAAGACAGATAGAAACATTGATAAACACTATAACCACACTTCACTTCAGGGAACACCTACTATTAAAAAACCCAAATATGTTTTCCTCCTTTGTCCTTATTTTCTTCCTGCTATGACCAGCTGATACAACTTCTATTATGAGAAGCTGAGATAGACCTTGACTATGTAACAAATTGCATATTGTCTCTACCCTACTGTAAGTCCTTTTGGACAAATGCATCTGCTAAATGCATAAATGTAATGTAAATGTAACGGCGTTTGGAGGGAACACTGTTTTACAACTTTCCCTCTGTGAGCCAGAGTCATATAGAGGTGTGGTTTCTGTTCACCCTGGAATTGAGCAGGTTCTTTTAATCCTTACAAGTCCTTTAATAACCTCCTTTTAGTCCATTTAATAAAACAAGTCTAAGTTGTGTGCTGCTCTCCCGTTTCGCTCGGTTTGATTCGCCCGCGTTGGTTTCCAGATATCACGAGAGAAGGCGTTGCTTTGTGGATAGTGCATCACTTCCGGGGGAGGGAAATTGGCCCTTTGATATCTGACCGTGATGTTGCAATGAGACTCGTGTGTCGTCGTCAATGGCACGAACAAAAACGTTGTTGAGAGAAACAAATTAGTTATAAATCACTATAAAATCCACAAAAATGCTCACCATGGCATGACCCCTTTAAAACCTTAATGGACAAGTTTGTTATTTAAAAGTAAATATAAAGAGATCCACAAAAAAATAAAATATATTCATAAATAAATAGTATACAACAAGTAAATGTTTAAACTAAGTTACTTGAGGAGAGTCTAAATTTGCTACATCATTGTGCTGGAAAGCATGTGTGCCAGGATTGGTCAGTCTATTGTTAACTGATTGGCTTACTAGGTAATGGGCAGGGCTTACATATCGGCGCAGAAAAGCAGAACTTTGGGACCAATGATGCTGCAAATATTGATAAGATTCACAAATTTAGAGGAATAAAACTGAATTTGTGGGAATTTTAATTTACAAAAAGTATGTGTACAGTAGAATGTATTAATTCACAAATCTTGATAATTTTTGTTATGAATTAAGTTATCAAGTTATGAATCAATTATCCTTCCATACTTTCTTCATCCCTCCTTCCCCCTCCATCTATTTCTCACAATTGTTTTTATTTTACAGCTACTGGTGAAAAAAAACTTACGTAAACATAAAAATTGTTGTCAAATAGTATTTAAAACACTTAATTTTGAGATCTGTTTGGTTTCGATACATGTTCATACATCAACACATTTGTGAATTATCTGGAACCTTTTAAGACCTCCATTCTGAAGAGGAAAAAATAACTGAGACAAACGTAATGCTGGTATGGCGGCACTGATGCTACTTTATGGATTGACCATTAGCAGTCAAGTGGAAAACATTAGATTCCTTCCGGACCTGATGCAGGGAGGGAGACCTTTAACACAGACAGAGAAAAGCATGACTGTAGCTCTTCCTGAGAGCAGATGTTTTCACACCAAGATTGTGCTGAGTAAAACGAAAGTAAATTATACAGGGCTTGTCGTACAGCATCAGTGTTTAAGGTGACTATGCAGGTGAACAAATTCAGGTCATTGATGCAGGATCTGCAGGAAATACGGACATGACCTTGTAAATGAATACAGATGTTGCTGCAGCATGCATAATGTACATACATTCAGACCCTGTAGCATTTGTGGTGGTAGTTGTTTTTGCTCTTTTCTTTCATGCTGAAGTGTTGCCTTTTTTAAAGTTTGTTGATGCAAGAAGTTATGTTCTGTATTTACACTGTTATTTTCACTGTTGCTCTGTGTTAGAAATAAAAGACATTATACAACCATTTCACATGTATTGCATTAAGGGATTTTTGCTGGCACAAAATGAACAGAAAGTTGATTACATCATTTAGTATCTTTAATAAGAATGTATAAAAATATTTTATGTTAACAATATGCTGTATTTAACAGAAAGACAGTGAAGATCAAATATTGATTAGAAGAGATAAGTATTAGAGTAATGTGTTCGCTTTCCGTCTGCAACATTGCTTTAAAACACTAAGACAGACTAATGAAATCCTGACATGCATGGAGGCATGGATTTCAAAAATCTTACTTACTCACTCGCACTGTCATTAATATCAAGTTGATTTTTAGCCACACTATCAAATCCCCTCCAGTTCCATTTATTCTCTGCATCTTCTTCAGTAACCCCAACTTTTACTTGAATCCACCATCTTCATTTTGCTCTTACAAGATTTGATTTTATACTCGATTCATATTCCTCTCTTCACCTCAGTACATGTCCAGCCCATTGGATAAAAAAATCTTATTAGGTAAAAAAAACTTGACCTTAGCTAAAAGCTGATAAAAACAAGACCTAAAATCTGCGTTTCTCTGCTTGTCCAATTTTAGGGTACTATCAAGCAGGACTTCGAGACACAGGAGGTGCTTTGGGGAATAGTTGCTGAAGCCCAACGAAATGTTTTCCTCTTTCATAAGTAACAAAACCTAAAAAAAAGCAAAAATGCTTCTTAAAAAGTTTAGTTTGTCTTTTTTTTTCTTCAGAATTGTTCATTCACCCAAATCAGCATGTTCAAATAAAAATAACAGGAGAGGACTTCGAACAATCGAACATTCATGAATAAAACATTTTACAGAATTCTGCATCTTTAGTATGCCCTAACCAAATTACCTCATTGTTTTCTTGGGGACCCATCCTGAAGATAAAAGTCCTGGTCCCGTGGTCTAGCTAGTGTTTAGTCATTCTGTTCCCACTATGCATCACTGTTAATACATAAGCATCCTCATTCAAAGTCTTCTATCTTCTTGAAGCTTCAGAATATACTATGATGGTATGGCTTCCCCTTTTCTAAATGGTGCATAGTTTTCTTCTCTTTTTCTCACAGAAGCATAAATGCAACATGACTACTTGAAAAAAAAATTTACACAATGTATCACTTTGTGTATCACTACAAGATAATATACGTTAAACTCACAAAGACACGCAATCCTTTACTTAACCAATTTCAACAATAAAATTAACGATTATAGGAAATTACTAAGCTATCTGGTAGACATTACAATGTGGAAATCAATTGTTTAACTTTTTAAAATGTTCATTTAATTACAGTAAAAGAAAACAAAGCTATCAGAGCTTGTGTGCAGTTCATGCCATATTCTCATAGTGTTTAGTCATAACTCTTATCCTGTGGTGTTTTCCTTTCATTCTTTAGTTTCATTCACACATTTATGGTCTCCCTCTGTGTATATGATCAGTTCAATTTGATTCTGTTAAATATAACGCATAATTTGCATGCTGTTGCTGCTATTCTCTATTTAGCTTTCTTATGTTCTCTGGTGACTGATTCCTTGTTTAAGTCTCCATCTCTTGTCTTTTCACCCCATTCTTGTGATGGGTGTCACCTTTGATGTAGTGGAACAGGTTTACCCAGTAGAGATCTCGGGGGCAGAATCCTTTCACATTTATGTTGCAAACCTGCTCTAGTTTGCTTTCTACTGTGATTTAAGAACAGAAAAGCCAGGAAAGTCATAATTAGCTTAATCAGTCGTATGTTGTGATGGCTAGATCTAAAATATGCAAGGCTGTGGTCCTCCAAGACTGACTTTGAGCACCTGCGTATTACATCCCAGTGCATTTAGGATGAGTTCTTCTGTGTGTCTGGTTGTTCAGTATTGTTTGTATACTACACACCGTGTATCCTGTGTCTGCTATTAAGGTATCATTGAGTTGGGTTTCTTGCTCTTACGTCTCTTCTGAAACCTAAAATGACAAATACTGTGGTTTATTATCAACATTTCTATACACAAGCATGGACTTTGCAATCTTCAAACATTGTCTTTCTCACAATAAGCACACAAAGCAAAACTATATTTTTCCATACTTACGGCTCTCACTATATATATATATTTATTGATATTACCTGTTCCAATCGCATCTCACTTTTTGGAGAGTCACCTACAAGGTGGATTTGCCAGATGAATATTTCTACGCTCAACCAATTCCAACAACAACTCAGTTTGATTAAAATCCAGAATTGGTATCGTTGTAAAAAAAAAAAAAAAAGCAGGAGTGTTGGCTCAACAATAAATTCCAAAATGTTTAGTAGAATTCTTAAGAACATTTTATTAACATTCTTTATTTATGTTCAAACAACACCTAGTGCTGAATATTTCATGCTTTACCATAAGCCATGAGAGATGTGCAAATTGGGAAAGGGAATTTTTAAGACATAATATTCTGGTGGAGTTTAGTTCTTAATGATATCTGTCGGGAACCCAACAAGTCATTGTCCACTGGATTTAAGTATGTGGTGTAACTAGAAAAATAATGAAACTCTGTGATCCTCCAGTGGTGATCAGAGCGAATGATCAGAGTGAATGATCAATGCTAAGCTACACTACGGGTGCTATTGCAATATGTCAAAAGCAATATTCCCTGATGCTTTTATTAACGCTAAAGACCTTTGCGTAAACATCATGTAGTTTTGTATCACTTTGCCTGAACCACAATAGAGATATAATTGGGACCAGTTGAGCCACTTTGAGTTCTGATTGGAGGAGAGCTCATAACACAGAGAAGGTGTTATTTGTGTTAAAATTGGTCCTTCGAAGACAGTTTGCATTTGTGTTAGTATGCTCACATGTGTCGATGTGTGCTGATAGGTTTTTGGCCAATGTTCTACTTAACACGTTTGAGGATGATGTTTGTTTGGATAAACTAAACAATACGATTCTTAGATGCAAGGGATTTGAATAGGCTTGGCAGTATAATATTATTGTTTAATGATACATTGAAGATTGTTAAGAAAGAGTTCTCAATGTTGTCTAATTGTAGACAAAGCTGCCCCAAACTTTCAAATGCAAATGTAACCCCTAAACTAATAGTAGTAGGAATAGTTTCCATTCATTTAACAGTACAAAACAAATAGGTTCATCTTTTCCGTTAAGAATTCTTAAATATATTCTATTAAGCATATTAAGACAATCATGACTGACCAAACAATATAGGTTTAGTTAGGTTAACAAAGGATATTTACTCACAAAAACTACATACATTTGTTGAGACAATGCAACAGTTTTATTGCAGTATGCTGCTTTACTTTCTTGTGGTCATGAAACATTTTTATTCTTTTTACAGTGTATATTTGCAGCCAGTATACCTGATCATACCTTGGTTAAAATATTTTTTTGAG
This sequence comes from Danionella dracula, assembly GCA_900490495.1. Taxonomy (NCBI): domain Eukaryota; kingdom Metazoa; phylum Chordata; class Actinopteri; order Cypriniformes; family Danionidae; genus Danionella; species Danionella dracula. The sequence goes on from UELW01000556.1 coordinate 10,383,516, forward strand.
AATTATTCCTGATGTAGGAAAAAATTGGACAAAATATTCAAAATATTTCCAAACCTTTAATTCGTTGTTTTTATATGATTAAATAACCTTGTAAACCCATAATTCACTTACTCAGTGAGCTTCAAGCCGATTATACGTGAGTGTGCATGTCAGAAAGGAATTATTATGTCTCTTTAAATTACATTTTTTTAGGCGAAGTATCCTGAGCATCAGTCTCGTTCTGCGCATGCGCAGGCGGGATGAGCGTGACGGCGGGTTTGCCCTCAGATGCGCGTAACCTCCATCCTAAACTCCGAGCACCAAACAGCACTAGAGACGCAGAAATGGGAGAATAATAGCGGCGGTCGGTCACTCGCTGTGAGGTAGGACGCTGTTTGGGATCTTTTCAGAGAAATTACACAATTTGAAAAGGTACGGAGTGAGCACTTTGAGTACAGACAGGTTTCCTGATACTCGTGCTGAGCGCTGACGGATGCGGGTTTGGAAACGGAAGGGAAATCCTCCGAGAGGGTTTGATCAAGGACGAATATTGCAGGAGTAGGACAGTCAGAAAACCAGTGTGTATTTACGTTTGCTGTTCAATTTGCTGTAAGAGAGGTTGTTTCGCGGAAAGATTTGATTGGTACTGTTTGAAATGCGGACAGCCTCACGTCAAATAACGTAACTACTACACTACTACCGCGTCTTTTTGTCAGCAAAACACACATTTTCGTGACGACAATTCATGAAAGCCATTAAAAGGACTAAAGGTTTCGCATTTTGTGTTTTAAAAGCTGTCGTGAATGTACAACCTAAATATTATGATGGAGAACGAACGTTTTCATGGAGTAGAAAATGAAACATTGGATTCTGGAGTACGACCCGGGAAAGTATATCCATTGTGTGTCAGTAGTTTGTATTTAAAGCTCGTTGACGTTCGACAGTGTTAGTGTCATTTTTATTTTATTTTTAATTTTGGGGGGTTCTGCTGATTTTTGAAAATAAATATGGCAACAAAACATTCAGAGTTGGCCGTCACACGCGTGTTCGTGTCGAGTTTCTGCCGTGAAGGGAATGGCGTGTTGTATTTCACGCTGAGAGAGAGAGAGATTTGGATAGGGGGTGCTCCATGGCTAGACATGAGAGTCTTCTTCCTGAGAGGGAGAGCGCTGGGGGGGAGGAGAGTGGGGGGGGAAGAGTGTCCCGGACGATTACTACCCTCCTACTGGTAGAGAGAGAGAGCTAGAGAGAGAGAGAACAGAGAGAGAGAGAGAGGAGGAGAGAGATTGAGAAGAATTTCCGATCCTTTACACACAGATGATCACGAGCCATCAATTTCGCAATATACTAGCCATTCTAGCCCATTCTATCACGAAACCCCCAGCTCCTAGTCTGCGACTCCCTTGACCGGGCTGGCCACTGCCTTTGATCTACATCTCCCTATTTCGGAGTAAACGTTCGCACCAGGGGGAGAGAGGGGGAAGGGGGAAGAGGGGAGAGAGAGAGAGAGAGAGAGGGGAAGAGAAAAGGAGAGAGAATCTATCTCTTTTTCATCCTCCTACCGTGGGGGGGGGGGAGAGGGAGAGGAGCTGGGAGAAGAGGGGAGAGAAAAACCGCTCTCTGCTCGCCATCGCTATGCACTGCGGGCGCGAAACAAGAGAGCCTCGCTCTCTCTCGCTATCTCTGCGCTCTCTCTTTCTCTCTCTTCTCTCTCTCTCTATCTCCCGCTTCCCCCCCCCCCCCACCTCTCCTCCCCCCCCCTCTCTCTCTCTCTCAGCGTGAAATACAACACGCCATTCCCTTCACGGCAGAAACTCGACACGAACACGCGTGGACGGCCAACCTGAATGTTTGTTGCATATTTATTTTCAAAAAATCAGCAGAACCACCCCAAAATTAAAAAATAAAATAAAAAAGACACTAACATGTCGAACGTCAACGAGCTTTAAATACAAAACTACTGACACCACAATGGATATGATACTTTCCCGGGGCGACTCCAGAATCCAAATGTTTCATTTTCTACTCCTGAAAACGTTCGTTCTCCATCATAATATAGGTTTGTACATTCACGACAGGCTTTTTAAAAACACAAAATGCGAAACCTTTAGTCCTTTTAATGGCTTTCATGAATGTCGTCACGAAAAATGTGTGTTTTTGCTGACAAAAAAGACGCCGGTAGTAGTGTAGTAGTTACGTTATTTGACGTGAGGCTGTCGCATTTCAAACAGTACCAATCAAATCTTTCCGCGAAAACAACCTCTCTACACAGCAAATTGAACAGCAAACGTAAATACACACTGGTTTTCTGACGTCCTACTCATGCAATATTCGTCGATCAAACCTCTCGGAGGATTTTTCCTTCCGTTTCCAAAACCGCATCCGTCAGCGCCTCAGACGAGTATCAGAAACCGTTGACTCAAAGTGTCACTCCGTACTTTTCAAATTGTGTTAATTCTTCTGAAAAGATACCAAACAGCGTTCCTACTCACAGCGAGTGACCGACCCGCCGCTATTATTCTCCCATTTCCTGCGTCTCTAGTGTGTGTTTTGGCGTGCTCGGAGTTTAGGATGGAGGTTACGCGCATCTGAGGGAAACCCGCCCGTCACGCTCTCGCCTGCGCATGCGCAGAACGAGACTGATGCTCAGGATACTTCGCCTAAAAAAAATGTAATTTAAAAGACATAATTATTCCTTTGCTGACATGCAACACTCACGTTAAATCGGCTGTGAAGCTCACTGAGTAAGTGAATTATGGGGTTTACAAGGTTATTAATCATATAAAAAACAACGAATTAAAGGGTGTTGGAAAATATTTTGAATATTTTGTCATTTTTTCCTACATCAGGGATAATCTCAAACAAATAAAATTTTTAACCAAGGTATGATCAGGTACTGGCTGCAAATATACACTGTAAAAAGAATATAAAAATGTTTCATCGCACAAGAAAGTAAAGCAGCATACTGCAATAAAACTGTTGCATTGTCTAACAAATGTATGTAGTTTTTGTGAGTAAATATCCCTTGTAACCTATAATAAACATATGTTTGGTCAGTCATGATTGTCTTAATATGCTTAATAGAATATATTAAGAATTCTAACGGAAAAGATGAACCTATTTGTTGTGTACTGTTAAATGAATGGGAAAACTATTCCTTACTATATTAGTTTAGGGGTTACATTTGCATTTGAAAGTTTGGGCAGCTTGTCTACAATTAGACAAACATGAGAAACTCTCTTAACAATCTTCAATGTATCATTATAAACAATAATATTAATGCCAAGCCTATTCAAATCCCTGCATCTAGAATCGTATTGTTTGTTTATCCCAAAACAAACATCATCCTCAAAGTTGTTAAGTAGAACATTGGCCAAAAACCTATCAGCCACAACGACACATGTGAGCATACTAACACAAATGCAAAACTGTCTGAAGAGGACCAATTTTAACCACAAATAACACCTTGTCGTGTATCGAGCTCTCTCCAATCAGAATAAAGTGGCTCAACTGGTCCCAATTATATCTCTATGTGGTTGCAGGCAAAGTGATACAAAAACTACATGATGTTACGCAAAGGTCTTTAGCGTTAATAAAAGCATCAGGGAATATGCTTTTGACATATTGCAATAGCACCCGTAGTGTAGCTTAGCATTGATCATTCACTCTGATCATTCGCTGATGCACCACCACTGGAGGATAACAGAGTTTCATTATTTTTCTAGTTACACCCATACTTAAATCCAGTGGACAATGACTGTTGGGTGTTCCCGACAGATATCATTAAGAATAAACTCCACCAGAATATTATGTCTTAAAAATTCCCTTTCCCAATTTGCACATCTCTCATGGTTATGGTTAAAGGCATGAAATATTCAGCACTAGGTTGTTGTTTGAACATAAATAAAGAATGTTAATATAAATGTTCTTAAGAATTAACTAAACATTTTGGAATTTATTGTTGAGCCCAACACTCCTGCTTTTTTTTTTTTTACACGATACCAATCTGGATTTTAATCAAACTGAGTTGTTTGTTGGAAGTTGGTGAGCCGTAGAAATATTAATCTGGCAAACCACCTTGTAGGTGACTCTACAAAAGTGAGATGCGAGTGGAACAGGTAATATCAATAAATATAATATTAGTGAGAGCCGTAAGTATGGAAAAATATAGTTTTGCTTGTGTGCTTATTTGAGAAAGACAAGTGTTTGAAGATTGCAAAGTCCATGCTTGGATTAAGAAATGTGATAATAACCACATATTTGTCAATTTATGGTTTCAGAAGAGAATAGAGCTAGAAGTAAAGCAAGAAACCCAACTCAATGTAGACCTTAATAGCAGAACAGGTACACGGTGTGAGTTACAAACCAATACTGAAACAACAGAACACAGAAGGACATCATACCTAAATGCAGGGATGTAATACGCAAGGTGCTCAACGTCAGTCTTGGAGGCACCCGCTTGGCATTATTTTAGAATTAGCAACATCACAACATACGACGAGTAAGCTTAATTAGACTTTCTGGCTTTTCTGTTCTAAATCACAGTGAAAAAGCAAACTTAGAGCAGGTTGCAACAGAAATGTGAAAGGATTTGCCCGAGAAATCTCTACGGGGTAAACCTGTTCCATACATAAAGGTTGACACACCATCACAAGAATGGGGTGGTGAAAAGACAAAGAGATGGAGACTTAAACAAAGGAATCAGTCAACCAGAAGAGAACATAAGAAAGACTAAATAGAGGAATAGCAGCAACAGATGCCAAATTATGCGGTACTATTACGAATCAAATTGGAAACTGATCATATACACAGAGGGAGACCCATAAATGTGTGATGACACACTCAAAGAATGAAAGGAAAACACCACAGGATAAGAGTTATGACTAAACACTATGAGCAATGGCAATGAAACGGCTACACAAGCTCTGAAGCTGGTTTTCTTTTACTGTATTAAATGCAACATTTCTAAAAAGTTAAACAATTGGATTTTCACATTGAATGTCTACCAGATAGCTAGTAATTTCCTATATCGTTAATTTATTGTTTTGAAATTGGTACGTAAAGGATGGCGTTGTTGTACTTTGTGAGAGTTTAACGTATTACTATCTTGTAGGATACACAAGGATACATTGTGTAAATTTTTTTTTCACAGTAGTCATGTTGATTTAGTGCTTCTGTAGAGAAAAAGAGAAGAAAAAAACTCGCACCATTGTAGAAAAGGAGGAAGCACATACCATCATAGTATATTGGAAGCTGCAAGAAGCTTCAAGAAGATAGAAGGACTTTGAATGAGGATGGCTTATGTATTAACGTGAGCATAGTGGGAACAGAATGGACTCTAAAAACTAGCTTTACCACGGGACCAGCGACTTTATCTTCAGGATGGGTACCCCAAGGAAAACAATACTGTAAAGGTAATTTGGTTTAGGGTAACTAAAGATCCCAGAATTATCGTAAAAGTGGTTAATGATGTTCGATTGTTACGAGAGTCCTCTCCTGTTTTTTTTAGTTAGACATGATGATTTGGGGAATGAAACAATCTAAGAAAAAAAAAAAAAGACAAACTAAACGTTATTTAAGAAGCATTTTGCGTTCTTTTTTTAGGTTTGTACTTAATGAACAGAGGAAATACATTTCGTTGGGCTTCAGCAAACTATTCCCAAAGCACACCTCATGTGTCTCGAAGTCCGCTTGATAGTTACCCTTAAATTGGAGCAAGCAAGAAGACAGAAACGAGATTTTAGCGGTGTTTTATCAGCTTTAGGTAAGGTAAGGTTTTGACTATAAGATTTTTTTATCCAAGTGGGTGGACATGACTGAGGTGAGAGGGAGGAATATGAATACGAGATAAAAAATAAAATCTTTCAGGCAACAGCAAAGATGTGCAAGATGGTGGATAAGTAAAAGTGCTGGGGTTCACTGAAGAAGATGCAGAGAAATAAATGGAAACTGGAGGGGATTTGATAGTGTGGCTAAAAATCAACTTGTAGTCTTAATGACAAGTGCGGTGGGAGTAAGTAGGATTTTTGAAATCCATGCCTCAGCATGTCAGTTCATTAGTCTGTCTTAGTGTTTTTAAAGCAAGTGTTGCAGCGGGAAAGCTGAAACACACATTACTCTAATACTTATCTTCTTCTACATCAATATTTGAGCTTCACGTGTCTTTCTGTTAAATAAGCATATTGTTAACATAAATTTATTTTTATACAGTTGATTATAAGATAATAAATGATGTAATCAACTTTGTTCATTTTGGTGCAGACAAAAATCCCTTGAAGCAATAACTGTGAAATTGGTGGTATAAGTCTTTTATTCTAAAACAGAGAAACAGTTGAAAAATAACATTGTTAGTAAATACAGACACATCATTCTGGATAAACAAACTTAAAAAAGGCAAACACTTCAGCAGCTTGCAAGAAACAGAGCAAAAACAATACCACCACAAATGCTACAGCCCGGTTGAATGTTGTAAATTGATGATGCATGCAGCAACACATCTGATTCATTACAAGGTAGTCCGTAATTTCTGCAGATCGAATCAAACCATGAAATGCCAATTTCGTCACCGTGCATAGTCACCTAAAACACTGATGCTGTCACGGAACAAGCCCTGTATAATTAAGTACTTCGTTTACTCACGCACAATCTTGGTGTTTGAAAAACATCTGCTCTCAGGAGAGCTAAGTTCATGCTTTTCTCTGTTGGTGTTAAAGTCTCCCTCCTGCAATCAGTCCGGAAGGAACTAATGTTTTCCACTTTGACTGCTAATGGTCATCCATATAAAGTGAGCATCAGTTGCCGCCATACCAGCAGTACGTCTGTCTCAGTTATTTTTCCTCTTCAGAATGGATGGGTTTTGCTTAAAAGGTTCCAGATAATTCACAATGTGTTGAGTATGAACATTGACGAACCAAAGATCTTAAAAATAAGGTGTTTTAAATACTATTGACAACAATTTTTTATGTGTCGTAGTTTTTTTCACAGTTAGTGTTTGCAAATAAAAAACAATTGTGAGAAAAGATTGGAGGAGGGAAGGAAGGGGATGAAGAAAGGATGGAAGGAAATTGATTCTAACGTGATAAACTTAATTAAGAACACAAAATTATCAGAGTTGTGGAATAATACATTCTACTGTACACATTACTTTTTGTAAACATAACAAAATTCCCACAAAATTCAGTTTTTGTTATTCCTCTAAATTTGTGAATCTTTATGTCCATATTTGCAGCATCATTGGTCCCAAAGTTCTGCTTTTCTGCGCCGATAGTAAGACCTGCCCATTACCTAGTAAGCCAATCAGCTTAACAATAGAACTGACCAATCCTGGGCACACAGCTGTCCTTCCAAGCAATTGATGTTTCTGTAGCAAATTTTAGACTCTCTCAAGTAAACTTAGTTAAAGCATTTAACTTGTGTATACTATTTATTTATGAATAATTTTATTTTTTGTGGATCTCTTTATATTTACTTTTAAATAACAAACTGTCCAGTAAGGGTGTAAAGGGGGGTTCATGCCATGGTGAGCATTTTTGTGGATTTGATAGTGATGATAACTAATTTGTTTCTCTCAACAACCGTTTTTGTGTGCCATTACGACGAACACGAGGAGTCTTCATTGCACATCACGTGTCAGCTTACAAAAGGGCAAGTTCCATCCCCCGGAAAATTGATGCACCTATCCACAAGCAACGCTTCTCTCGTGATAATCTGGAAACCACACGCTGGGCGAATCAAACGAGACGAAACGGGAGAGCACACACACTTAGACTGTTTTATAATGGACTAAAAGGAGGTTATAAAGGAACTGAAGGATTAGCAAGCAATTATTAACTCAGAACCTGCCAATTCCAGGGTGAACAGAAACCACCACCTGTCCTCGATATGACTCTGGCTCACAGAGGGAAAAGTTGTGTAAACACAGAGTTCCCTCCAAACGCCGTACATTTACATACATTTATGCATTTAGCAGATGATCTGTCCAAAGGAATTACAGTGGGTAAGAGAAATATGCACAATTTGTTACATTAGTCGAAGAGGGTCTATTCAGCTTCTCATAATGCAGTTGTATAGCTGGTCATCATTAGCAGGAAGAAAAATAAGGAGCACAAGGAGGGTGGGCGAAAACATATTTGGGTTTTTACTCGTACGGTGTTCCCTGAAGTGATATTGGGTTATAGTTTTTCTCAATGTTTCTATCGTCTTCGGTGTTCGGGTTAGTTATTCGTGAAGGATATTTTGCAGCCACACAAATCAGGAACTCTCCCCTCCCCTCTCGGCGCTCCCCGCTCCAGCGCAATAGGAAGTGATTGAACTAGGGCCAGAAGTGAGAAAGTTCAATGTTAAAACTGCTGAACTTTAGAGCTGAAAAAACATGTTTACACCCTGGTGTTTGTAATAGAATATTTAGTCATTGTAAGTAATTCTCAAATAAGATTGTATATGCATGTATGTATGTTTGGGAGGAAACAGGAAGTGACGTAGAGAGGCGGGATTTATACTGAAGTGACTCTCAAGGCTTAGGGTCCCTCCTTAGGGTCCCTCCCCTCTCTCTCTCTCTCTCTCTAACGACACTAGCGGGTGGACGTATTTTACGTCGCTCGTGTCTATACTTTTCCTCTTCTTTCCTCTCTTTCCTCTTTCCCTCTTATTTCTCTCTCCATGGTGCTTGCAATGTGATCACATTCTTCATTGATATCAAGGTATGAGTTTAATTCATGTTTGGAACAACTAATAAATTGCTATTGGCGATTGTGTTCATAAATCAGGTCTCATGAGTATTAAAATTCTACTACATATTGTAATGTTTTTTTATTTAGATCAATAGTTTTGACCTTCATGAACACTCAAAGGGGGGTAGAGGGAGGTTTAAGATATCTAAAAGGTAAACATTCAGCCAATCAAACATCTGTGTTACGCCTCTCTTGACCAATATTTAGTTACCGGGAAGTGTTGCACTTCCACGACGGCTATGGTTGGCTACACCCATTTTTACTTGTTTCACTGTTCATACGAAACGTCACGCATGGTACATGTTATAAACCATGTTGTAAACTGTGGATTGAACACAACTCTTTTTTTGGCTTGTGCCCAAGTTAAACACTGGATTACTTAAATAAACTAACTTACTTAGCTTAACTAAGCTTAGACTAACTATTTCATTGTGTAACATTTCCACATTTCTATATATTTGTTCGGTAAGTTGAGTACTTAATAATTTTGTCTGATGAGACTGTTACATGTAGTTAAAAAAAAGTATGGGACATGGTAGAAGTGTAGCTGTGGGAGGTAAACAGGATTTTTTGCGGAGACCGAAAATACATGTTGATTCAAATACGTTTGAATGATGCCTGCAATTTGAAAGTTATTAATAGTGCAGTGCTAATATAGAGGGGTCATATATAGTGTTGTGCTAGTTAGTAAATATAGCGAATAGTTTCAGTTACTAGTTACCTGAATCAAAAAGTTACTGACTACGTGTGTTTAAAAGTAATGATTTTTATTATATAATAACATGTTTTTTCTTAAAATAAAACAATCCATTTTGTATAAAACTTTAGATATAGAAGTATTGTATTATTAGAAACAACAGATTTGCTATTGGATGCCATCAACAGTAGGGTTGGGTCGATAGACGATTGGGTGATGAACTCACCATTTCAACAACCAGTTTTTGTGGCGCTTAGATCTATAGCTCGGGTGGTTTCATGTGATCCTGTCTGAATCTCCACTTTGGTTAAAAAAAAAAAAAAATTATATTTCCACTTTCAAAAACACATTTTTCTCTCACCTTGACTTGCACACCCCCAATCCCCCCTCCCCCCCCCCTCAACGGGTAAAACTGTAAATGCGTTAGTTTATTTAAAAAAGTACTGCATTGGCGTATTTGTTACTGCCAATAGTAACACTGTTGCTGTACCGCATTATTAATAACGCGTTACTGCACTACACTGCTCATAGATGTATTCTAAATGCTGAAAAAGAGCATCATATGGCACCTTTAAATTAGGTGGATTGAGCAGTTTAATTAGAGGATTTACATTTTTGTTGTCATACTTAATGTAGTATTACAAAAAACTAAAATAAAAAGCAGTCAAAATAAAACCATCCAAACAATAATAACATAAATAAAAATGAGACTGAATACATATCTAACAAATAAATGTCACATCAAATTGCAGATTAGCATCTCAATAAACAGACAGAGTTTACTTCAATGAAAAAACCTTACTAAAAAAATACAACCAAACGATAAAGTAACAGATTCATTGGTTCAAGTCCTAATTTACTTACTAACTTAATGAGTAAAAACACAACACAAAACTAAACTGCTCATTAAATTTAGGTGCATAAATATACTCATAATTAACATCATGGTGATGGAGTTTGCCTGGGAAACCAAATAATTGCAAACTTTCATGTAACACAGAATTTCTGCCCTTAGGATCTGACAGTGAGAGAGCAAGTCACGTTTCCCCTGAGCAAGCTGAGTGAGTGAGTGAGTGTACAGTGAGCACGAGAGCGAGTCGTGCATGGCTTCAATCCCCCACGCTTCTCACTCCCACCCAGCCTGCGCATCATGTGTTAGGGAGGGCTGCTTGCTTGCATGAGTGTTTGTCTGTTACGTCATGTGCGGGGAAGTGTAAACACTAGGAAGCTGGAATCATTTCCCTCTCCCACTATTTCTGTGCATATGGCCAGAATGCAACGGATAATTCTCTGCTCATCATTGCAGCATATTTATCAGACAGTTGGTTGCTCAGAATTCAACTTAATATTAGTTAAGCTAAGTACACTTATTGGATGTCTTGATCAGAGTTGAAGGATATAACACGTTCGAGAATGAAGCAGAGTGTTATTATTCCATGCATTAATTCTGTGCCCTCACATACCTTATCAACTCAAGCCAAGACATTATTTCATTAGTTCACATTCATATATGACTGCCTAATATCACAAGTGATGACTTGAGTAATTAAGAAGAAAAAGACCTGATCTCACACTGTCCTCTCTGAGAACAGTCTGGGAAGTGTATTTTTTTACTATCCTTTTTATTGTACCTCATTTCCAGCTTTTCTAATGCATCCTCTCAAAGGACATGTCGACTCTGTATTGTCCGAGGGGTTCAATTTCGCTGGATGTAACAGTGTAGTGACCAACAAAGGTCTTCATTCACAAGAAGTAAGATGTTAAATGGTTGGCTATTATCCAATGTGAAGATGATTTAATAATATTGCTACAGCTATACCTCAGATGAATTGAGAAATACAGATTACCAGCCAAATTGGCGAGCTGTTGGAAATGTTTCACAAATCTTGATAATTGCCTGTTTTGGTTTTTGCTTATTAACATCATTTTTGGAGGGGATTGTCTAAGAATTGCCTGCTAACACTTGCCAACTTTAACTCATTAGTTTAAGGAGACTCTAATAAACTTGTGTAAAAGAAGTCATGTTTTACACATTACCTACCTGAAGGCAGATACAATGCAGGAGTGATCAGAAATTTGGCTGGAATGCAGTTACTTGTTTGAAAGCAAAAGTGTTTTAAGTGCACACAAGGCAGATATACTCTGCACAAAAATGACTTGAATCAACATGCAAATATTAAGCGAAATGTTACACAAAAATCTTAAAAAATATTTACTCAACACATAACTCTGACAGAACAAATGACTGAACTTTTTTTTAATCCAGTCAACAACAGCCACTAATAATATGAACTCAATTAGAAAAAAATATCTTTGTCAACAACTTTCCAACCAAAAATTGAGACAACAAAAATTCATCACTGACTGAATTACGCTTTTAGAAAACATTGAGTCAACAAACATTAATTAGTTTACAGTCCAGGATTCAAACTGCAAGCACCATGAAATGCTAGGAGATTAACAACATCCTTTCCCTGACCCTAACATCGAAGAAAGCATCGTCTCCATCCACATTTGCCTCAAAAAAAGTTAATAACAAGACTTCAGATTTTTTTACACTGGTCATTACCTGTTTCACCTTATGTTTTTTTTACACTTGATAACATATACCAGTAGTAAAACTTCTCGATGATGCTGACATGTTATCCTTGTCAGCTGAGCCAAATAAATCTGATAAACAAAAAGTGATTTTGTTGAAGTTGAAGCTTATTCACAAGGAAAAATATAATCAAAGATGTTTATCGATCTCAGTGTTTATCCATCTGGCACCTTGGAATAAGGTCTCTCTAAGTGCTGACCAATCAGAGACCCTGTAATTGGCTGCACAAAATCTTTAAAAAAGCATCACTCAGGAGTTAGCGGGGGTAAAAATATGTACAAATATATAAATGTAAAAAGCCAGCACACGCAATGTACAGTCTCTACATTAAACCATAAACGTGTTTATGTGCACCACAGGTAGTGTAAAAAAAAACAACACTGTAAAATCAAATAGTACACTTTATTTTAAAAATCCTAAAAAATATATGTTTTCTGGGTTTTACTGAAATGTTGAGATTACTTGAAACTAGTTTTGGTCAATGTTTGTAAACATTTTGCTGATAAAATTACTATTGTACTAACATGATCAATGAAGGACAACTCCCCTCCCCCATACACCCAACAAAATAACGGATTGGGCAACCTCCGATTAAGATTATTAAAAGAACATGTTAGAAACTTGTCACTGACAATTTTGGAAACAAACTATAGTTTTTTTAAAACATTAAATCTGTAAAATTTGATTGTAAATTGTTTAAGACAAAATTTCATTTTGGGGTGTCTTCTTTAATCTCTCTCTTCATTTTATAATAAATTCTTTGAAAAGTTTTTGATTTATTTTGAGTGTTTTTGTTCTTTTGATCAGCAGCACTTAAAACATTCTCAGTTTACTTTGAAAATCTTAAGAAACCGATTGAACTTAGATTTTTAAGTCAACATTACTTAACATTGAATAGTAATTTACTTGAACTTGAAATGGTAAGCTTACTATAATTGCATGCAAAATTATTGCCATTAAAGTTGATTAACTTACATTTACAGATTAAGCTTACTTAATATTTACTAGTACATTTACTCAAACATAATTCATTAAATTTCCCTTATGTAGATGTTCCTCCTAAGCTTGTTTTGAATAAAAGAGGCAGTCAGTTTTTAGGTAAACTGTACTAATTTGAATTTACAGTGTACATTATTCATAATCAATAAAAAGTAACACACCAATTTACTAAATAAAAACATTTTGATGGCACTAATATTTACACTACCAAAATAGCAGTGGTCTCAAATCTTAACTGAACACACCTGATTCCACTAATGAAGCTCCAATTGTTTAAAGCTACTAGTGTTTCTCTTGAAAGATGGTTGTAACAAAAACCAGCAGGTGCTACAACCCTCCCAGAATTAAGTTTGAGACCCCTGACATGCAGCATGTTGGAAGTCGCATAAGAAAACATGAAAGAGCAAAGCTTTAATAGTTAGCAGATGTAGAATAAGATAAATGTTGTCTGTCTGCACTTTAGTACCACTGTGCCAAAAGACAATTCTGTGTTTTGTAAAAAAAAAAAAAATACTTATTCGGTTCACTAGGAGTCTACTTGCTTTGAATTCATTCAATAAATATATTTGATCCACTTAAGCTGATAGTAACTTGATAGATATACACACAAAGCCAAACAAGTACACAAACCTTCAATATGTAGAGTACAGCACTGGGTCAGGGTGTAATCCATACTGTAACTCGATCATGCACTGTTTGCCAGTTTCATTAAATTTAAATTCTAGCTCCAGAAAGGAAAAATATGCACCTGCGAACCCCTACATCCTCAAAAGAATAGAAGCCATGAGAAAAGCTTATTTAAGTGTCTTAATACTTGATCCAAAAACCTGTTCACTTGCTCCTCTAATAAAAAAAACATGCAATTGGAATTGCTCACCTTTGTTGAGACGCAAAGGATTTTGAGATAAAATACAAACACAAAACCAAGTCCAGCTTATTCAAAAGTGACAGAACGACTTCCTATAAAAGCTATCCATATAAAGCATCAGCTTCTTCCTCCTATCATCCATGTTTCACAGCCGCCACTTCCTCTGATTTTCCCCAACGCTGCCCATCATCAACTACCAGCCTAAAAATACTCTTAAAGAGACAGTGCATCTCTCTCTCTCTCTCTCTCTCTCAGCTGACAAGGGACTGCCCTAATCTTCTCCTGTTCCATTCGACCAATCAGAAGCAGACAGGAAATCAGTAAAGGGATATAGTGAAAGTCGAAATGTGGTAGGCAGCTGTGGAAAACAGATTTGTAGGAAGCATGAGTGGAGCAGAATCAGAGGGAGATTATGCTCTTTAGAGATTCTGCCTTGGGACGGGGTGTATGTTCAGGGCGTTGTGAGTGGGTTTTTAACATTAAAGCTTTAGATTACATAGGATAAAATCCCAATAAAACGGTTCTTAATATTATGCAATGCAATCTTATTTAATTGTGTTTTTGTCTTGAAATCTATAAAAAATGAAGAAATGTATGATTTGAATGACATATGGAGACCAAAACTGTGTATACTGCTATGCAGTGAGTGAAAAATGGCCAATGTCAACAGAGATTGATAACAACTATTACGGAATAGACAGCAAAAGCAAGGATTAAGTGAATTTAAAAAAAATTACTGAACAGATCATTCATTCATTCATTCATCTTCATGTCGGCTTTATTCCCTTTCGGGGTCGCCACAGCGGAATGAACCGCTTTTACGCATTACGTTAATTACGTTATGTTTTACGCAGCGGATGCCCTTCCCTGCCGCAACCCATCGCTGGGAAACATTCACACACACATTCACACTATGGGCAATTGTTCTTATTCAATTCACTTATTCCGCATGTCTTTGGACTTGTGGGGAAACCGGAGCACCCGGAGAAAACCCACGCGATCACGGGGAGAACATGCAAACTCCACACAGAAATGCCACCTGCCCCAGCCGAGCCTAGAACCAGCGACCTTCTTGCTGTGAGACGACCGTGCTACCCACTGCGCCACCGTGACGCCCTGAACAGATCAATAAACTGTAATTTTAACAGAGTAAATGAGGATGAGTATGTTAGTTTCTCCAATGCCACTGCCCTACTTGGTTTAGTTCCAACTCTGATTCTATACTTAAAACTTTAGCTCCATATAAGCCAGGATGGTAGGTGTTTTTTAGCATCTCTTGTTAATAAATTAAGGACTGCTGTTGTTAAATTGGTCAAAGCATGTTAAATCAAGTTTTCAAATATCAGAACATACATATTTTAAGTTATGAGAAACACCAGTAAAGTTGTGCTTGGTAATTTGTAGCTTTATAACTCTGAAAATGTCAGTCGGTTATTAGATAAATCCAGTGCAACACATCAAATGAAGCAAAAATAAAAAATGTTTTGCAAAATAACAAAAATGGCACAAACAAAATTAACTTTGTAGTTTGAAACTACATGCACAGGTATCAGCATTATTAACACAGTTGTGGTTTGCTAGTGGAGAGTGGTACTAGAAAATCAAATTGAAGGTTTAGCGTGTTTGAGTGCACTGAAAACTCTAATTCTTTCTCCATAATGAAGTCTTCCTCTGTCTCACTCCTCATTGGTCAATAAATCTGTGACACAGAAGGGAGGCGGGTTTAAGTGCAAATTAATTTCATCAATAAAGGGAAATAGTTCCATGTGTATTGGAAGACACATGGCCTAGGCCAGTGCTTCTCAATCTGTGATATGCCCACTAGTTCTATGCAGCAGTCATTTCTCTGTGAGTGTATTTCAGTCTAAACTAAAGCAGAGCTCAGACTGCAAGATATTCAATGTAAACGTGTTACAGATCTTTTCACTTTGCAGGACTGTAGCATTCAGTCGCTGCTGTGTTCATACTGTATGTGAGCAAGACCTAAGTCACATGAGACTGGGTTTATCCACAACAATGGTAGCGCGCAAGAAGTCTGTCTTACAGATTGCATGTGCGCTTGTTTGCTGTGAAAAGAAGAAAAAAAAGAAGAGTATTATGGAAACGAGGTCAGAAAAATATTAAGACTAATAAATAAAATAAAACAATAAAATAAAAACAAGTATTTTGTATGTGTTGCATACAAGTTTTGGCTTCTGTGTTAGCTAGTTTACTCTGTGACAAATTTTCTTTGCTTTATAAGGTGTGAAAAGCATTATTATGCCTGCCATGCCAACAGATGATCAGACTGGGCTCAGGAAGCTGCTCTGGATCCCGGCAGATGGAGTTCCATATTGCTATATTTCAGTCGGAATTGGTTTCACAGTGCATGAATCTGTGTCGCCGTCAGCTCAAGATATCTAGAAAGACAACTATTTCTCGATTTTAAAACACTGTCCCTTAGAATAAAGGACATCACTAACAACATTAAAACAATTCTGAGCGCATTAAAAAGCAGATATTTCGTACTGATATGAACTACTGTACTGTTTGCAGTTCATTTAAGTCCTGTACAGTGCTGATTTTTTTTTTAATGAAATCGTACATTCTCAATGCTCAGGTTGTATAGTGTTTAACAATTCTAAAACAAATGTATATTTTTATAAGCATCTTATTTGAAACATATAAAACTAGTTGAATAGGAAGGTCTGTATGCTGGTGGCTGTACTGTAGTGTATTTTAATATTGCTCAATACGGTGCTACTTGGTGTGCCAAATGTTTTCTGATGGTGGTGTTTAGTGAAAAAAGTTTGATAACTGCTGGTCTAAGGATGTTTGTGCAACTGGCTTTGCCTTATCTCAGACCTAGCCAGGTCAACTTTTCTGCTTTTTTACTGTTTTTCAGGAAATTCTTTCAAAGTTCTCCTCATAAACATTCTCTCTTTAAATAAAATAACAAGGTGAAGCACAGGCAGAGTGAGAGGATGTTTAAAGCATGAAGGCCTGCTTGACTGACAGACTGAGGTGGTATATTGATGAGTTTAGCAGTAAGCTGCTCGCCGAGCTTCTGCCTCCTGACACACACGATGTCCTTCACAGAGTAATGCAATCGCAAGGTCTAGACACTTCGCTGTGTATAATTGAAGAAGTGTAAAACAAGACGGGCAAACCCTATCTTGGTATTCGTGTCCTTCACTCTGAATGCTGTTTTAATGAGTCACACTCTCTCCAAGTTCAGCAAATGTTTGCTTTGGGAACAGGAGACTTTGTGGAAACAGAAAGAAAGGTATATTCACTGTAAAATTATACGACTAACTAATACGTTTAATTCATTGTTACAAGCTCAACTTTAAGATACTCTCCATCCTAGCTCCACAATCTCAACTAGACCAAAATATACTTGTTTTGAGAGTTATTTAAATATTAAGTTAGTGGGTAAATTGGAAGCTGTGCAAAGAAAGTGGAGCCGAGGTGGAACGGCTACAATGTGCACTTGTGGTGCGGAGAATGTAGAAATCCTGGTTGATGTCGTGAAAGTTTAAAGTAATTTAACTTTGTTCCATATTTCTGGCCACGCCAACCATTCAGGAGCTTCCTAGTGTAGTCTCATGGGAAAACAGGAAGCCAGGAATTCTGGAAGGGGGATTTTAACTTCTGGAAAAGCATGTGAGTGGAGATATTCTACTGCGTTGACATGTCTCATGTTTTACCAGTCTTGGTCTGATACATTTTTATTTGCCCTTTAAAAAAAATGGACTATGGCATCATCACAGATTGCATAATGGTTTCATTTGTAATTAGTAGAGTTGTGTGCTCGAAACCAGTTCATTGTCATTTTCTTGGGCACATATACTTATAATACAGTCAACCAATGCTTCTAATGGATGCTTCCATGGTCCCTTACTTTTTTATAAATTGCAAAGCAGCTTTATTCACTGACCTTGAGATTCATTCCATGCACAAAAATAGCAGTGAAACTTTCATGAGGATGGTAAAAATTATACTTCAATATCACCTTCACTGGCTCTGCAAAGGCACCTAGGTGTAAAGCTAGCAAGGTTACTGTACTCCAGAGATCGAGTCTCTTTTCAAATATTTATAGGCCGTCACTGGCACACAGCTGTTGTTCCTGCTACTGGCCCAGCACATGCTAACTGGGCAACGGTCAACTGGAGTCCGCCTGTCAATCTCTACACTCGTTTCATTACATAAAGTGAATACATGAATACATACAGCATAGACAGTTCTGTTCATTTGTATTGGTTTCAGTGACCCTAGTCCTGATTTTCCTTATGAGGCAAACCAGAATTCATTGCACACTCAAAAAAAAACATCCTGAAAACGTTTCCCATAAACACACCATATTAAAGAGCTGAAAAGGCAGCCTTAAAGCATGGGACCAATAGAATTTTTCAAAAGGTTGCTGATTTTGATCTTTACGATAACTTTGAGAGGGATGAAAACTTCTACTAATCATTCATTTAAGTCACAGGTGTTCAAAATCAAATCTGGAGGGCCACATCCCTGAAACTACCATCTATCACACCTCATCACATTAAATAGGGCATTCTTTGCTTTTCTGAGGCCAGATTAGAATGCATACTATAACGTGGTTGAAACTAAAATGTGCAGAGCTGGTCCTCCAAGGCAGACTTTGAATACAACCGACTTAAGCTATATCAATCCATAGTTTTGCATATTTAAGGAATTGAGTTGATACCCATGAACCAATGATAAGCAGCAGGTTTTAGGGTTCTGTTTTGGCACTTCTGCCTATTTATTGCCTTTTTAACCTCTTTCAACTCTCAGGCAGAGACACACAGCAGGATTGTAACACCGACATCACTTTGTCACAACATTATGATGATGTTCTCGTATGGTTACTTTTTTGGAATTTCACCTAAACTTGCTGCTCCTTCAATAGTGGGTTCTCAAAATACGTTGCTGATGGGGACCTTATGTAATGTTGTAGTTATGCGACCTCCTAAACTTCAGGAAAGTGTTTTATATTGCTTTCATGCCATTATCACAGACCATTATATTGAGACATCAACAACAGAAGTTTCAGGACAACAGGAACAGAATGTTGGGTTTAACAAAATAAAAATGGTTTAATGATAAACCTTTAATTACTGTTGACAACAAACGCATGGTAGGTTCTCTCTTCTCTCAGTAAATATCAAGAGGAGTCATGATTACAATACAAGTACTACAATAAAAATCTGAAACTTGAACAAATAAGGGAAAAAACTAATTTTTAACTGCACCAGTTGTTTCAATAACTGAGAATCTGTTCTAAAAGTATTAGTGTCTATGTACCATTATAATCTTGATTCAATTTAGTTTATAAACAACAAGTAAAAAGATACATTTACATTACACCTGAACTTATGCATTTGACAGACACTTTTGTCCAAAGCGACTTACAGAAGGGGAGGGACAATATACAATTTGTTACACAGTCACAGTCTCAACTCGCTCATAATAGAAGTTGTATCAACTGATCAATAAAGCATAGCAGAAAGAAGATAAAGACAGAGGAGGAAAAAAAAAGAAAGTTTTTTATTATAGTAGGTGATCCCTGAAGAGAAGAGTTTTCAGTTGCTTTTTGAAAGCTGTTAGTGTTGCTGCTTTCCTGACTGGATCAGGAGTTTGTTCCACCAGCTAGGAACAGTGAAAGAGAAGGTTCTGCTCAGAGATCTTCTGCCCTTGTGGGATGGAACCACGAGTCGCTGTTCCTTCTCTGAGCGCAGGCTTCTGGAGGGCGTGAAGGAGTGTATGAGCTTGTGGAGAGAAAAAGGGGCTGATTTGGAGATGGTTTTGTAGACCAGATACTGTAGATCTTAGATGTTATATTTTCTATATCAAAGAAATGTAGCATTATAAATAAACATATTTAAAAATTGAATGGTTGAGTGTCTCCTAACTATTAAAAATAAAACAAAAATTTTTGACTATTGAGTAGTGACTGTAATCTAGTGAACATGCGCAGAATTTTATTGTGAAATTAAACATAATTTACAATTCTTTTTTTATACTCAGAGAAAAAAAATATATATATTTTTTAGTTCAACTATTAATTTGTTTATGCTTAGCGATAAATAACATTTCCTGTGTTATTGCTGGGGTTCACAACTTATAACAATTGACTGTATAAAACATGGAAGTACCAAAGAGTCAAAAGCAACCAAAGTCAGCAAGGAGGCTTGCTATGGGAGCAGTAGCAGTGAGCAGTCTCAGCCGAGAAAGAAAAGAGAATGAAGATGATCCAGGAAGTGTGGTGTGAACACGATTCATACCACTTAATGTTCTGGAAGTCTCCACAGACAGTTGGGAAAACAGGAACGTACAAAAAGGTAAAAATCCAGAAAAATAATAAGGGTCAGAATGGGGTTCAGATAACAACACAAAGAGCTTTTCTGAGTGATTCTGACTGGCCAAATGCCTGGAAGGGTTAGCAGGGCACAGAACTTCAAAGTAATGCTTCATTTTGCAGTTTTTGTGAATATAAATGTGGTCAGCAATACACATATTCAATAGAATAGTGGCATCCAAATATATTTTCTGCATCTGATCATGCAGAAAAAGGCACCCTACAACAGTAGAAAAGTTGTGTTAACTATAATGAGACAAAGCCATTAGTGTTTTCCTGGATACCATTTTGAAAGCTGCTTATGATGCAGTATTCAGGAGATGTGATGTAATGTCCTTTTTGATGAACCATTTTTCCCAACACAACACAAGCTCTCAAACGAGATGATTGCTGCAGAAGTGATGAGGCACTCTGACCTTGGCAAACTCATTTTCCTCAAAGCCACACACATCTCAGCCAAATGCTTTTCATCACTTGTATCAGTGGATATCCGACACGCGGGGATTAAAGCTTTAGCGGTTGAGCTCACCAACTGCTGCCTTTGTGAGAGATGACGTAGAAACTAAAACAATCACATGCAGAAACATTGGGTTATGGCTCAGTTTTTTCTAAATTAGGAATACACTTAAAACAAATCAACAAACTATGCGTATAGCAAATAAATAAATAAATAAATAAAATAAAAAAACTGAAAACAAAGTGCTACACTAAAACAGTGCCAACTTCCCAGTCGCAAAAAAAATTGACTGCTCCAAAAAGTGCTAGATAACAACTAATTTGCATAAAAAGCACATTATTATATTTTTTCTATGACAACACATTATTGATATATAAATGTTTAAGCTATAATTAATTGCACTAAGTTGATTTAAAAAGAACCATGCATTGTCAAAAAACAAGTGAGAAAAGGCAGCTTCTGTGCTCATGAAATGCTCCTGCTGCTCCTTGAAAAGAACTAGAACGATGACATCAAAAGTCAGCAAAAAGGGAGAATGGTATAGATTTGTCACTGCAGTAATCACTATATTAAAAAAAAATACCAGGGGTTTAACAAGTTATTAAATCAAGCTAAAATATTGGCTTGGGAAATGTGAGAGTGGTAAAATTTGTAACAATAGTGTTTAAAAGTTGGTTATTATTGTATTAGCCCTTCACAATAGTTGGTACCTAAGAAATAGCTCCCAGATTCAAAAAGGTTGGTGACCCCCGTTTTAAAGTGTAAGATTTTTAAACACTGACCGCACTCAAAAGTAACTAAAATGACCACTTGTTACAACTGTGGTATGCAGAAAAGCATCTCTGAATGCACAACTTGTGAGAAACATGAAGGCGAGGCTAAAATTCACACATACTGACCAAAACAAATATAGAATAGAAGATTGGGATAATGTTGCCTGGTTGCTTCGGATAGTAGGGTCAGAAATGTGTGGCTACCACATGAAATAATGAATCTATCCTGCCTTACATCAACGGTTCAGAATGGTGGTGGTGGTGTAATGGTACGTTGGATACACTTTGGGTCTATTAATTCCAATAATTTATGTGCCTAATAAAGTGGCCGGTTACTGTATTATTGTTATAGTGTACAGAAATGCATTCATATTCTGTCAGCTTGAATATACATTGCAAACACATGACTAAACCTTCAATAAAGCATGTTACCCTTTATGAGTGGTAATTGCTATTTCAAAAGTTGACAGCCATCAACCAATCAGGGGCTACTGTTATTAGAGTGAAGAAACACCCCATGTTTAGTTCACAACATCAGAGTTTAGTTTGTGATTTGAATTATTGAGCAACAGGAAAACACATTTAAGACTAAAATGAGAAGAAAAGGAAATAAAGCTGGAGGAAATAAAAACACAGCCACTGCAGGGAAGAGGAGAAGGAAAATTACTTTCAATTAAAATGATTCCAGGGAGAGAATAAGAAGAGTAATATGGTGAGGATTCCAATTGCCAAGTTTCAGAAAAGCTACGGTGGACCCTATGCCTCTGTTTTCTGGTGAGTGTATGATATTTCTGACAGAAATGGTGCAGTCGAGGGCAGTCATATTTTTTCAGCTTGAAAATACAAAGCAAACACACGACTGAAACCTTCCATTAAGTCCATTATGAGTAACAATTACAATATTTTCCTATTGTATGTGTACATATTCAACCTTGCCAGCATGCATCTGCTGCCTCAGTAACAGATGTTATGTTAAACAGAGCAAAGGTCATGATTATGTAATGTCCGTACAGTACATGAGTATTTGAGATTAAAGAGAAGACACTTAGATGCACATGGTGACATTTTACACATTTGGTCCCATCAGAGCTTTGGCTAAGCTCTTCCTCCTGCACGAAATGTAACAGCGCAGGTCTTTTAAAAATGAAGCACACAGTGTGATATACAAGAAGACGTAATTCAGTCCTACAAAGGCAAAGGTGCTTGTTCTATTTGAAGACCACTGAACTCATCATGTCATTTAAAGGTGTCTGTTTATAATTTAATTTCTGACCCTTCTCATGTAAGAGACGACCTACAAATCCTCTCTTTTCCCATTATAGACCAAGAGAGCTCTGCAGTCATCAGTCAATGTCATGTGTTCCCACCAAAGACAGCCTGTGACTAGGTTGAGATAGCTGCTGAAATTGAAATGATCTGAAAATAATTGTCTTAAAAGGCTTTTGTAGAGAGTACATTTTTTACACAGCTAATTACACAGACATTTGTCCTCCTGTATATTTTCTTTTTCTTTTCTTTTAAATCAGAATGAAACATGTATGTAAAAGAGTTAAACCAATGTATTGTCTGAATAATGTATTGCGCATAAAAATAATGTGTGCTCTTTCTTTTGAAAAGAATGTAGCCCATATCTATGGTAAGACTTTTGTTTTATAGTCTATCTTGTTTTACATTTTCTTTGGCTCCCTTCTTTTTGTCCTGTGATTCTCTTCTTTCCCCTTTTTGTTCTTCCTCTCAGATGTTCTTCACTTAGTGCTGTCTTCTATTTTTCCAAACCACTTGTATATCCTGTTTTAACATACATTGTTATAGCCGGCTCACAGACTGTAACAAAAGAGGAGGACAGACGCACTTTAAACTAAAGTATATTTATTTGTATACATAAAATAAAGAAGACAGGACTAATTAAAGGAGGGAAGGAGGATAGGCGATTCAAAGGCCAGTTGATTAAGCCGCATTTCCTGTCTGATCATTCCACGCTACCGTCTGGGACGTCAGGTACACTGCGGACCGAATCCTGGCCAGACATCGACGCACCACCGGGAGAATAACGCTTCCTTTCAGATCAGCTGGCACCTTCTTATGTTGTCCCGAAACGACTGTCAGGTGCACAAGCCACTCCCCTCCAGCGGGCACCTATATGATGATCAACGTGACACCCAGGACGCGACGTCACCGTACAGGGCGTCACACACATATAAATATATATTTATAAACCTTGAGTTCTTTACTAAAGATTTCTCTGCGATCTATCAGCATAAGAACATTGTGTAAACATCAGTGGAGTTTTTCTTTTGTCTGGTGAGAGGGGAGACTCCAAAATAAAACCTTAGTGCACCTCATGGACTTGAGTCAGAAAACTTTATGGTTTGGCCTTCACAACATCATCAAAGTGTGGAATCGAGAGGAAGTCCATAAGTCCTTATTGTGCGATTTGGGACAGTGCCAGAATAACTCTCAGTTTGTTTTAGAGTAGATTGTTAGCTAAAGTGCTAACATTTTGACATTCCTCCCAAAGTCAGATGGTAAGGCTTATTAAAACATCGCCAAGATAACTCAAGCTTGTAGATTTGCACAGCACAACATCAGAAAGATCAGGCTCTTCTTAACAGAGCACGCCAGTCAACTCTGGTTCAGGGTCTAGTCTACTACTATAGACTTCTGCAATGCTCTTCAGCCGGATCTCCATAAAACAGTCTCAGACTCTCTGCAGATGATTCAGAACTCTGCAGCTGGTCTGGTCTTCAAGGAGCCAAAGCGAGCTCACGTTAATCTCCTCTTCATCGCTCTTCACTGGCTCCCCATCACAGCTCATGTTAAGTTCAAATCACTGATGCTGGCGTACAAAACCATCTCTAGATCAGCCCTTGTTTACCTCCACGAGCTCATACACTCCTACACGCCCTCCAGAAGCCTGCGTTCAGAGAAGGAACAGCGTCTTGTGGTTCCGTCCCACAAAGGCAGAAAATCTCCTAGCAGAACCTTCTCTCTCACTGTCCCTGGTTGGTGGAACAAACTCCCTGATCCAGTCAGGAAAGCAGCAACACTAACAGCTTTCAAAAAGCAACTGAAAATGTCTCTTCAAGGAACACTTAAAATCTGAATAAAAGAAAATTCTTCCTTTTTATTTTATTTCATCTATGGTTGATTAATCAGCTGATACAACTTCAAGTGCGAGCAACCCAAGTTAGACTTTGGCTTTGTAACAAATTTGATTTTGTCTATCCCCTACTCTAAGTTGCTTTGGACAAAAGCAAAAGTTAAAGTATATTGATACTAAGGTAAGAGTCCGCATTTACCCTCTTTCTTTCCCCTACAATGTCTAAACCCCTAGTTTGCAATGTTTCTCTTTCCTATGGTGGGTGTAGCGTCACAGTCTGATTTATTGTGTATATTACTTCCACTCGCTTGCTGAGCTCCTCCAGGCAGGATGAGCAAGGCCGAACATTCAGAGTGTGTTTTTGTGTGTTGTGCTCTCTAGCTCAAGACTGATGTTTGTCCTGTGTGACCCGTGTTCGTAGAGGACGACTGTGGCTAATTTCATCCTGAAAAACAAAACATTTCTAGATAAATGGAGGAATGCAAATAACCATGTGGTTAACAAGAAAAAGAGAGAGAGAAAAAACTAGAAATAAAGACGTCAACAGTTATTTTTGATTTATAGTTCATAATAAAAATGTCAGGCATTCACAATCAGCATCTAATGAGGACACACCTGATAATAATAAATGGCACGTCACACAATCAACCTGCAGACAATAACCAAAATACGACACAGTTAAATCTAGGGTGTTATATTAACTGTTCTGAGTTTATTTGGTCCTATTCTATAGAGCTACTCAACTTAAACTATAAATATGTATCAAACTCATTTTTTTTACATTGTGCTGAAGAAAATTAGGTTGTGAGTGGTTTCTAGTTGAATACACACAACTATCACAAAGTACAAGGTTTTTTTTATTTTTTTTTTTATTTTGTTCATATAGGGTAAATCTGATCTACTTGCAAATCGTTATGACAAAAACCCAAAACACACGAATTTGAGTAAATACACTTTCACCTCTGTCTTCTGATTATTAACATTGTAATCTGCACACACCAAAGAAAGCGATTCACTCCACAAAAAGAGTTAATACTAATGAGTCGGATTAATTCTTTCAGGAACGACCCAGCATTAAACATGACTTTTAACACTAGCTTGAGAAATGCACCCCGCAGAGGAGCCATCCGAACATTGGTGCAAATCTAAATTCAGATAGAGCTGCAGAGACTTATAATTTGACTCTCGTGATTTTACTCTGTAGTCCCCACCTTCCTAGTAAATATATACACTCAGATCACTTAAGTTCAGCATCTGGTCTCTGTTTTTGATACAGACTGCCTTCTACTTACCGGTACCTTGTTGATCTGGTTCGTCCTGTTCATGATATCCTGGTTCTGGTCCGGTCTGCTCTCCAAGCCAAGAGGACTTGAAATAAGCTCTCTTTCATTCTTAAAAGGAACGTTCATTCAATTTGTGACATGTGCTATTAAGTGAGTATCTAATAAACCTTGAGAAACCCTATCTGTTCCTTGTTGTTTTTTTTTTATTCTATCAAATCTAGACTTGATATAAATTTAACTGGATATAAAAAGTACAATTAACAGCTATTACTCACTAGTATATGCCACTGTGGTGTAATACTGGTAAAGCGGATGAGGAGAAAACAAATTTAAATGTACAGCCATCACACTCAAGCAATGTAATAGGATACTGCACATTCAGCACTAGCCAAGAATTGAATAGAAGGGAGAGCCCTTTGTAGTGAGAGCGGAGGGGTGTGGTGCAGGAAATGAAACCATTAGCATAATTTAACTGCAAACAAATTGCAAGTGAGGGAAATGTAATACAATTTCTCAAAAGTAAAATTCAAAAGACAAATTATTGTCATTTATATGTTGAAGAAAACAGGTTTCCATTTAAAGTGAAATTGTTATTTTCCTATCAAGCAAGTTTAAAGCAAGTAAAAAAATTGAGTAAATATATATATATATAAAACATTGACTACACAGTAGTAACGATTATTTAAGTCATTAAGTCATTCAAGTTCTAATTAAAGTGATAAATGTGCAAACAGTAGCAGCGGTATCACAACAAGGATGAATCCACTAGTTAACTGTTCATGAGTCTGATGGCTCAGGGAAAGAAAGATTTCTGAGTCTGGAGGTCGTGCAACTCCTGTTCCTCCGACCTGAGGGGAGAAGCGTGAACAGTCCGTGTTGGGGGTGGGTGGGGTTCTTAAGAATGGAGGCAGCACTCCTATGGACTATGCGATGATATCTAGACCGCAGAAAGGGCAGCGAAGTCCAATATGTCCAGCTGTTTTCAAAAATACTCACATTTATATTGGTGTCCCGGTGTCAGGAAACGTAGGAAGCAGGTGGAAACATTTATTGGCAATACCAAAAAAAACTATGTAGCAATATAACCCTGGAAGCTGATGGAGAAGAAACTCTATGGGTGGATAACAGAGGTGTTAGAACACAGTGTTAGAATACAAAACTTAAATACTATAGGTGTAATAAAGGGATAGGTAAACAATACAATGAGATAATAATTACGTAAGTGTTCAGTCTGATTTTGCTACCCTGTGAGATTTGCCTTATGTGCCTGCAAGACAAAAACATATTTTGATCGCTTATTTTCTTACAATTATTATTTTTAGAGCATAAATCTTCGTCATATTGTATTTATTAATCTTTTTTGAGCAACAGAGGAGAAAAGGTGTGTGACCTGAACCAAGATCAGCTTTACGGAAACAAAAAGATAACACTGTGACTGGTGTGTGCGTACAGTAGGGTTACTTTGATAGGCTAATTTGTTTGAGTTAAGGCATTTTAAAATGTTCTTTAATGGTGTTCTCAAATATTGATTGCATAGTTTTTACAGACATGTTGCCATTTGCTTGAACTTGTGTATACTATAATGAATATGTTGGTTTAAGCTTTAAACATAATTACATAGTTACATAATAATAATAATCATACTTTTTATTCATATTCTAACTATTCTGTTAGGAGTGAACAATTTCCATTTTTCCCCTTTTTCAAGCCCTGACTAGAACTGAGAATAACAGGACTAAAAACAGTCACCTGGTCCATGTTATCAATCACAGTAAACAGAAAAGGCATTTACCAAAACAAAATAACTTGTATCGGATCTTAGTTTGATCAAATGCAGGTTTATGTTGTTTATTTCTGTAACATAGAATACAATAAGCTTGAATGGGCTTGACAATCGGCAAAAAAATACAAAAAGTTCAATCTGATTCTCAAACACAAATCCAGAGGGACAGGTTCAATCAAAGCCAAGGTTGGATAAATATTGTATTGAATGAACATTTACGCTTAGAGTCCACAAAAAACAGTAATTAGACCATACTGACTGGACAGAGAAATCTACGTCAGCATAGGCCCACAACAGGACTCGACATGTCACGATTGACTGATAGCAGAACACGAGAGCTCGGAGTATTTAAAGGAGAATGTTCATTAGTAAACAAGCAAAAGATGTGCCTTCGGTTAATCAGGACTGATTGACCTTGAAGCAATCAACCCAGATTCCTGACAGCTAATTATAGACTAAAGCCTCGTTTAAACTGCCGGCCTTGATGCTCCGATTTGGTTCTTAAATAAGATTTTTTTTCACCTTCTGTTTATACGTGTGTTAAATTATGACCCATAACTTATACATGTGTTAAACACTTTCTATAGCAACTGTAATTGAACTAAATGCTCTTGAGTCAGAAATCAAGACAGCAAATAAATTATAATCAACATATGAATCAAACAATCATCCTCAAGCATTTTCTTTATAGTGCCTTTTTTCAGCACATACAGACCAGAATGGGTATAGAACTGCAGCCTTGTGTCTATTATTGACTTTTTAGACTATGCCATGTGCTACTTTTCTATGGATCTTACAAGATTATTTCAAGTAATCTCTTTGAAAGAGTAGTGACACATGTAGTATTTAACAATAGTTTAATAATTAATACAGTTCAACATGCAAATGTTTTTTGTAATGCAAAGTTTAAAAGTTGAACAAACCTGCAATTTTTTGTATAACTCATTATTTTAAGGTAGAGAAAGAAAAAATGGGTCACTATCAAAGCCTGCAAACCTGCGTTCATAGTTATTGTTTCATTATTGTATTGTTCAGAGGACGTGTGAGAAATCTCAATATTGGTGGGTGAATATTGCGTTGCGCTTCACTGAGGAACAAGGTTAGTACAAAAATTTAATTTTAGATACATTTTAAATTTTAGTACAAAATTGTCTCATGGTGACACAACATTCCAGCATTTGACGCGGCAGCATCTGCTTTCAAACTAGCACATCTTTATTTCAGTCAGATCCTTATCAAAACAGTTTATTGAATTGTGACTGTTTTAAACGTTGTTGAAATGGCAAAAAAGTAAAAGATGGGTTGTGTATTTTTTGTTTTTGGTTGTCATAAATTCGATTAACAGAATTGTAATTGTACTTGAATTACATGTATTTACATCTTTCACATAAAATATGTATAGGAATTGGAAGAGTTATCTTGTTTTTATATTAGCTTTGTTTTACAACATATAGAAATTGTTTTACTGATTTATGTTCATAATAGACAGAAATCTGGCATGGAACTGACCCAGATCTTGTACGGGACTGGTCCAGAACTGGTACAGAGTTTGACAAGATCTGGTTCAGAATTGGCACAGATCTGGCTCAAAAAAGGGAAAAACGCTTTATGTTCCGATCTGGCTCAGGCCTGGTTCGAATACAAAACACAAATTCAATCCGGTATTGGCCCATTGTGCTAAAAGACATTTGGCAGTGTCTTTTGTACGGAACTGGCCCGGAACAGAGATAGAATCTGGGCCAGATCTGGGCAAAACTGTTTTTACTATCTGGGTTTCACCAGCCCTTCTGTTGCAAATGCACGTCAGCGTTGCAACAGTTGCCTCGGACATTATTGCATCTTTGGAATCAGCAATGAATCTGTGTCCTTGGTACTTCACAAATTCTGTTAAGTAATGCGAAATGAGCTGTGTGCTGAGTACATCCAGCTTCTGCAGCTAGATGAGCTTTAGGATGTAATTAGATGTTTCAAAACTGTCACTCTTCCAACACACACTTTCTGCGGGAAACCGCTCTAATCTTTGAACTTAGTTGTTTAGGTTTAATGATGTGCAGTAGACAATCTGATTTGTCAGTTTACACGACAGTTGCATTGCCTTATATCTGATTTATTTCCACATATGAATGATGTCTGATGCTGATATCAAATACCAACATGCACATTTTTTTTTTTTTTCATTTTTATCATAGATGAGATCTGAGTCACAAAAATTCAGAATTTGACTGGCAGTGCAAACAGGGCCTAAATGCTCCGAAGTTGATCGCCATTGCTTCATACATAAATACAAAAAGTAATGCAGCAAGCCTTGAAATAACCTTAAATGAAATTGTCATATCTGATGTGAGATGTATCCTAAAGTGAACTGTGAGATTTGAGAAGTGTTTGTTAATGTATTCCGGGGCCTCTGCTGTGCCAGAGATGAGTGTTTCTTGAAGAGCTGATGAACTGTGATAAAAAGCAGTGGGAATGAGCCCAGCTTAGATCAGATCAGCTCCACACCACACTGAGAGAAAAGCATTTAGAGGATTTAGGGACAGAACTAAATGTAGGAAAACGGCAAATATGTGAATCTTAGGTTTAAATTATTAGCAAAAGTAAATGATCCAATACAACAATGTATTTATGAGGAGGTATATACTTAGTTATAATTCAAAGAGAGTTTACTTTACTTGGAACTATTAAGCTTAATTTTCATAGTACATTTTGCATACAACTGCATTAGGTTCTTGCTAATATATAAGAATTTATTTAATAAAAAGCATTACAGGAAATGTCGCAGTGAGCAAAGTTGCCTCCGTTATCTATGAATTAAGGGAATTCTGTACCATATGTGCTCTTGGTAGAACAGGCTTCCCATTTAAAATGAGCGATTAAGGAGAAAGGTAGGGCTGGGTGGTATACCGTGTTTTTTTAATGATATTGAATTTTCATATACAGCAATTCCGCTGTGCGGAAACGTTAAATACACAGAAGAGCTTCTTCCGAAAACAGGAGCCATGTCGAGTGCGTGGAAATACTTCAGCTTAAAAATAATCTGACTCTGATCCAACAACCATTGTTATTGATTGTTAACGGCTAAAGTTGTAACCGCAGGAGACACCACAAACAACCTCCTTCCTCACCTCCGCCACAAGCATGTCCTGGGATATGAAATTATATTGATATGCATTCTTTTCCATTGGCACTTCTGCTGGTTAATGTTTGCACTGCAACACAAAACGCGACTCAGATACGAATGAAAAGCGGACTGTATACAACAAAAACGCTTTTACCACCAAACGCTAGTCCTACCACTCTTACCAATACTGTTGAGAGAGTGCTTTAAGTTAAAGTTATATTTTAATAACTTGAATACTATCTGGTTAGAGTTAAAGCAATATTATTAATGATTCACAAAGCTAAAAAATGTCACACCTTCTGTTCTTGACTTTTGGTGTTTCAAAACTATATATTGTTGACTTAATTAAGGCCCAGTGCAGTGAAAGGAAACACACTGTAACGAGATTACATTTCTTTTTATGTGGCAGAACTTGTATATCAAAAAGTGTATTATGACAGCAATAATCATGCATTCTGATTTACTCATCTCATTACAATTATGAGATTCTTTGTGAACAGCAGCATTCCGTGAGACAAGAAGATGACTTAAGATGACTTACACATCTATACCAATTGAGATTTTTGAATGGCTTCTCTGTGGGCTGCATTTCCCAAGCTAGATACAGTGACGCTCCTTGCCATTAGTGCGTGCTCATGTGTAATGATGTGTCATTCTTGAAAAGAATGAATCTGACCCGTTAGTAATAACTCTTTTTTTGGGAGTTAATTGTTTTCTTTGGTGTAGTATCGTGTTATTAATAACTTCTTACTGCCCAACCCTTGTTTTCTGATTATGAAAGCAAACTAGACAGCTCATGTTATAGCTCCAAAATATCGACACAAGGTAATTTCTTTCATTATTGTCCATAATGTGCAAAACTTCACAATGAACTCAAGCGAGACAAGTAAAAACACACTACCATGTGAAATGCTGCCAGGTGGTGGACGCTAATTTATAGATTTATATTTCCCAATCTTTGAACTTAATGAAAAAGTGACTCCTGTTTAGGGTACGTTGAGAAGCATTGAATGAAATTAACAAAGAGTGAAAAACTAATAAGAAGAACTACTCTTTACTTCATCCGGTCAAGGAGGTGTGGAATCTAGCCATACTAGAGAGCATAACATGAACAACTTGATTTGTGAAAAGAAAAAAAAATTGCTCATCGGCCTAGTTCAAATAAACCTCTGGTGCTGCTGGTGGGTATGGGAGCATTAGGACATATTCCACATGCACAAAAGAAAGAATGATTCACTCCCCATTTTTACAAATCAGTCATTTTGAAATTTCTTTTTTTTTGAAGAAGAAGAAATTCTACATGACTTGCGCACCACTACCGACAATATGTATTGACATTTGTCTTTTTTGTAACAGGGAATAACAGAACTCTATGATCAAAACAGCACAATGCTCCATTAATAACTAAAACACTCAGAATATGATTCTTCTTAGGCTGAATTTCTCCTTCAATGATGGTGCAAATTGAATCCTGACCACATTATTCCCCTTAATGCACTGCTGCTGATTCATCAGCATTGAAATCTGTAATCATTGAAGAGGAGGAAAAGGTTACAGCATGCAAGAACAGGCCTATGGCAGCTATGCTGAATTTACAGAGGATTTCCGAGTGTTAAGGAGTGATAAGGCGCCTCCACAAAACGCCAATACACTGCCGACGGAAGTCTTTCATCTGCATTCACACACATTCAGGAATACTGCGTGAAGAGAAGTGTGTGGGCGAGCAGAGGGAAGGTCTTATCTTCAGTAAAAGTGCTCTGAATGAAACCGAGCATCCTGTGTGTCTCTGCGTATTGACTTTGAGACTGGTTTTCTTTTCAACTGGATATAATTAGACTAAATCTCAACTGACTGAAAGAAAATAAGTGCTCAGCAAAGAAAGAATACCTTTTATTTATATTCAGAAAATGTTTTTCGAAGTCTGGCTCTTTTTGTAGACTGAGACACGCTTACAGTTGAGTTTCCTGGCCTGTGAGATCGAGAGCCAAATGTGACTCTTCAATTGATTAATTGATTTATATAAGTAAAGTTATATAAGAAAAGGTATTATTAATTTTTCTTTACATACAGCTTTTGTTCTTTTATTGTATATTTTGATTTAAAGGTGCCCTATTATTTAACTTGACTTTCTGACAATTTTAACATATTTTAGTATTGCCCCCTTGTCCAAAACATGCTCCAAGTCATATTCAGGTTGGTTTATGTCTGTTTCTGTAATCTTTTTCTGTGAGCTTAAAGGGCTCAATGAGCATAGCATTGTCCTTAGTCATAGTATCACCCACTGACCAATCAGATGAACCGTTAAAGCAGCTCATCTCAATGCAGTGCCGACCCTCTGAAGTGTAAGAGTAGCAGATCCTCACAGAACAACAATGTTGAGAAAGTGTGTTTTAGGTTGTCCTGAGCAGAAAAAAAGAGAAAAATGAGTAGGTCACATGTATTTGTTTGCCTTTGGAGTAAACATTTCTATTTTGCTATACAAAACTCACACAATATGTTTTGTTCATTCTTCCTCAACGTAACAGAAAAGTTTAACTTAATACCTTTCAATTTAACTTTATAGATAGACAGAATGACTCACAAAAGAGTACATTCAACTCTGTAGATTTTGCTGTGTAGCTAAAATTGGAGCAAGGAAGAAATTTTCATTCTTCTAAATTGTGACGAGCCCTTATCAGTGGCATGCTCAGACGATTTTCTCACTTCTGAATTAAACACATTAAATCCACCGCAGACTAGTGCTCATGTATTTGTAATTAAGAGGTACATCTGCATTCGGCTATGGGAGGAATGAGTGAAAAATGGATGACGAGGAGAAAGAGACAGCAAGAGTAGATGAATATTAATAGCACATGTTAAAGCCCTCCATGTTTATGCACTGTATCCATCCATTATGTGCAAAAACAGTACGGGTTTTTAGCCCAAACTGACCCAATCAAAGCATCCAAGTAGGATATATTTAATATCAGATATCAGACAATTCATATTTAATATCATATTTAATATCAGACAATTGTTTTCTTTGCGCCTCTAGTGCAGGGGTCTTCAAATCCGGTCCTGGAGGATTTTTGGTTCAATAATTATGACACACACAATTAACGTCCTCTCTGATGCTAGGCTAGAGTAGTTTGCATCGAGAGAACTAAAATGTGCAGGGCCTTCCAGGACCGGATACAGCGAACACTGCTCTAGTGTTTTCTTGTTATAAAAACGTGACTTCTAGAAATGCAATATTATATTGTTAGAAGTCACAATTTCAAAACAAGAAAACACTAGAGGTACAAAGAAAACAATTGTCTCTGACTCATTAGCCAATTACCGACACAATGTTTGCTAACTATCTTTATCACCTATGAATATTGTCAGAGTATTAGATATAACTTTTAATGCTTGAAGTGTTAAAATGAAAAGAAAAAAATATATATGTATATATAGATACATTTTAGAGAATGAGGAAAAACAAGAAACGGAAAGAAAGATGAGAAAACAAAAACTGGAAGAGAAAAAGTAGAGAAAAAGGAAAAACAAGACAATGACAGAGAGAGATGTAATAAATCAACATAGAAATGAGAGAAAGAACAAATTTCAATGAAATAAAAAAATAAAGAAATACGATTTATAGAAAAAATACAGAGTAATGGGATACACAAAAAAGAGAAGAAATAGAATGAGTAGAAAGAGAAGTAAAATGAGAGAAAGCTATAAAAGAAAGACAATAAAATATATGACAGAAAAGTAGAAGAAGAGAAGAATAAAAAAACAATAGAAGAGAGAACATATGAAAAGAGCAAAAGAAATCAAACAAAGTGAGAGAATGAAAGAAAATGACAGCGAGAGATACATTTAAGAAATTGAGAAAGAAAGGAGCAAGAAAAGGGAAGGCAAAGAACAAGATGTTTGAGATTTAAAAAGAAATCAGATAGAAAGAAAGATAAAAAAAGAGAGGGGAAATAGAGCTAGAACGAGAGAAATTAATACAAGAAACGGAGCAAGAGATATGAGCGAGAGAAAGAAAGCAGCTGAAGAAAAGAAACAGACGCTTTGTCAATGATTCACAAAAATGATGGTGACAAGGAAGTGCTGTTTTATCGTTTGAGATCAATCTCACCTTTTAAGAGTAATTCAGACTGAACTGAAAACGCACGAATACTGCGTCTTTCAACAGTCCACTTTATTCAGTAGCTTATACTTTATAACAATAATAGATGATTGTAGAGTGTGGTTTCAAAGAGTCACTCAGCATTGCATCAGATTCCATCAAACATACTGTACAATGATGATCTCTGATGAGTATTGAACCATCTTTATTCATCTCCACAGAAGATGACATCAACCAGCTAAACCTGGTCCATCTTAGAAAGACTTGGTATGCAGTATATTACAAACAAAGAAACAAACAAAGAATGTAGACTCTATAGCAAAGATGTTTAGTGAAGTGTTCTTTTATTACATGGGAAACAGCTGCATTCCAGTTGATCATCAGAATTGTCCTAAAAGATGAGTAATTTTTTTCCCCAAACAGAGAAAGTGAGTGGATCACCAGCTCAGTAAGAAAACATACAAAAAAAATCGAATGAGGGGTTTTGGCATTTTATCATTGAATAAAACCAAAATGAAAGATAAAAAAAAAAAGGAATAAAAAAAAAAAACCAAGATGCTACATTGACGTAATCAGATGCAAAAAATGTAAACACTTCAGAAAGGCAAATACCATGTGTCCAGTTACAAACAGAAGCACAAGAAAACACTGAAATATTACACCAACTAGAATAATTTATGAAATAATAAAATAGCAGATAAATACACAGAAGGGTGGAAGGAAATACAACTTTGGAAGATGGTTTGAGAAGCAATTGCTTATTTAAATGCTTTTCAGCGAGAAGAGTCAACAGTTAAATGAAGTCTTATATTGTTGAGAAGACAGCAGGCTTCCAGCAATAGTCATCCGTGACATCAGACCGAGAGGAAAAGTCATTTGTCTGATTGTGAGTCGTATAACTCTTGTCTGGGAGGGAGCTTGCAGTCAGTCGGACACAAGTGCACCTTATTCCCGATGCAACCAAAGAATCCCTTTAATGTAAAGCATGACTTCAACATTTAGAATGATCCATTTTCATACTCTTTCACTTCAAAGATGCGTCAAGTAATAAACATGCCTTTTTTATTCTGTAGCTTGCTTGAACCGGGTGAGAGGTGCAATTTAAATGTGTTTAATCTTTAGGATACACCACTTTAATCATGTTTCCTATCATGCAGAAGATTATTTGTTCATTATACTGCTATAAAGCTATTTAGTGAACAATTGCCTGTTTTATTTCCTGAAGATTTTTACCTAATAAAATATACAATAAACATTCTACATCAATGTTCAGATACAAAAATGAACTGGTTAGACTCAGGTCTATTTTGTTGTAAAATGTAGTAATGTCAGTTGGAAATAAGGGATTCGTTATTTAAGTTTGTGGCCAAAACCTTTTAGTGCAATAACATTCACTCCCCTCCGTTCCAGATAAAAGGTTTCCAGCTACGAGTAAAGAGAGAGAGAGGAGTTGTTTGACTGAAAGGTGAGAAGATACACATCCGATCAAAACACCAAACATGAACATTTCTAGATTAGATTAGGTTAGATTGTCTAATGTGATTTTTCTGGTTGTACACCAACTGTTATGCTATCTGTGCTTGAACTGAACCTGATTCTTTCCAACCTGAATTATTTTCAGAGTAAAAAACAAACAAACTATTGTTTGTCTTAAGTTAAGGCTCATTATTAATTGTAAAGTTTTTTTGTACTTTTCAGGAACATTTTCTTTCTAGGAACATTTACAAAGGATGAACTCATTTTATGTTCTATGTGCAAAAACAAAATTTGTAAAAAAAAAAAACGTTTAAAGATGTTGCCGCTGATTGATAAAAAAAAGTGTTTAAAGAAAATCTTTGCCATTGTTTGATTTTTCTTCTTCATCGAATTACAATAGGCTGAGCTTTCCTTATGATTAACTGTATAAAAAAACATCCAAACTTAAGAAAATTTGATTTAATTTGAGGGAAATGAAATCTGTCTGAAGGGATTAATGTTTCTTGATATTAGAGCCAATGTATTATTGTTTTTGTTTTTAAACAGAGCAGTAGCTGTTTTAAATGTACATTAGTTATTAGCTTTAGTTAACAATTTATTGGTTAACTTATTTAGTGAATAATTAGGAGCTAGTTGGGTGCAATTAACCTGGGCCAACTTCCCATACACAGTAAAATAGAAAGAGTGATTTTATAAACTCGTGCAAATCATACCGGATTGGATTTTGGATTTAAAGTTTCGTTTTTCTCTTTCGAGGTCCCTATCCCTTACATTTTAGTAGGACTTCAACTACACACAAACTACAATTAAGTGCCCAGAATCTGGCAAAAATGTCTCTCTTGTTACTTCCATTCATCTCTCCGATTTTTTTCTCTGAGTTTGTTCCCATTGTCACAGTTAACCTTGCAAAAACTGCCACCCAGGCTGCACCAGAGGAGAGTCACAAGAATGCTTGGGTTTTACGCATGCTCAATAAACATCCAAACACTGGATGATGTTCAAGTGTTGTATGTTATGTATATGTGCAACCAGAGACATCTTCTGTATTGAGTACGAGCAGTCAAAGTGAAAAGCAGGAAATTATAATTAAGTCTTAATTAAAGTCAATTTAAGTTGACAATTTAAGTTTAATTTAAGACAATTAAAGGCAAATGCAGACATTTATGGGGTTTTAAAAGCTTTTTAAGGTGTTAAAATCCATGTGACACGAGTGTAAAAGGAGCAGTCACAGGCCCCCTGGATTAATCCTAAATATCTCAAAATGTGCTCAGAGGAGGAACGAAGTCTTAACAGGTCTGGAAAGACATTGAGGTAAGTGGCTTTTGACTAATGCCTCTGTTACGCTATGAAAAAAAATCCTTTGACTTGAATGGTATCACATACGATGCTGCAAAACCCGAAGTTCTAGCCTATATGTGCGATTTTAAATTCCACTCTGATGAAAGTTGAATATCAGAGAGCTGAGAGCACGATTTTTTATTATCTCAATTTAAAGCAAGATTTTATTTTTAGGAGAGTGTATCTTGTTGCCATTTGGATGATTTATATTTAGAGCTTTATATTTAAAAAAAACATGCTGCCTGTCGGTGGGGTCTTCGCTGTTGCACGGCCATACGAGGGCCATCGAACTCTCAAAAGCTAGTGTGATCGGCTGAAATTTTTTTATTTGTGGGTGAAGTATCTCTTAAATATAAACTAATGCTGCTTTCAAACCTACCAGTTTTGTAACTGTACGACTCAACCCAGTTATGCACCCTATTTTTTGTTATTTCAGAATGGGAATAAAAACGGCATGACTCATAAAATACCCCAAAAACAAATGCATGCTTATTCACCCACAATGTATTATAATAATTCCACCAATAACATGAACAACATGATCTCGAGTCATTTTTCAACATTCCAACCTTTTAGCATATGTCTCTGTTTAACAATCAAGCAGAACTAGACTGATGCGTGTTGAGTTATTTCTTTAAAAAGCTGATATTGAAGTCGGTGAAAAAACATGCACAAACTGCAGCGAATCAAGCAAAACCACACAAGAGTTAAGCTGAAATTCTGTGTGAAAGTGGCATTATAATGGACCCTTAAATTACATCAATACACAGCCATTGATAGAAATGAATTCCTTGTTTTATAGAAGATAATTTAAGTATTTGATTAGCTTTATACATTTCCTAGTTGAAACAAACTTTTAAACTTAAATCCACATACCTCCGTTTTCAGTGGGTATGTAGCATTCTAACTACTCAGCTTGCACAACCATGAACTCTGGATTAACCTTTAAAAAATTGGCTTGACTGTGTGGACTTATAATGAAACTTTAGGACTAAAGAAAGCTGTTTAGGGAAATTGACAAAAGTTGTTTTTTGATCTGAATTCATTACATTGCATCCTTACGTTTTCTACTGTCCCAGTGTGTGTCGAGGTGCCCGAGCTCTTCCTCGCTGCTCTCCCCCTGGTGCAAAGCGCCATTTTGGAGCCATTGCCTTGAGTTTCTTTCTCTTCCTTTCAGACACACACCACACCTTCTCACAGTACTGCTCCACACGCTGGAAGTTACTGTATCCTATAAGCTGCATGACGTCCTTATACCAAAGCTTCGAGGTGCCGGTGCCTGAGGGGAGGCTGGGGAAAGGGCAAGGCGGATGTCTGTGAGGGGCATCAGGACTCTCATGGTCCTCCTCCTCTGCTTTCTGAAGCATGGCCTGGATTCTTCCCTGGTCTAGCAGCTCCAGAGTGACCCGCAGCAGCGTCTGGACGAAGCCATGCTCAGTGGACTGGCAGACATACACTCCTGCATCTGTCTTTGAGAGCCTGAGGAGGAGCAGGCCATGTGGCGTCTGGATCATGCGCTCAGAGTTTCTGACCTGAGAGAGCATGCAGAGAAGACTGTCAAACACATTTGCTCTGCTCTGTTGGATTGTTAGTCAAAAATTATGGGACAGCAGTAATGGGATTCATGCTGAGTTACATGGGTGATTGCTAGATTTTTTTTCAGGGGCTTACTTAGGCGGCATAATTTTTGGAATGTTGCAGTCCTACACAGTTAATCTTATTATTATTATTTAGTTTATCTGGACAGGAAGTGGAACAACATTTTTGGCTCCTTTTGAAATTTTCCAGACAGCAGCTGACTGAAGCACCAGATCCACTTTGAAACGGGAAAATCCTTTGAGCCAAGCCTCTGCCCAAACTACTACCTATGCTTTGATTAAAGTACAACTTTTTTTAA
This sequence comes from Danionella dracula, assembly GCA_900490495.1. Classification (NCBI taxonomy): domain Eukaryota; kingdom Metazoa; phylum Chordata; class Actinopteri; order Cypriniformes; family Danionidae; genus Danionella; species Danionella dracula. The sequence continues at coordinate 10,423,063 of UELW01000556.1, forward strand.
AGTCCCATTTAAAACATCACAACTAATACAGGTGTTGCTAGTTGTGACTTGTTGGGTTACCAAGTCACATATTATAAATTGTACTTTAACAATCCATTGCCATCAAATGTAAAATCTGTATTTGAACTGTTTTTTTAGATTATGTGTATTTTACACATTACAGATTTTATTTTATGTATTTGTACTAATATTAGATACATATCTGGCATGAAAGTAGCCCACATCTGGTTAGTGAAAGGCATAAATCTGGCTTAGGATTGGCCCTGATAAGGTACAGAACTGGCATAGGGTACAAAAAACTTGCCCAGATCTGACACAAAACCAAGATCTAATATGAAACTGGTCCAGAACTAGTAATTTTTATGGAACCAGTCTGGTCTGGTATAGAACTTGCCCAGATCTGGTGTGACACTGGACCAAATCCGGTTTTTCAGATCTGGCACAAGGGTGGAAAAATCAGCTAAGTGAGTACATGTCTGGTTCTGATCTGGCCCAGTTCTGGTTAGAAAACAAAACATGGATCCATTCCGGTATTGGCCCGTTGTAACAAAAGACAACTGCATGGGTCTGTTGCGCTGGTAGCATTCCAATTTAAACATCAGATGATACATACACTGTAATAGTGATCAATACAAAGATAGTGTGTCTATGGCAGAAATGTATTTATGGAGTGATATGTATATGATATATAATGAGGTAAACATAACTAAGGTAAATAAGTAGTTTGCTAGCATCTGTGTTTTGATTAGCTAGCAGCTAGCATTTTTATCGTGCTCATATTAATCAGTGCACAACAGAGTGCAGACCTAGATGCTTTTGTTGACAAATGAGTGCATGCTGTGCCTTGCAAAAGGCATTTGAACTGCCCAGACAATTAATTCCTTTGAGTTTGAGGCCTAAGAGTTCTGGTGTAACTTACACCACACCATACCTCTTTAAAGAACATCTTTACTGCTGTGTGGCCTAAAGCCATCAATGTCTGCTGATAAACAAAAAGTTTACCACGCACTCAAATGAGGAAACATCTAGTGTCTGAGCATGCAGATGGTCAGAGCGGTCTGGCTAATGTTATTCGTTTTACTCTAAGAGGACAGAAGCACTGTGGGCTGTATTAATGAGAATGCCAATAGTGTTATGCAACAAATCAAAAGTTTGGAATCACCTGCCAATTTCATCCTACATCAGAATAAACACCCAAACCTCTTCAGAGATTTAAAGCAGGAGGTCATGGAGCTATCACACTCTGGTTCTGAACCCAATTGAGCTGTAATCAGAATGTCTTGAGCATAGGGTACAAAAGAAGAGTCCAGTGAGTCCTTTAGCAGATGCTCCCCTGGCGTGAAATCTGTTGTAAATTGTTGAGAATCAATTAGCTACAAAGAGCTGGGTTTAAAGCGGTTTTCACACTCAACGTTGATTAATATGTGGATCGTCCCTCAATTGAACCTATAACCCTTCTTCAGCAAGCAAAATCCACAGTGAATACCTAACCTGCAACTAATGTGTCTTTTTGATGCATGTTACTACTCTAGGGGGAGTTCAGCATTGGTTGGTGTGGCTGAGCAAGTCGGAGAAAGGTCAAATATCTGCACTAAAATTAAAAACTAAAACTCTACTAAAACACATTATCTGCACAGCTCAACTTTAACCACAGAGATTTAAAATCACATTTTTCCATTGAGTTAACATGTAATTAATTTGCCAATTACGCAACTTATATACTTGATGTGAACTTACATTGAGGCATTTGAACTTTAGACCAATTTAAGTGTGTTTCCTTGAAGAATAATATAATTTATTTGATGCTAAAGTCATAGCAAACTCATTTCCTGTGTACTGTGCTTTGAGGAGTTTGAATGATGCTTAATGACATGCTTAAATACCAGTAAGTGACATAAACAGAAAACATGTATATGTACCTCTTCCATGTGGATGCCATGCTGAATGTACCAGGTTACGGTCGCCTGCAGCGATCGGGCTCTGCACTCCAGCAAAGTGCTGTTGTTCTCCACACCGTACACCACCTTTTCTGAGACACTTTGTTCTTCTGTTGCACACACAAACACACAGTCAAATTGACCAAAACCATTATTAAAGAGAAACTATTATGAAGTACACTTTTGGAAGGTGATTATACATACATTTGTGCAAGTGTATAAACAGACTGTAACAGTTTTTCAAATAAATCGTAATTTTTTTTTTTTAATCTTAGAAAAAGTGCCATCAAACACATTTGTATGGAAATAAAAACCGGATTAAATTAATAATCTTGGTATACATTTTTAAATTTTACTTGATAACTTGATTTAAAAAATGCACTTACAGCATTTCTGTTTGATTTAGTATCCTAAAATGCCTCACCCGGAAAGGATGGAAAATCTCCATTTAACATCTACCTCTATTGTTTTTCACATAGATTATTAAATCAAAGCATCCTCTATTCATACAGTGCCAAAGACTCTCTTTAACTCTTTTCTGACCTCGTCAACTTTCATCCATCACAAATTCCCCTTCCAAGCTTCTAAGACTCTAATATCCTCCATTGATCAGGCTCTAGGCAGACCTACCGCTGAGCAGAAGCCCGTTGCACTGCTGCACCGCGTTACCATGGCGAACATCCTGCCGTCTGTAGCGCCTAAGAATAAAAGAGAAAAATGTAATGTTGAAACAAGCCAGATAATGCCTTCATTTCTTGCTTTCGCCTTGAGATAAAGCAGGAGCAAAGTCAATATGATTTACTTTGATTGTTCGGATTGAGAGTAATATCTAACAAGCCTTTGGTGCAGATTGTGCGATACGTCGCATACAAAGTGATTCTCTGTGATAGAATTAATATGGGCGAGAGGTGTTGACATCAATCGCTAACAAGCTCAAAGTGAGGACCGCAGTGAGACAACTGGCAGGCCAGAGAGTCAGGATTAAGGAGAAACTCATATCACCCAGATACACACAGACATACACGAACACTGCCCCACGGCTGAGTCAAAGATCAAAAGAGCTTGAAAAAGAGCACGCTCTCCAAGTTCTCTGAGCATAGGAGTTGATAGGCTGGAAACTACATTTTAAATATTGAATCTTAAAAACAATTATGTAAAGATGTTGATTATTAGAGTGTGCAAACTCCCCTTAAAATGATCAAAATAGACAAGTTTTTTTTTTAACAATCCCAATCCTCAGGGATGTGCACAGAAGTGGAGGAAAACGGTGAGTAAACATCTTCATTTTAAATAAATCACAGAAAAATTTGCCAACTTTGGGATTCATGTAATTAGTTAAAATTAGCTTTTGGGAATTAACCCAAGGTTTCAATTTTGTGCTGAGAAGGGGAAACCAACTACACCATTGGAGACCATAGAACAAATGAACAGAAAAAAATGTTGACTTACAAACTTAATTTTATTAGATTACAAATGTAAATAATGGCAAACACTTGCAATGTATGACATTAAAATCCCTAACAAGCACTGATTAAAAATTACATTGATAAAACAAAGTAATTTACAAAATTCTTTTAACATTTTATGCTTAATAAAGGCAACTGAAAAAACGACTCTGTGCCAAACAGATTACAAACATTAACGATGCATTAAAATATCAATGATTTCTAGTATTGTGTGCATAATTCAGTGTGATTTATATAAAAGACTTGATTCTTTTATTTGATATCCCTAATAACTGCACTGTTATACAGACATTAACTTCAAAAATAGTTATTAAACTGTGTTTGTGTGTTTAAATGTATTTTATGCGAGAAAATAATAAAATATAACACAAAAATCCCTCATATTGGCCTCACAAAAAAATCTGCTTGGGGCCTCCTGAGTCCTTGAGCCGTCCCTGGTATGGCTCACCAGGTATATACTGTACATGTACCTGCTTTATTTACATGAAGGTTTCTAAAATGAACCAGGTCTATTAGTTTCAATCCACACCACAGAGTTTCCCTCACAGAGCTTCCTTTTGATATCTTCTTTGTGAATCAATACTTTATATTTTGTTAAGCATCTTTGAACAGCATGTACTTTGAAAACCTTTTAGACTTCCTGACACATCTATGAGGAATTGCTGGTACCGTTTGGTGTAGAGTCCAGCAGGGTAGTAGCGGGAGCATGTGAGCCCATCCCATGCGCAGTAGGGGTCCCTGGCCAGACAGCAGTCAGCGCATGCCGAACCGTAGAGATCACACTGATGCACACGCAGCTGTGTAACACCCAGCTCTGAGCCCACATACAGCTGTTGCTATGGAAACACAAACACACCAATCTCAGCCACACTGTGATGAGTGGCGAGGCATCAAAATCTTCAGGGATTGTTCTTATGATACAAAAAAGAGCATTGGATCACCTTCACTTCTTGAAATGGATGTGTATTTTTGAAATACACAAGTGAAAAAAGTCTAAAAACATTTTACATTTAGAAATGTTCCGAATCATTATACTGACATTATAATAATAGGTCTTTATTTAAGAATACTTAAACGGATTTGGGGCGTCACGGTGGCGCAGTGGTTAGCACGGTCGTCTCACAGCAAGAAGGTCGCTGGTTCTAGGCTCGGCTGGGTCGTTTGGCATTTCAGTGTAGAGTTTGCATGTTCTACCCGTGATCGCGTGGGTTTTCTCCGGGTGCTCCGGTTTCCCCACAAGTCCAAAGACATGTGGAATAAGTGAATTGAATAAGAACAATTGCCCATAGTGTTAAAGTGTGAATGTGTGTGTGAATGTTTCCCAGCGATGGGTTGCGGCAGGGAAGGGCATCCGCTGCGTAAAACATATGCCAGAGAGTTGGCGGTTCATTCCGCTGTGGCGACCCCGAAAGGGAATAAGCCGACATGAAAATGAATGAATGAATGAATAAACGGATTTGAAGCTGACTTTGGTCTCAGCATTGTAAATCACCTTTAGCTTCAAGTTTCAGCTGATAAAACATTTCATTAACGCTTTAGATTACATCCCACTTATTAGAGGGTAAACTTAAATGGTCACTTACAGAGTAGTTACTGTGAACATATAGAGTAATTACTGTGTAATTACAGGGTAGCTACAGTGTACTCACTGATTAATTACTGTGTATTTACAAAGTACGTTTAGGGTAAATACAGTGTACATATATAATAAGTACAGTGTAATTACAGGGTAACTAATGTGTCTTTACTGTGTACTGGGAAATTACTGTATACTTACAGGGTATTTAATGTGTTTGTGTTATGTTCTTACTTGGTAATTATTTGTAATAACTGTACTTCCCTATAACTGTACTAACGAGGAAACAACTTGCAATATTTTTGTGTAGTTATTTCTATATTTTTTCTCGGAATAGTTATGAATAGTATGAATAGTTACACCACTAAATTACCCAGTAACTACACTGAATGAGGGCTGTAATGTAAAGTAAAGCTTGTTCTTCATAGTTATACCGTAATTACCCTGTATACACTGCAAAAAATGAATTCTAAGCAAAGCTGAAAATGCTTAAAATTAGATAAAAAATCTTGATTTTCTTATTTTACGAAGATTTTTCTAATTTAAACCTTTTGGGTATAGATTACTTTGCTTATTTTGAGAAAATAACACTTATATTTTCTTGAGGAGAAAAAAATTCTTATTCTGGTCATTTATTTTCTTGAATTAAGAAACTATGTGAAACAAGTTGCCAATTTTGCCACTGATCTTAAAACAAGAATTTTTGACTCAGCATATTCTTATTTCAAGAATTTTATTGATATTTTCCAACTCATCCATCTTCTCCCGCTTATCCGGGGCCAGGTCGCGGGGGCAGCAGTCTAAGCTGGGATGCCCCGGTGACGGAGCTTCTCACCCTATCTCTAAGGGAGCGCCCAGCCACCCGGCGGAGGAAGCTCATTTCGGCCGCTTGTATCCGGGATCTTGTCCTTTCGGTCATGACCCAGAGCTCATGACCATCGGTGAGAGTAGGGACGTAGATCGACCGGTAAATCGAGAGCTTCGCCTTTCGGCTCAGCTCCCTTTTCACCACAACAGACCGATACAGCGACCGCATCGATCTCGCGCTCCATCCTCCCCTCACTCGTGAACAGGACCCCGAGATACTTGAACTCCTCCACCTGAGGCAGGAGCACTCCACTAACCTGGAGAGGGCAGGCCACCTTTTTCCGGTCGAGAACCATGGCCTCAGACTTGGAGGTGCTGATCCTTATCCCAGCCGCTTCACACTCGGCTGCAAACCGCCCCAACGCACGCTGCAGGTCCAGGCCCGAAGAAGCCAACAGGACAACATCATCCGCAAACAGCAGCGATGAAATCCTGAGGTCCCCGAACCGGACCCCCTCCGGCCCCCGGCTGCGCCTGGAGATTCTGTCCATAAAAACTATGAACAGAACTGGTGATAAAGGGCAGCCCTGCCGGAGGCCAACGCGCACTGGGAACAGGTCTGACTTTGTGCCGGTAATGCGGACAAAGCTCCTGCTCTGGTTGTACAGGGACCGGACAGCCCTTAGCAGAGTGCCCCGGACCCCATACTCCCAGAGCACCTCCCACAGGACACCACGAGGGACACGGTCGAACGCCTTCTCCAAATCCACAAAGCACATGTGGACCGGTTGGGCGAACTCCCATGACCCCTCGAGGACCCTGCAGAGGGTATAGAGTTGGTCCAGTGTTCCACGACCAGGTCGAAACCCGCATTGTTCCTTCTGCATCCGAGGTTCGACAAGCGGCCGAACTCTCCTCTCCAGTACCCTGGCATAGACTTTCCCCGGGAGGCTGAGGAGTGTGATCCCCCGGTAGTTGGAACACATCCTCCGGTCCCCCTTCTTGAAAAGAGGGACCACCACTCCGGTCTGCCATTCCAGAGGTACTGTCCCTGACCGCCACGCGATGCTGCAGAGACGTGTCAGCCAGGACAGTCCCACAGCATCTAGGCACCTGAGGTACTCAGGGCGGATCTCATCCACCCCCGGTGCCTTGCCACTGAGGAGCTTACCAACCACCTCAGTAACTTCGGCTTGGGTGATAGACGAATCCACCTCAACTACCCCAGCCTCTGCCTCCTCGACAGTGGACGTGACAGTGGGATTGAGAAGACCCTCAAAGTATTCCTTCCACCGCCCGACCACATCCCTGGTCGAGGTCAACAGCTCTCCACCTCCACTGTAAACAGTGTTGGTGGGGCACTGCTTTCCCCTCCTGAGGCGCCGGACAGTTTGCCAGAATTTCTTTGAGGATGACCGATAGTCTTCCTCCATGGCCTCCCCGAACTCCTCCCAGGTCCGAGTTTTTGCCTCTAACACAGCATTGGCTGCTGCGCGCTTGGCCTGCCGGTACCGGTCGGCTGTGTCCGAAGTCCCACAAGTCAACCAGGCCTGATAAGACTCCTTTTTCAGCTTGACGGCATCCTTTACTTCCGGTGTCCACCACCGGGTTCTGGGATTGCCGCCACGACAGGCACCAGAGACCTTACGGCCACAGCTTCGCACTGCGGCATTGACAATAGAGGTGGAAAACATGGTCCACTCTGACTCCATGTCTCCAGCCTCCCCCGGTATCTGGTGGAAGCTCTCCCGGAGGTGGGAGTTAAAGCTCACTCTGACAGGGGGCTCGGCCAGACGTTCCTTACAGACCCTCAGCGTACGTTTGGGTCTACCAGGTCTTTCCGGCCTCCTCCCCAGCCAGCGGATCCAACTCACCACCAGGTAGTGATCGGTTGATAGCTCAGCCCCTCTCTTCACCCGAGTGTCCAAAACACATGGTCGAAGGTCAGATGATACGACAACGAAGTCAATCATCGACCTTCGGCCTAAGGTGTCCTGGTGCCACGTGCACCGGTGGACACCCTTGTGCTTGAACATGGTGTTCGTTATGGACAAACCGTGACGGGCACAGAAGTCCAATAACAGAACACCACTCGGGTTCAGGTCGGGGAGGCCATTCCTCCCATTCACGCCCCTCCAGGTGACGCTGTCATCCCCCACGTGCGCATTGAAGTCCCCCAGGAGAACGATGGGGTCCCCGGTTGGAGCACTTTCCAGCACCCCTCCCAGGGACTCCAAGAAGGCCGGGTACTCTGCACTTCTGTTCGGCCCGTAGACCGTAACAACAGTGAGAGACCTGCCCCCAACCCGAAGGCGGAGGGAAGCGACCCTCTCGCTCACTGGGGAGAACTCCAACACATGGCGGCTGAGCTGGGGGGCTATGAGCAGGCCCACACCAGCATGCCGCCTTTCACCGCGGGGGACGCCAGAGTAGTGAAGAGACCAGCCCCTCTCGAGGAGCTGGGTTCCAGAGCCCAGGCTGTGCATGGAGATGAGCCCGACAATCTCTAGCCGGTAGCGCTCCACCTCCCGCACAAGCTCAGGCTCCTTTCCCCCTAGCGAGGTTACATTCCATGTCCCCAGAGCTAGATTCTGTGTCCATGGATTGGGCCGCCGAGGTCCCCACCTTCGGCTGCCGCCCAGATCACAAAGCACCGGCCCCTTACGGTCCCTCCTGCGGGTGGTGGGCCTACTGGAGGGCGATCCCACGTGGCCTTTTCGGGCTGGGCCCGGCCGGGTCCCATGGGAAAAGACCCGGCCACCAGACGCTCGCCTCCGAGCCCCAACCCCAGTATTGATATTTTATTTTAAGAAATCATATTAAATATTGGTAAAAACATGCATCTTGGAACAAGAAAAAAAATATTAAATCTAGTTCTACTCTAGATCAAGTAAAGGTAAGAACATTTAATTTCTTGAAATAAGACTCAAATATTTGTTAAAAGAAAAGAAGAAAAAGGATCTCCACCGTAAATAAATCATCAATACCCCAAACCTTAAAACACTGTCCAGTTGTGTTCTAACTTTGATGGAGATCTGTACTTCAAAAAAGCACTCTTGAAATAAGAAAAAAAAAACTCAAATATAGATAAACTCTTCTTAGCTCAAGCAAAAGATTCTGCTAATGGGGTAAGCAAATTTGAGTTGGCAAGAATTCTTTAAATTAGCAAAAACTTTTAGCTGGTAACAAATGCTTTTGGATCTTAAAAACATACAAAAACTCTCAAAACAAGTTATTTATTATTTGATTTTTTTTTTCTTGTTCCAAGAGTGCATTTTTTGCAGTGTAACTACACTGGATAAGAGCTGTAATGTAAAGTGGAGCTTGTTCTCCATAGTTATACCGTAATTACCCTGTAACTACACTAGTTAAGGACTGTAATGTAAAGTGGAGCTTGTTCTCTGTAGTTACGACATAATTACCCTGTAACTTCACTGGATGAGGCCTTATTTTTGTTGGCTTTTGTATTCAGAGGAACCTTAATAATAAATTACAGAGCTAATCACACCATCAAATGAAAATCTGCAGCAGCAATAATTCAGAGCAGAAATTTAAATTCACCCAGTAGCCCCATCTGCAGGGAAAGAACTAAATCACTTGAGAGAACAAACAGAAACTTACTCGTTTAGTAGAGATCAGAATCTCTGTAATGGGAACAGGAACCTAACATAAGAGGGAAAAACAGAGATTTTTAACAAAACAAAAAGGTTCAATATAAAAATACAAAGGAAATATGCCGACCTTAAAAACCTGCAGCTCCTCCAGAAGAACCTCTTCGATTGAGTCGGCTTCTTTGTTGTAGATTGTGATCATTTTTAATACCACAGAATTATCTTTGTTAAACATACAAAAAAGGATCTGAAATTATTATTTTTTAATGATAAACACACAAATGTAGCATTTTTAAACTTTTTATTACAAAAAATATTATTATTGAAACTGATTTTTTACCATAATTCTCAAATTCTCATAGTTTTACAGAAGTGCTCAAAAATATTTCTAACACATTTAAAATCTTTCTAAATGAAATGAAAACGCAAAATAATTAAATTATGTAAAGTCTGGTAAAGTTGAGGAGTATTTTGGCAATTAGATGATCTAATATGTTTTATAACAATGACAATTTATTCATAAATCTCAGATGAATAACTACATTCTAACAACCAATGTGCTGAACAAAGTCGGAAATGTATAAGGACGCACCAGGTAAAACACATAGACATAGTGTTAAAATAGACAAGAGTGTTAAAAAGACAGTAAAAACATAAGTGAAGATAGTGAAAACAAATAAAAGTCAGTAAAAAAGGTTTTAAATGAACCAAGAAAAATACTAGTTAAAAGAAATAAAAGGTACAGACCATAGGTTGGGTGAACAGCAAAGTTTTCTGTTTGGATTTTAAAACAGATAGTGATGGTGCTAGCCTGATTTTCAAGGCAGGCGTTTCAGAGTTTGGGAGCAGCAACAGACAGCATGTTTGTCATTCCCTTTCAATCTAGATATGGCTGCAACCAGCAGCCTCTGGTCGGAGGAGCGCAGTGTTCTCGATGGTTCATCGATAGTACCACTATACTTTTTCGAATAATGCTTCTAGTAATAATTGCTGCAAATATTTAGAGAAATATAATTTACAGTACCTGTGCCAATAAACAGAACATGATAGTGTCCGTCCTGGGCTTCCACACGGTCAACGGCGAGCTGAGTGAGTTTGCGTCCGGGTTCAGTATCCAGCAGGATGGGTCGTCCATGAACGGGCCGCACTGGCTGGAACATCAGCGGATGGGAACGAGCAAAGCGCAGAACCTCATCTGGATATTGCCGAGAACTGGAGAACTGGCCTCCATTTATCTTGCTGGAACACTGTGGAAACATAGGCAGTATGATTTATAGAAAGTTTGAGAACTTGAAATATAGAAATCCAAGCTCAGGTTTCCCACATGAGTTTATATTTGGTCCTCAACCGTGGTCCTTAAACCGTGACTTGTTAAATAAAATGACTTAATATTATTGAGAGTATAAGAGTAAGAGGTTAGTGTAAAATTTTGTATGTGAAAGCATGCATGCTTTTAATCGAAACAAAGTTTTTTTTTTAATGAAATTTCATGCATGCAGGTACACACAGTCAATGGGTCAGGTTAATAATTATAAGAAATAGTGTTGCAGTCCTCTACTTATTATACAAGTCTAGTTTAACCTAACTTGTGTGAAATAAATACAGTTTATTTAGATATATTTTAGTTATATTCAGAGTTACCAATTCACTTATCATGTTTTTATGTTGTGGAGGGTAAAAAACAGTGAACAAGATCTCCCCAGCGCATAGATGCCCCTATGTAACTTCATTAGAGGGAGCCTGGCTGAGCTCTGTGCTAATCACCTTGCCAGCATATGGCCTAAGAAAGGACACATTTTTCAAGCACTGTTTCTTTTTTACTGAAAAGCATAAATATGGTACGTAAGAGTACATCTATCAATAGATTTCCAGATCTCTGTTTCCCTGCATTACTATAGTGATGCGGCATAGCATAGAGTTGATCAGTCTGTGGCATTAAATCAGCTGATCACCACCTAAAAAGACTGATCAAATGCCAGTGCGCAGTTTGGGAACAGAAACACCAGGCTTAGGAAAGCACTTACTGTAAGTAAATTCAGGAAAAAAAACTCCGAAAAGGGTGTGAAACAAACACTAAACATGAAAAAACAGAGTAGGAACATATATAACAGAATAAACAGGATATGAATAGGAATAGAGTATTTAGTAAAAACAAAAAGAATTTGACAACATGAGCTCAATAAAAAAAAACCTGAAGGCTTTTTGCTTTCAAATTTACTGTTTTATTAGTCTTGATTTAACCAATGATATCAAATGCATTCTAACAGCTTAATCGGGCAGGCAGTTGAGTTGATTATTTTAGGAAAAAGATTGTTGCTTAAAAGAGGTATACAATTATCCTCCAAATCTGAGTACACCTTGCATGCTTCTCATAGCATTAATAACAAGAGAGCAATCAGATTCTGTAGAACTCGATTAAAACCACCAAGTTGCATTTTAAAAGGTCGGCTGTCAGAGACATTCATTCCTTCATATGCTATTCATATGCTATTCGGAAGAATAACTGCGGTGGTAAACTACGGAAAGGGAATATTTTGAGATGTGAACAATGAAAAAATATGATCCTTCAATTTGAGATGAGACACAACTCACCAGAGCAAAACGACTATGAATTGCAGGTCATTACCAACTATTAGAATCCAATCTTACTCTTTTATCGCCAGGACGTATATAGCCAGACAAGGACATTAAATCGGCACACATTCGACATAATTATGATTCAAAGCATGGACATTTAAAAACCTCAATTTCACAGTACCACCCTAAAAGCTCGGTTCCAGACAGAAGAGCTACAGAAGTGGCATGACGTTCTCGAGTAGAAAGAGATGTGCACTGTCATGCAGAAAATAGACTGGTTTCTTTAGAAACACTGTCTCTCATCTCAAGCAAGATGTAAAACATTTACATTCATGTTTAGTGAGGCAGCATAGCATTTTGTACTTATTCATTTTTGATAAAACAACACAACTGAACAGACTTGACTGATTGCCAATACATGAAGAGAGAACTCACAGATCCCGGTCGAGGAAACGGAACTTTGCCGTCGTACACTTTCCAGTGGTGGTCACTCCGTTCCCGATGAGCAAAAGGCCCGTTAAAAGCTGCCCGCATGTCTTCCATGCTATACATGCACACCGCATAGCCTTTGAAGACAGCGCTGGGGGAAGAATGATGGATATGAGGATCTATCAAAACAGAGCATATTCAAGTACAAATTTTTCTGCCGTGTGATCTCAAACATACCTGGTGGTGCTGAACAGACCAAAGATCTCTGGATTTTTCTCATCTTTCTGTCGCATCACAAACACATCCTCTGAAAAGAGATACAAACAAAAATAGAAATTTTTAGCCATCAATTCAAGCCAGATATGATCAATTAGAAACCATTCAGCATGCATCAGTCAAGTTTCACTTAGTGATTTCCCTCCATTTTCAACCTTCATGGTTGGCCAGGATCTGAACCCTAAAAGTGTTGTTGTGAAGACAGTTTAATTGAATAGTAAAACAGTCAATCGAGCAAATATATCTTCAGGAGATGCTTTAGGACATCTTGAATCCCTAAGCTCTGGCAGAAATGTATTTTTCCTATTCTTGTGCTTTTTTCATTTTTTATTTGAATTCAAATTAAAAAGACAAATGGTAGGATCCTTCACTTAAACTCCAGCTCCCTCTCACTTTTGATGGGTATTCGGAGAATGTTGAATTAGTTTAATTTAATTAATTTAGGCTAAGGGTAACTTTTCTAAGATAATCATTTCAGATGAATAATTTACAAAAATCATTCAAAAGGACATTAGTTTCTATCACAAATCGTCAGAAGTAAGACGCTTATATTACTTGTTGTAGTTATCAAGGCTGGAGCGAGATGGAGCTGGAGCTAAAGTGAACAGGGAGCAAGAGCTCCAGGCTCCTCTCACACAACCTTGTACAGGAGGTGGTTTTAACATTCTGAACATGCCAGGTTAAATTTCAGCTTAAAATACAGCTCAAAACCTCGCGATGAATTCTATGTACATGTCAAAAAAGCGAACTCCTTTTAAGCTCAAAGTTTATGATAAAAAAGAGGTGTGCTTAGCAGTTAGAATCCTTGAGACTTTGCATCCATATTATTCTGTGGATCATCTGAGTAATTGGAATTTAGGGGGACATCCTATATAGGGAGACAAATAAATTAACGTTAAAGTAATGTTTTAATATTATACACACTTTATATGCTTATGTAGCATAACATAAAATTAATAGAGCACCAGTGTAATGTAATATTTGACAGGGATATCATATAGTAGAACGATAGCATATTCTTTCTTATGACATCAAAGACAAAAATGCAAAGATATTGCAGTTAATCTTCCTCTTTGTTAGTAAGACACAGCTGTTTCCTTGTTAAAAGTTAATCAACCAGCTCATTATTATGTTTCATTGAAACAGAATTTCTCACTTGTTCATGAATATTCATGAACTACATTGCTTTGAGTAAATATTAAAATTCTTGGAGAGCTGTGGTTTACATAGCAAGCGTAGATTCCTTTTTATAAAATTTCATGAATACAATTTTTATTTGGTTGATAAGAATTTGGCTTTTCTGTCATGTGCTAAAGTTTAATAAAGATTACTTGCCCTTCCTCATTGCAATTCTGAAGTGTTGATTGCATACAAATGAATGGATGGATGTACTGGCAGATGGACAGATGGAAAGAATGATGGAATAATAGATACCTGATGAAATATCTGTAGCGAACCAAATGCAAAAAGCAAAATCTGATTCATCAGCAGTCCTGCCTTGAGGCATCTGATGAATAAAATCACTGTGCTAGAAGAAATCCATCAGCATTGAAGCTAAAACTGTGTCTTTGCTTCTTTTCATCTTAATGTGGTTATTTTGGTCAAGAACCTCATTCTGAATCACCCATAAGTGCTTTGAGCTTGACGGTGCACATCAGTCCAAAATCCATCTCAAAAGCAAGTTCCAAAGCTTAATACAAACTAAATCTAGCTAGAAAGTTTAAAACTAGTAAACAATGTATGCTGCGTCTGTTAACTTGCAAAAGCTCAGTTAGTGGTCCTATGGTGGGGTACGGTGGGGGTGTAAAGCAGGCATGAAAAGCCCATCAGAGAGGACACCAGAGGAAAAGTGAGATGCTCCCTACCGAGCTCATCAAAGTGTGTGTCGATGCCATTGGGTCCAGCAACAGAGCAGATCAAACGCGTCTTCTGGAAAGAGCTCCATCTGTTTACCAGCATACGCTGACCACCCTGGTCATTCTGTCAGAGAGAGAGATAAAAAGACGCTTTATCCCACCTGACCTGTGGGGGGCTATCTTCTGCTACCTTGCAGCAGAAGAATTGAATCCTCTGCTTGTTTTGAAAGGAAAATGTCAGCATTTTACCTCAGAAACATATTCCTTTCTTTTTGATTCTGTTGGTTTCAAATTTACATACTATTTAATATTGGATCACCGGGTAATCCTTAATTCATGGTTTGACGTTTAACCTTACAAGAATACATGTACTGCTGCTAACAGAAATTATGTTGTCAACACGGCTCTGTTTCTAATCCGGTGTAATAATTTAGTAGACCTTGTTGCATCATCAGATAAATGGACTTGTGGAAATGGGGAGATGGTCTTGTGTGCTGGAGATTTGCCAGATTTTTTGTGGATCCCAATAACATAAACAAATATAGGTGCTACAGATTGGCCAGAAAAAAAGGATCCTAATTATATAAATAAATATAGGTGCTAGAGTTTTTTGGATCCAAATTACAAAAACAAATATAGGTGCTAGAGACTGGCTGGAAAAAAACTGTTTTTTAGACTATAATTACATAAACAAATATATGTTAGCTGAGCAATGACCATGTAATAAACCGTGCATCTTGGCACACTATTCATACTAATAAGGGTTTGAAATGAGAATTATTGTAACTCAAACCACAGTAGAAAAAAAGGGTGCCTGTATGTGTCAACTGTCCGGTTAGATTCTGAAGTGAGGATTGATGAACTGATATTACCCACAATCCACTGCCGTTGGATGGGAGCAGTTTCTCAGACCAAAACAATGCTTGTAATACAACTTTTTTGTCTGGAATACACTGGAATAAATAATGGTGCTATAGAGATATTGATGAATGATTGCGGAGAAGAGTTTAGTTCTCATTTGGTGAATACTTTCATCGCAACATTTTTGTGTGTCTCAGACTGTGCTCTCACGTCCTACACATTGACATGTATGTACTTTTACTTTAAGCATCTACTTTAAGGGTGTTCTATAAGTTTTCAGAGAGGTAGATTTTAAATGACAGTGTATACAACTATTTTTCTGAAGACTGAATTTTCTATTTGACCGAGAGTTCGTACCGCACAGACTCTGCCCACTCTGGTGTAGACAGCTTTGTTTCCTCCCTCTGTGTTAGCAACTCGTTCGGTGAAGAAGTAGTAGACCTTATCGTCGGAAGGATCATCATTGTCCGGGATCACTGCTGAACCTACAAACTTTGGTTCTGCATGTAAAGAAAAAAAAACAGACATGAGACAGATGGTCTGCATTATAATTAGAAGAATAAGATAAACAGTATTCTGCAAAGGTTTTACACAAATGTGAATAAACTCAGTGAACAACAAATGCCTTCAGAAATATAAAAAATGTGTGTTTATTTTTCTGAATGTAATAAATGCAGAATGGGTTAGAAAAATATAAACAAACTGATAATACCAAACAGGTGCTAATGATCATCAATGTCACACATGTGTTGAAACTTGAAAATTAAATTAAACAGGAACAAATGTGTAGCAGGCTTAAAACAGGGCAAAGAACATCTAAAGTCTGCTACTCTGCTGGCAAAGTAGTTTCTTGACATAGCAAAATTGAGCACAGCAACAGGACACAAGGTAGTTTTACCACATCAACAAGGTCTCTCACAAATACAGACATAAAAGCAGACTGGGCTTTAAAATGTGTTGTTCTTTTGAATGAGCACAAATGTACAAGAAATGTTGAGCACTGTGGCACAGTGTTTGGCTGAGGAAAGCAGCCTAAAGACAGATCCAGCTTATTATTCTTTGAAAGCTGAAAATGTCCAGCAGGGCCTCCTACTTTGCTCATTCTCAACATTGTTTGTACCAAGCTACCAGCAGAGTTTCTTCAAAATCTGTGTGTACTTTTAAGAGTTGCTGCTGCGTTGAAGGTAAATAGTTGAAAATAAAAAGTATGAAAATAAATGATTTGAGCTTCAACTTAGAGCCTTTTCTCTTTTCACGCTTTCATCTTTTTGACTTTGACAATTTTTTTTGTAGTTCTATAGTATGTTTTGCAGTTAGACATTTCTGTGTTGTGTTTTTATTGATATTATTTTATCTTGCCAATATAATTGTACAATTAAAACATCTCCGACGCGTCAAATGCTAAGAAATGTACATAAAAACTACACAACTAAACTCCCTAACTCACTAAAACATAATAGGCACTTGGGATGAAATATGAAAAGTTGGGATGCAAACTATTTAAACATCGGGAAATCTTTTCTTACAAATTTATGCTCAATTTGTAATCTTATTGTGCAGTCAGAGATGGATTAGATCTTCGGTGGCCCAAGAGTCAGATATGAAAACACTTAACTAAAGTTAACATAAATGAAATGGAGCAAGACCATAGAGATGGTCCCAGAGTCCTCAACAAGTCATATACCCACGTTGTTGGAGTAGATGACCTTAGGATGTGAAGGCATTTAACCACATTTTATTCTCTCTGAATGAATGCTAATGGGTCTCCAAGAGATTGATGCTATACGTCAAAGTCTCTGAATGATTAATGCATCACAGCAGGACTCTGAGTCACATGTGAAACAACACTGCATTCTTAGCACACACTCAGCATCTGTCTGGAGATCCACACAAGGTCTGCAGACTCAAGCATATGTAGAATGAACAGTGGCATACTACTGTAGTTTCTGCATGTTGTGCAATATTACTATGAGAAAGACATTTGTGTCATGGTATGCACTAAAATGTTTGATGACACTTCAACAGAATGCACTTGAATGTATTCATAATACTAAGTGGAGGAGTAAAGCAGATTATTATATTTATTCACTACTTTACTCCGCATCTCTCCTGCTGGCTCCCTCTGTCTTGTGTTGTCTGAGACTCTTCGTGTCCTGCTAGGAATAAGGAACTATGAATTTGATCAGCTCTAAATGCAATGGGCACCATCTTCTCGGGTTTGGGAGAACCCACCTGCCCAGCAGGAATATTTGCATCTGGCAACATGATGGACGGATGGGACAAGTGGCGCATCGTGTGTCTGGCCGCTCTGTCCCTGGAGGACTTTAAAGATGTCTACTTATTTGGAACTCTGAACACAGGGTTTCTGCTGATGGGGTTATGCGGAGCCTTGTGTTATCGGCGATTGTTAAAAGTGGTCAGTGAAGAATCTAACCAAGCTGACCGGCTGGATTGAAACAGTAGTAGGCAGAGCTGTTAGAACTCAGACTGTGGCTATATTAACCGTGAAATGGATTACACTGTGGAGTGACACCAGGAGCTGTGCAGCAATTTTTGACTCAAATGGGAGACCGGTGATGGACAATAAATATCTGTGAAAATTGCAGAGGTTGACCCAAAAGCAAGCAGCACTTATTTTCTTTTTTAGCTCCCCACACTCCATTTGGATGGCCTTGGCCAAGGCTGCTGTTGGAGACAAAACATCTTCCCCCAGAGAACAAGATAGTGAGAAGCTCTGAATTCCTCCTGAAGGATAACTGTTTTGTGTTCCTCTTCCCCCGCGTCCTCCAGTTCAATTTCACTGCATGTAATAGTGTAGTGATCAATAATGGCCTTCATTCATTCATTAATTGTGTAGTTGTGTGTCCTACTTTTTTGGATAGTTTTTAAAATGTGTACTTTTACTTGAATATATTGCTTTACAAAAATAGTTTGACATTGCAGTTGTGTTTTTAATGCGACTGGAGTATGTAGGATTATTGGGAAGTGCTGTCCTTAAATGGTTGCATTCTTTTTTTTTAAACAGGTTTAATTCTGTCTGCGATTGATGTGTATTTCCTTCTGTCTCTTGAGTCCCTCAGAGCTTTATTTTAGGCCCCATTTTACTCAAATTTTATATATATATTTTTTTCATTTGTTGAGATGCTGAAAATATACAAACTCACAAATCACACCTGTCATCCAAAAGGAATGTAGTGTACCACCATTTTATTCACATTTTCTATTTTTCCAATTGCAGGATACTGTAAAAGTACAAGGAATGTGGAGTCCTTTATGGCTCTTTTTTTAAAGCCCCTTAAGCCCTTTAAGCTATTTTATGTAAACGTTTTAAATTTTATATTACAGAGATACTGAAAAAGTACAAAATCATGTATCACACGTATGCAGATGACATTCAAATTTATGTTCCCATAATTTTAGCTCAGCATTCTTCTAAAACAGACAGGATGGAATCCAGCACAGAAACATATGTGTCTACACCACAGTAGAAATCTAGCAATGTGTACTTTTGCATTCTTTAGTCAAACTGGTGCTGAGCAGGATGTGATGTGTGAACAGGGTCACAGTCAGACGGGTGTTAAAGCATCTGTCTCACAGTCTCAGGGGCTCAGTCAGGAGGGTTTGGGCTGAAGGCCAGGGCTGCTGTATTGAAAAGAGTAGCTGTAAACCAGCTCTCAGTTTTATGTAATTGAAGTTTACGAAAAGGACAGTGTATAAACAAACAAAAAAGAATCCAAGGTTAAAAAAAAACACATTAAACTAAATCTTTTAAGTATTAAAAACATTATCGCCATTCCTACAGTTGCAAAACTCGCACAAGCAGATTGGTGCTTTCAGCCAAACCCAGCATCACACCGACTGTTGCCACTCCTGCCATGCCTGCCTCAAAAACTGCAGTTGCACAAAAAGGCCACTAGGTGCAAAGTTTAAACAAGGATCGATAATACTCTTTTTACTTTAATAAACAAGCCATTTTCAAAAAAAAAATATTTAGTTAAACTACTGCTTTTGTTGCACTGCTGTCCATAAAATCATTTAGATTTCTGAATATTTGAAATATACATTTTATGTTGGTAAAGGAAGTACACAACTTTGTTTTCAAAGAAGAAACAAAAACAAAACACAATTAAAGATGTTTTGTTTTTATATTTCCTTATACATTTGTAAACATAGTATAGTAATCAACATCTTATGATCCTTACAACAAAATGTTAATTTTGCCATTTTTTCTACTTCCTCCTTTCCATTTTTTTTAACCTTTCATGTAAATTATTATATTTATTTAATACAAAGTGTATCAGCATTTCTCTGATAAGATGCTTGACGTTATATTTTATAATCTGTGTTTCCAGACAGCGATCGGAAATTGAGACATATCCTAAACAGGAATGCAGTGGAGTAGACTAAAAAAACAATGCTCCACAAAAAAAATATTTTTCTCAGCTGTTACTTGTTTATTAAACAGTGAAGTATGAACTGCTCGTCAAGTGAAAGAAAAAGAACATTGTTGTAGTTCCCAGTGGGAGAATTCCACAGAAACTTGGAATGACCGTCCTTAGTGTTTATTCTCCTTAAAAGTCATTCATTCAATATGATTTCTAAGCATTGCTTCATCAAATATTTTCTCAAAACTATATTAGAATATCTGACAATAGCGTCTCACAGCTCCAAAATCAAGTGGTGGCAGACTTTTCATTTTGACGCTGCAGACACTGTTAAATAGCTATAAATATTTATAAATACACTAACTGAATTAATGCAGGACAACGACAAGTTATCATTTTTGTCACCAGGACAAGAGAGAATGAGAAAAGTTAAATTAATGTTAAAAATATGGGGAAGCATAGTCAGACTTCCTCACTATATGGATGAAGTTCTTCAAAAATGTTAAAAGTTGCACAAGTTTTATAAGACTTACACTTTAAGCAGGCCGGGGCGGACTTACTATGAGGCTTTTTATCCTTTTTAGGGACTACCTAATGCAAGGAGCCACCCATCACTTCAAATATAGAATTAGTTAAACAAATAAATTGCTTGGTATGTACCCAACGTTTTGTCTTCAGCCCTCTCACTAAGCTGCCAAATGTTCGGCACAAAAATAGTATCAAAATTACTTTACAATAAAACACACAATTTTTATATTTAACCTAAAACTTGAATATTTCTCAGGCTTCAATACCCTCTATTTTTACTCTTGAAATGCAGCTAAATATATGCTTTTATTTAGGATTTTTTAGTCTGCAATGTTGATATGCAGATATCCAAGATACTCTTAATATAGAGCAAATCTAAGCTTTTACCCTAAAAATTCCTAAACCTGCTTCTGGAACTTTCAAGACCCTCGATTCTTCCATTTGAATGTATTTTTTTGTGTCAGTTAACCCTTAAAATAGCCATAAAATAATGAATATAGTTAATTTTGTCTGTATGCCAGACTTAAAAAAAGTGAATAAAAACATCTTTTGAGCCGCTAAAGAATAATTTGATTGTAATCAAGTTATATGAAACACATTCATTCACTGATCCATCTTGGTCCTAGTCAAGACTTTTCCAATATAGCAACATTTAACAACAATCTCTGTAAACGAAAAGCTCTCTTCCGCAAGGCTTTGTGCCAAAAACAGCAGTTAATGGACTCTGAGCAGTATGAATTTCATAAATAATTTTAACATTTCAAATATCTCTTCCAAAATGTTTCCAAATGTTGCTAAGGCAAAGACAGGTGTGTGTTGTAGCAGATGTGTATGAGCACCTGCTACTTTAAAGTTGGTGAAGTTATGTCTAAAACTATTTTTTAACAATTTGTAGTACAAGAAGAGAAGGAGTATTCTCGATGAGGAGCCTCTTCCCACTCTCCTTCAGAAAAGTCAGTGTTTAGATTATTGTCCCATGCTGTTCAAATGTTTTCAAAATTTTGTGGTTATCTAAAGCTAACTAAGATATAGCACAGTGCATTGTTGAAAATAGCCCCTTACTGTTTCGTTTGAGATCAAAAAATTGCAAGGTGAAAAATTGTTATTTATACAGATTTCTATTATGCAAAATAAAAAGATAATGTAATTTTTTTGTACATAATGTATTCATTTGTTTAAAATGTCACTCACCATTCAGCTGCTGTCTGTCACCCACTTCGGTCCTGATGAAGCTGTGGTTGCCGAAACGATACAGCGATGCATCATTCTCCCAATAATCAGTGAACACACCTACAAACAACTGCCCTCCTGACAGTCACAGAGAGAGAAGAAAAAATATCAACACTAAGGAGAAACCTCTATTGTAGCTCACTGGCATCCCACTAGAGGGCGCTGCGCACAACAGAAACGTAATTGATCTCATTTAAGCTGCATTCATTCTGTAGAAAGACATGCAGTAATTATCTACAAGAAGACACACAATGTTCTGAGCTTTTTAATGATAAAGCTGAGCTGAGCAGGAGAGCTCCAGGCTGAAATTGATTATTAAAAGCATCTCCAAATGAATCTGTCCAAGTGTGCATGAAGGAGTCAAGGTGACATGTGCTGTGAAGAGTGCTTGGACTAGATGGCCTCTGGGCCTAAATGCACTCAGATGTGAAAGCTATGGAATGCAGAGGATAATAGAGGTTTTTGTGCGGATGTAGGAATGTAAAAGGACTTACGGTGTACAGTGGATGTTGAAGGGCTGTTGGGATGGAAGGGGCATCTTCCTCTGCCGCTCTCCACATGATCAGGCTCCAATCTGAACTCTTGCTCCTGTTGAAAAACACGTGGGTCACGTGGGTTACTTGGATGTAAAGCAGAGGAGTTCTACATGCAATGTCTGAGCTTGATCTGGGCTGCACAATGATTCAATCAGGCCAAAAAAAGAAGAAGAAAAAAACTACATTTAACTCCAGTGCTACGGATAAATTATTTATTACCAGGTATCCATTATGTGTCACATTTCCCATTCAACTGACTGTGTGGTATTCGAAATGGTGTCATTATTAAACGACACATGAATTCAGAGAGTAGAGATTCACTAACTTGTTGACTTAATAAATATGAAAGCTGACTAAAATGAACAAAATACAATCTCTTTGTGTTTTAAAGTTTTTTTATACTGTTTGAAAATAAGTTTGAAATATCTTATATAGTTGTGAGCCAAATCGCTATTTTTTAAGAGGCAAGGGTTTGTTGTCTTTTTAAAGATTCAACGTGTGTATCATAAGGACAGTTTTAAATCTACAAAATAAGGTGAAAATCCACTTATTTAATAAAAAGAAATCTCAGGTTGTTTTATAACGTGCACTTTTTTATTACAGTAGATTAAAATCAAACATTACACAAATGCTTTGCTTTTAGAATTTTATGTTATTTTTATATCATTTGTCCTGGTCCGGCACACTCAAACTTAATTTGTGCTCAACGAGTTGCATAAGTATTGACACCCCTGTTTTAATGTTAGATTTGTTTGATTTTCAGATTTAAACATTGCAGCAGTTTAGTCAAGAAGTTATTCAGCTTAACTTTAAAAGTCAATAATTATAAACAACAATTAGTACTTGTTTAGTACAAAATTAGTAATAGTATTATTTTTATTAGTAGTCACATTTTTTGTGTAAATAAAAGCAAATATATTCAGTTAATTAATGAGGTTACATTTAAAAACACAGGTGCTGATCATATAATTACAAAATCATGAAAAAGGTTTTTTTTATTCTATTCAGAAAGTGAAAAGTGTACATTATATTACACACAGACTGACATATTTGATGTGTTTATTTATTTTCATTTGATTTGATAAAAGACTATATAATAAACTTGTGAAAAGCTCCAATTCAATATCTCAATAAATTAGAATATTGTGAAACGGTCCAATATTGAAGACAACTTGGAGAACACTTTATTGCGCCAATAAACTCGAAACACCAGCAAATGTCTTTAAAATGTCTCTCAGTTTATTTCTATAGGCTGGACAACCATGGACACTGCTGATTTGACAGTTACCACCAACATCTTACGCAAGGAGGGTAAGACACAAAAAATCATTCCAAAAGAAGCTGGCTGTGTCCAAACACATTAATAGAGATGCGAAGGGAAGGAAACGATTTTCTAGAACATAGTAAATAGCCCATAGAGTGGACTGCAGCTGGAGTCAGTTCTTCGAGAACCACCATACACAGACGTATGCAAGACATGAGTTCCAGCTGTCACATTCCTTGTGTCAATCCAGTCTTGAACAAAAGAAAGCATCAGATGTATCTCGTCTGGGCTAGAGACAAAAGAACTTGACTGCTGCTCAGTGCACCAGAGTTATCTTCTCTGATGAAAGGAAATGTTGCATTTCTTTTGGAAATCAAGGCCCCAGAGTTTAAGGTAAGAGAAAAAAGCACACAATCCATTATCCCCAGTCAGTGCTGGCATTTTTTTTCAATTTTGCAGATCTGCTTGTGTCGGTCCACTATGTGTTTTCTAAGGTGTATGATCAACACAGCTGTCTACAAGGAAGTGTTCTTGCAGTGATTCATGCTGATCAACTTTATGGAGATACAGCTCTGATTTTTCCAGTACCATGTTGCCTGTTCTCAATTGGCCAGCAAACTTACCATACCTCAACCCTCTAGAAAATCTTAGGTATTTTGAAGAAGCCACTATAAGATAAACCTGTGCTGTCATAACATTTACTGCACATTTTAGTTTCAACACTGTTCTTAGAATGCAAACTAATTTAGCTTCAGACAATCCAAGAGGACCTTTCATACTGAGAGTCATATGTTTGAATCAGCTGTAATATTCAAAATTTTTGAGCTAACAATATCGTGGATTTTCATTAGTTGTCAGTTATAATCACCAAAATTAAAATGAAATACATATTTGAACTATATTATCCTGTGTCCAATAAATAGATATAATGTACAAGTTTCACTTAGTTTTCACTTCAATAAATCAACTTTTTCATGACATTCTAGAGACCAGCACTTGTACAAGGCCTTGTACAAGACTTGTACACTGCTGTCACCCTTATTCTTAAAAGCCCTGAGGTCGAAAACATCAGGTAAATCACCCTGTTCCAAGCTTCTGCTTCAGCTGGCTTGGTTAAACAGAAACCTGACACAGCAGGATTGACATTTGTCAGAAATGTAGCGCGAAAACCCCCCCAATCCAATAATCGATTACCTTTCAGATGGATTGATTTTGTGATCATTGCACTGAACATGCGACTGGCACTGATGTTAATTGACCATATCTATTGACTGCTGAGATAAAATATCAAGACCTAAGAAAGCTCTCTCAGTCCTGGTTTAAATCCATCAACTCGCAATACATGAACGCAATTTTGCTGAATTGGCACCTTTTTGAACTCCCCTGAAAATAATATTTTACTGCTTTCGATTGCTGATGATAGCATGGCTTCAAATTTGACATGGCAGACAATTTTGACAGGGAAAGTCAAAATAATGATAAGGTGACTTTTGGTTTTGTGTTCAAAAAATTTAACTCATATAAAGGTGTGGTATTACTTAAGGGTGAGCAAATTATGCTTACCCTGGTCTTGTGATCAGCAGAACCTTGTGCTCGACACACACATGGTAGTTAGTGAATGAGCATTTCTGCTTGTTTGAGCAGATGATGAGCCTGAAGTCATATCTGAGATTCATCAGGTCCACATGATTATCAGTACACTTTAAATTTGATGAAGTAACGAGAGTCACGCACAACACACAGAGTTCATATTCCAGCTCTTATTAAGTGTACTGTAGGCGATAGATCAGCTGAAACAGGCAGACGTAGAAAAACAACTTCCCCTTAAACTGATATTGACGTGTTGGAGTTCTAGAAATAGACTGAGTCGACGGTTTCTTTTAAGCAGGAGTGCAGCAGATGTGCTATGCAGAAACCTCACCCCTGAAAATTAGAGAGTACTTGTCCCTAAAGTACAATGACATATAATATAGTCCTGTTTTCCAGACAGAGAGCAACCAAGGCTGTACTTCATTCAGATATTCACACTTCAAGTCTTAATGTTTTGGAGCAAAATAAACGTGTTTGGACATAAATGCGAGTATGAATGGTATGAACACACTCATGTCAGATTTAGCAATTTGGGTACATTTGGTTAAAGTAAGACCTTATCAAAATTTTAACCCTAACATAGGATTTTTGACTTCCCAGTAGAGCTGTAATCGGGCCTTAAAATTTCAGCCTGGTTCAACAGCCACTTTGTTAACCAGCTTAGTTCTATGCCCAAACACGGCCAGAGATTATTTAAATAATAGCATCCAAACAGCGTTTCAAGAACCAGCAATTTATGCATGCTTAACTTATTTTAGCAGAAATATGGAATCCAGGGGCACAGTAACCCGGGGTACACAGCTCATTTTGTGCAACCATTTGAGGTGATTGATTTACGAACGTTGTTTATGATAAATACTGCCCTTTGAAGGTGTTAAGGATGTAGTGATCATCTAGAAAGGTCACAATTTATTATAAATTATTTAAAATTAAATGTCACCTTTAACAATGTTTTAAAATGTTTTTTATATATATCTATTTTTTTACCTGTGAAGCATAACAAATGAGGAGGCTGTGCTGCTGCTTGTATGAGTTTAAACCCTAAAAAAATGAGGCTTCATTGAAGAGTCTTGATGTGAAATGAACTGATGTGATGTGTTAGGTAATGAACAAAAAGTAAAAAAAAAAAAAAACGTATTAGATTCCTGGTTGAGAAGGAATGCAAGCAGCTGCATGTACATGTGTAAGTCTCTCGCTCTCTCTCACTTGGTTCTGTTCAGTGTCTGTGGAGCCTTATCAGTTCATCCTGTCATCATCACTACATCTGCTCCATATCATCCCAGTTCTCTGAGGCTTAATTGTGCAGCTCTGTGTATTCATCCTGGTCACTGTGTGTATATCTGAATGCAGTGTTTATAAGTTGGGATACACACCTGGGATTAAAGCCTTCCCCCCAACAATCGAAATGTCACTAAAACAAGCATTTCAACATATTTGAATAACTTCAGAACTAATGCAGACATGGATAGTTGTGTTGCAGACATAGAAAACATCTTGACTTTCCCGGTCAGATAGCCTAGTGCTCTTCTGACCCAAATCTTGTGAATGTCTGCGAGTGTTTGGGGTGTATGGACGCTGTCTCCTCTAATTAAACACTCTTCTGATCTGTAGCGTTCGGCTCAGGAAGCCTGCCGCTCGATCTCCTCCACCTCTTCCCCAGGGTCAGGCACACACCAGTGCTTCCTATTCCCACCAATGAGCTCTCATTTCTCAAGCTTGCTGTGATAAAGAGAGGGAGAGAGGCGAGAAGGGGATTTTAGGAAGTCTGCGATTTCAGTGATGTGGGGCATGTGTAGAGATTTATGGAATTCTGCCATAAAGCAGAATCTTATAGACGTCTGTTCATTACAAAATGCTCAATCGGAAGGGGTGTGGCTTTAACCAAACCGATTGTCTGCATATTAAGCTGCAAGAATGGTTACACATGTATGGCGGTAAATTAATGCCATGTATTTCTGATAATCATGTGCTTGAAAGAAGATTCGCGCTAGCTTTTTGTGTTCTCAGTATGCTCTCAGGATTCCTCTCTTTCTCAGTACTCTCACTCCTCTCTCACTAAATGCACCTACAGACTGCACAATTTTAAAAGTAGTAGTTTCACAGACTTTTTCACACTGCATGACTGTCTGACGAGGCATTCAGTCGCTGATGTGTTGATATTGCGTGACTGATCGATGACAGGAGCTTTCACATTGCAGGACTTTACAAAAACCTCCAGCAACTTGTCTAGAGCAAACCATCTGTCACACCAGAACACGCAAGAAGTGGCGAGAAACATGTGTAATACTGGAGTCACGTGAGACTAGATAGTCAACAATAATGCTAGCACACAAGAAGCTTGCTGTTAAAATCGCATTTGCGCTCGTTTGCAGTGGAAAGAAGAAAAAGAGCAAAAAGATTATGGTGGAAAAATGATTAGGGAGGTGTGAAGAGCAATGATTGTGGATTATGTGGTTAACTTCGTAACTCCTCCCACAACTTCCTGCTTCCCTGGAAGCTGTTCTCTCGTTGGCTGTAGGCAGTTACTGAATTTTTTTTCAGTCAGAAAAAATTCACACAGCATGACTCTCAATCTCCGACACTTCAAGATATTCGACTTGTCAAATATCTCACGGATGTCGATAATACAAATATTACAATAAAACAATAAAGCTGACTACATTAAGAACAGCCCCTCGCTGAATGTATGAGTGCTCAGGTTGAAAAAAAGCCTGTGCATTTGAATGTTATATTTATATGCTCAACTTTTGGCACGATTTAACCGTCATACAAATGTGTGAACTGAGGGGACATATTTAAGGTCTAAGATTACAATGTACGAGAAGCTGCAACCTACATAATCATAGATATAAAGGGTAAAACACAATCACTGAAATCTGCTTCAGTACAAGAGATCCTCATTGAATTCAATAAAAATAAATGTCATAAAGAAGTGAAAGCTCCACAGGCCCAAGTATTCAGACACTCGGTTCCCTTCAAACAAACATCTCATTCTCTGGCCTGTTCCTTCTAATGGAGCGCGTCTCTTTGTGATTAGCGCTCTGTAATTTGACTGGGGCTCTCCTGGGAGGATGGGGATGTTTGTTTTTGCTTGTCCCCATGTTTGCTTGGAGATTTTAACAGGGTGAGAATGAAAAAACGTCCTGTCACACGTGCACTAACCATACTGCATCTCTGAAAAGCACATGATGCTAGGAAAAAGTTACTTCAGAAAGCACTGTCACAATATGTTCCACATTCCAAAGAAAACGATACACGATTTCAGAGTATGTACTGAAACACCACCATGATAATAATACCAGTTTTATGGTTTTAAAAAAGTTAAAATGCAGAATTACTGAATATTGAGATATCTCAGTGTTTATTTCATTTTGGTCACTGCTTAAACAATATAAAAATACAGCCCTTCCTAATGCAATGAAAACATTTTGAAACGTATTTTGAGTTAAATGTTGTAGACAAAAACTTTGGCTTTAAACATGTAATTGTGACATTTTGAACATGCTCAAAATTTAGTCTTGCTAATACAACAAAGCCACTGAGACTGTAACAAATCAATAGCTTTTACTATCTGGTGATCACTGAATTTACAGGCAGTTATTAGCCATTAAACATCACATTTTATGAAGATGCTTCCGTTGTTCAATTACCATTATATTTAGAATACTTTGCTTTACATTTTTAAAAGTCATTTTACTATCCATAAACTTTAACTTTGCTCCACCTCTGGTACAACCGGCAGCAACTATGGTAGCCACTGCTAACCACTGCTTAGTGGATTTTCTCAAGGGCAGCTCTACATGAATGAAGAACCATCAACCACAGCTCAACATGGCCAAAACAGAACTTCTGGTAGTCCCTGTCTATCACTCTGTGCATCATGACCTCACGTTTCAGATGAGACCTAACAATCCCCCTCTTCTCCTTCAGTTCTCATTCAGAGACTCGGGAACGCCAAGACAACTCGAGTGTGTAGGTTTGCACTGTAAGACATCAGAAAGATTTGGCCCTTCTCAACTGAGCATGCAACTCAACTCCTGCTTCAGGCTCTGGTCCTATACTTACTGTACTACTGCAAGACAATGCACTCAGATTTCTGCAGATGATTCAGCACTCGGCAGATTGTTGTATCTTTATGGAACCAAAACAAGTGGATGAAACTCCTCTAGTTTTCACTGGTCACCCACTAATAGGGCTGTGCAAAAATATTGATACATCTAGCTAGTGCAAAAAATTGTTTTACGACAGTGTAGTTGTGACAAAAACGAGCATTTATGTTTAAAAGTTTAATTTATGTTTAAAAGCCCTATAAAATTTTTCATTACCTGTTACTTAATTGCAATTTAAAGCATTTATTTGTAAAATTCTTTACTGATTATCTCATTCCATCAATCAGGAAAGGAACATATTCCGTTTTTTGAAATGGAAGACAAAAAGTGAACAAATAAAATGTGACTTTACATTAAATAACAACGACCTTATAGATGAATTAAAAAATAATTACAAAAATAAAAATAAAATAACATAAAAATTTCAAGCTATTTTATGGTCCAAAATTGCATCAGGCTCCTCGGGCCCATTAAAACAAATATTAATGATTCCAGAAAATTGACTTAAGTTGAGTTTAAGTAGAGTGAACAAGTTCTGGTTTGATTGGTGGCACTATTCACCTCCTTTAAATTGAAGGATTTCTAAATTTTCTCTAAACATGCTCTGGGTCATCAGGTTTGACCTGCTTTAAAAACATTTGCATGGTTAGAAATATATTTCTTGAAATCCTTTGAAAGCTCATGGAGGTCGCCATATCCAGAGCCTTATTTGGAAACTTTAATGAGTGTGTTGCATGAAATACAATTAATTCATAATGACAACACAGGACCATGTTTTATTGCATAATTTAATAGTATATTCATTTTGTTTTTGGCACATTTTCAAATTTGCATCCTATATTATTCTATTATTCCTACTTCGCTGCAAGGTGAATATACGTTATGGTGATCTCAAACTGTCCTTAAGAAGCCAAATGGGCTGTTAAAGCACAAGGTCATTCAAACATCTGGAACTTCTTACAGTCAAAGATTTGGGAACACAACCTACAACCAATGCTTTACTGTCTTAAGATGTTATGCTCTTTAACTGGCTACCACTAAGACTGGTTTCAATTACGATAGAAGTGTGCATGTCCGCTCATCTACAGTGTGTTTGACTACACAGAAGGTTCCAGCCTGAAAGTATTCTTCAGGGTTTATACAGGTTGTGTAAGGTCAGGTTTAAGAATTTTTTTAGACCTTTAAGGATAAAATTCAATACCTATATCATAACATCTAAAACACATACAGTTTTTTTTTGCATAATAATGCTTCAAATATATTTTTGATACCCTAAGTATCACTTTTATGCTTTTGAGCATTTCTGCACATTTTCTTAATCTCCTCTTCAAAGTCAAAAATCAACCCTTCAAAGATACATTTTTGAATATTTGGAATCTGGCAACCATTAGAATCACATTTACATTTTTTTTTTACATTTATGAGTCTTTTGTCAATATTTACACTATACTTATATTTATATTAAACCTTTAAGATTTAAGAGTTTTATATTATATTATACCGTTATGATTTATTAAGACATTACGATTTATGAGTGTTAACATTCCTTAAACATTCTGATTTTGAGTGTATCTGAGCCTTTTCTCAAACTATGGCAGCATTAAACGTCACTTTTATGTTTTTAAGGATTCGTTAAATGTTTCTTAAGCAACCTTAATAATAAAGCATTTATCTGCATTTTCTCAATCTCTGGCAACCTCAAAGCAACAACTACAACAACAAAAAGTAACTTTTTAAGGTCTAGAATTTGAGCTTTTACATTTTTGACCTGCGAAACCCTGATTCATGTTTTTCAGCTCTTCTCTTCACAAGAAATGTCCTAACTGCATACATTTTGAAGCAACAACCTTTAGGACAAAGTTATAGTTGTTGTTCCATTGAAACAAAATCAGTCTCAGTTGTGTGCTTTAGCTACCTATACAATATCTGCTTCAATTTTTATGAGACAAGCCTCTCTCCCACGGACCAGGTGATTTCCAGTACCTCTGTTCCACGTCCCACTCTGACGTAAGTACACACAGGGTTGAAAGCTCCAGTCCCGCATGCCAGAAGATGACTGCTGTTGAACTGCTGGAGAAGCTTAACGTAGTTTGAACACTCCGGCTAAAGCACAGAGACATGATTTTAAAACATTAAACATCAAGTAACTCAAAATGAAACACCTACATTAGTCATGTAATCTAGGAAATACCTTCTCTCTTCCCTGCGATAAACAATCCTCCACCTGCTCCTCGGTGCTGGCCCAGGATATCTGAAAATGCACACGCACACGCACACGCACACGCACACGCACACGCACACACACTCACGTTTGGCTCTGCATTTGCTATGTTGGAGGGAAAACAATCAAGAATGTTTCTCAACTTGTGGTTTCATGTCAGTCTGGATTGTTAAAATGTTTTTTTGAGTCTAAAAAGTCTTTGAGAGACTGGTGACCCTATTTCACTACCCACGAAATGATTTTATCTGTCTGACTTACACAAGCAGTTTTAATTGGATCAAGTACCAGATCGAATCTGGGCTCCAGACAACTCAAATGGAGTCTAGCTGCAGACGTCCAATAACACATGAGATCTCACTGGCACATGTACACTGGATTTTATCTATAATTCAGAATTTGAATATTGAACATCAGACTTTTAAAACAACTGGATTTGCAGAGTTATTTCTAGAGGTATTTTCAGACTTCTGATTTCTTGGTATCCAGTTTCTAAAAATACTGTTTCATATTTTCTCATTTTAAATCTAATTCAATATTATAAAAGTCACCACAAAATTCAGATTGTGAAATTCAGATCTTGCATAAAGTAAGTCACACAATGTGGAGTTGTATTACTTTAAAAAAAAGTTAGGACAGTATTCTCACTAAGAAACGTTTTATATAGTAAAGAGACTAAAATTTTAAACAAGATAACTAGGATTAGTGTGGAAATAACATTAACAAGCATTACTTGTGTGAAATAACAAATAAGTCGATACAGTTTACTAGGATATTGAGAATTTTTTATTAAATCTACAGCTCCTTGGGGTTAGTTTTTACTTGGGAATTCTATTGAAATTACTCACATTTTCTAAGTGAAAAACAATTCATTACATTTGAAAAGTAAATAGCACTACACTTTTTTCAGTGTACGGTAGTCATCATGAAGTTCTTTTCTCTTTCCCTCTGAGTGCGTCACGGGGAGCCTTTTGCGATTTTCATATCACAGTCTGTTCTCAAAATTAACTGTTCTCAATGACGATGGAACTATTTACTCCTAGAGTCGAACGGCAGATTTATAACCTTGGTCAATGGCTGGAGGGAGGGGCCTGTGATATCATTGAACTAGATCAATGTCCTTTAAGATAATTCACCGATTGGCAACAATTAATATCTCTGAAACCCTGTTGTCACAAAAGAAGTTTTATTTTTTTATTTTGACAGCCCCCCAAACATATGCAAGGTAAATAAATACAAAAATAAATGTACCTCTCTGTGAGGAGCAGAGATGCGCTCCAGACTGAGCGAGTATAAGACATCTCTGCCTCCGATGAGCAGCCGTTGGTGAGTTTCGTCCAGTAACAAGCTGGAGTGCTGCAGACGCCCCTCTCCGGCCTGGAACACCCATGTTCTGTTCAGTTCCCATAACTCTACAAAACAAACAAGAAAACAACATCAGCTCAGTTTTAGGCTAATTTTCCATTCTGTTGAGGACTTTCAGGTTGAACCAATAATCTGAACAATAACAACATCCAAACATAAAAAAACACATTCACAAAAAGATGTTAAAGGTCACCTATTAAGCCTTTTTAAACGCATTTAACCCTTGTGTGGTGTTCATATTATTGTTACTCAGACGGTGTTTGTGTAACCAGTGTGTGGTGTTCATTTTATTGTTACTCAGGCGGTGTTTGAGTAACCCTTGTGTGGTGTTCATATTATTGTTACTCAGGCGGTGTTTGAGTAACCCGAGTGGTGTTCATATTATTGTTACTCAGGCGGTGTTTGAGTAACCCTTGTGTGGTGTTCATATTATTGTTACTCAGGCGGTGTTTGAGTAACCCTTGTGTGGTGTTCATATTATTGTTACTCAGGCGGTGTTTGAGTAACCCTTGTGTGGTGTTCATATTATTGTTACTCAGCGGTGTTTGAGTAACCCTTGTGTGGTGTTCATATTATTGTTACTCAGGCGGTGTTTGAGTAACCCTTGTGTGGTGTTCATATTATTGTTACTCAGGCGGTGTTTGAGTAACCCTTGTGTGGTGTTCATATTATTGTTACTCAGCGGTGTTTGAGTAACCCTTGTGTGGTGTTCATATTATTGTTACTCAGGCGGTGTTTGAGTAACCCTTGTGTGGTGTTCATTTATTGTTACTCAGGTGTTTGAGTAACCCTTGTGTGGTGTTCATATTATTGTTACTCAGGCGGTGTTTGAGTAACCCTTGTGTGGTGTTCATATTATTGTTACTCAGGCGGTGTTTGAGAACCCTTGTGTGGTGTTCATATTATTGTTACTCAGGCGGTGTTTGAGTAACCCTTGTGTGGTGTTCATATTATTGTTACTCAGGCGGTGTTTGAGAACCCTTGTGTGGTGTTCATATTATTGTTACTCAGGCGGTGTTTGAGTAACCCTTGTGTGGTGTTCATATTATTGTTACTCAGGCGGTGTTTGAGTAACCCTTGTGTGGTGTTCATATTATTGTTACTCAGGCGGTGTTTGAGAACCCTTTGTGGTGTTCATATTATTGTTACTCAGGCGGTGTTTGAGAACCCTTGTGTGGTGTTCATATTATTGTTACTCAGGTGGTGTTTGAGAACCCTTGTGTGGTGTTCATATTATTGTTACTCAGGTGGTGTTTGAGTAACCCTTGTGTGGTGTTCATATTATTGTTACTCAGGCGGTGTTTGAGTAACCCTTGTGTGGTGTTCATATTATTGTTACTCAGGCGGTGTTTGAGTAACCCTTGTGTGGTGTTCATATTATTGTTACTCAGGTGGTGTTTGAGTAACCCTTGTGTGGTGTTCATATTATTGTTACTCAGGCGGTGTTTGAGAACCCTTGTGTGGTGTTCATATTATTGTTACTCAGGCGGTGTTTGAGAACCCTTGTGTGGTGTTCATATTATTGTTACTCAGGCGGTGTTTGAGTAACCCTTGTGTGGTGTTCATATTATTGTTACTCAGGCGGTGTTTGAGAAACCATTGTGTGGTGTTCATATTATTGTTACTCAGGTGGTGTTTGAGAACCTTGTGTGGTGTTCATATTTTGTTACTCAGGCGGTGTTTGAGTAACCCTTGTGTGGTGTTCATATTATTGTTACTCAGGCGGTGTTTGAGTAACC
This sequence comes from Danionella dracula, assembly GCA_900490495.1. NCBI lineage: Eukaryota > Metazoa > Chordata > Actinopteri > Cypriniformes > Danionidae > Danionella > Danionella dracula. The sequence continues at coordinate 10,457,423 of UELW01000556.1, forward strand.
CTTGTGTGGTGTTCATATTATTGTTACTCAGGCGTGTTTGAGTAACCCTTGTGTGATGTTCATATTATTGTTACTCAGGCGGTGTTTGAGTAACCCTTGTGTGGTGTTCATATTATTGTTACTCAGGCGGTGTTTGAGTAACCCTTGTGTGGTGTTCATATTATTGTTACTCAGGCGGTGTTTGAGTAACCCTTGTGTGGTGTTCATATTATTGTTACTCAGGCGGTGTTTGAGTAACCCTTGTGTGGTGTTCATATTATTGTTACTCAGGCGGTGTTTGAGTAACCCTTGTGTGGTGTTCATATTATTGTTACTCAGGCGTGTTTGAGTAACCCTTGTGTGGTGTTCATATTATTGTTACTCAGGCGGTGTTTGAGTAACCCTTGTGTGGTGTTCATATTATTGTTACTCAGGCTGTCGGTGGTTGTTCATGTTTTGTTACTCAGGCGGTGTTTGAGTAACCCTTGTGTGGTGTTCATATTATTGTTACTCAGGCGGTGTTTGAGTAACCCTTGTGTGGTGTTCATATTATTGTTACTCAGGCGGTGTTTGAGTAACCCTTGTGTGGTGTTCATATTATTGTTACTCAGGAGGTGTTTGAGTAACCCTTGTGTGGTGTTCATATTATTGTTACTCAGGCGTGTTTGAGTAACCCTTGTGTGGTGTTCATATTATTGTTACTCAGGCGGTGTTTGAGTAACCCTTGTGTGGTGTTCATATTATTGTTACTCAGGCGGTTTTGAGTAACCCTTGTGTGGTGTTCATATTATTGTTACTCAGGCGGTGTTTGAGTAACCCTTGTGTGGTGTTCATATTATTGTTACTCAGGAGGTGTTTGAGTAACCCTTGTGTGGTGTTCATATTATTGTTACTCAGGTGGTGTTTGCGGGTCTCGTGGACCCATTGCCTTTTGCGGATTTTAAGTCACCCAATTAAGACATTTTATGTTAAAAACTTAAACAATATTTCCTTTAGCCAAGAAACAAGTAATATAAACAGCAAATATACTTTATTTATTGTTCTTTAACCTGATTTCTTCACGTTTAGAATTTGAACCATGTGTGGTGTTCTCATTATTGGTACTTTGGCAGGGTTGGTGGCTCTGCTGGATCCATTGCATTTTGGCACTTTTAATTCACACAATTTTATTCTAAAATGTAAAATGTTATGTCTATGTGTGATTTATGTTTGTGTGGGAAGAGAGAATTAAGGTAAAGAATCTACCATTTTCACACCTTGTGTGTAATATAAATGTGTAGGGGGCGTGTGTGTGGGGTCATAAAAAATCTGTTCTGATAAATGTTTTTCACAGGAAATGAGCCAAGCCCAGTGAATCTCAGCTTCAAATAATAAATTCTTGTTTAATTTTCTTCTGATGAAAACTGAAAATGGGTCCCACAGACCCGAACACCATACAAGGGTTAATATTGCAATCCTCACCTTGTGGTCAGAACTCACTGACACATCTCCAGGTTTCTTTTACTGATAAATATTAAGTTATATATGCATGCTCAATGACATATACAAAATTTTTTACTAAAGTTCTTAAGTTTTGTTAGTACTCTTAATATTTATTCAAACATTTTATCAATTCTTAACTATTTTAAGTAAACTCAATATTTGAGTAACATCATCTAAAAATAATCGCATTTCTCAAGTAAATTATACTATTTGATTTAACAGTGTAGCTATTCTGTATAAATTGTAACATCACATCTGGTTAATTTAATCTATGCTTATCGAAAAGTTTTGTACATTCAGATAATAAGAAATATCATAGAGTTGAACAGTAGACCACACTGAACCATTATGAAAGTCAAGCTTCTAGTTTATGTTTTTTTTTTTATTGTAATCAAGCAGCTGGAATAAGATTAAACATCTCCTAAACTACTGAAATCCGACCAAGATGCCGCTTCAGTGAATCATGAAATGGAAGAATCTGGTTTTGGACTAATCAAACTGTACGCTGCCAAGAACTCATGACAGATTTCTTGAGAACGTTTCTGCATCTGTGTGTTGAGCTGCTCCATCGGGAGTTGCTCTCGTAAAGCTCTTGACCTTCTGATTTATTCAGCGTGTGCGAGTTGGGGCTCCAGTCACAAACACACCCAATGACAAAATGTGTTTTTCATTTTAAATGCTCTCTTATGCTTTCGACTGGAAAATGGCAAGCTCTCAATGCACACAGACGCAGTCAGATCCACCGTTAAGTGGATGCACACGTCCAACATTGTTGTTGGTGCTAGAGTCTAGTGACACATGGAGAAAGACCTATGGACAGTTTGGAAAATGTACTTTTTATGGGTTTTTTTTTAACTGGCAACAGCGATATGACCTTGTTTTTGTACAGACGAATGCGTTATTCCTCAGGCGTCATACTCAATCTGCACACCTGTCAATGGCAAGATAGAGGTTGTTCACATTAGGGAAAGGAAGATGTGAAAATAAATGTTATCCTGCTGAATTTCCTGAAATCTGGGTGACACAAAAGCATTCACATGTCATCCACTTGTCATTATGGCTCATTTAAATATATAAAACACCTGTGGAAGTTTATAAGTTTGTTCTCACATAATTATGATTAAAAAAAGTCTGATTACACCCCTCGCTACTACCCCTGCTTTTGTGCCCAAGTGTTTTTAGTTTTGTTGTATTTTAGATTAATAACTGTGCTTCTGATTTGTTTTGTGCTTTTGATTTGTACTTTTTTTTATTTGTTTTTGTTTCGTAGCCATGCTTTTAATTTTGGGGAAAAAACTAATCTTATTTTGATAGATAATATGGATACCAATCTTAGTATCTATATTTGTGATCAGCTGCACTTGGTAAAATTAGATGCACTTATAATTTAGAGTGCTTCTCTTTTAAGGAAATCACTATTTGTGATCACTGCCAAAAATATGGCGATCAGTGACGAGGCAGAAGAGCAGTCAGAGTCTGATCAAACATGTTTATAAAAAAATTACATGATCTCGTTTTTAAATACTTTTATGCTGTTAAGGTTTTTAATTATAATGTGGCTCACTTGACAGTATGATCACCACAGATTGATTACCAGAGATTCATCAACACCTCAACTTGAAATAAAAAATATTTAAATAGATAGAAAAGCTAAAAATTTAAATAAAAAAATAAGAAAGTTAAGAATTTTGAATATTTTACATGTTACTTAAAATACTTTACAAAATACTTCTAATAAACACAGCTCTTTTGTCATTTTACGTTCATTTTTCACGCAAAACTGAATAAAGACGATTATTCATTTTTGTATTTTACATTTGCAGTTTTGTTTTGATTTGTATAGGTGATGGTCATATTATTAGAATATGATGAAAAAATATATATTTCCAGTCATTAAACAAAATATTTAAGTTGCATATTACATTCACTCATTACTCAAACTAATATATTTGAAATGTTTATTTCCTTCCATTCTGATGATCATAGCTGAATCACATAATTAGGATCTTAGAAAATTACTAAAGGTCAGTAAAAAGAATTGTTTTTTAGAAACGTTGGCCAACTGAAAAGAATGAACTGAGCATTTACAGCACTCAATACTTGGCTCCTTTGAGAACCTTTCCCTTTAGTACAAAACAAGAAGGTTTCATTTCTCCATCAAATAACTCTGACAATTAATAATACATTGAGAAGCTCAGGTCACAGAAGTTTGGATTGAAAAAAAGAGTAGCAAGTTTCAAGTTCCACATCAAGTAATCCTTTAAAGGAACCACTTAGAAAGCTGTGAAGGGCAAAAGCATGGATGGACAGAAGATAAGTGGAGCAGACAGACTGAAAAGGGATAAAACTGGATTAGTGAAACGATAGCGGGAGGGATAAACAGACTTGAAACGGTAAGAGAATGACAAGGTCAAAGAAAACTTTTAAGAGACAGACTTTGATCACGAGTAAGTGTGTGTGTTTCATTAGTTTTATGAGTCTTGTGGTTAATGGAAATGCCTTAGGATACTTAAAAACATGAAAACAAGCTAAAAGCACCAACAAACTACATCCAGATCATTTAAGTTCACCTGAAAGTCGATCCAAAAAAATCCTCTTTTTTAGAGAGAGTGGTCAACAGACAAAATCTAAATGAGGGGATTTTAAGGAAGACAATATATTTCGAGCTTTAACCTTTTATTGAGCTGGTGACCTCTCCCAGTGATCTTCATTTATATTGTTTTCAATGCATTTTTGAAGTCATCAAACTTCAACACTCCTCTAATAAACCCCAGCAAAACTCCAAGGTTGTTCAAATGAGTGTCTTATAAAGTATTTAAGGGCTAGACAGTTTTGGCCACTTTCATAACATTAACAGGTAAATGTTTAGTACATAGGCGTCACGGTGGCGCAGTGGGTAGCACGGTCGTCTCACAGCAAGAAGGTCGCTGGTTCTAGGCTCGGCTGGGGCAGGTGGCATTTCTGTGTGGAGTTTGCATGTTCTCCCCGTGATCGCGTGGGTTTACTCCGGGTGCTCCGGTTTCCCCACAAGTCCAAAGACATGCGGAATAAGTGAATTGAATAAGAACAATTGCCCATAGTGTTAAAGTGTGAATGTGTGTGTGAATGTTTCCCAGCGATGGGTTGCGGCAGGGAAGGGCATCCGCTGCGTAAAACATATGCCAGAGAGTTGGCGGTTCATTCCGCTGTGGTGACCCCGAAAGGGAATAAAGCCGACAAGAAGATGAATGAATGAATGTTTAGTACATGCAGTGGTCAATCATGAGAACTGGTAGAATTCTCATTATACACTCATGCAAAATAATTAATAACAAAAACCTTATGTTTCTCTCTGAGCTTGCAGAAACTATGGAACAAACACCTGGATGGTGTTCAGAGCTCAGCGTCTGAGTTCAAAACTAGATTTAAAACATATCTGTTTAATGTAGCATTCAAATAAATGGCTCCTGGTGTGTCTTCAGACCAGTATGGTGTCTGAACGCTATAATCATACAAATTGCTGAAACAACAAAATGTGTCAGTGTACTCATCTAACCTATTCTCATCATCTATCACTCATCCTGCAGATGATGCTAATCAACTGATTGTTGTTTATTTCCTACTGCAGGTGATGTCCTGCGACCTGTTCATCGATGGATTTTAATGTCAAATACACTTTATGCTGGGGAGGTGATTAGCACCAAACTCAGTCAGTGAAGCTCCTTCTGTGATTTCATGTAGAGTTATATCACTGTGAGAGACCTTTTTGCTGCTTGTGTGTGGATTTTTTTCTCCGTTTTTCCCCACTTCAATAAAAAACAAAGTAAATAAAAAAGGGGTTTAAATTGATGTCTATCATATGTCATTGATTACTGGTCAGTTTAAATCAACACTTTCCTCATAATAATAACATTTCCCTTATTGACTGAACTAGGATTATATACTTCCTGATCTCAGAAGGCACTTCTTAAACAAGTTAGCTTTATGTAGTAGTTCTATTTCTACCCCCAAAAATTATCCTATAGGAATACCTATCTTAATAACTCCTAATTCACTATAGGCCGTTGTAAAGGGGCTTTGAAGCAACTGCAAAGAAGGGCTCTTTAAAATATCTGATTGATTGATTGATTGACACACATCTTTTCCAGTATCAAACACAGGAGCCCGCTAACAGCCGCTCATTCATTTTAGTGAGCTGCTACCAAAAATTGCTGCAAGTAAAGTGAAAGTGACCAGTTGGAAAAATATCGTGGCTGCGGCCCCGGGGACTAGTGTACACACACAGCAGTGAACAAACACACCGTGAACACTGACCCGGAGCAGTGGGAGCCATGGCTGCGGCCCCGGGGAGCAGTCGGGGAACTGGTGCCTTGCTCAAGGGCTCCAAAGCTGTGGTTATTGAAGATGGAGAGCAAGTGTTTCATCACTCACTCCACCTTCAACTCAGTGGATCTGGCGTTCGAACCGACGACCTTCCCATCATAAGTCAATCTTCTTATCCCCCAAACCACAACTGTTCTTAAAAAATAAAGCAGTTGGTGGTATGAAGGAGAAATTGAAAGAAGTGTGGTAATGTGGCCAGAGTGGAACACATTTTTGGACTCGGGGACTAGACTAGAGAGCAGTCAACCAAAAACCTGGTGAAATGATTTGCAATTTCTGCTCCTTTTTCTAGCAATATGCATATATTTATAATTGTTTTCATTTACAGACTAGCTTGTACAACACATCATATATATTTCTTGGTGTGACCAGGGCTTAAGCAGGACTCAAAATCGCAAAATAAATGTGCTTTAAGGGATTGGAAAAACTATTTACTTTTGGGGTGAAGTGGACCTTTCAAAATTGCTGCAAACATTTTTTGAGAGCGTCTGTATGTATGTTCAATCTGCAATCAGTTCCACTTGATCTCAACCAATTAAAATAAACCCTCAGTCAAAATCTGTTTAGTTGAAGACAAACAAAAAAATTTTGAAGGTCTTTTTACAGAGAGGTTTGACAGGAAAAGTTTGTTTCAGTATAAATATTGGTTTAATGCTTAGTTTATCTGCAGGGAGTTCTATGAAGAGGCAAATGAGAGCAAGATGTTTAAAAAAGGACATTGTGTCTCCAACAAATTGCAAAACCTCCTTTTCTAAATTAAAATAATAATCCAGATCCCTCCCCGAGGCAACAAGCATTTTAACCCTTCACCACTACCACCCCTGTGGCCCGGACCAGCCGGGGTCATGCCGTCAGGCGGCTTTCAAGAGGTTGGGGGATGACATCAGATAAGAACAAACAACAGCTACAATAAATTAAAAACAGAAGTATTCAGACCTGGTTCATCCAATTTAATACCCTTTTATTTGTAATTCCCATTTTAGTCAAAACAGGTCAAAATGATAACACATTAATGTCTTCTTTCCTTGTCTACTAAAAGAAAGAGAGGATACTAGTAAGGGTGTTAGCTATAACTAAATAATTTCAACCAAAATAGACAATGTCTCAAAGTTAGGTTAAAATTAAAGAACAATCTGTGATACAACAACGTAAGTGAGCTCAATTGAGTGAACATTACATTACATACATTACATTAGTCCAGCTTGTTGTTTGTTTTCTAATTTATTTTGCATGTGTGCATATTCTGGTTGCAGCATTCTTGATATTTAAAAAGTAGGAGCCACTGCACTCAAAAAAAAATTTGTTAACTCGTTAGAGAATTGGTGAGCGAGAAGTTCCACAAACATTTTACATAAAGACAACTTTGTCTTCCCAAAATTGACTCAACAAATACTTTTCTAATTAGATCACATCACTCAGCTTGACTGTACATAATCCAGCACTGAGAATGTGAACTCCATTAGAAAATATTACTTCCGTCAACGACTCCGTCAACTACAAAAAAAAACAATTGACTTAATTTGTGTCTTTGGAAAATGTTTTATTATATTTTATTAGTTGTGTTTTTTACTGTGAAATGACGACGTTATCAGTTAGTCATGGTTTAGTCACGCTGACATTATTTAGATTTCACTTTGTGACGACTTAATGAAATGTGGTGGTAAATTATGTTGTGGTAAAGTTACCTTTTTTGTAATTTCTCTGAACTTCCCTGCATACGTGATTTCTCAAATTACACTGCTGTTTAGGACCACAGTGAATGTAGTAGTAACGTGACCTTATAGTCAATGTATATAGGTATTTGATGTTAAAGTATTTATCCTAAAAGCTTGACCCTCAGTAGTAGTAATGCACTCTATTTAGAATATTTACAACAAGTATAAATATTTTGGAGAACTTAGATTTTGCATTTTCTATATTAAATGAGCAATACTAATAAAACATTCTTCAAAATGTATGTATTAATAACGATGTATTTTATTTTTATGCTGAGAGAAAATAAACATTTTTTTAGTTAGTGGTTTATTATCATTTATACGACACCATAACGTAACAGCATATAAAGTTACACATAGTCTATCTGAATGACATCTACTGGCATGTATGCGCAAGATGTCAAACGCAGCAACAACTTTTAATGTTTTTTTTGTAACCCTCCCTTCATAACATATACATTGAGCATAAAATGTTTATCCTAAAGTATTTTTCGCGTGACCTTGACAGGAGTGACTGGCTTGCACAAGCCAGTTCTCTCACATTTTGGATTAAAAATATATACATAAATATTCAGCGAACCACCGCAGAATTTATGTATTTAGAACAACATGAGGGTAAGTGATTAAGGACTAACGTTTACATGTTCATCATTGACGTGGATTATTATGTAATGAAAACATTGCATTTGTGTTAAACCAGAAACTGGAAATGTTTTTTTTTTTATTAAGATGGCATGATTTCATTTAAACTGCTTTCCCTTCACATTATTTAGTTTTTTTTGTACTTCTAATGTATAAGAAATTGTTACGTCACCACGATGACCATAGAACCCATAGACAAATCTTTCTGGTACATTGCAGGACACGTTGCAACAACAGTCTAGTAACATCCTCACAATGTGTTATTAAAGTCATGAAGGAGTGCTAGGTGGGTCATGGAGAAATGCTTCTCACATACAAGCAACATTATATCGGTACGTCCTCACCACGTCCACGAGAAATCACAAACTTCGTAGCTATGTGACCCGGTACATCCCAGCAACGAAAATTGTCTGGTCCAACAACGTAGTTATAACATAACTCTGTTAGCTGGGAAGGCTGTCATTTACAAAAGAACACACAGTCCAGTGCTAAGAAATACAAATACCAAAAGAACATGAAATTCTAGAACATGAGCTTCTATTTTGTATGGAATGAGGTGAAACAAGGTTGTGCACAATAAGATAACAGAGCACTTTTACATTTTTGTGAGCTATGCGCACATCTGCATGGCTCTTTCAGTGTCTGGCAGAGTTGGATCATGTTGCCTACTTCAGCAATGTGGGCAGCAGATAAAAGCACAGACAAGATTTGCTATTCCTGGGTCAATAAACTTGAGTTCCATCATTATTAATAAGAAACAAATGAGATGTATTTTCAATCTGTGTGATGCAGCCAGTAAGCACTAGATCCTTTTAGTTTATATATGCTTTTCTCTACATGAAAAAACTCAAACAGAAAAATAGAAATGAAGAAAAATAAATATGATTGATTCGTATATGGAATATAAATTATGTCTACCAAAATTAAAAGACTGGTCATTTAAAGATTGCTGAGCTTTAAAACTTGTAATCTATATGTGCCTGTCTTTAAATAAAAGCGAAAAAATATAAAGATTACATAAACAAGGCATTAAACTTTTTCATACACTTTTATTAAACACATTATTAACTTTTGAAACTAGTTTATCATCATGTAAGGTATTAACAAATCTTATATTCAGACTATCTAACTGTAAAATTCAACTAAAACTTCTCAAAAATGATATAAATGATATAATCGTAGATGACGAGATTGATTCCTTCAGTCTCAAATCAACAAATTATTTCAACATTACATCATTTAGCTCATATTTCACTCAGTTTTCTTGATGTTACTGGCACAAATTAAATTCAATGACAGCTTTGCAGAAGATTTAAAAGTAAAGGCACACTTTAAACTGACACATGAAATAAGAGAAATCTATTACTTAAAAATTAAGTCAGTTAAAAAATTCTGTAAGTAAATACATTTTATTTATAGAGCACATTTACAATCAGCAGTGATAAAGACATTCAAGACAGTGCTAAAACGAGAGGATAAACTAAAAACAGAAGCAATAAAAACAACAGCACTGTAAAACAGTTAATAAACAACATATTTATGATACATGCAAAAATTCTCAACATTACACATTTAAAATGCCTGCAAATAAAAGTGAGTCTTCAGTCTGGATTTAAAACCCAATTTTCTGAGAATGGTGTATTTCCAGTGACAATTTATTTCATAGTCTAGAGCCCCCCCACCCTCCCTCCCACCAGAATAACGAAGAACTCTTGAGGATTTTAGGGGAGTGAGCAGCTGTGTGACGTATGATAGCGAGCGAGATCACTTAAAGCAATGGTTCCTAACATTTTTACCCCATGTACGTACACGAAAATCTGAGCAAAACTATCGTACGTACAGATGTTATGTTGTGCCGTTTAATCTAGAACACATCTGACAGTTTGACTTTGCAGAAATTCCAAAATTGTATCTCACAGTTCTAGAAAGCTATAGCCAGCGCACCTCCGTATGTATTAGGAGAGTTCAGTGCGCTTCATCTTCACAAAGTTGCATAAATATTCTCTGGTTTGTAGGACAAGCTCAAAATTGATTTTTGCTCGCTCAAAATACGTTTTTCCACAAGAGAAGAACATTTCATTCACAAAGCTCAAATTAAACTTACTTCACACGCTCAGAATTGTGACACTAACCCCACATTTTTCTGCTTCCGCACCCCCCTTGTGAACTATAGCCCCCCCTCCCCTCAGTAGCCTAGCGGTAGTTTTTGGATGGATTGTAGGTGTGGAATTGCAGAACTGGAAAGCCCACAGTCTGGGGGCATTATGAGACCATGTATGACCATATTCACATCACTAAAAGATTTAAATGATTTTAACTTGGAGTTAACACTAAGTTGATGAACACTACTACTCACAACCAAATTTATCTGTTTGGTGAGGTACAAGTCAGGGATACAAATTCTGTCAATTCTCTGACAAATCAGATGAGAACATGAAATGTGGTTATTGAAGGGGAAATTGCTCAACCCCTTCTAATCCTTATCCCCATGCGCTGAACAGACTCTATTTTCCCAAAAGCCAAACTAAGGAAATGTGTTCTTTGGCTACGTCATGTGAACTTCAGGCTGAGAGAGAAGGAAGTGCCAGTTGTCCCTAAAGAGGCTAGAATCTGCAATGTTTGGGGGGAGAAGAGTCCAGATTTAAAGAGAACTGATGAGCTGATTGCAGACGCTGATGATTTCTTCCTTTACTGAGAGACTTCAGAGATAGAAATGCTTTCAAGCTAAGAAGAAAAAAGAGCTTATTTGTTCATCAGATCTGTGGATTCTACTTCATTTGCCAAACAGGAAAGACAATTAGAGGACCATGAGTAGGATCTTCACACAGATCAAACCATACTTTTCTGATAAACAAACAGTTTTTTTGTATGTGATTCTGTGCGTTAAATACTTGGGAGCCTCTAGAGCATGTAATCGGGAGGAGCAGAGGGCTGTCTAGCTCAGCATGTGGAGTGCATTATAGGATATCATTATATGATATTATATATAATATTATGATAATTATGATTCCTCCAATGCAGCTGTTGTCTGTTGGTTTTTTGCCATTTTGTTTTGCTGATTTAGAAGAATAATTCCACGATCAGAGCCAAAAAAGAAGAGTAGAAGTCTTTCTTTTAAAACAGAACAGTCACACATTTTAGAATATAAATCTCAGAGCTGTGAAGGGTTAGAAAAATCATGTACTAAAGTAAACAGACAAGCACTTCTGATTCTGAAAATAAACTAATTCCAGCACTTTATAGTAACTGTGCACAATCATTAATTAAGCTTTTGCAAATAGTTAAATAACATTTTATAAAGCATTGTTTCTATGTTAATAAACATTTGTCATATTTTCTTATATTTATGTCTTCTTTTTTAGAGATATAGTAGTTACTCAGTGTGATAATGAAGTCTACTGTTACTCATTGTTTAATTATTGCTCCCTAATATGTTTACTTGATTAACCTTTAAAAAAAACTACAAATGAATTATGTTTTGTGAAGATGTTGTTTGACCTAGAAAAAGATTGAAACTGACTATATATAAATGTCCTCCTCCTCTCCTTAGACTACAGGTTGCCTAGTTGATATTACACTAAATGCTTAAGCTTTTTTTGTGAAGGTTAGAAAAATTGTTATGAACTACTTCTGTGTTTAGGAAGATGAATTCAGAAACAACAATAGCTTAATCACTTAACCAATCGTTTATCGTATAAACAGCTAAAAGACCTAAGACAATGTGATGCAAATTAATACAGCCTGACAAAACATATTTTTGATCTTAAACGACTGTAAAGAAAAGCTGTGGTTAAGTTACCAAAAGTTATTAGCGATGATGCTTTACTTTAGTGACCTGTTCAAGAGAAGTGTATATACTTCAACATCATCTTATTCTTTAAAAAGCTTGTAAGTTTCTCAACACCTTTTGGTTTTGAGGGATAACTTATTTGAGGAATAATAGAGAAAGATCTTGAGAAATAAATCTGCGAGTTTCAGCACAATCTGGCACCCAGATTTAACCAATAAGATAACTTGAGAGAACAATACTACCTCATAACACAAAATGTACAGTAATCACAAACAAAAACTTTGTGACAAAGCACAGATTTTTAAAAGCAAATATACACCAATTCATTTGTTACATTATGCACATCTAAATAATTAAAACAAACAGAGGAAATTTACAAGCAATACTATATCAAATGTTTGGACATTTAGGTAACGAAAACATTACTTGCAATACAGTACAATTTGCAGCATATAAACTAATTACCCTTCAAAAAGTTAGTCTAATTAGTTGCTACCAACTTCAGCAAATAGTCAATAAATGTAAAGGTGCTAATAAGAAACTAAATTTAAGATTTATATGTTTGTATTTGTCAGGGGACGATGGAGCTCCACCAGGGCTCCTGCGGTTTCTGTGTGGCCTTGTTGAACTTGTGCAACCTTGGGCCTCAAACAACATAACAGAACTCTGAGTATATTGTGCAGAATGAACATGTGATTTGTTTTGACTTCTGTTATTTGTACTTTCAGCCTTGCTAAATTACATCTGCCACACTTTAAGAGAGCAGCTCAGGGTTGGAGGAGCTGCTTTACATCAACCTGCCTCACGCTACACATCACACTACACCAGACTTAGTTTTTGTGCAAATATGACACAAAAGGGTCTGAAACAAGCCAGATACAATCTTAGTTTGCCTGTGTGAGGTAGAAGAAGATAGATTGTTCCTCAGGTATTGCCAGACTTCTGTCAGATGATGAATCATGAGAAACAGTGGAAAATAACTACAATTGTATGATGAAAGTGAATTTGGCATAGACTTTAATTCCAAGGTTCTTTCGTTGCACAGTGTTAGGATCTGCTCGTGAACTTCATGTGATTTTTACATATCTTAGATTAGTTGTATTGATATTGATTTTCCTGTTTATTCAAATGCAAACACGTCTTTGTTTCCTAAAACACCTGCACAAATAATCAGCCTTCACTGCATCTCTCTCTCGCTCTCTCTCTCTCTCCCCCCCTCTCCCTCTCTCTCTCTGTCTCTCCCTCGTTACAATACATGGTTTTATACCAAACATTTCGATAAGTAATTTTTGGTTCAATACGCGTAAGTGTGTTTTTTCTGGTTCGTCGTCTGGATCATAGCTTCACCTTATCATATCTTAGATCATAGTCATAGTTTTCTGTTAAACTGTAACACAGCCTCATCATTCAGCTTCCCATAACATTTTACCATTTGAATTTAGCAAAGACACTTTGTCTCCTTGTGTAACCTACTTTTGGCTTACTGTTCCTAGTCTCCATATTCTGGTCTTTGTCTCATGGGATATAATGGTTTTCTTTTTCAGCGTCTCTGATTTTTGTCTTCTAGTTCTGGGGGTCGTCCACTAGTATCCCTTTTGTGTGGTTAAACGCTATTGAGTTGTCTCTATAGCTATCCCAAAAAGAAGAGTCACCACTTTCAATAAACCTGTTATTGGTTCTTAATAAATTGAAAAACTACAAATAAAAATCCACAATAATTGGGGCAGTAAAGTGGCGTAGTTCATCGTCCTACAACTGGAGTTCCATTCTTTTAATTTTTCTTTTTTTTTTTTACTGGAGTTCCATTCTGCCGTTGTGGCTCACCTGCATTGACCTGTATGGATGTGTGTAATTGGTAGTTGGTCAGGAGGCCGTAGGTCTCCATGTTGCCCCAGGGCAGCAGAGGGCTTCCAAGGTAGCTGATCGCCACTGAATGTGGAGTGAATAAATATGTTCTGAAAATTATAAAATGCCTTTGAGCTCGGGTAATGCGCTGTATAAGCTGAAGACATTATTATTAATTTTAAACAAAAGCAATAACTATCAGCTACATCTGAAAAAAATTAAGACATGTTTTAGCAGGAAAATACTGCATAGAAAATAGACCAGGTATTCCCAAACTCACCTAATCTCAAAGAAACAAAGGGTCTATAAGATATGGCACATAGCAGAAACATGTTTAGTCTGATATTCACAGTATCATTCAAGATTACAGCTTTAACCATGAAGTTTAGAGCAACTCTGACTCCCTATTTAGATCCAGCACTAAGCACTGAAGATAGGTGATGAGGACGACCCAAATAAAGAATCTTTCCATAAACAACCTAGCAGACAGCGATATATGGGACACAGGGAACCAAAAGTTCTGAATTAGCCCATTATGCAATAAAGAAAAGCAACGAGCAACAGTGGGGGGAAAGGGGGGTAAGCGAGGAGGGAGAAATACCCCATCTGATTCCCCTTTTCGTGGAGCAGGGTCTTTCAGAGCCGTCAATCAAGCTAATAAAGACAGACAGGTATTTCAAACTTCAGCGCTGACTGAAACAACATGCTACTGGCGATTCCACAGCGGATAAGAAACCAATCTCAATTCCCTGCCAGGATGCATGATGTGCTTATCCACAGCAAACTATCAAAAGAACAAACACAGAACACATGTCAGTCACTGAGGAGGGCAGGTCAGCTCCTGCTGCGAGAGACTGCAGGGCGTTCAGAGAAGCACTGAGAGACCACCTTTTTCTGTCTTTCTGTGGTGACTGATTGATTTCCATGGGGATCTGCTTGCATAGTGTCTTTTTTAAAGAAAACTTGCCAAAAAATAAGTCATTTACAAAATGATATGCCTAATTTTGTGGAACCAAAGATTTTTAGCAAGGGAGTTGGCTTTATGGAACATTAGCTCTCAATCCATGCAGAAGGTTTCCAAGATTTAAGTAAATGAGTGTTCATTGGGGCCAAACATCATATAACACATTGCGTGTCTTGGATTAAAACATTACTCTCAGGCTAAGAATAATGATCAGCATCAGCCTCTTGGACAGCTAAATTAACTTGGAAATGTTGGATAGTTCAAAACAAGCAGTCAATCACAAAAATGTCATGACATAGTTTTCATTTAACATTCCAGCTTTCCAACTTTTTAGAAACCTTTCATAAAGAAGATGAAATTAATTACAACAGGGTTTGCAGTAAAAATCTAGAATGATTAAAACCAACCTAGTGATTTGTTGTACCAACTCAGGAACTTATATGAAGTCTGTACACTGGCTGCAAGTGGCATTTAGAATACATTTTAAAGTTTTGCTGCTCATCTAAGTCACAAAACATCGCAGCACCAAAGGACATGACACCATATAGATCTGGGTTCCCATCAGTTAAAACTACCACAGGATTCCCAACCAGAGAGGGTTTGCTTTCAGTTACTATACTGCTCGCAGATGAAACCAGCTTCCAGAATTAAAAGAGAGATTAGAGGGGGTTTCACAGTTAAATCCAGATTAAAAACCACATCTATTTAAATGTGTCCCAATAGTGGTGCACTTATGAACGTCTTTCTTTTTTAATTCAAGTTTTAATGTTATATCCTTTGCTTTTGCTTTTTTTTTTTAATCTCTGACATGTTTTATTGTCTGTTTCATGTTTGATTGGTTGTTATTTCTCTGTACAGGAAAGGCAAGGCACTTTATTTGTATAGCACATTTGGTACACAGGGAAATTCAGAGCGCTTTACATTGGAAACAAAGAAAAAAAAGAAAGCAAATTTAACAAAATCATATTTTTAGATAAAATAGTTATTCGACATTGGTGCTCAGTCGACAAAAGCGCAGGTGTGTCTAAACAGGTATGTCTTTCACCTGGATTTAAATGTGACTATAGAGTGACCTGATTTGTAGTTATTAGGCCCTCGGCAGTGAGATAAGTGTTTTTACAGTTTTTAATCTCATCAAGACATTGGCAGAGAGAGTTTATGGGGTTGTAGTCATTCAGCCTAGATACATTTGTGTGTCAGCAGTATAACTGTGGAATAATATCTTGTTCCTTCTCATAATTTGGCCCAGTGGAAGCATGTACAGGTTAAATAGTAAAGGAGCAAGGATTGAACCTTGAGGGACTCCACACGGCACTGCAGTCCACTTCGACATGTAATCACCTATGTTTACATAGAAACCTCTTCCTTCTAAGTATGATCTGAACCATTTTATCACAGTTCCTGAAAGACCGACACAGTTTTCTAGTCTATCGAGAAGGATTCTTCTTCTCAACCTAAAATCTGTGATTGCTACATTGAAGCACTGTGTTAGTTCAGTGTCTTGGCTTGTACCTAAAATACAAACATATTTGAAGCGTTATCCTATGAAAACAAACCACGGGGACTTCCATGCTTTCCCTCCCTGTAATTTTCTCCCACCTGGAAAAGGCACTCACGTCTAACAGCTCCAAGAATCTAAAAAGAAAGTCACTGAACGCTCTTCAAGAAAAAAAGATGCCTGTCAACACTGTGAGTCCACGAGAGTGTAGATTTAATTTGTGAAACATTTCTCAAGTCAAACCTTAACAGGACTTCGCAGACAAAGATCAACATTACAAGAGTAATTGCTAGACTCAGGTTTAAATAACAATAAACCTTGACATTTTTGCATCGTAATTCTTACACTGGAGCCCAGAGGAGATTAAACCTGATTCAGTGCGTCTCCAGAGCAACGTCAAATCATAATCCACTTACGGATTAAAAACTGTTAGCTCTCCTCAACATCCTGCTACAACAACTCCAGAGAAAAAAACTGATTTATGACTTTAAAAAATCATATGTGTGCATGTTTTTGTCTGAGTGAGTTTGAGAGTGTTAATAACAAGAGACATTTCATCCCTGATTTTGATCATTTTTATTTATTACAGAGTAGTTTCTTTTTTTCAAAATATATCTAAATTAATTTTAAACAATTTTTTTTAGGCTTTACAAGTTTTACAGCAATTTAGTTTAAGGGAACACTAATAGAGACATGCGTCACGGTGGCGCAGTGGTTAGCACGTTCGTCTCACAGCAAGAATGTCGCTGGTTCTAGGCTCGGCTGGGGCAGGTGGCATTTCTGTGTAGAGTTTGCATGTTCTCCCCGTGATTGCGTGGGTTTTCTCCGGGTGCTCCGGTTTCCCCACAAGTCCAAAGACATGCGGAATAAGTGAATTGAATAAGAACAATTGCCCATAGTGTTAAAGTGTGAATGTGTGTGTGAATGTTTCCCAGCGATGGGTTGCGGCAGGGAAGGGCATCCGCTGCGTAAAACATATGCCAGAGAGTTGGCGGTTCATTCCGCTGTGGCGACCCCGAAAGGGAATAAAGCCGACATGAAGATGAATGAATGATAATAGAGACACAGGTTAAACTGGCAATCCAAATCTACAGAAAAGCATACAGGGTTTTACATATTCACATTAAACATACTTCTTTAATGTTTTTGACTAAATGAAACTGAAATCAAGTGACAAAAAAAATTAAATTGATATCTAAATTAAAGTGCAATTCAGATGCTTCCAATTAACTTGAGCGTAACAAATTCATAATAAACACATATGTTCTCGTCATTAATCCACCATTAATGTATCATAAATGAATGGGTAATATTTGCTCTAAATATGTGTGTATATTTAACAATATATATCTAATGATGAGTCATGTCACTTTATTGTTGTCACACCTGTTTTCTCTCTCCTCATTTCCCTTGCTCTCAGCTGCTCATCGTTTTCTTGATTAGCTTCACTATTTATTTCCTCCTTCCTTCCCTTATCTTTACTGGTGTATTAGTTAATGTTGCTGCTCAAGTTTTCAGTTTACCTGCTCTCTCAGTTATCTTCTCCTTTTGATGATTCCAGTTTAAGTTATTTCCAGACACCCAGAAGACGGTGCTTCTGTAGTTTTTAGTTAATAAACGTTTTGTACTGACTGCATTTGGGTCCTCCCCCGTTATTTGACTGACAATTGTAGTGTTACCCATACATTTAAAAACAAATACTTCTTCCTGTTTTGCAGTGACTAATCAGCTGCTTCTCCTTCCGTCTGTCTATTGGTTGTTTACAATCTTATTTACAATCTTAATCTTATAATCCCCCTAATGAGCATAGAAAATAAGTGGCAAGCATGCATGACCACTAAAATCAGATTTATATTAGGGTTGTAGAGAGCAATAAAATGTTCCTTGTGCAATGGTAAAGTAACTACTTTTTTGCATTCAAGATCAAAGAATAAAGCTATGTTCTTCTTAAAGATTGTTGTTTTATGGCTCGCTGGTTGCCAGATCCTTAAAAGATTATTGAAATGGATAACTCTCACACCATCAAGATTGTCTTTTTCCTTATCCCAGTCTGTATTTAGTTCATTTTGACTTCTGTTTTGTTTTGATTGAAAAAAAATCTCATCGTAAATACAATTTAAAAATGCTCTAAAAGTGTAGCCAGGCTTCTCACTGAATGCGAATTGAGCCAACCAAATAGCTCTACTATAAATAGCTACGAATTGCCATTGTGTACGAAAATGTGCTACACAAATAAAAATTGTCTTGCCTTACCATGTGATTAAAGGTGTAGATTGAGTTGTACTTTGTGTATCTTCTAAACATTGTTGATTGATTGAAGAAAAGACATGTCACTACAAGAGAGAGCTCCAGATTAGTAGACATATCTCGCACCGCTTAAATTCGCAAGAGAGCTTGTCATCATGTAGACTTAACATGTAAATCGCTCACACCTTCCGCGTTCAGAGTGAGGACACAGAAAAAATTACATGGCCAATCCCTACACTGATCATGCACTCCTGTTACTTTTTGTATTCAGATAATATTGATTTCACTAGAATGCTTCAGCTGAATTCCTTTCACTTCAGTGAAATACCTAAATTTTACACGTTATGTCGTCCATGTATTGAAGGGATGTCCATTTCATCAGAATAAGTGAAAATGAATGATACAACCCCATGAAAACCACATGGACACAACGACAAAACAGAAAGCACTTCACAAAAACACCCAAACAAAACCCTTTGAAGAGGCCAAAAGGTCAAAGATAAGAGGGGTCACTTCAGATCTTTGATGAATATCCAAGCTATTGTAGTATTCAGAACGACTGCTTGCCTCATTTGATGTAGGGAAACAAGAAGATTGATGGGTGCATTGTAAATCACCTTCCCCTAGAGACCAGAAAACAATCCGCTTTCATTAAAGCTACTGCAAATCAGGAAAACCCTTTTTCTTCAAAGCACTTGACGGGTCTGCTGTCCTCCCCTGATGTACTCCAGCTTATTAAAACTAAGAAGAACTTCCCTCCTGCCTTGCAGTCTCCATGGAGACCCTCAAAAAGTCCAGTTTGAAAGGAAATGATGAGTTTATTGAGTAAACAAACATAAAAAAACGAAAAGAGAGACAGGCAGATAAGAGAAGAGGCAGGAACAAACTCTCTGTAGAACATCATTAATTACGCAGTGACCCAAGGCAGACTGATCACATGCAGCGCTATCAGGATACAGGCACTGGCTGATGAAACTACAGGAGTTTGGCTTGTATAAGTTCTTGTCCTTTCATGTGCTGAACTCAAAGCAAAACTTAAAATGAAAAAAGACTACTAAAGTCCTTGTAGAATAGATGGATTTGCCATCAAAATATTTACAGGAGAGGAATTGCTCTGGGGCAACAAGAAAACCTGAGCATCCTATAACATTTTAAATACATTTGAAGTTTTAAGGTTTATAAAAATAGAACTCATATTACTCTTAAATTCAGCGATGGTTCCAACCAGAATTGCCCCTAGATGGTTGGGGTCCTCATCATTTACCTAAACCCACCTAATAGAAGGGCCAGCCCTGCTTGAATTGAGTCAAGTCCAAAGACATGCGGAATAAGTGAATTGAATAAGAACGATTGCCCATAGTGTGAATGTGTGTGTGAATGTTTCCCAGCGATGGGTTGCGGCGTAAAACATATCCGCTGCGTAAAACATTTGCCAGAGAGTTGGCGGTTCATTCCGCTGTGGCGACATGAAGATGAATGAATGAATGAATGTTGTTGAGTGAAAGTAGTTGTTGTTGAGTGAAAGTAACCAGGCCAGATATGGAGTGAGCCATACACGGAGTGTGTTCTCTGCATGTAACCCATCCCAGTGTACACACACACTCATCTGGAGCTGTCTGGTGCTCGCTCAAGGGCTCCACAGCTGTGGGAGAGCAAGTGTGTCATCACTCACCTTCCAATCACAAGTTGATCTCCTTCACTTGAGACTGTTGAGACTTTGCCGAGTTCTTCGTTCATTTGTTGGCAGTGTTGTGTACTAGTCATTAACTGTATATAACATGGGCATAGTAAATGGTAAGGTCGGCTCAAGGATTAAGGGGGCCTTAAGTGGAATTTTATGTAGAGCCCTGCCTTTTCCACTAATACAATTTATAATTGTAATTAATATTTGATTATTTTCTCACACGAAGCCAAAATCATTTGTGTTTATGCATTATGTCTACGTTAATTTTGTGTTAGGTTTCTCAAAGTGACACTTTTTTTACCCATATATGATTTGAATCTGATACTTATAGCCACTGTGTGAACAACTCAATTTGAACAGTGATTTTTTTTTTATCCTGGAAATGAAAACTACGCTTATGTTAAATTTTTCTTACTTTTTGCTGGATCAAATCAAACATGATTTTTAACTGATAAAAGGCACTGACTTTTACTAAATTGTTACAAAAAGACACTCAGAGACACATTTAAAGCTTTAATTAGGTTTTGATGCTTTAATTTTTACTTCCTTTAACAGTGCATTCTGGGGGAAGTAGTTTCTTCCTCTGCGCATGCAATGTCACACCTGAGCCACATTTTGTTCAAACAGAAGATGGATAGTGGTTGCATAATATCTATAATGTGAATCTAAGTCTGAATGTAGCCTTACTTTTTGCTATGAAATTGGCAACTACACTTTTTAAGGAAAAAAAACTTTAAAAATATTGAAGACCCATCATTGTTAGATAATAAGAACGTATATTTCAATATTTCAATTGGTTACGCAACATAACAATAACACATGTTATCTATTGTTTCAATCTAAATAGAAAAAATTATGTCCTTTGAAGTAACTGGAAATGTAATAGATAATTATGGTTACCTTAACTCTATTAGACTAAATATTTGATCTACCGTTCATAAGCTTCCCCTGTTTGAGGATAATCAAGATCTATAATCTGGAACTGCAATAGCCATGAATTACATTATCTAGCCATTATAAATACAAAAATATGAATCATTTAACAACATAATTTCAAAACAAAAACACTTGCAAGAAAATCCTTTCAACTAACTCTTTCAATGAATGATATGTTTTGAAATAGGTGTGACTGGATTCTGTAGAAATAATCTCTTTAAACTGTTTACCAATTGAAGGCAGTATGATGAAATTATTATAAATAATATCAAATAGCTTTCTTTGTACTCAAAACACAATATAATCTGCTTAATACATCATGGTTACAAAATTACATTTTTGATTTACGCTCTTAAATGTGGTTACAGATGGGCACGGACAGTTTCCAAGTGTTAGTTTGTATCTTACAATAATCCTATGAGGTGATGCAAGTTCATTCCAGACAAACGCGTTCTTATAATGCACAAATTATACTCGGTTATCAAATGTGTAGCACACAGAAAAAGTCAGATGAGAGCCATATGCTGGAGAAAAAAAATGCAAAAAGAATACTTACTATTGCATTTGAAAAGGACCTTTTATTCTAACGTTATACAAAAACAACTTTCTGCTCAGGATCTAGAATTGCACTTTTCATCCCCCCCAAAAAAACACCCCCAAGCAAATGCATGTCAAGTCATTCGGAACAGAGATGAGCTTTGTTTGTACTGAAGTGTGTTTGAAATTACAGCGCAGACTCAAGACAAACGTATGTGATTATTACCCCGAGCCTAAAAGCAACTTGAGATGGGCTGCTTTACTGTTCATTTTAAAACAGAAAATAGTCCTTTACCACAGATGTCGGTCTTCATCATAAAAATCTGTAAAAAAAAACCTCAATAAATAAAATATATATATATATAAAAAAAAAAACAATTCAAGCATTGAAAGTTGAAGTTAGTCGTAGTTTCAAGTAGAGTTTTGTTTAATAAACAAGTTGCATCAAAGTTTGTTCTGCCAGGAACAAGCATGACTTTTTCCCCAGTTTTCTCCACTGTAGACGCCAACCGTATTTGATCAGTAGTAGAGCTGTTCGATAGTTGTGAAAAATAATTCATTAATTATTCCTTGTTTTTATACTCAATTACATATGATTTATGTATAGTATTTTAAAAAGAAATAATCTATTGTCAAATGTGATGATTCTATATTGGCAAAACAGGAAATGGCAACAAATAAGAGCCTTTTAAGCGGACATATACATGGATTTATTTTAATCGACAACTCGATTAAATAAGGACATTTCCTGACAGGCAATTTCCTTTTATTATCAAACTACTTAATTATATTTCATAAAAGCAGTGCAAAGCTGCTTTAGAGAAGATATGATTAGATGCTCTTCCAATATTTTGATGATCAATATTTTTGCTTTGCATCGTTCAGATGAGTAGTTACCAATAAAAAATTTTACATTTGTTACAAAGGTACATTTGTACTCTTAAGGTCTCTATAGATCTATATGAATTGAGATTCACAGGAATGGTTTCTCTGCAATGATGCATCTTGCAAGCTAGTGTTGCTGCAGTGATGCTCCTTGCCCTTAGATGCTCATGTCGATCATGAAAAGAATGAATCTGATTTGTTAATAATAACTCTTTTCGGGAAGTGAATCTTTTTTCTTTGATGCGTGAGGATTACACTGTTAATATTCAGAAGACACAGGTGAGCAGGTTGATTTACTCAAATTCTTGCATTTTGCTCTATTTTGGGGTCTTTGTCGTAACAGTTTGAAAATGGATCTGATAAACTAATCGTTCAGATGAATCATTATTTTAAATGAAAAAAAGTCAAAAGAATGAAGCACCAAAAGGAACTTTGTTGAACAACTCTTGATGGCCGGACACCAACAATTCAAGCGACTGAATGTTCATATTTTTCGTTCTCAGCAATTGTTCGGACAGATGTGCGAGCTCCCGTTGGCAGCCATGGTTTTCGATCAAGGCGCGTTCACGCACGAAACTTTGGACTAAATGTCTGGTTACGTGTGTGGAGATCTTTACTCAAGTAAATAACTGGGTAGTTATATAAAATGTTTCTTGAGTAAATATTTTAACAAGTATTTTAGTAATTTTTTGGATACCCACTGTTTAAATAGAACATTGTCTGCTGCAAAATTGCACAATTTACAGTATCACTACTATTTATTGTTACCATTAATTATATATTTTACAGATCTATTAATTTTTTTAATTGTTATTATTTTATCTTTTTTTATATATTATTTTTTTCTTGTACTGATTTGTTAGGGCAAGCTATAATTTCATTGTATCTCTGCATATTCACTTTTTTATCATAGAGAATGGCCTGAAAACAATTTGAGATTATTTTAAGATACTAGTAAATGAAGACAGCTAACAACAAAAAAAAAAACAGCAAAAATGCTGTATGTTGCATATTTGGCATTACATCTCAGAACTCCTATGGTATGTTGTCTCAAGTTTTTGTGCCTGAATTTCTTCAACAAATCTCCACAGACTTTCATTTAGGTGGTGATTTCTGGAACCATCCAGAGGTCTGCAAGGATTTGTATGGTTGAGCGACTTCAGATTCAGGATAAGAAACTGACACTCTTTATAAGTAGCCTGGACAAGAGCTGAAAGCTCAGAAGAGCCTGAGGGAGGACTCCTTGTTGAAAGTTTGCAGGGGAAACAGTTCAGTAATGCTACAGAAAATCTAGCATGGTTTATTTATACAAGTTAATGCACGAAACCCAAACTCTGCTTTACCAGCACGACATCACCTCAAGCAGGGCTGGACACTCCAGAATCAGTTGGAAGTGTTTTGAAATAATGTTTAGAGTAGATTAAAACTACATTCACTGCTGAAAAAATAATCAGCTCTTGCAGATCATATGCTCAACAAGTTGACCCCAAGACTTTGCTGTAAAAAAGTACGTCCAACCGAAAATTCAACACTGTTTTTTTTTTAAAAAGATCAAGAGCCATTTGGGTGGAACTATCTGTTAAGATTTACAGTAGACCATGTTCGCTTATTTTTGAAGCTTACCCTCACAAACAATAATTTGCTCAAAAAAATTCCATCGATTTCAATTGCGGAGAGTTCTGTTGGTTTTTCTCTCGCTAAACCCTCAAAGCCATGTAAAAATAAACATCAAGTCTCTGCAACCACCTCCTCAATTTTATTCAAACACCTACACACCAGACGAATGTGTTGTTGCTTCAGCTGCAAGACAACAAAGCAAAAACATTTCTAGGTGTTGAAGAGA
Organism: Danionella dracula; assembly: GCA_900490495.1. Classification (NCBI taxonomy): domain Eukaryota; kingdom Metazoa; phylum Chordata; class Actinopteri; order Cypriniformes; family Danionidae; genus Danionella; species Danionella dracula. The sequence continues at coordinate 10,481,832 of UELW01000556.1, forward strand.
AGTTTATTTTTAAAGAAGCTGCCTTTACACAAAATGAGTGTTTGTTGTGACTATGTTGCATTTATTTAAGCTAATCTTTGATACCCAAGTTAGTGTAAGTGTTGTGAATCAAGCGGTTTGATTTCTGTAAAGAAAGTGTAAAGAAGTTATGTTTCCACAAATGCCTTCCTGGGAATATTATTTACATGTAAATGGAAAAGAAATGTACCGTTTCAATGAAATCTCCTATTTTCAAGACTTGAATGAGTGAATTTATATGATGAGTATGAATTTGTATGATTGCGTTTCAGTGGTTACAAAAGAACCAGCGCAGCTTTAATTAAAAGAAAAATGTTTCTAAACTGTTGCTACTTGTTGACTTAAGGGATGTAATATGAGCCAACATTTAAAAAAGTGAAGTTTATTTAAGCATTTATGGATGTTTAGTTACATATTTACTGGGAGAGTTAGTGAAGGCTATGAGGAGATGCAAAGTTGATGGCCATCATGATAACAGTGAAACTAAATGTTTTACCTACTGGGAGAATACAAATTCAGAACAGTAAAGGGCCCAAAACAGAACCATGAGGGACATCGTATACAGAACCAGTGAAGATTTTAAATGATGCTCCTACAGCATACAAAACAATCCATAATATAGTGGATATTCTCTGAAATATAACTTCAAAGGGCTACAATGAATTCAAATTACTACAATTACAAAATACATTTGTAATCAATTAAATCAAAATTTGTCAAATGTTTGTCAAAAAATAAACCATCATGTTATGGAAACCATTGAAGAGCTATTATACTTTGCTTTATATACGTTTATGCCGAAGATGTGGATAGCGCCTATTTAAACCCAATTAAAAAAGTACGACAAAATGCTTGATTCATAATTGTGAAAAGCTAAGCTTTTGTAAAGTTCCCAAACCTTTTTTCATGGTTATGAAAATAAAAAGAAAATGTATTTTTGTTGTTGTTTTATTATTTTGAATGAAAATAGTGAGCCAAAAGTTATGTTTTTTACTTAAGTTGTGTAACTTAAAGGCTCATTAGCTGATATAAACCATTTATTACCAAACAATCCTTGTTTTTTTTTGTTTGTTTATTTGTTTGTTTTTGTTTTTTTGCTCAAACTTAAGAAAATAGCATGCAGAACAAAAGAAGGTACATTATTATTTCCATTTATGCTTATTTCACTTGTGCATGTGTGACCAGTCACACATGAGCAAGAATTCAATTTGAAATTGCTGCTTAAAGAACACTGTTTATGAAAACCATTGAATTGGGATTTAGTTTGGCACACTCATGTTAGAGTGATTGCAATTCAGTTATTGTTGTACAAATAGTAAAAGTACAAACTCCCACTAAATATTGACAGTTGGATGAGTTTTCCAAGCACTAGCTGAAAGAGGTTGAATTACATTAAAACAAACAACTCCAAAAATTTGGTTTGGTATAGAGGTTTTAGCACATTTATATATATATATATATATATATATATATATATATATATATATATATATATATATATATATAAGAAGAGTTTAAATGATCTATGTTATGCTGGTGGGCAGTTCTGGGCCTTGTACCAGGAAGTCAGGGGGAGGAAATAGTAACTCCTGCACTTAAAAACATTATGTTTCTTTACAATATCTTCACAAGCAGGGTTTAGTTTTAAATTGATTATTTTTTTAACTACCTACCATTTTGTTTTGTGTTTTTTTAATAATAATTAGAAATTATACATACTATATGTATAATCCTCACACTATTAATATTTTCTGCTTTAAATATGTCTTTTTTATTTTTTTGCATTCAGCACACACTTGTTTATTTGTTCGCACTTTTCCATCTGAGTGAGTCTCATTTCAGGATCCTTTTACAAAATCTGACTCTACAATCAATAAAAAAGCATCAAACTGAGGAACTTACATGTGAAGTAGACACTAAATCTCTCTCTCTCTCTCTCTCTCTCTCTCTCTCTCTTAGATTGAGCAATGGCTCGACGACGACACTTTTCTCAATTTCACAATTTCTTTTTGTTTTTGAGAGTTTTATACAAAAAATGTAAATATGCAGTATGCAAGGTTTGTGAGTTTAAACATTTCAACAAAATATTTCTGTGTAAAAACACAATGAATGTTGTGCAGTGACCTTAAGACGTTACCTTAATATTATTGTTTTTACATAGTTTTTTTACACCGTATCAGGAATGCCCTTAATGTTGAATACTAAAGCCAAAAATCCCTACCCAAACATGTAGAATTTTGAATTAAGTTGTTTTTCCACAGCTTGGCTTTTACTTTAGCCCATGCCAATGTAACCCTCACATGTACATGTACAGGCTGCTTCAAACTGCTTCATACAGGAGACACACTTGAGCTTTACAGCAATTGATAAGCTTGTCAAATACACTTAACTTGAGTACACAAACACAGGTCGCTACATGCAGCTCCAGGCTACAAAAATATGAACATTCGCAAGGTTTGTACTGCATCAACTCTATGGTTTTAAGATTTGTATTCATTATTTTTAAGTCTGTGTCTATATTAGCAGAATAACCGTAAGTATTTAGTTCATTGTTTCACTCTGGTTGCTCCAAAATATAAAAGCAACAACAGATTAGGGTTAGATTCCATTCCGTTAGATTCAGTAAGCCCTTATCTTTCATTTAAAACATCTTAAAAATCCAGGAGGAGAGCCGCAGTGGGATTAAGCTCCTGTCATTGCCCCCGAGGTCTAGAGAGATTCTTCAGCTGCCCTTGAGCTCTTCGTGTAATTCAGAACGAAAGCCAACATTTTTTTCATTCCATTATGAAAGGACGCAGGGAAAAATCTTCTTCTGGTTAGAAGGGTTTTAGATGAGTCGAGTCAAGTGAAACTCAGACATATTGAATGTTAACTAGAAATAAAAGCTGTTAAACTTAAAATATTTTCATGATTGGGGAAATGTACATTGGATTTTTTGCATACATTAAGCTGACTCTGTTGTGTTGTGTTTTCAGTTCCTTTATTTTTATATAATTATTGTTAAATAACAGAGGTATTTATTAAATATCCTAATCAGAAATCTGTTCTAAGAAGGGAAAAAGAGAATTCCATAATCATGATTTTTGTTATTTATTTTGAAATAATGAAAGATGCCACATCATATGAACTCAACTTTTCAGACATTTCTTGCCTATTTTAGTGTTCGATCATTAGATCGAAGGCTCGATAGCTGTGACCATGCAAATGGGCCATATCACCACCCACTAACCAATCAGAGGAAGCACTAATGCAGCTCATTTCAATGATGAACGTATGTACTGACTGACCCGGAAGTGTAAGATTAGTAGAACCTCGTCGCTAAACAATGAAAAGAAGGCGTGTTTTTGGACATCCCGACCCAAAAGTGTGTTTTGGCTTACCAAAAGATTTTGGTGGATTTTCCGGGTTCATGGTGGAAGCATGGCAGTGGGAGGAACGGGATACGCTGCACGATTTGTGATCCCTGGGGGGAAAGGGTACTGTTCGGCTTCCTGGCCTCAGGAACCTGCTCGGACAACTCGCTTACTTCTCTTATATTTGTCAAATAACTTCTAAATTGGGCCAATTTTGTGTAAGAAAACTCATCAGAGCATATTTTATTTATGATGTCTAAATGTTATACAGAAAAACACATGTATGGCTTAAAGTATGTTTGTTTTAGGTAAAGAATGTAAGTAGTAACCATAAAAAAATTGTCTTACTGGACAGCTTATAAAATCAAATAATGATGAAGAAACAAGTGGAGCAGAGTTCACAGAAATGTGAGAATGGTTCCTTTACTTTGAGCATACATTTGTTCAAATTTTTATGTATTTATCTATGGCAATTCATGTTTTCCGCACAACTCATTGAATATGACAGTCAAAATTAATATTTTGACAAATGTAATGAGAAGAGTCTCTTAGACACACCTCAGCTCTCAACCTTTGACCGGTTCACAAATTTCCTGAAAGGAAAGGTGCCAATTCCATGAAGAGGTTTTACAGACGGTTCAAAGACAGAAATGGCTTGATTTACCATGCCCTGAAATTCCACAAGGAGTCTCAAGCATGACCGGCTGAGGGTTGTTGATTTTCATATGACACAGTTTCCAAGCCACCTGGTACAAAGAGGGCCACCGAGAGCAGCATGGGCTATTTCCTTCAAGGAGTTCGTTCTCAAAGGATGCCCCCGTCTATCTCTGAAATCTACTGTATTCATGCCAACAAGACACCAGCATTTGAGATTCCTTCAGTGAACCACTGAAGCTGAGAGGAAGCCACATTGTAGAAGAGTACCTACCACAACAGAGCGAATCAACACAAATAAATATATCTTTTTTATCCATTTTGTGTAATTAACACCAGTGTCTTAAACTGTGGCTGATACACATTTTACATTGCAGAACCAAAAACTTTTACATTCCAGAAAACAAATTTTCATTTTATAAAACAAATTTTGTAATACAAAAATGTTTACATTTTAGAAAACACATTTACATGATCTGAAACAAATTTACAAACACGAATACATTTTTTCATGAACCTCAAAGGGATTGTACCTCGAAGTGGATTTGAGAACTGAAAACTTGGCATTGATTGGACGAAACTTCTGTCAATCATGATGAGCACAGGTACTAGTGGATGTTGATCTACTTTAGATTATTTTTAGCTAAAAATATTGTTATAATGACTGAAATAGAACTCATTAAACTCTATTTTGAGGATGAACAGTTATACTGTAACTGTGAACATGTCAGCATTGCATGGAATACATTTTGTGTTACACTATAACAAACGTGAAGAAAGCTGTGCTTTTGCAAGAGAACAGGGCAGTTGTTTGGCTACCAGACAATGTGGCCAGGGCATTTGCATAAAGAAACGTTGCACGTTAAACACAATGATGTTAGCAACAGACCACAGTATAGTTAGTTTCAATTTGATAATCGTCAAACATTCTTTCAAAGTCTCAATATCTTTTTCACATGAACTGCTGAACGTTTACGATCTCTTGCTCCAAACTCTCCCCCCCCCCCCTGTCTCTGACAGACTGTATTGTCACTTTCTCAGTTGTTTGATTTAAATGTTTTATTGTTTCGTTCAGTCAGCAATATGTCGTTGGTTGTAAACATGTTGTAAACAAACGGACATGTGAGCAGTTGTGGTCTGGTGGATAAGGAGATCAACTTGTGATCGAAAGGTCGCCGGTTCCATCCCCAGATCCACCGAGTTGAAGGTGGAGTGAGTAAAACACTTGCTCTCTCATCTTCAACAATCACAGCTGTGGAGCCCTCGAGCAAGCACCAGCCCTCGGGTTGCCCACTGCTCCGGATGAGTGTTCACGGTGTGTTTGTTCACTGCTGTGTGTGTACAGTGGGATGGGTTAAATACAGAGCACAAATTCCAGATATGGGTCACTCCATAACTGGCCAACTGGTTACTTTCACTTCAGTTAAAATGGTACGTATCGTTCCCGGTTTCTTAACCCTTTATCCGCCATTTAAAATGTTGTTTTGTTTGTATTTCTTAGCTCCTTTAATTTTTTTACACATCTCATAATTTTTTAAAATATCAACGACTATACAAATATGAAAAGCCGTCCTCCCTTTTTCCTGGCGGGTCCACGGAGGTGCCCGAGACTGGGGCCTACCGCGGGGGGATGTGGGCATGGCGGTGCTTGTGGGTGGGGCCTCCCAGTCTCTGCCCGCACTGTCAGGGGCTGCATTCCCGCCTAGCTTTGGGCTGGTCGACCTCCCTGCTGCAGCGGGCCCCACCGGGGCCCGGGCATTGCTCTCTGGGGTTGCCGACTTTAACAGGGGAGGTGGGGCGGGTCCGGCTCCGGGTCCCAGGCCCCAAAACTTGTCGTTCTGTGGGGAGTGGGCTGGATATCTGGGTAGTTCCTGACCATATACGGGACTTGGCCTGAGGCAGATCCCACATTTCACTTGGGACATAGAAGGTTAGTCACGACATCTGGGATGTTTGGTCGCTGCTAGATGGTTTAGGTCACCTGTCCTGTAACACTCAATTACTTATGTGTATGTGTGTATATATATATGTGTATGTATGTGTATATATGTATGTACATATATGATTACTAATTCTATTTATTATTATTATTATTATTATTCTGCATGTTTATCTGCATGTATGTTTGTATATTTATATTTGTATGCATATGTGTAGAAAGATGCGAACTACTTGGATGTACTAAGGTAGGTATCTAATACTACTTATTTTACTTATTCTCATTTTCAACTCAATCTTGACTCCTTCCCCCACAATTACCTCTCACCTTCTCTTTCCCCCTCCAAAACTTCTCTGCCTCTGTTTCCCCCTCAATTACTTCTCTCCTCTTTCCCCTTTTTTTATTAACACCGTCCGGTCCTGATGTATGTTTATATGATTGATTAATGTAATTATTGTGATGTATGCGAATAAAATAAATTAAAAGCTTTTATCCAGAGGAATACTCAATATATAATATCTTCAATTCTCTGGAAACAGCAAAACTGACCAACTCATACGAAGCACCTCCCTTCTCATGGGGCTGCTTTGAAGTAGGACAGGACAGGTTATTAAAAAAAATAAATAAATAAATAAATATGAAAATCCACCGAATACATTTCATTTGACACAGAATACTTTTCATTGTCTTTCAGCCTCTAAATAAAAAAGCTAAATAATGTACCGTGACTCAAGATATAGATAAAAATGCTGAACCATCTGCTTTACTTGGCAGTTAAAGGGTTAAAATGTTTTTTTTTTTTTTTTTTTTTGGAATTGGTAAAAGTGTTTTCTAAATTACTTGTTTCAAAATTAGCAAATTTGTTTCCTAGCATGAAAATTTGTTTTCCAAAATGAAAGAGTGTTTTGTGTGTTTTCTCAATGTGCTTTCTAAAATAACTTATATCTAAAGTGTTGCTTTGTAACTTATAAAAGTGCTTCATGTTGAGTAAAGGTGCATCGCTTGTATGGACACCATAGATTCCCATTAAATTGACAATTTACAGTTTTTTCTACATTTAAAATGTTTTTATCAAATGATCAACAGTGAGTATTTAACTTATAATTTTGTAATTTCATACCAGTCAATCTTTAATTCAATGGTAACCTTTCGCTCAGAGGTGTCGCTTGCCAAAAGACAAGTCAGGCAACTGCTTGGGATCCCTGAGGACTGACCAGCTTTGAATAACCAGGTAATTAATAGAGACATGCATGAAGCAGTCACAGACTCCCTAAGGGGCCCAACCCCCCCCCCCCCCCCCCCCCCCCCCCCCCCCCCCCCCCCCTCTCACAGCGAGGACACCCATTCTGGGCCTGACCATGTTGTAAACAAAAACATGAGAGCAATGGTGTTATACCAATGAAACAAAGTTATCCTTCTGGTATCGAAAACAATGTGAAATATGGGATTTTTTTGCTAGCTTGCAGGCTTAAAATGTATCTAACTTAAATGAAACATTTTGTTGTTGTTGTTCAGAAGAGCTGTGTCTAGTCTTTTTGAACCGGTCGACTAAGAACTTTAAACATTTTAGTGTGAAGTAATTGTGTACTTTCTGCAGGTGGTGTACGTATTTTAATGGGCTTCCCATGGTTGATTAAGCTTCAGGGTTTGAAAATAAATTACACAATACATTATTAGTTCTGCTAATAACATTAAACCAAATGTGAAGCTTAAGATCCCTATTGTAGGCTTTGGCACATTGTTTCATCTTCCGTATCGCAACTATGTTCAATCATATTTCCCGTGTGTTCTGAAAAAAACATTTTTGAAAGTTGCATTTAAGGGTTTTTTCACTCTAATAACAATAAAATTACGCTAATAATTTAGACTCATGACATGTTCTCATTTTGTCATATGATTGCATGTACGTTTTCATGTCACTCGACTTTAACTATAACTTTATAAACTGTGATGAAAGCTTGATGGAGAGCCCAGTAAATGTATTGTCTTGGGTTGTAAGAATCTTTGGAATCGAAATGATGATGCTGCCATTACAAGATATCCCGCATCTTAAAATAGACACACACAAGCAAGTTTAATTTCTATATCGATCACTGATGTTTGCTTTATGTGCTGATCCTCCTCAATAGAATCATTTTCACATGTAAAATGTGACTTTCTTAATTTTCAGAGTGACTTTCTACTGTATAACTGTTAGCATAGGATTCAGATTTCAATCTGGGAAAATCCCTTACATTTGAAAATAAGGGAAAGGGAATTTTACAACAGTGTTTCCAGGCCTTAAGGCTGCATTTGCTCTTTATGGTTCAAGTCATCCAACTCCTCCTTCAAATGCAACACATCTCATATAGGATTGGTGAATGTATAAGTAGAAGTCAAAAAGTTTTGAAGGAATTCACAATTCTTACATTGGTCCAGACTTCCTTAATATCTGGCAAAACTTAATTGAATCGAATTTCCAACTTTTCAAAAATATTTTAGGGCCAACCCTAAATGTAGCATTATGAAAACATTTAACTTACCATAAAATAAAGTGTGAAAGAACCCTGAAACAATCAATAAAAGACACACAAACCAAACCATTTGAGATCTAACTCTTTTTGTCAGGTCTATGAGATCTTGAAAATGTGGCAAATTATTGGATCTATTAGCTAATTAATGCATTTGCTCCTACTGTGAAATTTTTTTATTTTCACCTGTCAATCATATCCTGTGTCATTAAAAAAGTAATAGTGGTCACGTCAACACAGGTGGACAGCTTCAAAGAGCTATTGGAGGACGAACATCAGAAGGTTTCAATGCAGGAAAACACAGAGAGCGCATTGTAAGATCATTGTAAAATCAGTGTCTGGCTGCTTAATTTAGGTTTTTTTAAAATAATTTATTTAAGAAGATTATGCTAGAAAAAAAGCCCTATCATTTGAAATGTTTTAAATTATATATGCAAGATGATTCTGCTAAAACAATCAGATTAAAATTATTTGTGTAATATACTTTTTTATGTAGATATCACATAAATATTTTTACAGTAACGCACATAGATATGAGTCTCCTTTGTCTGATATGAAAGTGGTGCAAAGTCTGCAATGTAAATGTGGCTAAAAGCAAGGTTTAAAATTAAGTTTGTTTGGAACTGTGCCCATGAGGCCTTAAGGAGTTCTTCGCTTATCCTGAGATTTTCTGTTCAAATGAGGCTGTTAAATTGCACTCGAACAGTGAATCAATATCAAATAAGATATGGCAGAATTGAGCAAATTAGACTACAAAATGATGCGAAAGAGACCGTAGGGGAGAGCATTATGCTCAAACGAGTTCAAATCATGCAGACAATATTGTGCAGGATCTTGCCATAACGAGAGGATAGGGATTGATGCTGAGCTCCAAAAGAAATACTGAGTGAAAACATAATTACAATAACCTCATACAGATTTTTTAAGACAATTGAGTAATTTTGAATTCAATGTTTCTTATAAATCGAGTGTGTTAATAACCATATTATTAACCATATGCTAACCTATTTTCGTCTTGTATTTCATAAGAGTTCTAGATCAATTCCAATCACAAACTCTGGTACTATATGTATATTTGTTTCGAAAGTTAGCAACGGTTTTGCTGGATTTCAAGTGTTACTTCCAAATGGATTCATAAATAGAGAAGTGTATCAGAAAGTACTTGGATGTTTCTTCTTTCAGCACAAAACGTGCTCCATTTGCTTTAATTTTCCATTTTGGTGGAAGTTATAAGTAACACAATGCATTAATAGAAAAACACTTGTTGCCTTACCTTTGTGAGACAGTCGTAATCTTGGATACACGCTTTTGGCTGACTGAGTTCCAGAGCTGATCCAAATGATCATGAATAGCATGAAAGTCCTCACACACCACGCCATCCTCACACCCTCTGCTTAAACAAGTGACACCAGCTCTTCACACTGCTCCACAAACGACACCCATCTGCTTGATAACTGATCCGCCGGTAGACAAAAAAAAAAAACAGTTTGCGGTCATCAGACCAGCATGCAAGAGTTAAGCAGTGCCTAAACGCTGTGACTCATCCCTGGCTGACTGTTCCTGTCACTCCAACCACAGCCGATGGATTCCTCAAACTCCACGACTGTTTGTGTGTCAGAACAAGTGTGCTGATCTTGGAGAGCTTCCACCTCCTCTAATGAGAAGAAGCCTCCTCTCTCGCTCTCAGCTCAGTGAAATATAGATCTTCCACGTGCCAGCCCTCTCTCTGTCTCTCTCTGTCTCTCTCTCTGTCTCTCTCTCTCTCTCTCTCTCCCCTGCTGTGTGTGCTTCAGCTCTCCTGCCGCACACATGGACAGAAGCCAAACCCTCCCATCCAACCAGTCCACCCCCATTTCTCATTCTCTCTCTCCTTCTGTCAATTTACTGGGTTCCACCCTCGCCTTCTCATCTCTTTAAAATGCACTTCTGCGCTGACTAATATAGGAATTTGGTCTTAACCAGAGTATGAAAAATGCAGTAATCATTTTTTAGGAATTCTATAATTAAACATAAACTTGAGTCAAAATGAAATACTTTAGAACAAATGTTAACATTTGTACATATTCTTACAAAAAAAAATAGTTTGTGGAAACAAAATTGCAAACTTCTGTATACTCACACTTGTGGACATTAATTCCAGTATTCAAAAGTAAAAGTTTTTGTTAGTTAATTATATTGTTACAGGGACATATGTTTATTTAAATACACTATGACAACAACAAGCATCCAGGAATAGCTATTTTTTATTTTAAATATGAGTTTAGTAAGATAAACATTGAGCAGATGTGGTCAACCATATAGCTGGCAGGTTATTAGCCCCGTTAAAATTCCATTGAGAGCGTCCACTTTGAAGTACCTGAATCCACCTTCGCCTAAAACCCTATTTAATGGCCCTTCCCTAGGAAAGACCCTCCATTACCACTCTACTTAATCGACCTTCCTCTCACACCCAAATTAATAGGTATTCCCCTAACACCCAACTCAAGGCTAAGACCCTCTTTGGGTCACCAGACACCAGAACAAGTCAGTGAAGAGTCTAACATCACACTTTGATGGGAGTCCTCCACAGGTTGCAGACTTAAAAGGCTCTCCCCTAAAACCCAACTCAATAGACTCTTCGCCAACCCCCAAATCTAAAGACCCACCCCTAACATCCTACTTATTAGACCTTCCCCTAGCATCCAAATTAATAGATATTCAATTAACCCCCACTCAACAGACCGTCCCCTAACACCCAGCTCAAGAGGAAACCAGATGACCTGATAAGAAGAATTGGACATCCTCTGCATGACCTATACTTGATCACCATCGACATTCCCTGGGATTCTAGAAGCTTCCAATTTTTGTTTTCTCAAGTATAACCTAGATTATTAATCTCTTGTACATCCCACTCTCCATCTCCGCTGCTCCTGATGTCATCTGGGTCGACCACCACTAGAGATTTCTGGGAACCCTCCTGCTTTTGTCTCTCTCTTCTGAAATATGGACATAGATGTTGATGAATACCACTCAAGTTTCAATGAAGGAAAGACATTGTTTTGCAAACCGATTTGATGGATGCAATAAATCTCATCAATCTGACTATTTCTTTTGTCTCTCTTATAGCAATTCATGATCTGCATTTAAACACATCCAACTCCATATACACAGTGGTGATTGTAGTACAAGCTGATTAGTTTCACATCAAAATGAAACTGTGACTAATTGATTATGGGAATAATCAGTAGTTGCAGCCCTAGAACCAAGCTGCCATTCTAGGAGCTTTAATCATGAGAACAAAAGAACCAATCACATAGTTTTGACCGCTTGCATTAAAATAAGTCCTTTAATCATCCATGCATCCATCTATCTTCTTGCCGGCTTAGTCCATTTCATTTTTCTGGGGTCGCCACTGCGGAATGAACCACTAACTCATCTTGGATATGTTTTACACCTTCCAGCCGCAACTCACCAGCGGGAAACATCCACACACACTCAATCACACTCATACACTAAGGACAGTTTTGTTTACCCAATTCACTTATATCGCATGTCTTTAGACTTGTGGGGAAACCGGAGCACCCGGAGTAAACCCACGCGATCACGAGGGAGAACATGCAAACTCTATACAGAAATGCCCACTGACCCAGCCGAGGCTCGAACCAGCGACCTTTTTGCTGTGAGACGACCGTGCTACCCACTGCACCACTGTGAAACCCTCCTTTAATCATTTGAAGCCAAAAAAAAGTTTTCATGATATTTAGAAAAGATAGTTCACTAACTACTATAGTTAATTTTAGCTAGATTCAAATATTGCAAATTCAGTACAACAGAAGACTGGCCGTTTTTACCAACAACTGTCACCAAAAGAAAGGAAGCTCAGATTCTGTGAAAGAGTAACGTATTCCCAGTGAGGATATATAAGGTTCACCTAACACTCACTTGTATTTCAGTTTAAGGTCATTAGGCCATTTTCTGGATATCTTCCGTAATCGCTGGTTGGCTCATAGAAGTTTATTTAACTGTGCTTAACTTCCACATCAGTCTATCCCAGCTCTGCTTGAGTTTCATCACTCTGTAATGGATGATTTAGAGCTAAGCACTTAGGCACTTGCTTGGTTCAGTCAAAATCGATTATGACTCACATTTACTTGTCACCAGAAAAAGAAAAGAGAACTCTTAAGTCGTTCTGGTGGCACCATCTCACCGTGTAATGTCTCAAACTGATGGCAGATGAGCCTTGTTAAATCTGGGGTGATATCATCCAGTCTTCACATGTGGCGTGCTGGTCACGCTTACTTAATCTGGTGACCTCACATTTACTTAAGAAAAAAAAATACATTAAAACATGTGCAGTCAAACAACGGCACGCAGTGACTAAGCTCTTTAAAGTGTATTTCTGTTACCAAGATTTTTGGCTGCCAATGTAGAAAATATACATTTCTAAATAATTTATGAAGTTTGTAAAGCAAAACAAAAACATTAATCTTAATGTATAAATAGTTAGTTACTTGTCATTGGAGGGGCAAAATAGAATACATTTAACCACATTTTAAAACAAATTAATCAACACTGTGAGCCAAGTTAACTCATTAAAACAAATTACAACACTGGTTGAGGTTTGTAATGGTGTTCTTTTATCTTAAAAAATAGCAATGGGTGAGTTTGATGAACACTAGGAAGTACAGATAAAATAATTATCACAAAATGATTTTTTTCTTGTTTCCCCGTGAATATATTTCAATGACAGGCATTTTGCTATTCTCGTTAACCTCGTTTTCATTCAACTGCATTCATTGCTACAAACAAATATTTATAAATCAATAAAAAAAGTGTGCATTTATTGAGATATATTTTCCCATCTAAAGTAAGAAATAGTTAAAAAATGATTATTAGGAGTTATGCATATTTTGTTAAAGTGGGTGGGGTGAGAGACACTTCTGACTTCTGAGTGCTGCAGCAGCTGCGAATTCCTGTTGCTTCGTTATTAAGCACATCCTTGATTAGTGGAGTAATAATATTTGGAAATATTTGTATGGACCTCTAACAAGGGTGGGTGCCATTCCTTAATAATCACTTGTATATTAGTATTCCTTGACTGTAATTATAGAATGGGAACCAAAACTAGAAATACTAGAGGAAGAATGACAGTCAAATATTTCTGATCCAAGGCTACGATCAGACTCTAGGTCTTAATGCTCAATTTTGATTTTTTTAATGACTTAAATTTTTTCGTGTGTGCTAGTTTACATTGAAAACAACACGCAACTTGTATCCATCCTGTGTATAAAAAAAGAAACATCTGTATGTACATCTTCACTTTTTCAGTGGTAGAAACTCTGACTAAAACTGAGCATACTGTGTTACAGTTAGAGCTTATCGATGTATAAAAACAGTACAGATGGTTACATTTTATTTTTCTTCACTCAATCATTCTGTAAGCTTGTTCTGTGCAGGTTTTGTTATGATCACATTCGAGTGTACGGCCTCTGCACTGTTCTGACCTCCCAGTTGCTTGCTTCTGCAGCACCGCAAGGTTACAATTTAGAAGAGGTGCCAATCAAATCTCCCTCGGAGGTCAGTGAAGGGTTGTGCCAAAACGGAGGGTGTGTCACATGCAATGCATAGCTTATACACTCGAGTATAAACTGGCCTTTATAGAAATCAGGTGTTTAACATTAAAAAATACAGGAAAGTACTTGAAACTATAACATAACACAGACTCAGACACCAAGTGCTGAACTCAAAAATGTAACCACAGGGATTCATTAACGAGACATGCAAATGAAGTGGAAATGTAGCACTTTGATTGGCTGAAAACACAGCAGAGGCTAACAGAGCTTAGGATCAAGTCAAAAGTTCAAACTAAAAATAAAGCTGGCGTGTGGTATGAAATTTGTTGCGTTTTCTGAATTGTTCATTTGTTTTCATAATGCTCGCTCACTTTACAAACAATGTTTGATTTGTATCTGTCCTGTGAATGAACACAATCATGCTTGCCGTGAGACGCGGATGCACAAGAAATGGCATTGATGAAAATGTTAGTAAACATGGGAGAGAATGTGATTCGAGGTGATTGAGTGGCTTTATTTATCTTCATTTTTTCATCAGAGCCACCATCGTCTGAACCAAATCATATCAAGAAGCTTACGGTTGGTCAAAATGTTGTTGTATTTTATGAATCGTTAATGTGTTTTTTAAATTTGTCGTTGTGATTTCTGAGTTGTTCGTTTGTTTTCGAATTTGTCGTTGTGTTTTTTTAATTGTTCATACGTTTTACATTTTGTAGTTGTGTTTTCATAATTGTGAATTGTTTTCAACTCGCGACCACTATAGGAGAGAGATTTATTCAATTCAAAGTCCGCGTGTCACAAAGGCAGCTAGACAATGAGAAGGCGATGCTGCTGCGCTTATTTTGGGAGCGATGATGATGATTATGATCAACATTTAACATGCTGGAGATTATTAGAGTTATTTGAGGAACCTTATGTTTCCATGACAGAAGCATTATTTATTTCAATACGAAGAATACCACTTTATTTCTTAGAACAAAAGTAAACAGGAATGAAAGGAGAAGGAAACTAGAACAAACACAAGTTTGTTCCCATTCAATCCAAACAGAATTACATAAAAGTCATCTGTGTCATATGTGTTGTGTTGCTAACTTCCATGTTTTGGCTGTGTTTCAAATTTGTGAATGAGTCCATACATGCCAGTCACCATCTGCCCGCTCTCCAGTCCCACAGCCTTTCATTAGCGCCTTCTTTCACTTTTTCATTGAGACACTCGCCCTGCAATCTCCAGCTCAATTAGAGGATTGCTGAACCACCGCAGTCAGCTGCGCCACAGCAAATGAAGGCATCAGAAAGCCTCTGCCAGTTCATTAAATTACCCAATAAAATAGAATGGAATGTTTACGATGTAAATGGATTTAACATACTTCTATAGCTTTTTATTTCTAGATTTACATCCATGTTTTTTTTTTCATGTTTTACCTGATTTTTCCCACTATTTTTTTCTTCTTGGGATCAAGACATCTTTTTACAATTTTGTGGATAAAAAAACTAAATAATAATTTGATCAAAATGTTAAATGATAATAAATACTGGATATTTGTGACACTATTTTGAGAAGCATACTGAAATAGAAACCGGCAACGAAAAAATAATTCTCCAACAGATTCTACTCATCAATAAGAAATCTATCAATTAGACTCACAAACTTGGTCAACAAAACCTAAAAGAGGTTATTTTACAACAAACAATGCAAGAATAATTTGTCCAAATTGTGAGAAAAAAAAAACACAGTATAAGTATTCAGTGTAAATTTAGATCAGTGATATTTTTCTCGCTTCCATATTACCATGTATCACAAGACAGAGAAAAATATTTTTGTTCATGTAAATGCTATGAAAACATCCTGAGCTGTGAAGACTGAAGGGAGAGAATGTGCTGCCATCCCGGACAGACAGAACGGCTGCCCTTCCCACAGGGGAGCAAGTCTGCCCCGTCTCAGGCCTGCAACAAAAGCTCTGTTCATCATCACTGTGAATTCTGCGCCGCATCTGGTTTACACAGGTGTGCATCACATGTTTCTGGTAGATGCATACCTTCACAACTAAAAGAGTTGCACATAAACTAATCCTTTTCAATAGCTTTGTTATTGTTGAAAAATTGTTTTCTCCCTGCAATCGTGACACATGACCTAGCTAGTCTACTTATGCATTTCAAAGGTAAATGCATAAAACCTAAAGTTTGTGTGAGCAAAAGGAAATGGATTTGTTCATTTAGTGAAATCTTCACTAATCTTCACCAATGCATCTATTCCCATTATACTTTTCGCTCATTTCACGTTTTTCATCATAGAAGACACATTACAAGAACTCAAAGCATTTGTCATCTGAACCATGTGTTCTTGCCCAACTTGTTTTATTGAATGAACTTAGTTAACAAGCTAATTTTCGTCAAATAAAGTAAAAAAAAATTGTTTAAGACACCAGAGTGCAGGGATACGTTGAATAATTTATTTACAATAATTTAAACCTGGAAATTGTTCAAATTATTCCTATATAAGGTAATTACAGAAATTACGCTATCTTACAATAGATGGAAAAGCATAAATCCATGCATATGACTTTTCCTTGCACAAACACTGTTTTTCTCTGAATGAAAACTCCAAAAGTGCATACCAGTCAAACAGGTGAGTAAAACCTTTTAATTTTTAAAAAATTCTTTAAAAAAAATGCCCAATCCCAAGCTTTCCTACTTTTACAATGTACTCAACATTGTCCACGCCCAGAAGCCAAATAAAAAAGGCTCTCTCCAGAGTTTTCAGAAATGTTTAGAGACATGTGTACATGTGGACTACAGAAGAGGATTAGGGCCACTGTAGAAAATAGCTGACTTTAATCTCAGAATTTTTTTCCGCAGAATTGTGACTTTTATCTAGGAAATATGGGAGCCTGTGAGGACATGTTTCATCTGCTATGTTTTACATTAAATGCATTGTAATTATACCAATGGAGCGATCTAAGTGCTTTTTTGCATCTCTGAGGGCTCTCGCAGTAAGCCAACACAAATTTCGATTATGAAGTTAATTATTATTTTCCATGCTTTGTCCACATGACAACGGCCCCAGATAGCAAAAACCTCTCTGATTAGCCCTTCATTGAGAAATCAGAAGTGGAGTTATTCCGGCTCACAGAGCCTCGTCAATTCTCAGTCGATGCTAAAACGAGTATCATACCGTGTATACGCCAACTCTCTATACATGCTATAGCGCTGCTCATTTCTCGTTAATTGTATATTCATAAACACTTCTGTTCTCTTCAAATATATTAATCAATATGATGGCTTTTGAATCAGAGTTCTGGGGGAAAAAAAAGTCTGAATTCTGAGAAAAAAGTCATAACTTCAGTCTTATTTTTACAGTGGCCCTAGTCCTCTTCTGTAGTGGACAGATGGGCAAACCACCCAAATCATCTTTATGAGAACAGGGACTGATTGGAACTTGTAGGGCGGCTCAGAATGCTCCAGTTACCCCAATACATTTTCAAAAACTACTTTCTGGTTGGACCATACACAGAGTCAATCTTCAGAGTCAATGGAGCTGATTGTACCCTGCCATCCGGCCCTTTTGATAAAATGAAGTGCAGTGGCAGCAAGGTCACCTCAGTGCCTAGGAGGCTGAGGTGTCTGGAAGTATGAACTTACTTTTTGTACATTTAGTTGTTCTCCTTATATACCATTCCATCTAAGCCACATTCTATTGAACTGTGGTAAAAAAAAAACTTCCAAAATACTGAGCGTGTGTGAACGTATGGCAGGGTTATAACCTGTTTAGATGATCCTAATTAACAAAAGGTAGGTATTCAACTTGTTGAACTTAAAATAAACAGTAAATAGTTTGCATTATTTTATGTTATGTACAAACCTTGGGAAACTATTTAAAACATGTGGTTCATTATTCCATTTAACAGTTTTTTATTTATTTATTTTTTTTTTTACAATTCTAGCTATTCTTTTTCTTTGGTTAATGGTGGTGAAGAACAACCTAAACAGCATCTTGACATGATTTGTGAAAATCACTCTACAGTTCCTTCAATAGACCATAAAATTAATGAAATCGTAAAACATATCACAGCTTTCCGGATCCTCATAAAGTATCTCCTGTCAATATGTCACACTTCATCAAAACAGCAACCAGAGTAAAACAAAATCCAAAGAAAATCATTTAGTTCAAAGCATCTTTCAATGGCCAAAAATCATTCGTTCGAGTGAAGTATGGAAATGAACACAAGGAGGGCTCTAGAGAGATGGTTTGGCCATGAACAAGTCTATCCAGATCAAAGTTCGATGGAAGATTCATCACAATGCCATGGGCGAGCAGACGGAGCGATTTAAAAGGCTCAAGAGAAAGCCCTCTTTGCTACACTTCACCCAGAATGAAGTGCAGCTTTCCAGCCAGCACCACAACAAAGCCTCAGTCTGTAACGCAGAGGATTACTGACAAGAGCGTTCTCCCTAAAACCCAAGCTGATACGATTTCTCAAATGTCACTAGCTGGGGGTTGATTTCAATAGAAAGCCTGTTAGCGGCTTCGAGAAAGATTCTGAGTGTGTCAGGTGTCAGGCTTTTTAACAGACCCATCATCACTTTTTCATTAAGAGACAACGTCTAGTGTCTTCCTTGTGTATCTAAAGGTCTATGAAACAAGGCCAGGAGAAGACGCTGAGCTCTCTGAAGGTCTTAAACACATTGCCAAAAAGTATAAGACCTTGAAACTAAACAAATTTGAACTTGCAGTGAAGACTAAATACGCATTATGTAGCAAAAAATATACATTTTAAATTAAGTTTAACACAGACTGACAAAAATGGACCACAAAATATATTTAAATACAGTAGAACTTAAAAGCATTGGTTTCCTGCCCCAGACAGATATTTTTGTCAATGACATTTCTTTGTGCTACTTATGTTTGGATGGTTTTCCAGTCCCACCATGCTCTAAGATTCCGCCTACAGTCCAAAATCATGAAGGAGTTATGAACTGAGAAACATATGCGAGTATATGCAACAAACAAACAATCGCCAAAATTTCAAAACGGTGATGTTTTATTTTTTATCAGCTTTCACTAGAGCCAGCAAGGATGTAACTCGAGTTGCACACTGGTGTCACAGATTGGAAATTTTGGAAACTATTGCTAACCCGTTATTCCACATTGGCTCAATAAGCCTACAGTGTATTCAAACGAGAAGATGTGACACAAGAAGTCAACTGACCAAAACCTGAACCCAAAATAAAACCAAATCAAAAACTACTTGATATAAAAATTATTAAGAAGCAGAGATTGAGGGACTAGGCACTGTTATAATCTGTGAGCCGGAACACTACAAAATAAAAATAATAAAGTGGTGGAGTTGGTCATCCTGTAACCGGAGTATTGGCGGAGTGGACCTTTTGGGGATCGTACCGCCAATCCTCCGGTTACAGGATGACCAACTCCACCACTTTATTATTCGGCCATTCGGCGCTGGGCAAGCCACTTCACCCTGTATGAATCTGTGTTTGGTGGTGGTCAGGAGGTCGTAGGAAAGAAATGGCAGCCACATCCTGTCAGACTGCCTCAGAGCAGTAGAGGCCTACCA
Source organism: Danionella dracula (assembly GCA_900490495.1). Taxonomy (NCBI): domain Eukaryota; kingdom Metazoa; phylum Chordata; class Actinopteri; order Cypriniformes; family Danionidae; genus Danionella; species Danionella dracula. The sequence goes on from UELW01000556.1 coordinate 10,501,431, forward strand.
AGGTAGCTTATCACCACCAGAGTGTGAATGTGGAGTGAATGAATAATGCTCTGATCATAATATCTGTGTCTTGAGCTCTAGCCAAATGTTATATAAATTCAACACATTTTAATTTTTTTTATTATTATTATTATTATTACAGGTTCTGATGAGTGGCATAGAAGAATATAGATGCAATCACATCACAAGTGACTGAATGAGAGAATCAAATGATCTGATAGAGCTGCTTAGGACTTCTGGTGATAGCAGAAATGCGTCAATGGCAATTTACTAGCTGGAAGGAATCGAAGTTTACAAGTCACTTTGAAGACTTGTTGAAAAAGAAAAAAATGTTAGAGAATGACACATTGCCAGTGAATAATATTGACAATATTTGGCTTTTGCAAGTCACAATCTTAGGTTTTAACAGGCTATTGAAAAAAAAAAGAAAAACAAGCCAAAAATGTGCTTCATCACAAAACAGCTTTTGCAACTTTTCATGCCACACACAAGTTTATCGCTGTATTAACACACTCTTTGAGCTCCTATAATTCTTATACCTCTTTACACATCACTGTTTTGGCAGACATAATGCCTTTCCGCGTCAGATAAATCTCTTTAGGCTCTTATAAAGTAAGGCGAGGCAGCTCTTTTCCAGGCACTCCTTCAACTCCTATTTCAAAACATTGATAAAAATCTCATCTAAAATGTTCAATATCAATAATATTTTGCCAGCACCCTGTGAAATCGAAAAGAATGTTATCTCAAAACTTTGGCCGCAAGGAATTATGACCAAGTCTGTAGATAGCTTAAGTGAAAGCACATGTCCATTCGTGGACCTAGTGCTAAGCACACGCACATAAATTGCATAAAAGCACAGAGCGCTAAGGATGGGGTGAGGGTTAAGTAATTTAAAATTAACTCACAGGATACTTCCAGGGTTGTACGTCTGCATTCCTTAATTGATGAGTAATAGTTGGGGACTAAAACCCTAAATTTCTGTTCAGAGAGCTATGGTCTCTGACAGTGAATCCAGGTGTGTTTTCACTAGCTCACGCATCACTGCACACGCAAACATCAGGCTCCATGAACGAGGGCAGTTTTCTGAACCCAAGAGGGCTACAAGAATGTTCAACATACAAATAAATACACCAAGAGACATTCTTGTATAAAAGCAGCACCTGACCCATCCAGCGTGTGTCAGAGAGCATCTGGAGAAAACAAGGGGCACTATCATGTCATTCTTTAACGATATGTTATGAAAGTCGGGTTCACCCTAACACAATAAACATCCAAGAGAATGCCAATACTGAAGAGATGCTACTGTTTTTGAAAGCAGGACATCATTTGGTGTTGCCCAGCATCAGATCCTTTCAGAAAGGGAAGGCTCATTGTGACATTACTCAAAACTATATTTTTTTTGTCATTTGAAGTGTCTGGTTTATGTAATAGTGCTAGATTTCAAAGTTACAATATTTACTAGCTGAGATTACATATAATCTGTGTCCAAATGAGACGACTTCTGAAAACAAATTGAAAAAAACGAACCAACTTTCTGATTTCTTATTATTTCAATACTTGCCAACATAGACTTTTTATACTGACAGCATAAACTTTATGTTCTTCTTCTCACCTCATTTTTGTCTGTATTCAGTCAGGAATTTTTGGTGTGCTTCTGGATTCAATCAAAATACTAAGAAACAGACAGGTTGTAATACATTAAACAAACCTATAATTAAATCTTGGCCTAAAAGGTTATGAGCTATCAAATTTCCATAAGAAGACCTGGGATTGAGAGCAACGGATGCAACAACCACCATAGCATCTAGCCATCTGGAGTCTACCCTCGGATGAGCAATATCAAATGTTCATGATGCTCGTGACAGGAATGCCTCTGGGTACCGCAATAAAATTGTTGAAAGAACATATGGATGTGATAGCAACTTGTCTGGACTTTAAATCAGTGGAAGGAGCTATTTTCCAATTGTTTGTTTGAATTATTTCCAATTTAAATCCATCAAAATCACGTCTGGCATCCCTCAGGGATTTTCCTTTTGTCCCATTCAATTTCAATTTATCTTTTTGCTGTTGGCTCTATTAAGAAAATGTTATGCCAGATTTATACTTCTGCATAAATATAATGGGTAGGCCATTATGATGGCCTCACTGTCAAAAAATTAAATAATAATAATAACGATGCCTTCAATTTATATACCACTTTTACAGACACTCAAAGACACTTTACATTTTTCAGAGCATTATTCATTCCCTCTACATTCAAACACTGGTAGTGATACACTACCTTGGTAACCCTCAGCTGCTCTGGGGCAGTCTGACAGGACGTGGCTGCCATTCTGTGCCTACAGCCTCCTGAGCTTCACCAAATACATTTACATACAGGGCAATGCAGGTGAAGTGTCTTGCCCAGGGCAACAACGGCAGATTGAATCTGTTGGGGATCAAACCGCAAACCTTACTTACGTCATACATCTGTGTCCTGTCTGTGTACCTCTTTAATGGCATACACTAACATTTGGTGGGTAGTTTGAGTAGTTTAAAAAGTAAAACTGACAGCAGGAAAACATTCAGGGGATGATTTTCCAAATAAAAAAAGACACATAAACACAATTTTTACATTCTAAATTACTTAAAAAAAACATAAAATTAAAATTTTTCAATAATCTGTTTATTGTGATGACACCTAGAAATACGCCTCTGTGTTTGCGGTCTACTTAGCTGAGACTCATAGTGACATTTGAGAGGTACACATAGGAGTTTGATATTAGAGATATAATTCAAGCTTTATATCTAGCCAGTGCTTACTTTGTAGGTTGGGTACTGGGATCTATTTAATTGTATTCGGGGAGACTCCCTACATTCAAAATAATTAATTTAATTAAACCCTAATATCCATTCTCATCCATAACATTTTTCTGTTATATTTCCAGTCATGAGTTGACATCAAGCCCAGTAGCTGTTTTATGTCTCGAAAGTACTCTGAACATGTGATCAAAAGAGCCAGCTTTCATTGGTTGTACATGAGATCATGCACTGCAAGTTTTGTAAATTGATTGTGTTCACTTTACAAGAACTTAAACATTAGTTGATTAATAATAATAATAATAATTATTACTAATGACTAATAACATTTTGATAGCAGAAATGTGGACCCTTCCTTTTGAGCAGTCCTTGCCTCAGTAGATGAGATTTGTTTCAGAAGTATGTGAAGGATTGAAAAATATTTTTCCACTTAAATCAAACAATTCTAACTCTGTCTGTTTAAAAGGTTATGTATTCTTAGTGTTTAGCTGCAGTTATAAAGACTCAAAAGGCTGAAAATAACTGGTTTCTCTGTAGCTGAAACCACTAGAAATAAAACCAACCACTTCCAGCTATGTTGATCCCCCCTTTACCACAGAAACAAGAGCTTTTAAAATATATAACATAAGTTTCCTGCGGTCTTATAATACAGGGAGGCCTTTGATGCACTGACTGAAGTGGGCAATACCATTGTTTGAGTTATTTGAGAGGGAATGCTCTTTCATTTAGTTCAAACCAAACAGGCAGTGACTCATCTTTGCTTTACATTGGCCAAGTACAAAAGAATTCAAAAGCACCCTCTTCTGAGTGAACGTATCTGTCTCAGTGCTGTCGGGCATCCAGAAAGGAGGAGCTAGTCATTTAAAACAGCCACCTCACTTGAATAAGTCTAGATTTTAACAAACATATAAAGTTGTTTTTGTATTTTTTTTTTACTATTTTTTCAGTCTAAAATCTGAACACTAATTTTGTTATGTAAACTCTTTGTAGTCCTCTTTAATTATTGTAAAGGTGCCATGTGAGACATCTTTATATTCTAAATTATAATTCATAATAAATATTTGACCCCTCTAGACCATCACTGGGCTCTTAATAAATTCCGAAAAGGTGGTATTTGTTGTAAACAATTTCTTTTAATCATCCAGCCCAAAAGTCAGGCTTGGTTCTGCTTTGGTTACACTTCTGGGTCAGTCAGCACGTACATTGTTCATTGAGATGCACTAGTGGTTCATCTGATTGGTTAGTCGGGACTGCTTTGGCTGATTTGCATGGCAACAGTCATCAAGCCATTTTGAGCTCCCTGAAAAAGAAAATAGGATTACACAAACATGCATGAACCAATCTGAATTTGACTTTATGCATGTTTTTGATGAGGAAACACTACTAAAACATGCAAGAATAGTTTACATAATGGGGCACCTTTAAGGGACCTCTGGCAGATGTTCTGATTGGCCAGGATGGATTTGAGTAATATGGTAATGGTAAAAAAATGTTTCCCCTTTGTCCAATTGCAGACTTCCCATTAGGCAAAGGTAGTTGACTGTCTTACCTTGGGTTGAAATCCATCCCTTTATTAAATTGTTTGCTATTTACTCGATTTTCTTCAGTCCCGTCAAGTAAGCTTTAGCAATTCTGTCATATGTTCAGCACAAAATGAGAACAAAAAAAACTTTACATTAAAATGCATTAAATTCTATGATTTGTTTTGAAAATTCACAGAAGGCTCAAGTGAGGTATAAAAAAAAACTTTATTCTTTAAATGCGGTAAATGTATGCTTTATTAATAAAAATAAAAAAAAAACTTCTGACCATGCTCTAGGACACATAATTTTTACTCCCCCAAACTTTTTCTGGAAGTTCCAAAACACCCACACCGTTTCTATTAGTGTACAAAAGTCATTTGTTACATCAATTTAAATTTATCAAATAATTTAATTTAAAAATATACATATAGGGGCTGCTGTGCATTTGTTCGCCTTGATCACCATAATGCTAAAATGTGTAGAAAAAGACTCCATGTTAAATACTTAAAAAATGTTAAGAGAGTGATCTCAAATTAGCAGACATCAAGACAAATTTTGTGTGCCGTGACAAACTCTTAGGACTAAGTAAATCTCATTTTTGGACCACAACTCTTCGAAATGAACAGCAGGACAGATGGAGTCTTTCTCTCTCATGCGAATAAAGGTACATATTTCGGTCTCTGATGAATCACTATTTGGGTGGTCTAAAGTCGGCCCAGGAGGGCCAAAGAACGAGACTGGGGATCTTTTAATCTTTTTATTAAAATCAAGATAGCAGAAGACAAATGTCCCTTTAAAAGGACTTTATTAGGGTTATCTCATTCTGTGTAATGGATTCCTGGGGTCAGCAATGTTTCTGGGATTGTTGGGATGAGTATGGCATGTGGAGGTGATGACAAATCCGGTATGGAGGTGGTGAAGAACTGGAGATGACGGGAGCATTCAGATTCATGATCCAGGTAGGTAAGGGAGTGCAGAGTAGATCACAATAGTTGTGGTGACGCTGTGGCACGAGGACTTGTAAGTAGTGGAGACATTTGAAACTGCCCGATTGTACATGTTACTATAGAGAGACAGGACACAGAAGTTTAACTGCTTTTGAAGGTGAAGCTATCATAATGGCTTTCCCATTGCATTTACACAGAAGTATAAATCGGGCATAACAGAAAAAGATAAATTGAAATTAAATGGGACTAAAAAAAGAGCCCTGAGGGATGCCAGACGTGAGTGTGATGGATTTAAATCGGAAATGATTCAAACGGGCAATTGGAAAATAGCTCCTTACACTGATTTAAAGTCCAGACAAGCTGCAAGGCAGTCTTTGCTTGTAGGAAGACAGAATAGCATGTATACAAGGCAGGGTTGCAACTAAAACGCACAGGAATGACTTTGTACACCCCAGATATAGTGGGATAAAAGTGTAAAAGGAAGGGAGAAAAATTAAAGAGCCTGGACTAGAGAGTACAACTTTATAAAGCTTTGCATTGACAACCTGAAAAATAAGTAAACAATTTAACCCCTTGTTGTTTTTTTCAATTCATATTATTATTGTTGACCTCAATCCGTCTCTTTGGCCATTTTTGATTACCTGGCATTGATGCACTTCGAAGGTGATGGCTTGCTACACCCTTTCAGAGTCTCCTTTACCCTTCATACTAATATGAGTAACATCATGGACACCATGTCTATGTTTTTAGTCAATTGCTCCACATTCCAAAAAGTTAAACACTGGTTAAACTCCAGAATCTATCTCTCACAAACAATAGATTTGTAACATCTGTTGAACATATCTGAAATATATTAATACTAGTCTTGTGCTTATCTTCAATGTCTTTGGAAATTCACTAGCTTTACTAATTCTTCATCTGGAGAGGGAATCTCTCTAGGTGTGTGTAAAGTTTTCATGTAGAAAACATGGTGGTGAGAACAGACGAGGATCTGCAGGTGGCTGGGTGGTTTAAAAGGGACTTGCACGTTTCCTGTAGTGTGTGTATCTGACTGGAATATCTCAAGAGCCTTGCACTTGTTATCTACATGGAAGTTGTGTAGACCATTGAAAAGCACTAAGTCCCTGAAGTAGGATACAATTACTCCTTCAGGCTGCAAAATTAATCTTGAGGCACATGGGATTCCTAATCATAAAGACATTTGTAATAAATATAGCTGTTTTATTTAATCGGGAAGTTTTCCATCTTGATTTTAAAGCCAGCTCTGAAAGACTCATTACCAGCATGCTTATACTGCAATGCCTTATTTTACCCACAAGGTGGTTATAAAGTCATCCTGTTTTTGTTCAAACTTTGGTTAGTTTTCCAATAATTTACTAAAATTGCTCCATTTATAAGGTCTACCTTTTTAAAATTGCCAAAAACATGATATTTATGTGGCACACATTATACCGCGAATCATAGTTTTTCAAAAAGGACTGTAAAAACAGCTCCATGTTCCAGCAAACAAATGTTCTGGGGGTTACTCAACAAATCAAAAGTGAAATGCCTCAGACGTTCCAAATAATGGAGACTGTCGGCACTGAAAGTCGTCTTAGTGCTTAACCAGACATGCTTGTGTAACTTATGTGCATTTCAGAGGGGGAGGAAAAGAATCAAAGGCTTGGGGCTTTTAGCTAATTGTTAGTGTATAGATCCAAAGCAAAGCCAGGGCTACAATGTCTTTGAAGGCCATACCGCAGTTCCTGTGTAGCCTACTCTATGCGACAATTTACATGTAGAAAATGATGTGAAGTGAAATGACAAACATTTCCATTTTTCATTTAGAATTATTAGTGTAACTTCATATGGGACTAGACATTATATTTAGAGAAAATGAATCACCTCAAAACTTTAGTATGAAGACAAGCTCCTATATGTAATCTATTCAGAGGTGGTCCTAGCCAATCTGGTGGCAAGATCATTAAGTGAAGAGAAAGAGAGAGAGATGGGCTTGTGTGTGAGAAGCCTTACGTTTAATATATAAGGTCAAACCAAGTATGATTTGTTATTTGCTTTTGCATTATGTATTTCATAGTGACAGTCAGACCCTTGTTGTGTTTAGCCTGCAATCCCCCACTTGTTTAAAGTGAAACTAGATGCCAGATTTGATTGGTGTTCACAGCTATGCGCCTGCAGCTGAGATTTACCTTTTTGAAGCCTATTTTGGTAGCACACTTTTAGCACACTTTGCTGCCTCATTTAATAGGATTTTTTAGCCTTTTCTCTGATGCCACCTTTTTCTTTTAAGATTCATCCACATCCATCTACAGACCTTTGGCTAAAATGCCCGATGCCGGACCCCCAAATGAGGTCACTCCAGGCAACCACCAACTTTGCCTATTCCTAAAACACCATGTGTCTACATTTGTTACAACAAGAACTTTGCCATTGTCAGGGATTTCACTATTGATCGAGTCACTAAATGAGACACAATCAATAGAGACAGTTGAAGATTCTCAAATTCTCATCACATGATCATCTTCACTTCTTGTGTAATTATTGGACTGTTCAACACAGTCACAGATATCCCTCACTTTTTATCTTGTAGCAAAAGATTGTATACACCAGCTTTGTGTGTTGTCATGACAGTTATTTAAGTATCTGCACCAACTGTTTTATGAAAAGTCAACTTTGGGAAGGTGTTTGGACATAAATCTGTGCATAAACTCCTGTTAAAAGTTGTTTTTGTAAAGTGAGTAAAAGTAAAATGGCATCAACAATCTGATGTGTTGTCAGTTTATGACGTGAAAGCAATTTGTGAAGCAAAAGTCCCCATTCTCCAATGTTGATTGACATTATCATTTTCGTAATGTCTGCCAATCTCCATTAAGACATCGCTCCTGCTCTTTTTCCCAACTCAGTTGTTCATCATTACCAATGAAAGAGCAAATGAGGAAATGTGCTTCATTTTAGAGACGATGTGTTTACCTCAGTGCTGACTTCTTTTAACCATGTAGCAATCCAATGTTGGGTTCACAAAACAACTGATGTTGAAGTATAGAGACCTTAATCAACAATCTATGATTTTCACTGACGTTAAGAGGTACATTTTACAATGTCTTTCCTTATAACTGCATGCTTTGAGGTTTTCATGTTGGATCATTTTACTGGCAGTGTGGCAAGCCTCCCCATTAGCATATAATGCATAACTACATAATACATAACTACATATTACTCCATTAGTAAATATATGAATTAAACAGCACTGCGCCATTCTCCCGTCTGCATTGCCCATTTATAGCATAAAACCAACCAGTTTGTTACTTTTAACAAGTAATTCTAAGAGATTTGAAACATTTCACTTGTTACATTCATAAGATAAGATTAAATAGCATCAAACAGACAAGAAAGTAATTGAGAGTCAAGCTTTCATGTGATTTCACAAGTTGAATCCTGCTCCACTGTTCATCAAACCGCATTGCGGAATCGCACAGTGGCCCCAGGAACTTCTGGATTTGCATCAACACATGCTATCAAAATCAAGTTAATGTAATTTGTTTCATAATATAACCTGCCATTTTGGCTGAATCTACAGAAAACTATAAAAGGTAAAAATGTTGACATTTAGAAACTACATTATTGGATAACGTTTCTTTAGACAATTCAACAAGTTCCTGTTGAGGATTGCACTCCGTCTCAAACAGAAGAAAGAAGGCTAACAGAAAACAGCCATAACCTTTTGTGCCCTGCAGAACCTGGTACAGGGATCATCAACAATCGACGTCAAGAAGATCAGCTTCAGATGGGATTAACACCAATAAAGACATACAATTCAGATGTGGTTTAACACAAACGCAAGATATAATGAAGGTGTTTATGGTGGAGAACACAACTTCTGAATTAGAGTCTTGAGCTGGTTTAAAACCTAAGTTTGACATTTTAGATTCAGGTCCAAAAGTCCACATCCAATTTAAAACCATTAGAGAAATCCAAGAATAAAATGAGACAATTGGTTTTGAAAAACATGCTTAAACTGCAAGTTAAACTGTAAGTTTTATCCAAACTTGAGAGAGACTTTTTGTCAAAGAAGTTTTGAAGACATTTCCAATTAAAGGCACAAAAGTCTCGAAATACAATACAGAACTGTGAAGTGCTCAACTACTCAACTGTTTCCATACTTTCATTTAAAAAAATAAAAAATGATATGTACGCAGTGTGCAACTCTATTCCAAACCAGTCGGTCACCTCAGCGAGGGGTGGATTAAGAGTGCCCTCAGCGGTCAGCATCTCCCTCTCTGATCTGTCATTGCTCCGGGCTCCAGAATGCCCTAAGAAAGTGTGCTGACACAAGGATTAGCAGGAACCCAGAGGTCAGATAAAAGCTGTCATGTTATTTTTGAACGACCTGGAGTCCCTGCAGAGTTGAGCTGTATGCAACACTAAAAACCCAACAGCTAACACTGTTTTACTATAGCATGAGAGACACTTCTGTCAGCACCTCGATCAGCTAGCATTCTTCTCACATGCTTTGACAGTCTGCTTATGCAGTTGCACTCCTTTCAATGAAGATAAATGTTTGGCTAGCCAGTCTGTATGTTTATCATACACGTTTTAATCTTTTGAAATTATTCATTATGTCATGCAGTTTCTGGCACACACCAAAGGGAAACTCCAACGGCAGTCACTGGGGGATATGTATTCAGTAATTGGTGCAATATTATTTAACAAGGCTAGCAGCCATGGTCTTTTTGTTCACCTCATTGCAGTGAAACCATGACCTTTGTCTCTGTTAGTATTTAAACCCTGGTAAAGTCATGCAAGAAAAAACAGAGTTTGGTCTGTCTGAAATGAAATTGTTACACTCTTCTGGAAGTCATTAAAGATGCCTCCTTCAATAACGTACTGAAGCCTAATTTAGCACCAACATAAACTATTTGTGCATGAATACAAGTGGCGATGTATGTAAAATACAATGAAAATTATTTGGGCTAAAATTATCTGCAATAATTAATGCCTTTATTAATACCCTTAAAAGGGAAGGTAACATAATATAGTAATATATAATAATATAAAAGACCATTATCAACTGGATTGTTTTTTTTTACAATGGTCTTACGTATTAGTAACATTGTTATGTTTGGTCAAATTATATCTTCTATGCAGCCTCAGATTTATTATTTTTTTTCTTCCTCATTTACTGTTAGTGACCATTTTTGCCTTATTAACATTTAATGTAACAATGAGAGCATATAATCATGCAATCTCTATTGTTGTTTTTCCTAGTTTGATAAAACTAGTCATTTGTACTGTTTATCTTCAGTTTGGACCATCAAACCTAAGTCATATAATAACATAGTATAGTGGATTTACTTTTTTTTTTAAACTTTTTTTTTAATTCCCAAAATATTTGCAAAAGTAATAACTATTCAAGTTGATGAAACACAGAGAATCTTCCAACCAGATGAATATTATTAATTAACAATAATCACCTCATAATGGATACAAATGTCTCCAAGAACACAGAAGAGTTAAAATGTTTTTTTCCATACAGTTCTCCCTTGCTATAACAGGATTCACTTTTCACTGCCTCTCTGATTTTTTTCTGGCGTACAATTTTGCATCCTTTTTTTTTTTCAAATGGAACATACTGCAGGGGCAAATGAGGACCTTGAGCTAGACCAGGGGTCGGCAACCCAAAATGTTGAAAGAGCCATATTGGACCAAAAAAACAAATAGGTCCGGAGCCGCAAAAAATTAAAAGCCTTGTATAAGGATTAATAATGAAAGCAACACATGCTTTATGTATCTATATTAGCCTACTATAAAAATGACTAAGTTTGCTACGAATACATAATGAGCCTTCATGATTAAATGTTTATTTTCCCTGCAGTGAATCCTGTAGAGAACGACGCACCACGTGACTACTCTGTTGTACGATTACAATATTAACGAATTATGTTTCATTGCTTTGATGAAATTAGAGAAATGCAATAAAGAAATCGGATTTTTGATATCATTTTTATTTTGAGGATTCACAAAAACAACATCAAAATGGAACGTGCACAACGTGCCCCTTAACTGGGCAACAAGCAATGCGAAAAAACGCAGCATACATTTATAAAAATAAAACAGCAGCCTTTTGAAAAGAAGTATATAAAATCACAGCCACTTTGTTACTAAATACGTGCGTGCCTTCCCTGGAAATGTCTTTCCACGTTACTCTTGTTATTAGACAACTTCCCAATACAGAGCAAACATTCAGGAGATCCTTCCGCATCGGCACTGAATGCAAACGATTCGGTCCAAGAATCCTCAGTTCTCCTCAGTTATGTTTCTCTTTTTCTCTTTGGGATCCATGTCCCACCACACAGCCGCTGGTTTGTTTACAGCAGCCTTCTACCTGGCATCCCGCCCCCTGCTGATAGAAACGTGTGTCGCGGATGATGACGCAAATCGTCGCTGACAGAAATGTTGAAATTCAATATTTATTCTACACTCTTTTACAGCATTGGAAAACGTTAAGAATGTTTGTCCTCCTATAGAAACCATATTAAACAAAAAAACATATCTACCTTTTTCCTTTTATTTTTTCATTTTTGAAAAAGCTCCAGGGAGCCACTAGGACAGCGCTAAAGAGCCACATGCGGCTCCAGAGCCACGGGTTGCCGACCCCTGAGATAGACTGAAGATCGACTGAGTTCGTTGAATTAGTTGCGTTTAGGGTAATATTTTGAAGACAATTATTCCTAGTGATAATTAAAAAAAAAATCTCTAATGGCCATCAGAAATTGGATACCCAACGGAGACAAGTACACATATATAGAAAGAGAGCTGCATCCTGATTTCAAATTTTCTGTATCCTGATCCTCTGTACAGTCTCCTACATAGCAAGGAATGGATTCATTTAGTCAAATTTCCATATATCTTCTAACGCTAACCGTTGCTGTGCTTGCAACTTTTCTCCGCAATAAACCACAAAATGTTGACTAAACATTCTGCACTTTCAAGATCTCAAAGAAGGAAGATTGACTGGACTTCTGGAGATTCTAAGGTGAAAGTTCGAGCTCTGATAGTGCCTAAAAAGAGAGTGAAGAGTGTGAAGTTGTTATCTCCTGTCCAAGAAAAGGGATTGCAGTGTGTAGTGCGGAGTTTTACACCCGTAATCCATCTATAATAATTGCTAAAAGCTTACTATTTCACAGATTTCACTCATCAAGGGTAAATTTTAGATTGCAACTTCCTTGATAAACCAGACCTTTGTGAGGTCACATGCATGTCTGCATTCACCTTGCAGAGGGAACTCTCACTAGGGGAATTCATGTTCCCTCATGGGTGCAAGATTTCTTGTTGTTGTGGAGTGCCCTACTGTTTTTTTTTCCTCCTACAACATAAACACATAGCTAATCAATGAATTGGTTACTCTGTATTGCCCACAAAGTATGCTTTTAAAAATAATGTTCTTAAAAAATCTTATAGTTTATAATGATCTTTCATTGTTTTGAGTAACTTTAAGCCTCATATTTGTGAAGCTGCATTGAATCAGGAAAAAACAATGTCAATTGATCAATCAAAATTCAGGAATTCCTATTGGATAATTCTATGGGGTAGAAATAGAACTGCCATATACAATGCTACCTTGGATAATTGTTAATTAATAGATAAAAGGTACTTTATTAGTATGAGAAGATTGCTGATTCAAACTGACCAGTAACCTCTGACTTATAAAAGCCAGGGATTTTTTGGTGAAATAGCATCCATATGTTGTATAACTACATATTGATTGATTGATTAGTTGGTTGGTTGGTTAATTGATCACCCATCTTTCTTTTCTAATTAAAAAAAGGCTTGATCTGTTTTGAGCAAGTACTTTGGATCTGCGAGTAAGTATAAAGTTATGCATCACTGTTCACAAGTGAGAAAGTAACGAACAATTCTATGATTCTTCAGTGTTGATGAATCAAATCTGTAGTTAAAACATTAGTTTATAACTGCAGTATATGGTGGAAACGTCGGAAATATACGTTTAGAAAACCTAAAAAAAAATAGCTTAAAAAAACATAACCAAAACCAGTGTAACAGATGTTGAAAGATCTAAAGAGCATAAAATAAGAAGTTATCACAAGGTAGTGTTCTTTCATCGTTCTACCGTGTTTTGTTAGTTGAACAATACTCAATGGCTATCACATGCAATATTTTCACATTTTCTTCACCTCACACAACAGGCAAAATGCTGAGGCGGAGAGCAAGTGCTAAAGGGTAGAACCCAATGTGAGGCGAGCTGTGATTTGCTATACAAACAGACTGCAGGTTATTCAGACTCCAGATAAGCAGATAAACACTCACTGGTAAACTGACTCGGACCATAAGCAAACACTTAAAATGTCTTAATGCCAAAGCAAACATTATCACACACTAACACCGACCAGACAGAGCCTCCTCCCTCCTATCCCATCCTAACACCATCTTATTTTTCAAGATTATGTTCCTGAATTCATCACTCGGAATCTGAGCCAAGCGTCATGTTCAAAATCGGAGCACTGCATAACTGGTGCTTTGTGGATTGAAATATTGAAGGTGAGTGTAATGGATGCTGTTAAAACAAACTCACCCTTGCTTTGAAGCAGCGCTGAGGGTACAGTGCTCGCCCACTGCAGCCAAAGTCATGCAGAAACTGTGGTACAATCAGGCCAAACACAGGCACAACCAGGAGACAAGCCAACATCAACTCAAAACTCAAGTCTGCGGAGAATCTGCTGGGTGTGTTCATGTTCTGGATAGAAAATTAAATCATGTGTGCCAGTTTAAACAAGAGCAAACCAAAAGATCAGAGGGAAACATTTAAATGAGGAACTATGTTACAAAAATATTTCATTACACACTTGCAGTGGCGACAACAAGCCTTAGAAGCTGTCACTTTTAAACAAACTTTTATTTTGGGATTGAGTGTGTTTTTTATTTAGTTAATCAATGTATCTATTTTGTAAGTAAAATTATTTTTCACAAAATATTATCTTCAGACTTATAGACAGCCAAAATCTCATTTAGAAGCAGAGGAGAACAATAATATTTTACATAAACATTATTTAGGTGACAAAGAACAAGTAAAAGTATCAGTGTAAAAGTCTACTCGAGTAAAAGGACAAAGTTATTAATAGAGCTACGGAGAACATTTTTTACTAGTAGCGATGTGATGGGGTTTTTGTACAGTTATTTACCAAACAACAAGTGGATTTTATTATAGCTTGATGGCATCTATATAAATATCTTTAAAACAAAAAACAATCAGATTTTCTGAAAAAGAATTTTTTTTTTACAAAAATGTAAAAAAAATTCAAACCTACGATTCTTTTAATCGATCAAAGATCAAAGTATGCTCTACTATTTCAGGTAAAAAACAAACAAAAAAAAAACCCCACAATAACCTGAAGTAAAACTTTACCCTTAAAAAAGAAAACATGCACTTTAGAAACTCACTGATAACACACATAGCTCACGATCAAACCCTTAGAAATTATAATATTATCAAAATGGTTAACCAACGACTCCAAAAGTAACTTCCACTCAATAACAGCAATTACTATCATCACCAGGCAACAAGGTCCATCCTCTGAGGCTAGGCCGAAAATTTTAACGATCTACGTGGTCTAAATTCCCAGAAGTCCTCTAACTCCAAGGCTGTGGCCTTGCAATCAGAAATGGACTCCAGGCTAATGAAACCCCACCGCTGTTTGCAGCCGAAAAGCATCCGGTGCCTCTAATCAGCTAATTGTCTTTCTTACTTGGATGTTACTATAGGATTTGTTAAATTAACAGAGCATGCAGTTTAGAAATATGGCGGTTTGGAGTAAATGTAATATGGACAGTTAGATTTGGGTATTTTTACAGTGGTTAAAAAACATGTCTGATATCCATTTTTTTGTCATCACCAGAGCTGTCTGTAAAACACATCCTTATTTTAGACGTCGTCTTCAAATTTTTAAATTTGTAGTATCTAGAAAGTGCTTGTTTAAGTAGATAATACTAGCAATCATAATAATAACAATAAAATAAAGTATTACTATACCACGACTGTATGGTCGCAAGAAAATGAAACTGGTTTGAAATCCTGCTCGCTCCTCATGAGGAGCGATACAAGCTGATTTAGCGTAACATCTGATCTATACTTCTGTGGCAACTCTACGCATTGCCCTCTACGAAGGCTGTGTGCTTATGTAACCTCGCGCTGACACCTATGCAAAGCTTGACCCGCACCTTTGAAACGAACTTGAAGACTCCATGAAGTGGAGCTGAGCAAGTGCTTTCAATATCTTTCTGGACAATGAATTAAAACTTTGGCGATGAAGTAAATATTCTTCCATTGTTATCTGTGCTGAGTTTTAACTAGCTAGAAGTTAGCATTGTCATCTCGCCACGTTGTGATGTTGATCAGTTTAGAGACAGTGCTTCTACAGCAGCAGCGGATATTTGTAAGAGGTTATAATTATATGATTTATGTCTTTTGTTAGCTGTGTTTGTTGTTTCTGTGTTGTGTTTTGGTCTGCTATCAGTTGGTTTTCTTCTCACAGCAATAATGCAAACGCATAGTCAGCCCAGGACAGAGTGCATAACTCTCAAATGGATGTGCGCAGAGCATTTCGCAAAAGGCAATTCGTAGGCTTCACGCACAACTATAAATCTGGCTTTACTCTGTGTATGCAGAGAGTATGGGTCAAATTGCCAAGGCAGCTTGTTTGTTTCTATTGAGTCTTCTCAAGTGCTAGATGCACCTTTCACTTTCAGGTTTATCATGTTGCAGATCCAGAAACTGCAGTGAGGTGTCGTGTTTAGCCAATGTACAGTTTAAGCAGCTGGTTCGAAACCAGGCACCGGCTCGTAAACTGTGAGAAGCTGAATGGACAATTTCACAGACTGTGAGAAAAATCTTGAAGCAGTATTTTGGGCTTATTCAAAACGTTCAAAAATAGTTTTGAGCGCACCTGTAGAAATAAGATCAACCCATGAAGTTGTAGGAATTTTGGAACACAACAGATTTAATCTGTCAGTAGGAAGAAGAATGAAATATTTGGAACTATTAGAAAAAATCAACTTGACTGTAAAGGTAATCAAAATAAAAAATGAAGCAGAAAAACGGTTGTTCTGTCAACAGGGAGAACCACACTGCTGTGAAATTTCACAAACAGTGGACATGAAGATAAGACCAGACTTATCAGCTAAACCTTTAGAGGAAGGAAGAATTCTTTTTGTAGATGGTTCATGTCTTAAGAACGACACATGCAAAAGCCAAATGGGTTTTGCTGTGGTAGAACTTGAGAACAAAGATCCACTAAAATTTAACACCATCGGAGAAATAAAAGTCACTCAAGGTATAATGAAAGTTCGAGATTTACTTGTGCAATTTAAGCAGCAGCTGAATTATGTGACTGAAAAATCTGCCCAGCTTAAGCTAGATAAGAGATCATCCACCAATGAGCTGGTGGAGAGTCATCTTATAGGGCGTGGTTGATTAGTCCCAGGTGGTTGCAATCAGGTACTGAAGCAATCAGTGGTTGGTGGCAGGTGAATCCGTGTACCATTTGTTCAACTGCTTTTCAGTTTAAAAACAAAAAAAATGAGAGCTTGTCAAACTTCTTTGCGCATACGTACATACATAAATACGTACATGCGTGCACCAAAGTAACGTTTCGCATTTTAGAAGTTTTAGTTTTAGTACATTATAATAAAGTAATTTTTTTTGTGCAGAGAAAAATATGCTTATGGACTCTATCATGTACGGATGGAAAAAGAAGTTGGAATCCCCTTTCCTCTTTCACCCACATAGACGGCTGAATCCCAGCGTATCGGTTCTTCTTCATCTAGATAGTACGCTTTAGAGCCAGCATGAACTAAATCACCTTTTGAGAAATTTCCCATTAGAGCATGCAGGGATCTTTCTGAACCAAAAGAAGCAGAGCACGGAGTCTCTTATTGAAGCTTACCGTTTAACTAACTATCCTTTAAAATAATACATTATTTAGAGGCTATCCAAGTGAAAAATCAAGGAAACAATTGTAAAAAAGATAGATCTGAGGATTATAGATTTACAATCATACAGCTGCTACATGCTGCAACATCCACATTACTTTAAATTGTCAAAGTAATAGGCAAACTTTTACATTTAATTTCAAATCACCCACCTTACCGTTTTATATGTAATAATATTTATTGACTGAAATGTTGTTGCTGTTATTGTGAGGTTATACAGAGAAAAAGAGCAGGGACTCAAGCTCCCAAAGTTTATTAAAAAAGTCATTACCTTGCTTTATCCGGAAATGTAAACATTTTCTGCACAGTTATTCATTGGGAAAATAACTTTTTATAACTTGTGATTGGGAAAATAAGATTTCCCATGACAATTTCTGTAACAGTTTTTTTTTTCTCTCTTAAAGGTCCACTCCACTAAAAAGGTGTTTTCTTACTTTTAGATCAAATGTTTTCTATCCTTTATAACAGTATTTATTATTATGTTTATTAACATTAATTGCCTTCTTTTTATAATATAGCTGCCAAAACATTTAAAAAATAATAAATGATGTCAAAGCGATTAGAAAAACCAAATCTTGTCTACCTGGAGGTGGCAGCAACAGCAAGTGAAATTTTAAACAGCAATAGACACTGGATGAATTTCTTTTGTTGTATATTTCATTAAAAAATAGTTTGAGAAAGAAACTAAGAGTGCCAATACTTTTAAGGGTATCATAGATAGATAGATGTACCTTTTCAGAGCAATTGGACATTGTTAAATAAAGCAATCGCTACAAAATTTTGGAAGGTCTTCTGCCACACATATTTTGCTGTGCATTAAAACCCATGGCTCAACAGGTCACAGAGCACAAAGGCTCATTTGGTTTAAAGCACTCCCTTAGGATACACCTTCAAAAAGGCGAGCTTTTGGCCAAGCTCTGCTCTAGGGATTCCTGGTCAGTTCATTCATCACACGCCCAATAATGCCCTCCTTCAAGTGGACGTTTACGACACACATCTGTGTCCACAGAACAGTCTGTGGGGTAACCAGGATGATCTTTGACCTCTAGACACCAGACTTGACCAGCCATCACCTCTGAGTGTGAGGGGATAAAATGCAAAAACAGTATGTCTCTTAAAATATATTAGTCTGTCATGCTTACCTCAAATTCAGTTCATCTACCCCTGTTCCGCACAGATGAATAATGTGTTTGTCTTTTTTTCTTGTTAGGAGTAGGATATAGAAGATTTACAGAGTACTATAAATGTGTTTACGAGGTGATTTTGTGGTCTTGTAACTTAGAGGAAAGCTGTTTTAAGGCCTGCAGTGCTGAACTTCCACCAGTAGATGGCAAACGTGTATCATGTGTGGAATGGTTGTTCTGTATTGGCGTTGTTTGCAATATTTCATCAAACAATTGTCTCTAAGAGCAAACAGTTCGACAAAAGTGAATATATTAAACTACCATGCACAGGTAAGGCCACAATTAATTGTGTTGAACATTGATTTTCGTTCGATTGTTCTTTAAGTTCCATCGCAATTAAGCTGAAAATTCAAATATGCACCTGTGATAATCAAGTACAGGAAGTGGCTGTAAAATAGTTGGCTTGAAACGAAACTGTCATGGGTACTTGTTAATTGTACGGAAGCATATACATATTGGACTACGTTTTCATTTGTTTTACAATTATCGAAGGTTATTAATAATACTTGCCTATCCTGTTTTCTTGGTTTTCGCTCTTGATGTCAAGGGGGGACGTATAATTTTACAATTTATATAGGGCTTTTATTTTGTACATTATGCCCGGAAGCCCGTTTTAATTATTATCTTATTTATTCTAAACAACTAATTGAAGTTGAAACATTTGTGTACTATAATATAGAATTTTAGTTTTAATGTGTCATTGCTGTTTGCTGTCAACTATCATGCTATTCTCTATGTTTTATAAATTTTGTCTCTATCTATTGGCTACATTAACTTGACTCATATTCTGTGTATTTGCCTATACAATATAATATATCATAACAGTCAACTGTTATAATACCATTTAATACATTCAAAACACTTTTTAAAATTGTGACTATTTTAAGTGAACTTTGACTCAAAACTTTAGCTTCATGCATGCATTTAAATATCCAGCTTTGTGTTTGTTATTGTACTTTATTGTTATTATTATTATTATTATGTTTAATATTATGTGGATTTTGAGAATTAAGCTGTACTCCTAACTACTTTATTTGTGTGTGGGGAGTGTTCCAATATAAACACAATTTGGTCAAATTACAGCTTTTATGTAAACATGATTGACTTACAAGGTTACTTGCAAAGGTAAAATAGCCTTTTATTATTGTCTCTTTTTTATCAGTATTTGTTAACATGAATGTTCTCATCTTAATTTAGTGTTTGTCTGTACAGGGCAGGTTTGTATGAGTCAATTCATCTAACTGAACCGCATTCAATTCTTATTCTAATCTGTGTGGTAAGTAAAAAATGTAAAAAGAATAAAAATAAATAAATACTTAATGCTGTAATATATTACTTTTTGTAGTAATATAGTAGTGTAACTTAATATTTCTGAAACAAGTAACACAGTAACACATAAGTAACAATGCAGCTTTTGCAGAGTTCAATTAGTTTTAATACAATTACTGTAAGAAAATGATCCATGCAGATAAAACGTCTGTGTTATTTACACCTCAGTAAATCATCAGTAAAGATGGCAGATGAAATAAACATTTGCAATTACATAATCTTACATTATTTTAAGATGATGCGAGAAAAAGACGAGAGGAACATAACTGTCAAGTTCAATACTTCTTCAAATTATAACCAACTAGCAATGTAAAAAAAAAAATAGCACAGCAGCTTAAAACAACACCTTGAACAATGGCATGCATCAATAGCTTTAATAGGGAAGAAAAGGCTGCAGAGGTAGAAGACGATATTTACTGAGAAATTATACACATTTGTGTCTTTTTCCCCCTTTAAACCACTTGAATTAAAAGAAAAAGCAAAAGCAAAATATGAACATTGGAATGTGAGTTGAAAGTAACACTAAACTTTTTAGTAACTATAAAAGCAATATAGAGCAGAACACCTCATTACATTTCTAAGAGAGTAATGTTGTACTGTAGTGTAAAATTTACTTTTAAATAGCAGTAATAAGTAGTATGTAATATATTGTGGTTTGCAAGCACAACACTGATCATACTCGTTAGCATCACTTACCATAATAATTCTATAACGATTTGTTTAATTATATTTTGTAGAATGTACATAAGTAGGAAAATCTATCATTTACTCAATATTTATTTAGTTTAACAGTGAAATAGCTCTAGAGAAAAAACCTCAAGTATAGAAGAGAAACCTTCGCTGCCAAACAAGCTTCTAACAAGATACATTTATTGAACAGCAGAATACATGCCAGAAACAAATAATTTACAGCAGGGTTTTCACATCTGTTCTAATCCCTTGTTTCCAGTTCAGGAGTCCCAGTGGAAGTCTGAGCAAGCCAGGGGTCCATCAAAGCAGATCAGACCTGCTTGTTCGCAAAGTTCAGTCTTTTCGCTCCCATATTCCTCTTATAAGGAAGTTTAACTACAAAGTTAATTGAGAGTTCTAGTTACTCTGTGAATAACACCAGGTGTATGAATGGCAGATTATTTATTCAACATGAGAGAAATAACAGGTCAGCGACTGTAAACGAGTACACAAGATCGTGTAGGTTCACATGCAGTTTGTACATGGTGCAATCCAATTTTTGGACAATTTACATGTTCAACATTCAGATACATATTGGGATGATCATAGCCACAATAACAGATGACTCTCTTGAAGAACTAAACATGTGAGACTGAGGTCTTCAGCCTTGCCCCATCTGTTCCCAGTCACAGCTGTCACAGAACCGGTACTTTCTTTGCGGGAAAAACCCTTCCCCTTTAAAACAAGAAATCAACAGTCTCAATCAACCCCCTGCTGCTGTTTTTTTTTTTTTTTTTGGTCATATTTCACACAAGTTATAGGTGACGTCACACATTATTTAAAACAAAATCATAACTTTACTCAAATGTAAATTTGGATGAATCTCAGTTTGGCTGAATCCCCCAGTGTCCTTGGTAAAATATTGCAAAAATAAATGTGTTAAGTCCAAATTCAATTGCTAGTAAGAACAAGTTGAGAAAAGGAAAATGGAGATCTAATTTGTTTCTGCTGTTTTGGAATCAATAGAGAACTTTGATCCACAGAGTAAGAAAACTATTCAGTGTCATAAACATTTTGGACCTATATAAACAGTGGCAAAAGTGTTGAATGGAACAGAATGAGAGTTGAAATCACACTATGTGATGTCAATAAAGACCCGGTATATATATATATATATATATATATATATGTATTTCCGTTATACATTAAAACACATTTTTTATCGAATTTCTGTAAATGTCAAAAAAACTCAAAATTGCACCGTTTCCTTTAAGTCATACTTATGTGAACAAATACAAACCAGCAGACACGATAATTCATTCAAAAAACATGGCAATGGAAATGAACAATACTCTGATTTACCCCGGCATTAGCGATCATGTGCCAAAGGAGCCAGCGTCTTACTCAGGCTACGGAGCAGCAAGCCCCTTAAACATGCCAGGGAGCAGCTACAGATGAATCGATTTTGGGAAATAGTGGTTGTTGATTGAACAGAGGAGCTATGGATCCAACAAGTCCGCGTGGCATGATTAAGTTTTCATGAGATGTGTGCAGTTTGGGACGTCTGTGGAGCTGCTGTGCAGTGCCAAGGCAGGCATTGACAAAAAAGTGTTTACTTTGCAGTTCTGCGAAGTATGTAAATTTGGATACGCCTCAAATACCTCCTCCTCTAAGCATTAAAAACGTTGTTAAATGAATGCAAGTTCTTTCAAAATGGTCATGTTTCCATTGGACAAGTTTATTATCGCACATCCAATTTGCACAATTTCATGGTCAATGGAACTATAGTGTTACTTTGTGTTACGTATATGTCCAACATTTGACACAAGGACTGTTGATTTGTCTCTTTGATTTTTGCTGTGATGACTATGTTTTAACTTAAAGATGGGTTGTGTGATCATAACGATTCAGCGTTGATGGTTTAAATCCCCAAAACAAACACACCCCTAAGACGAATGGCATTTTGTGGTACTCTTAACATTTTTAAAGCATCTGCTGTTATGGTGCCGTCCTGCACAAGCATTTCCAAACATCACCCCACCACCATAAAGGAGCGTTATACATGCTCTGGGACCTGATGTTGACTGTTAAAATCTGTAAAACGATCAGACCAATGTTTACTCTATAATCTTTTACTTTTGAAATAGGTTGGTAGCTCCTCCTGATTGGCTATGAGTTGGTTTCGGTACCCACCCTGACAGTCTGGCAGAACTCTCTCAGAAAGCTTAAGAAGAAAAGAAAAGATGTATTCAATCAGCATTGTGCAAATGGTCAAAGGACATGTTTGCTTCAGGACAGTGAAAACATTCGATTCTAAAGATTTAGAAAAGTGTCATAAAGTTATACAATTTTGTATGGGTTTATGATTAATCTACAAAGTGCTGCAGGTTTTCCCACAATTTTTTAAAGAACGATTTCTTCAAAATTATACCCACAATAGCTCATAGCAAGATCATGATTTTGTTTTTATGTTTTTGCTCATTTATATTATTAAATTTATATCGTCTGACATGTAGTATTCTTGATTGAACTACAGTTAAATTCCAATTTTAGACATTACCTCATTGTGTAATAAGTGTTACCAAATACAGATTTTGA
The DNA here is from genome assembly GCA_900490495.1 of Danionella dracula. Classification (NCBI taxonomy): domain Eukaryota; kingdom Metazoa; phylum Chordata; class Actinopteri; order Cypriniformes; family Danionidae; genus Danionella; species Danionella dracula. Next base: position 10,524,483 of record UELW01000556.1, read on the forward strand.
ATCCCAACCAAGAAAGCGATTTAGATTTTTTTATCGCAACATTATAAAATACAGAAACATATGTTAAATTATTTACTGTTTTGTAAAATAAATTATATTTTAGTCTTAAAATTTATGGAAATGTGAATTTTCTGCCAGTACCTTTCTCCATTTTTTTTTTTACTCAATGAAGTTTTTTTATTATTTTTGTTTATTATTTTTTTATTTATATTTGTGACCTCAGGTTTGCTTTCAAAGCAGCAGAACACTTATTTTTATTTTATTTTTTTTACATTTCCCCAGGCTTGTGCCTTAACACTATAAAAACAATCTCTTTGTTTCCTTCTTGGTTTGTGTTTAGACATCAGCCATTATTTGTGAAATCTTTTATACTTTACAGGTCAACTAAAATGCCTCACACATTTTAAGCTGGAGAAACAACAAAACAATGCTAACCATAACTATTTTCCAGTATTTAACATAAAGCGGTAGGAAAATTGCAGCACTGGATGTTTTCTGAAATAATCAAAACTAATAAAACACATGATACTAAGACAGATCTTTGCTTTTCTATGGTTAAAAATATGGTGCATATAAAAAAAAACGTATTTGTGAAAAGGGCATGTGTTTAATCAAAAAAACTATGAACAAAATACAACTTGAACTATATTCTGGCACAATACAAAATTAAATAATCTAACATAATTTCAACAGTTTTAAGTTTTTTTACAGAACAAGCTTATTCAAAAGAACAAAAAAGCTCCACCTAAGAATTTGCCTCACAATAAAGAAAAGAAAAACCATCACAAAATGAATACAAAATACACAAGATGCTTCCATTTATAATAAAAGATATACAGTATTTGTTCGATGAATTATGCTGACATATGAAAATATGAGAATTTAATTACTATTTACTCTTCTGTGATGAGTTTTTGGTGTCCACCCTCCTCTGTGCTCAATGTTAAGTCTTTAAAACTTTCAGTGAAATAAGTAGTAAGAAATGAAACCCTATTAAGTTGTGATGGACAAGACATTCAAAAACATTGTGTTAAAACTATAAAAATTGTGAATTTTAACATTGGTGCCTATATCAATCTGCTCACCTTTGGCCTCAGTCTCAAGTGGTCAGACGGAGAGTTCAATTTCAGTCAATCAAAAAGTCATTCTTGAAGCGCTGCAGCAACCCGCTGCTTTTTGTCTCAACACTGTTTCAAGAGATACACCAGTAGCTTCAAACAAGAGGAGCTTTAATAGTGGGATCAGGTGTGTTCAGTTTGAAGATAAGGTTGAAACTAATTCAAGCAGGGCAGTGGCTGTGCAGGAATAGCTTTTCCTACACTTGAAAGCAAGAGAAAGCTGCTTAAAAACAGCTTGTCTATAGCCCTCTGTAGATCGGTTGCAGTGCAGGTGATAAACCCCGCCTTCTTCATGTGTTCCAATGAGATATCAACAACTATTTAATAATGGTCTTCCTAATAAATATAATACAATATATTTTATTAAATGTAGTGTTCGTAATTTCGAAAGCTTCTTTGTTTGAGGATCAATTTAGATTCATCGGCTTAGTTCCAAAAAATGAAGACGTGACCTGTGATTGACAGCTTCACTCTACTGAGTGGAGTCACTTTGAATTATTTCTGCAAATGTTAAACTTTTAGGTATAATTTCCCTGTCATTTCTTTAACCCAATTCACATTTTTACATCAAGCTCAGAGGCTGGACTTGATTCATGATCGGTATTTGTAACAGTCGTTGCTTTGGAACGAGAAGATGTTTAGGGAATATTGGGACAGGGCATTCAGACCAAGACCAGAATTTGTGTGGTTTGCAAGTGATTTCCATGTTAAGTCCATGAACCATTCTAAGAAGGTGGAATGAATATGATGGGTATTGTTTGGTGGAGCGGGACAAAGTGTGCAGACATTGTCATAGTCTTCAAGAAGGCTTCCTGGAGTAGCAACGTGAGGGAAATTTAAAAAAAACGGCAATGGTGGATGATGAGTTCATCTATGATAAAAATGGTTTTAGCATTCAATCAGGACATTTTACACGATTGTTTCATTTTAAGTTTTGGATGAGATCAATTTTAAGCTTATAACACTATACACATATTATAACCAACATTACAATTGGCCAGAATGCACTGCGTAAACATTTATACAAAAAACTTCTCTTCAAGGTCCATGTTTTCCCACATTTAACTCAGAGTCCAACTTCACAGTATGGTTTTGATTTCTTTTCTCTTATGTACAAGCAGTTCAATGTCTGTTAGCATCCATTAATCATCTCAGAAGAGTCTCAACTTGTACTGTACTTCCGTTCAGCCAAAAGGTTATGGGTGTGTCTGAAATCACAAGACATCTGAGTATGCTCTATGTTTGTATTTTGACTCGAGACCAATGGATGACAATTTTAATTGGGTGAACTACATCCACAATCAACATCCATGAGTTGTTTCACTTTAGATTCCATTCAGAAAATCTCCTGTGTTGTGTTTCATGTGACTGATAAGTGTCCGTCATTACCTCCACTCTTGCTTTTTCAAAATGATGAATCTGGACAACTTAGCTCATATTATTTTGACGCACAACATATATCGACATACTTGACTCCGGATGCAGTGGATGTCTATGAAGTTGTAAAAGTATTTAATTTCCCTTTCTTTGAAACCACCGCTCACACACTTCTTGGTGCCCGCTGCATCTCATGGGTCCTTCGGTTGCGTCCTTTCTTACTCTCTTGCAGCAGCTTCCACTTATTTGCGTGTGATTGGCTGGTGTGGAGCAGCTGGCTGTGTGATTGGCTGCCGCTCAGAAAATTGACTTTCTGTCTGCGTTGTTTCCTCTCTCTTTTCCAGAGCTGTTCACAGAGCTGCTCCATATTGTTGTTACTGGAAGGGCCAATCAGGGACATGAAGTCACGGTACCACATCTTTCCATTTGTGGAGGAGGTGTCGTGGATTTCAGGTGAGTCACGGTGCATCAGCTCTTCCAGGTTTTCTGCAGGAATGACGTTGAGAGTGAGACGCAGCAGGGTTTGGATGAAGCCGTGCTCCACCGCGTGGCAGTAATACACTCCTGAGTCTTTCTGATGGAGGCTCCGGATCAGCAGACCCTGCTCTGTGCCCAGAACGCGCTCATCTGATTTGATCTGCAGCAGGGAGAACCAACAAATGATTGTAAGAAACACTGTTTTATGGATGTTCACCCCACAAAGAGCCTAGTCTCATTTTTAGCTTCAATCAATTAATCAATCAATAAAAATGTACGTATATAGTTGGGGTTTTTTACACAAATGCTTCAAAGCTTCACAAAGACAAGGCTTAAAGTAGCGCAAAATAAAATCAAGAGTAATATTTCAAACTTGTATTGTATTACAAGCATAACAACAGTTCTTATTGAAATTAGAAATTATGCTTGTCTTTTATTATCCATTATTATGTTTATATGAATAATTAGTAATCATTACTAATTGTTGCCTCATTTGTGGGCAACATAGAACAAGAAATTCACTTATTTTCATGGTTTAATGTTGGGAGGAAAAACCTTAAAAAAGTTTTAGTAGGCGATTTTTGATAGACAATAATATACTTCATAATATACTACATTTCTCTCTGTTAATAAGTCAGTGATGGGAATTTTCTCTCACACATTTAAAATAACATTTCTTCTCTTTTAAGTTCTAAGTTTTGTCATTTTTGTTTCTGGGGAATATTTTATTAATTCTAAGGGGCTTAAACCTGTCACTGGATAAATTTGAGTAAAAGTAAAGTTAATTTAACACTTTATAGAGTTAAATGTTACAGAAATTGCTGAAGTGGTGACAGGGAGTAAAAACAAGGGCACTGAATGCAAAGTTATTTATAGTTACTATTGTAAACATATAAAAACTTGAAATTGTAAATTTGCAGTAGACCCATATAAACACTTTGATCTATTCATTTGTTATTTGGTGGGTGGGGTGGGGGGAGGGTTGATCTATACAAGGACATTCTGCATGTTAAACCGTTTTTTTACAATTTTTATTACTGGCTCAAATTTATAATGGAAATGTTGTTAGTCCTCCACAGTAAAATTCTTCACTTTAGCCAGTGTTAAAGTAACACTGATTAGTGTGCTAATTTAACTCCACTGGTGTTACATTTATCACTGGGACAGTGCTAATTTAGTTCCACAACAATAGTGTTGCATGTAGATTGACACAGTACATTTTACTCTGTGACACATTTTAAATTGTCCAAAGAAGAGTGTTTGCATAAATGGTGAGAGGATGGACTTGCATCTTGTTTTATTGGCTTAGTGTTAGCTACTAAAGCCAATAGAAGACCTTCACAACCCACTAGATAATAAAAAACTGTACATTCTGTTGAGATTGTGTTAATAAATCAAGGAATATCAACACTACAATGAATCTATTATTCAAGTAATGTTTTTTCTTCCTTACGTTATTCATGAATTGAGTGCAAAACAAGCATATCAAATGATATTGATGTATTGGTTGTGATAGCTGTTTTTAATGACAGATTTTGGGACCCACCTCTTGTTTGTGATCCTCTCCGTGCCTTTGAAACTGCCAGTAAATCAGAGCACGCTGAGATTTAGGACTGCACTCCAGAAACGAGCTGCTGTTTTCAACCCCATAAACCGTCCTATCCAGCAAACCTCTCTCTCGGTCTGTATCGTCTGCAGAGTCCGAGACAGAACATTACAATACACGCGATTCACACTTCATTTCCCCTAACCTTTTGAGTTTTGTAGTTTTGAGCCACTTTTGTGAAACAGCATCTAGAGACATGACTACAACCACCAACTGAAGAGGTGAGATCACGAGTTTACGCAAATCTAATTTGAAACCAAGTTTATATTTTGTTAGACTTTAGTTACTTTTAGTTGCTTTAGTGTACCATGCTACCATTTGGATGATTTACATTTAGAACTTGGTATTTTAAAATAAAATAACAGGATATGTAAAAGTCACATAAATAACTAATTTCACAATTGGACACGCAAGAAATTAGCCATAGATACACATGCATACTTAGTGAGATTTAGCGTACTAGCAGAGGAGGCTGGAGATAACTTGTGGTGAAGAGGAGGGGAAGGGTTGCAAATTGAAGGTCTGGAGATATAGTAGGCTGATAGCTAATGTAGGAGGGATGATGAGATTAGTTTAGTTTATCACCCATGCTAATTATCTTTTATGAACTCCCGGAACTAGCCTGATGACATTACTAAGAAACTATAAAATATGTGTGTATATTTAAAATAACAAAAACAGAAACAATACGATGGTAGGAAACCCTAAGGATGCAATAAACAGAGGATGTCAACAGTAAACAAGAAAACGCATGTGTTAAACATACCTGAGAGAATACAAGGAACCAGAGAACAAAATAAATTACTTAAAACACTAATAATAATAATAATAATAATGCCTTCCATTTATTAGCACTTTTACAGATGTGTTTACATTTTCAGAGCATTATTCATTCACTCCAGATTCACACTCTGGTGGTGATAAGCTACATTGGTAGCCCTCAGCTGCCCTGGGGGAGTCTGACAGAACGTGGCTGCCATTTCATCCCTACGGCCTCCTGACCACCACCAAACACACCCCACCAGTCACACACATTCATACTGGGCAATGCTGGTGAAGTGGCTTGCCCAAAACATGCTAACAATGTTTAAACTAGGAAAAGAGAGAAGATGAATTGATTTGAAAATAGTTAAACATTGCTTTCCTTGAGAGTTGGAGGAGTCTTTTTTTCTTACAAAAAGAGTATTATGCCTAAAAATCACTCAAGATTAAGTCCTTCGAAATAAGTAAATTGCTAATTTGCAGAAAAACAATAATTTACATAGTGACCTAAAGATGCTGAAAAGGGAGTAAATAATATAATGATAATGATAATATAATAATATAATGTAAAAATAATAATGTAAAAAAAGTATTTTAGAGAAAAATAAGCATACACTGAGCAGTGGAGAGTCTCTAAACAGACATTTTTTTAAGTGCGCTGAGAAAATAATCAGTTTTCTAGAAACACCTGTGAAACACTTTCTCGGTAGTTAAACATGTCATTGACAAGAGCGATGACCTGTTCATCTCTTATCTAGAATGTGTGGCATGTTTTCGGAGCTTTCATCCTAGCTACAAAACGTCTGTTTCCTCACACATCCCGACTTATTTTTTACAAGATGTTTTGGAAAGTCTGACCCATGACCTGCTTTTGCTAACCTGTTATCACATCCAACATGAAACTGAGTTTAAGAGGTTTGCAAGTCTGGTCAGGATTCTTTTTTTTACTTAAATATATGGTCTCACTCCAGTTTTTTTCCTTTCGAAACCGACCTCTTACCGTGATGCTGCAGATCTGAACACTGAGTCAGTGGATCTCCATTTCTGATATCCTGGCGCCTTGTTCTTCTGCACACAAACAGGACGAGAATGATGCAGGACGTGCTGCTCCCCTCTTTGGTCACACTTACATACATCTGTCTAGTACCCAATGTCTTGTATGGGAAAACTCAGTCACAGTAAAACATGTGCGACTGAGTTTAAAATGTGGCTTTAAGCTGTTTTGTCTCCAGGCTTAGGAAAAAGCAATCGTGAAACCTCTGATGTCTCATGCTTTGAGGTAACTTTGTTATGGAGGACTTAAAGTCAGGCCTTTCAAGAAGCAGAGCACAAAGAACCTCTCTGATAAGAACATGTGTCTTGCTGCTAGAATATGGTACTTACTGTAAGCTCAAAGCCTGCTATTTTCTTGTTTTTGGAAACTGAAAGTTACATTTTGTTTGAAAAGCTAAAACCAATGGTAATAGTGCAATACGTGTGCATTCAAAAATGATTTAAGACCTAGAAAGTTACATTTAAGACTTTTTATGTTTTAAAATTTGACCTTGAAAATTGTAGATTTATAAAGACCCCTGCTAAAACCTTGTGTGTGTGTGTGTGTGTATATGTATGTATGTATGACTTTTAAACCATGGCAAAAGAAGTGAAGTGGTCAAAGTTCCTAAAGTCACGCAAGGATACATAGAGGGATTTGACCGAGCTGACACTACGTGTGGCATATCGAAAAATATACAACACCTAGCAGCCGATCAGAATCACCTCACACAGCTGATGTTGAGATGAAAGTAATAACACCAAAGTTGTATTAAAAGTAGGTAAAATATTAATTTAAACACAAAAGTGTAAAAAAACTCTGAAAAGTCCAAACGGAGCTGTACTTAATCCTAAAATGTTAATCTCAGCCTGGTCCAGGCTCGAGAGAATTTAGACCGACCCAAACTCGATTTTATATACTGTCTGATTTAGGAGCCCAAACCCAACCTGAGTCCATGTACAATTATATAAATTAAGCTTGAGCCTGGCTCGATTAGTTGAGTTCATGCAAAGATCTAATTAACAACTGTGAAGTAAAAATGTAAAAGGCATTTTAAAGGTTAAAAATAGAGTTAAGTATGTTTTCATATTTGGGGCTTACATTGGGCTTAACTATGCATAACTTCACCATAAGTTCCAATGTTATTTATGCTAAATTAATGTTTAGTTTAGTTAATAGTGATTTAGCAGACTCTTAATTGTAAGGCTTTGTTAATGCTTACAATTAAACATTAATACCCTGAACTATAATGAAGTATAACAAGAGAATCAATTAACTGCTAGTTAACAATAATAACATTAATAATAATAATAATAATAATAATAATGCCTTCAATTTACATAGTGCTTTTCCAGATGCTCATAGATGCTTTACAATTTTTAAAGCATTATTCATTCTCTTCACATTCACACACTGGTGCTGATAAGGGGCAGTCTGACAGGGCGTGGCTGCAATTCCATGCCAACGGGCTCCTGCCCACCACCAAACACACCCCACCAGTCACACACATCCATACAGAGCTTGCCCAAAGTCACAATGGCAGAATGGACCTGGTGGGAATCGAACCACCAACCCTCCGGTTATAAGATGACCAACTCCACCACTAAGCCAATTAATAGGGTTTTAGTACTTAGCCAACGCTTAATTGTGATTAAGTTAAGCAATAATTAAGGATTAACTCATGCATAATTGAATAATTATATAGATAGTATATCCCTATGCCATTTTTAAGGCAGTTTGCTTGAAGTACATGAGTGTTCACTTTTCAACAAATTGATAAAAACTCAATAAAAATCAACAAAAAATACCTCTTAGCTGTGGGAAAATATCTGGAACACTGTGAGCCATCCCAGGCACAGTACGGATCTCGTGCCAGACAGCACTCTGCACAGGCCTTGCCGTAGACGTCACAACGATGAAGAGGCATCTGAGAAACCCCAATGGCCGATCCGAGATAGAGTTGTTGCTGTAAAGAGAGGCAGATGAGACTTCCTAGAAATACACCCAAGTTTTTAAAAGTCACAGTCTGGTTGACTGAAGGAACAAGAGCTTTATTAGCCTCGTGTGCAGCTGGTAAATTATGAAATGCTACATATAACCTCTCAGTGTCTGCTTGATTATTCACACTGTCTAATGGAGAGCTCAGGCAGCAGTCCTAAGAGGAAAAGCAGCTGCTATGTGTATATGGGACACGCTGGGTGTATTTGTGTGCATAGGCTGTAATGGCACTTGTGTTGTGGGAGTGACCCAACAGCCACAACTCTAGGTGATGATGCTGGACTGTGTCTTCACCAACAAAAATGAATCGATCCCTCCATCATATTGTTCAATTAAAAGCGTAAGGACAAGAACTTATTCAGTCTACAGGGATGAGATTAAAAGTGGGTATATGACTCTCAAAAATGAACCGTACAAAAACAAAAACTTGTCGCCAATCAGCAGGAGCTATAAAAACATCAGCGGTCTAGGGGCGTAGCTTTTTTGGTGGGGGAGATTTCAAAAGTCAACATCAGATTCTGGAGACTAAGTAAAGCACATATAAATTGTAATCTTAGGAGATTAAATGTTGGCTGTGGTTTATTTTTGTAAATGGAATATCCATACTATCTTGTTCACACCAAATCTTACCAGTTAAAATATACACAAGTTATTTCTCTTGAAATTCATCTCATAATCATCCTCAACACAGCTATATCAATAATTGTATTTTTCAGCCTTCCAGACAATTATGTGAGACACAAGTGACCCAAATTTGAATCTGTCGTTTGTGAAAAAAAAGATGGTGTAATTGTTCTCAGCTTCTAAAGCTTAAATGCCAAAAAAGTTTGGGATCAGTGTTGTTTCCTAATAATTATGCTCCACTTTTTTTCTTTTTTTTCGGAATGAAGGATTCCATTGTTCGAAGTTACAAAAAAACAAACAAACCTGCTTTGTAGACAGTTCCATCGCCGTAATAGCTGTTGGTTCCTGTAAGAAAGTAGTTTTTAAAAATACTTCCTCACAGAATAAGATAAAAGACTAATAATATAACTTCTTGAATGTTTACTCAGTGTGGGCTGCAGAAAAAATAGTTATCTCCTAAAATTAGTATGTTAATCAAAGCCTGTATGTTTTTTAAACTGGGTTTTCAATTTCTTGAATATGATTGGCTGGTTAATATTTTAATGAACACAAAATATACTCAGGTATTATGTCTGTGATTGTTACAAGCTATAAATGTCTTAGAAATGTCCTAATAAACTCACTCTAAAGACCGTCATCTCCTCAAGCAGAACTTCTTCTAGATCGTGCCATGTCCCTCTAGGGACAGAAACCACCTTCAGAACCGTGCCCATGTCTGTGACAGCAAAAACAACAGGGTTCTGTTTTACATAAAGGTACAATAATTGTGGTATTTAAACAGTTGTATGTATTTTACAAACATGAGGCTACTTTAGAAGAATATTCAGGCATTGCATTTTACCAAAACATGTTCATCCAACTCACCAGTGCCAATGAACATAACATCATACTGGCCGTCCTCTGCTTCGACCCTGTCCACCACAATCTGAGTGAACTGGTAGTCGACATCGGTCTTGATTATGATTGGTCTGTTGTTGACTGGATAAACTGAGTTGTACATGGCTGGATGGCTTCTGGCAAATGTGACAACTTCATCAGGAAAGTCTTTAGTTGATTCAAAACCATCAAAGGTCTTGCTAGGGCACTGTTGGGATGCACGTAAACATGTTCAGGTTCAGAAATGATGTTCAGAAATGAGGCTTGTTGACACTTACCGTGCCGGGTCTTGGGTAGGGTACTCGATTTAAAAATGGAACCCATTGATAGTTTGGTCCATCTCGATGTGCATACGGACCCAAAAAGACCCTCCTGATGTCAGCCATACTGTACATGCAGATTGCCGAGCCCTTAAAGATGTTACTGTAGATGGAGAAAGAGCAATTATGGGTGTTTTCACACCTACATCTCCAAGGATGCATCTGTATTGTCAAGCTCTGAACACATTAGATAGACTGAACCAACAAAATTGGTGTAATTTGGATGATTTGTTACCTGGATGTTGTAAATACAGCATAGATAATTGGGTTTTTAGGATCCTTTGAGCTCATGAGAAACACATCCTCTGAAAGTAATTGAGAATGGCCAACAAAGAGGGAACTGTCAGAAGTTGATTAAGCAATTTGAAAAAGAAAAGGAAACGTTATGATAACTTACGGAGTTCATCAAAGTGTGTGTCGATACCATTGAGACCTGGAACGGAGCAGACCAGACGGGCCTTAAGGAAGGTAGTCCATTTGTTCACCAAGCTCCTGTGGCCTCCAAAATCATTCTGTAAAAAGATAAAGAAACTCCATTAAAAACTATAACATACAAACTAATATACAAAAGATAAAACTGTAAGGATACACAATGAGAAGGTGACCTCTTTAATGAAAAAGTTAGGGTTTGGAACAATTAATCATTCAACTCCATTCTATTAATCATAAAAATGTTACATAATTAAACAAAGCTGTTATTTACATAAGCTGGTGGTACACCCATCCTTGGACAAATGGACTCTATTGCATAACAAAGCGCAGCTCTAACAAAATGGCCAATCTTTGACAATTGATCTCGATAAACGCTGTTTTTGGACTCGATGAATTTGAGTTGTGCAACTTGTTTTTAAATCCTTCATACTAGTCAAAAGATAGTAAGGACTTTAACTTTTAAATCATTAACATTTTAAAGCAGTTGATCGAATACTTTGATTTTCCCACAATTATTACTGTCGGCGGATCAAACTCTCTGTTTCTGCTGTAGTACCAACACTGTAAATGTACTAAATACACCATACATAATGAGGGAATTGTGTGGGGTGGTGAAAGGAGGATTCCACTCATACCAGAATACAAAGTGTGCTGTAATTGAGAACACCTTTCTAATGTGTTCTAAAGCTGCAGACTCACACTCGAGTTGAGTCAGTCAGCCAAACTCTCACATTTTTCCACAAAGCCGTCTTTGTTCTCATGGCTGATGGCCTCTGTGACATTTCAGACATCTCTTAAGTTTCACAGTGGGAGGTGAGAGCAAGACCGCAAAAAAAGAAAGTTAAAGCCAAATGCAAAAACAACACCTAGCCATCCAACGACCATTTGAGCCCAGTGGAATGCATTTGTTTGCACTTTCCTTGTGTGTCCTCGGAGTTTCAAAGTGTAATATATTAGTTATTTGAATGACAATGTCTTAATTAGGGACTCTTGTGGCATCTCTGGAAATGATATTCACTTGTTCTTGTTTTTTTATTGATATGACAGATGCTGGGATCCACTTTAGGCACATCATTAACAACAAAGTCATGTGTGGTAAACTCATTAGGTTCATTGCTTCTCAGATTTCAAAGGAGTTTTATTTTCACACACTCTGAGCAAAATTACAAACTTTGGAACAGCTTTGGAACTATTTATGAGAATGTTCTTCCTTTTCTAGTGTATTTATCTTTTGGACTATTGATAGCCTTGCTTCTTGTGATCAGTGAGGATCAGTGTGGCTAGAATGTATCATAAAATATACTGCACAGGTAGGCCAGCGCCAAGCCATTTAAGTCATTAAAAAAGAGAAACCGTATCTTATAGTCAATACAATACTTTAGAGAACCTTTAAATGTGATCATATTGTTTTTTTCTTGTGAGGACTCTAGCCTGTTTTATGAACTAACTTAAATGTATTCAACACTGACTGGGCACCCAGCTACCAGAGACATATAATAATAAATTTTTTCTTCCTGCATCTTCATGCTTCTTTTTTTTAAGATATGATTTTGGCAAGAAATAAATATTGCAAAAATGTGGCAAATGGTCTTGCAATAATGGACATTCGTTTTTTTTTTTTTATTCTGTGATGTATTTTAATGTCAGGATTGTAATGTCAGGATGACTGGTGTGGATTAAATTCACTTTTGTATTCCTGAACCGGGGACGGCCATTCCCGCTGGTCAAGTGAAATATAGTTTTTTGGCGTAGACTATTGTATCTAAAGCAGCACTTAGAACTAGCAAAACAATAAGAGATTTTCTCTAGTCACATTCATTAGCATATCATTTAAGACAGATCGAATCTCACCGTAACTATTAAAACCTTCTTTAACGCTTTACACCAAGATATTCACGGGCTTAAAAGTGGCATTCTGGCCTGGATTGAACCCAGGCGAGGCCTGCTTTAAGTCCCAAAAGTGACTCCTAGAACATTTTAAGTCCACCACGTCTTGTCTCCCCCAACTGTGAGAACTCACAGTTGATGAGAAAGATCGGTCTGGCTTGGTGGAAATATATAGCTGCAGATTATTGACATTAAAGAGGGATTAAAGTGTCATTCTTCCAGGAATTCACACCAATCGAGAATGTATAATTCAAATAATGAAAAGTTATGGTTTCCCAGCAATGAGTTGCGGCTGGAAGGGCATCCGCCGCGTAAAACATATGCTGGAATAGTTGCCGGTTCATTCGCAGTGGCGACCCCGTAAGGGAAAAGGCCGACAAGATAATGGATGGATGGAAATGTTTTGGATCCAGTACTGTACAAGTCTCAAAAGCTGAACGCTAACTAAACATCTGATGAGTTTGGTGCAGAAAGTTGATAACATTTCAAGATTCTTAAAGTCATTGTTAGATTGGTTGAACTTATCCGGATGTCCGATAGTAACAAGTGTTGGTTTTTATTTTTGTTCCGTCCATACGATCGACAACATTGAATATCCATCCATTGAAAATGGGTGATTTAAAAAAAACCTAAACATTGGATTCGCTAGCTATGCGAGACTACTGTTGTGGTTACATTTTCACGCTCCAGAAACACTAAGCTAAATGAAAAGGGATTGGTTGTTTGTCATGTCAGTCAAACAGCCTCAAAAGCTGCCAAAACCCTCAGACCTTTCCTGAAAGTCTGGCTACAAGAGACTAGCACTGTCCCAGTTAAAGATGTTGCCTTTGATTGACAGTGCTTACACTGTAAAAATTAGATACGGTCAGTAAAATAAGAATGAAACCATGTTAATACTGAGCTAGTCAAGCCAATAGACTGTAAACAATAAAGTAGAATGTGATGAGCAACAGTATCAAATGCTGCTTTTAAAACCCACAGGTCTTGGAAAGATATCTTGAACCTTTGATGACCGATTCAGGGAAATTTCTCATCGATGGTGCTAAAGCAAGTTCAAAACAGCTGTTGAAAAAAGTGGATGTTCTTGTAATGCCAAATATTAAAAACAAACTTAATTTCTGGCTTGAAATAAATATCAATACCCATGTAAAAAGGTGTTTTTTTGTACATGGTACTGGTAGTGCAAACTAACTTATAGTGCCAAAAGTAACTGGAATATGCTGTTCTCATAAATTTGTGTGTTTAAATAGAATCTCTGCACCTTACACAGCTGTCCGATCCTGGCGTGTGTGGCTTTGCTGATTTGCTCCCCATCAATTGCGTTCTCTCTGAAGAAAAGATAAATCTTGTCATCTTCAGGGTTGTCGCTCTCTGGGATGAGATGCACGCTGACAAATCTAGGATCTTGGTGGAAGAAAAAACACATTTACACATGAGTTTAAAACATAGGGAATGATTAATGCATTTTTTTATATATTTATCACATAAATACATTTTCCCAAAAGAAACCCTTGGGCGAATCCTAGTGGAGCACCTATAAACAAAATACCCCCTACGATCTCGTCTCGGCCTACAGAGAGCGGAAGTCTACAGGTTTTTAATTTAAAATATGTTTTTGTTTTTAGTGGCCTTGTTGCTCTTTTGCCTATTTATTGAATTATCATGTAATTCTTACATACATATTCTAGCTGTGGATGTAATAACTGGAATGATATGTTGCTTTTGGAAATTCTCCAAGCATATCAGCGCAGATTGTAAAAATAGAACTGTTCAGGTCTTAAAGGGTCAACCTTTACAAAGTCATGAGAAGACATTTTGTATAATGAGGGTCCCACTCAGTCAGTAAAGATCAGTTAAACAAAACGTTTGACACACCATGGCTGATAAAGGGTAATTAAGGAATAGCAGTTTCTCCCCCAAATTAGTCTTCTAGTGGGACACTTTTGTCATTAAGATTAGGTGGTTACCTAGTGTAAAATGTATTGTGTTAACATTATAACACCGTATATGGATGATTCCACATCAAATGAAAGGTTCAGTGTAAATATATCTGTTACATTATAACTATGTACTGTATTTTAACAGTCATGAAAAAATAAATAAAATATTTTACTTAATCTTGAAAACATTTTGAAGTGTAATAAATAGTTTATGTAAGATATAATAATTTATGTTGTATTTTTTTCTGTTAAGTTCTTTTTTTTTAATACATATTGAAAAGGAGAGCATTTGCAACCAAAACATTTGCTTTTGTTAATATCAAACATATTTTCTCACCATTGAGCCATCTGGAGTCATGCTGTTCTGTTCTGATTGGATGGTGTTGGCCTAAAGTTCGGAAAATTGCAAAGTCTCGCCCCATGAAGTCAGCTGACGTCCCAGCATACAGCTCCCCATCTGAAAATCACGAGTAATCAACAATTCAATGTGTTTTCTTGACTTAATAACAACAATCAAACATTTGACAAAAAAATAACATGTTTTACAATTGTTGAAGTCTCAATCTAAATAAAATAGTTTTAAAAAGATTCTATAATCTCTTAAACAATTAGTTAAAATATTAGTTTAAAAAAATCTGATTTATTTCTCAAAAATGTAACTTTTTCTCAGAAATTTTGTCTCCCAAAAATAAAAAATTATAACCTTTTCTCAAATGTAATCCTTTTTAAACTCTTTTTTATTTTCTTCCCCAAAATTTTAAATTTTTCTTAAAAATGAATTTTTAAAATTGACTTTTTTTCAGAATTCTAACGGCTTTTCTTAGAATTATGAATGAAAAATCAGACTTTGAGCAGGTTTACAAGTTAAAACAAACTTTTTTTTCTCAAAAAAAAAATTTCCTTCTCAGATTTCTGGCTTATTCCCACAAAGTTCCAACTTTTTCTCTAAATTATCACATTTTTTGTCTTCTAAAAAAATCTGAGTTTTTTTTTTTAATTATGAGTTTTGTCAGATTTATTAAAATGTTTTCAAAATTTTGACTTTTTCAGAGTTCTGAATTTTTCTTAGAATGTTGAATTTTCTGCTACTGACAATAAAGTTGGAATGTGCGAATTATGTCAAAATAATGTAAAAATGTCCAATTCAACTTGGTAATTACCTATCAGCATGGAGGCCGTCTGCAGTTTGGGGTCATACGGGCTTTTCCCACGGCCATTCTCAAAGCTAGAGGCCATACGAAAGATGTTCTCCTGTGCACAACCATTCACACAATCATTAATAAAAACACACCTAAAAGCTGAGAACAGAGGCTTCATATAAAGGTCTGTCTGGTTTTACCTCAGCCCGTTTGCCCACTTCCACATAGGTGCAGACGGGGTGGAAAGCTCCAGTTCCACACACATAGACATGTGTCTGGTTGAACGGCTGCAGGACCTTGATGAAGTTTGCACACTCCTTCTGCAGAAACACAGCAGCGCTGAGATCAGGTTGTGTGTTTGAGCAATAGCAGCATACATATCAACAGCTTAAACTTGAGGGAAAGAAACACAAAGTGAACAAAGATAGAACATCTTAATCAACTCTGGATTTATGGTTGTCACTGGGTTCTCAGAGAAACACACACATGCACAAATACACATTCCATCTGTGTCAACAACTGATGAGAGGAAGCTCGTTTCACCAGCACAGACGGCTGGAAAGTACATAGAAAGAGATGCACACATTGAATTCTGAATATAAAGGAGATACAATATACTGTCTTGTTCATATGATAACGGCATATTTTAACTTACATCCCCATAATTTTTTATTTAAAGAATATTTTTTTATCCAAGGGTTAACCTTCAGTTCCAATTCAAAAACAGGACTTCAGTGTTTCCACCAACCATTTCATCTTTGCCCCGTAAGTTAAACAATACTTAATAAACAAAAAAATTACTTATACATACAACAATTGAAGATCCTTTACGTCAAATAAATCAACAAAATAGCTAACACAGTATTGAGTGATTGTACTGTGGCAGTAGTCTGCATTGCACTGCTAAAAGTACATAATAACATAATGATGGCTCATGATTAACAGAGCAGTGGTGTTTCTAAAATTAGATCTCAGCAGCCTTTGATACAGTAGATTGTGGATTCCTTTTGGACTGTTTGGGGCATGTTGGCTTGCTGGGAAGCTCAGCACTGGACTGGTTTCATTCCTATTTCAGTAATCAAGTCTCCTGTGTTCAGTGGAATGGCTCTGTTTTCTTTTCAGTTCCAGTTTAGTGTGGAGTGCCACAGGGCTCCATTCCTGGCCCAATATAATTTTCTTTTTATATGTTTCCCATCGCTGAAATTCTTAAGAAGTTTGATGTGTCATACCACTTCTATGATGAGGATCTCCAGCTGTATCTTCCTATTGATGAAATGCCCAGAGTCATTTCTTACGGTGTGTAGAGGAGCTAAAGTTTTAATTAGCCCATAATTTTCTCCATCTGAATTCTCAGAATTGTGAGTTCAAACACAAATGCATAACCTCACCTACCTATATGTGTAATGCATTGTATACTTTGATGCATACTTTGATAACATCCCTCATGCAAACAAGGCTCATCGTTTTTGATAGAGGAACAGTCTATATAGGGTTACTTTGAATAATAATATACATAGAGGTATCAAATTAATCAACATCAAATTACATTTTACTGAAAATCAAAGATGTACAATCATGTATCACATTTTTTCAGAGTTTGTTTAGAGTTCAGAGTTTAAGCTTTATACTATCAAAAATGCCACCCAAATGTAATTAATCCACTCCAATGAGATACTTGCAGTGAGCTTCGAGAGTCGCTTCCATTCTGGAAATCCTCACTAAATTCTTGTTTGACTACCATCACTGTTTTCCCAACACAAACTATAGTAAAACATAGCTTTAAAGTCTACTGATTTGCCTGAGAAAGTACCATATTATGCCCCTCTTTCCTGCTATCCCCCTAGATATTAGTAGTTTCTTTTGAATTTCACATAAAACAGGGTTCTCAAGTCTTACTCTAAAACTTAAATGATTCCAACATTTTGGAGATTTACCCATGCCACTCTTCCAATTTCTCACACAAATATTGTGATACTGTTACATACTATACTGCTGAATATATATACAGGAGAAGTGGGGACATGCTCTGTATTCGTCATTTTATTGGACGTCTCAGCTGCCAGTATCTGCTTGCACTTGCATTTGCCCATGGTCTGGGTGATTGTCATGATGATAAAACTCAATTTATGACGAAAAGACTTAAAAAAAAAAAGTTTAGGGGTGCTATAGTGTAACAGATGTCTTGTGTTGAATGTTGACAGGACACCAACATCTCTTTAGGAGGATTTTTTCAGCAGAGAACAGCAAAAACACTTATGCCAAACTACCCTCTGTTGCCACTGCACACCAAACTCCCATCAGCACAGCGTACAAAGAAGCATCTTCAGCTTCATCTTCAGATCGATCACAGCATCTTAGCAATCTAGCAGCATCGGTGATTTCCCCTTCTATAAGTCGCTTTGGACAAAAGCGTCTGCCAAAAGCATAAATATAAGTGTGCAAAGATTGGATGAAGTAGAAAGGAAGTAATGCAGTGTCATAATTAAAGTCCCAGGAACAATCATTAAAATAAACTTCACAAGATAACAAATTAAAATGATACTAATATTCAAAAAATAAATTAGAATAAATAAGAAAGAAATTATTAACTGTTACAATAACAAAAACGTTTTGTGGGATTGCAGTTAAACAGCATTTCAGAAGAATCCATTTCAGAGAATTTGATCAAATTTAACTCCCAAACTTTTAACCTGTTTTGAAACCTTGATGATTGTTTTTAAGACAAGATCTTTTTTTAAAATAAAGAAGCCCTTTCCGGATATTTTTGTTGTTAAGCAATTCTATTTTAGTGTTGAAGACTGCAAAATAAAATGTAAGATTTCACTCTGGTTTTCAACAGGTTTTTCGACCAAAACCCATAATTAAGCTGAGTTCACACTGACATCATTCATCCCCTAATAATCACCTTCATAAAATCACCTCCATTATTACAGGTTTCTCTCTAGCCTCATGGCAAGAAGTGTTTTGATGTCATCATATTGCCCTTCAGGAATCTACCAAGCTGAATCAATCACTTTTATGAATCTCTCTGTTTGTGCTGGCGAGAGTGTTTCATTTGTGATTTTCTCACAAAGGCAGCAGAAGTTCAAATCTCCGACTAAGTCTGCTTTAAGAAAAGGAAATATTACAACAGCTGCAGTTGTTTTGCAGCAGGGAAATGCGGTTAGGTGCGCCCATCACTCCCCAGTCACCTTCCCTCTCTGGAATAGTGCATGTGTTTATGTGCTAGTGTGAATCATCTCCACCGTAGCATGTGAGTTGGGATTTTGCCTCTGGAAATGTGCATGGCTTTCTATTGTGTTAAAGCTGCTTGTCTGAGCAAGTCTCCTCTGCATGGACCGGGATGAAGTGATGCTTTGATGTGGAAATTGTTGATAGAGAATATGACATCGAATCAACACTAGACTCACTCGCCTCTCACTGTTTTACTTGGTTTTAAGTTCATCCAGAACAGAGTGAGGCTTTGTATAATTGTAAAGGGGTCATGATTTGAGCATTTAAACAACTGTTTATTTTGTTAAACACCTTTATTCGTGAGCTGTTAATTGCTGCAAACGTTAAACCTGAACACCATGTCACAAAATGTTATACAAATAATATAAGCAGATTAAGGTGTTTTTTTAAATTGATTAAACTTTAATTGATTGTAAAAATATATTTATATTTCTGATTGAGGTGGGTTGAAAACTGGATGATGTCAATAGCAGACAAAGGTTTTTTACATTTAGGTGGAAGGTAGAAAAGACAGTCAAACATGTTAATTTTATTTTCTTCTTTCTATTGTCTTCCTTACCATTATGTTTTTTATTTAAAAATGTTCAGTTTGAGAATATTTCTATATCTAAAAAAATAAGTCACAGCCATGAGACAATTTGTTTTAGGTTGACATCATAAGATAATAAACTAATTACCATGACATAACAAGAGTTGTTTGGTTAATATGCTTAATCAAGTTATGATCATGGCAAAACAACTGTTATGTCAAGATCACAATATAATTAAGTCATGATCATGAAACAACAAAAGGAAAAAAAAATGTTTGTCCACATCCTCTCATGCCTTCCATATCTTTTGGCTTCTCATAAAATAATCAATTAAAAACTATAAAAAAAACACTGTTATCTTCAGAAAAACACTTACAATCTTACATGTATAAAAAAGATAATAATAATAAAAAAGCAAAATAATTTTATTTCCTTCCTTCCATTTGTGATCTACCAGAGTAAAAATGTTGGATATTGTATCCCCCCTAGTAGTGTCACTTTGGATAAAAGTGTCTGCCAAATGCATAAATGTAAACGTTTTAAAAATTATATTGAAAAAACATGAACTAAAGTGAATAGCTAATATTCTTTAAACTGATCATAAAAAATAAAGCCACCTAGTTTAAAATAAATATAACACACCATAATAAAATCAGCATACATTAAATAAAGTTGAATCCAGACTTTAATATAAAGCTTCCACTTCAAAAATTGAAGAAAATTATCTTGCAATTTAATCTTCTCCTTTAAAGTCTATTTAAAAAGTCTGTTTTTCTTTACAAAGCCTCGTTTCTCATCTAGTCCAATCTCAATTTCTTTTATTTTCTTCAAAGTGCGACCACGACCCTTAAACAGCAGCAGGCGTTTCCAACCTGCATTCTCTCTCAGAAGGCCTCTAAACTTACATCGTCCCTCTGCACTTCAAACAAGTGCGCGTCAACATCATTGAGCTCAACAAGCCTTCGTCAATCTGCCTCTTTTCACTTAAAAGCATCTTTCAACAAAACCCCCGCTTTTCACCCTTACCATGTTTTCCATCAAAATCTTCCACAATGAATGTTATTGCAATTCAAATAAGCGCTATTGAGATGCAACCAGGCTTATACTTGCTTTATAATGCAAACAGCACTTTCTAAGGCTCTCTAAGTTGAGGGCACTGCCTCAGGCGACGTCCGCTGTGGAATTTATGAGAGTCAATGGATGAGTGTTTACACAATGATGTTCCACAATTCACTCATTTGCTTTAGAGTTTGAGTCTTTCTTATGTGTGCATGGGAGAATCTTTCCTCTTTGTAAGATACATTTAAACGACTGATGACTGAAGGGAACAGGTAGACCTGATCAAAATCAAATTAATTCTGGTTTGATTTTATACTAATCACATGTTATTCGTTTGGTTTTAATCAAATACATAAACTGATGGGGGAAAACCATGTCCCCGTGCTGATTTTTGATTTGCTTACATGTTTGTCACTCTTTAATGTTCCAAATTTGCTAATGTAGACTCACGGTGTTCTGGAGATCATGGTAACCTTCAACATAATTTCTAGAAATAAACTATCATAAGTCGAAGCTCAAACATAACCTAAGGACCATAATCTTCAGCCTAAGCTACCAACTTAATCGTTTATTTTATTAATTGTACACTTTTAGATAAAAATAACATATCAAATAAGTAAACTAAGTCGTTGTTGACAAAATAACCTTGTAATCAACATCTCGAACAACTGTGTAGTCAACTTTCACAAGCTCTCAGAACAATGATCATCCCTTTGTGTATATAATAAAAAATATTCATCATACTATCTCTATATAATCTCTATATACTGTGTTTATAATGCTTTACAAACAGCCTACAACTGCCCGTGGATTTATGAATTGTCAGGGCACCGCCAGCGAGAAAAACAAGATAGAAAGTTACTGAAACCTGACAGAAAGTCTGACCTTTATTGGCAAAGACGAGCATATTGTGTTAGTTACCACGGCTACCACATATATCTGTCAAACGTTGTCTTCCTAAATTATTTAAAATGGTGTTTTTGTTCTTTTAAAAGAGCTTGAACCAGTTTGAATGGTAAGAACTAAAATGACCTCACTGTTCTGGATGAACCCTCTGTATAAAATCATTTCTAAATGGTTTCCGAGTTCCAACACATTTAAGTGCAAGTATTAAAAGCAAGACACATAAGAGATTAACCACAGAGATGTGGAATAGGACGGACAAGCAAGATGATGAAAGTATCTCAGAGGTCTATCTAACATAACACAGGGTTGAGGAAAGGACAGAACAGTGAGAACATTGGAGAAAAGAACCCTAAAATGAAAGAAGAGCACTTACCTGGACGTCCTTGCCAGCCCACTTGCATTCATCTCGTCGAGCAGGTGAAGAGGGCCAGGATACCTACACATCAGAACAGAGAGGGAGAGACAATAAGACTTCCAACGGTTTTTTTTTTTTGGAACCTGCTTTCTCGATTAACGATTTCAAGAATGAAAATACTTCAAATTTTCCACTCAATCTGGGATGAAAATTCTGTAAGGATGGAATATCAATTCAAGTCAACAAGTAAAATAACATCAGTATCCGTTCTGGTTGTGAATTATAATAAAAGCATGCAAAGAGTCCAATAAAATATTCACAGTTTTCATATGAACACGTTAGGTTTAAGTAATGCATGCTCAAAAATTAAAAGCAGTCATCAAGCAATTGGCTTCATAAAAAAGCTTGCACATGGTCTGCCATGGCTCCCACTTATCCCATCCTTTAACACATTATTAGTGTAGCTGTAAGATTAGCCGGGATTGTGTAACCACGCTCCAGATGTATTGGATAAATCCACAAAATCTTGAAGGAGGTTTGAGAACAGGAGAGCTTTCCATGGGATTTCTTGCGCTCTCCTTGTGGCTGGAGAAGGCTGAGTTAGAGTAATGGAGCTCCTGTCTGAAATCTCTAAATGTGTGAAACGGCATCCGGATCAGATAAACTCTGACTCCAGCACTGGTACTCAGAAACTGGAGGACAGAGAATGCGCGACCCTGAAAAAAAAATATTTTTTTAGACAGAAAATTTTACTAAAAAGTGTATTGCTTCCTGACAGATGATTACGTGAACATCAGAAGCACAGTGGCCCAAAACCAGTGGATGGTTTTAGGGTTAGAGTTAGGGTCTCTAAGCCATCACTGACTGGAAAGATTTCCCCTCAAGCAACATTGTTGATTCTGTGTCTAGAAAAATGATGTAAAATGTAAAAATATGTAAAATTATTAGAAAAAAAGTCAAATGTACTGAACTTTGGAGCATTCAGCAGCAGCCCAGTCGTTTTTATCATTAGCTGCTGCGAGACAGTCTAATGCTGTCTCCGGTACAAGAGTGGTTTGACTCAAGTAATGTGACTGCTAAATCCATGTCCCACGCTTTTGCATGCTGGTTTTTAAAGTACTGACTCCAGCTGCTGTTCACTCATCATTAATCTCCCTCACATTTTGTTTCACAACCTTCTTCAGTGTGTGGCATCTTTTCCTACACTTCAACTATCTTTTAATGTACTTAAACCCATTTTTCAATGACTCTTTGTCAATTACCCTCCTTGTCCGAGATGTAAAGGGTTGTCTTTTGGTCAACTGTCAAGTAAACTAGACTGAAATACCATTTAAAGGTTTTTTTGTGGCTGTTTTGAGTTAACTTGCTGGATAGGGAATGTGCTGGGTTGGTAATTTTGTGTCCTGTCTAAGTGATTATTTGATTTGTTTCCAAATGTTCTAATCTGCTGTCTATTAATTGGCTCAGGTGCTCTCAGTCTCACATTTAATCTGGCTCACTTGCTTCTAATTACTCATGGCTTCTACTCTTTATTATTTTTTTCCCCATCTTCAGGGAAGCATTTAAACATGAAATGAATTTGATTGGATGAGTTGCTCAAAGCATTTGCATATCTGTGTTTGTTAAAGTGACTAGAGCTCAGAGGAGTAGAAAACAATCTCCCCAAACATGGACACAGACAGAGCTGAGATGGGTGCTCTTGCTGTGGCCGATGATGACTTTTACTAAAATCTTATTTGATTTGACTTGTAAAAGCTTTACAGATTTGTTTAACTAACCAGATAATAGAGTCGGAGGACTCTGTAAAAGAACGAATCTTGTGCATTTCCGGCTCAAACAGCATTTGGTTAATAGGGAGCGTCACGTGACAAAAGACCGAAAGGACTCGGAGGACTCGAGAAATGAACTAATCTTTTCTTTTTCCGAATCAGACTGCGTTGCTTCTGCGCATGCGCAACTGAACGAATCCCTCCCCGAGACGATTTGTTCTTCCGAGTCACAATAAAGATTCGTTCAAAAAGAACGAATCGTTCAAGAATGACCCATCACTACTAGACAGTCTTTGTTCACCTTTGTTTTTTTTTTAGAAATAAAGACTGTATTTTGAAAACTTATCTTTAAATATGTGTCCAATCTTCACAAACTTGACAGTGTGTCACCAGGTGTCTTTAAAATGCAACCCCTTCACAGCATTCTAATTTTTTGATATGGTGAATTTGAGGGTTTAACTAGTTGTCAGTTTTAATCATCAAAATTAAAAGAGAAAATACACTTTAAATATATCTGTCTCTGTGTTATGAATAAATATAACTTGTAAGTTTTAATTTTTTAACAAATTACTGATAGAAATCAAGTTTTCATGATATTCCAACTGTCCAGCGCCGTATATCTAAATTTAATTTTGTGTAGATGAAGAAAGTTTCCTACTTCAGTTGTATGTGGTACTCTTCTTAAAGCTCAATAGGAAAACTGCTGTAGTCACTGCTGCCGAAAATAACTGAAGATGCTGACCTGATTTATTTTATGGAGTGATGAAATGACTGAGAGGAAATCTCTCAGAACACCTTGCTCACTTTCTATTTCCATGGGTCTCCGATCAACACTTTATTACACTGCAATACTATCACCCAATCAGGCTTCCAATAGGAAATTACATGGTTTGTTTGGTTTTTTAAATGTGCTGAAGTTGAATAAAATTTTTGTCTTATATAGGGTTTCCTTTTGGAGGACTTCCTTATAAGGTGATCGTTGGCATAATCTTTCAGACTGTTTATGAACTTCATCTTTCAGCTTTGAGTTAGGTATGGTTTTGGCTGGCATGAGTTATGTTTAGTTTGTTCATTATTTATCCTGGTGAAGAGTTAGAAGCTCTCAGTCAGACTCTGTGTGATCAGGATGACAGCTTTGCCCTGAAATATTCATCCTGGTCTCGCTGGAAACACTGCTGGGTGCTGATCTTTGCATGTTTGTGCGTTGAAGACATAGAGAGAGCGCGTTTGCCTGAACAAAAACCACAGCTTTAAATATAGAACATTTTTCAACGAGTCTCAAGATTTCTGATTCAAAAGCAGATGTGTTTAGAGAGATAGCTCACTTAAACCAAAAGCTTGCTAACTGCAACTCTAAATTATGTTTTTGTGTGTATCTGTAGTCAATTGTATACCAATGGGCTGCTTGCAAAAATACTTTCGCGTTCTGTCTAATACGGTTTAGTTCTTTATGGTTATCGCAAAGGCAGTGGAAAATTCATGCAAAAAAAAAAGATTCACCGTAGTGTAAAAAGGCCATTTACTCTCAGAATGAGTTTTGTAGAAGAACTAGAAGTAAACCAGTGAAGCATGAGCTGGTTTTGATGTCAATAGAGCGTTGGAGTGAATTTTTTGGTGGTTTATTCAGGAGTGTTTTGGGGTTGGCGCTTTGCAGGTCCCTCGGCCGCCTCCTCTCAGCTGCTCATACATTGACGGCAATACATTTCTGTGATCGCAGAAGAAGAATTATTTCTGGTCAAACAGTTCTATAGCTCGTTGATTACATAACACACAATACAAAGAGGTCTCTTGGGTTCATTGTTAATGCTTATACCTTGAGTTATTGAGTGAGGAAAAGCGAATCTTTGAGCCTCTTGATAACTCTACTGAACCTGTCAATGTTGGTAGGGAACCTATAAAAACTTCACATTGAATTTGGAAGAGACTGTACACATTGAAACATAGCAGGTTTGTGTGGTCTTCTGTCTTTGAAAACAAATAACTGTTTGTTTTGCACACAATTTTAGAATAGTTTGTGTTGAAGACAATGAATGTAAACAATGATGGCCACCAAGCCGTACTATTTCAGAAAGGAAGTGCATCATGAGACACAGTTCAAGTATCACATTGCAAAATACATTGATTCTAAATAACCAGAAGAGAACTGAAATAACAAAATAATATCAGGTGAAAAATCGACTCTGTGTTTAGATGCAAATGTCTTCAGGATTAGACCATAAAAGAAACAAAACTTCACAAATTTCAAATGAAACTACACAAACGCATTCACTCGTCTCTTTTAGAACATCTTGTTCATTCTTAAGTTTTCTAAAAACATTTTTGTTTCAACTAAACTAGCTGTAAGGAACTAGCAACTCTTTGTTTACCTTAGTTACTTGTACTTGAGTAAATAAAAGCAGAAAAAATAGTCAAAAGGACTCAATACTCGTACCCTATACACCTTCGATCATAAAAAGCTACTTTTTAGGTCATCGTCTTCCTGGCTGATTCAGTATTTGCTGTACTCTTACCAGTTGCTGCTCCATGGTGATGTCCACCAAGTTGAAAGAAAGCACATGGTCTTTTGCACCCACAAAAAGCTGTCCTCTTTCCTCATCCAATAAAAAGGTGTGATAGGCAGAGCTATTGGCCAATCCGGTGAAGGTGAGAAGGTTGTTGGATTCCAGCATTTCTGTGGGAGCAAAAAGCGTTCAGTTTAAATGCAGAAGTTTTGATGATTATATTCTGACACACTAACAGATGTATTGAACCAAAGATCTGACACAGTTTTGAAATCTCTAAGCATTCAACAGATATTGATGCAAAAATCAACTTTAATATCAAAAGTCAACTTTATTTAAACAAGACATATATAGAACTGCATACAAAATTCAACGCTTCAGCTTTGCATAAACACCCATGTATAAAAGAAAATTCAACATCATTGCATAAAATCCATATTTCATTTAAGACTTTGTTTGTAACAAATCTTTGAACAAATGGGTCTCATTTGTAATTTGAGCAAGTTTCAAGTCTTTAACGCTAACAACATTGTGCTACCACTTGACCCAATGTTTCACTCGTGTTTTTGGTGATAACTATTGGACTTTGTTGTAAAAACTAAATTCATATTTCCTCCAATTTCTCTGATCATGCTTTTTAAAATGAAATATATAAATTGTCTGCCATAATGTTTTTTTACACAATTTTGATGTTTGTAGAAATTTTTTTTTTCTTCTCATAGGCCAATGGCATGCAAAAAGGCCATTTCATTTTCTGAAAATGTTGACCAAAAGTTACTGAACGAAAGTTTGATTGGCAAAACAATTTTGAATTGCCTGTAATTCTCAATTTCGGTCTGCTCATAATTGCCTGATATCGCAAGCGTGGTTGATTGATGAGAAATGGAGACGCGTACTAGGCGAGCTGTCCGAGTGTTAGTCCGGGACCATTGAGCCCCAGGTCCTTACTTCATGTCTGCCACTCATAAATAATTCAGAAATATACTTTTTTTGAACCCCTAGATGATTTTCCAATTTCTATTAAATGTGGTCTACACAACTTTCAATGAAACACAATCGGTTTTTGGACAACTTGCATTTAAACATGGAACATATTCACCAATTTAGTCAATTCAGTAATACTGGATGTTTTTTATAAACATCTTCATACGGTGAAGGTTTTGTTTGGTTTATGTCTACAAGTCAATGGGCATAAATGCTTGGCCCTGCGCTACTGCTTGCAGTTATATCTAAAATATGTCATGTGATTGGTTGACCTTTCATTACATTTCAAACAATTCATTAAACCAACAGCGTAAATGTTTTGTAGCATATTACAGACAGTGAACTAATGAGTGACACAGTGTCCCAAAAAAAGACTTCATCAATGTCATTGTTGTCGTCAAACACTCTCTTCAACTCAATATCCATCCTTCTTTTCAGAAAATGTATGACCACTTTTCCCTCCAGAGGTGGAACTGAGTGGCCATGAGTGTTTGAGGGCTTTGTGCGAGTGTTTAACATCAGGAGTCACGTGGTGATCTCATTGAATCGTTGAGTGTCTGCTTGCATAATCCACTTATGACCGACTGAGGTTCAAGCGCAAACACTCAAAAACTCAAAACACTTTTCAAGAACAATTGCTAGTTGATAAGTATTGCAACATCCTATTGAAAGGGCTGAATGTGAATGAGATAGTTTGTAACGACCTTCCTGAAACACTGCAGCCTTGTTTAACAGGAGTGTGGCATGACTGAAAGAATAACTCAATCAGTTAGAGAACAAAGCAGGCATGATGTAACGTTTCCAGTTTATCGGCCTTTCTGTCTGTTTTTCATCAGGGTGTTGCAAGCAAAATAATGAGATCACAAAGAAAGAGCAACATGTTGTGATCCGTTTCTTGTTATTAATAATGTCTTATTGAATTGAATCTCTGGGATGAAGTGTGATAATTGTGCAGCAGTGGCCGGTCAAAAGAGGGAACTAGCTTACAGAGTTCAAAACTAAATGAAAAACATATCTGTTTAATCTAGCATTCCAATAATTGGCTCCTGTTATTTGTCTAAACGGATCTGGTGTCTGAGCACTACATACATACAAACTGTTGAAAAAACAATGTGGTTCAATGTTTCTCTCTAACCTATGTTCATAATTTATCTCTCATCCTCCAGCTGATGCTGATCACCTGTTTGTTGTCTGTGTTACAGTTTTCTTACTGTTGTTTCTTCATTTGTTAGTTTCTATTTTGTCTTTGTTTGATTCGTTTTTTCAGGTGCTGTCCGGCAAACTGTTCGTCAATGGATATTAAGTTTGTATGTTCTTTATGCTGGGGAGGTGATTAGCACTCACAGAGGAAACTCCTATTTATTCCACCTGCTGCTCATGAGGACTTTGTGAAGCTGCTTTGAAAGCAATTGCTAAAGAAGCGCTATATAAAAACTTGATTGATTGATTGATTGATTGATTAAACTATATAAACAAACAGCCAATTTTTCACAGAAAACTTAGGAATAAATATTTGTATTTTGCTATACAAAACTAATAAAAGTTTTTTTTCTTTATTGTTTCTTTCTCAATATAACAAAAAAGTTTCAATTAAAGAGTATTATGAAAATAATATTTAATGCCATGGGTAACATGGATGTAAGAACATCCAGTTTGATCCTTATTCATGAAAAGTATTTGTGTGTCAAGTTATCAAGTCTTTTCTAAAAGTGATGTAGGACTGTACAAAACGTTCTACGCTGCTCGCACAAGAAAGGTGTTGCCTCAAACATAGCTGCTAGTGGTTGTGTGGTTCGATTGCATCATGCAGATAAATTGTTTTATATTTTTTCTGAACCTGACTCTTTAACGATTTTCAATTGAACAAAAAAAGAGAAGGACAAAAAAGACTAGAACTCTGTGTAACTGAAGATAGAGTTCATATGAAATAACAAAAAACATACATTCTAGTTCTGGAACAATTTTAGAACACTAAACCCAGCTTAAAAATGCAAGCTTAACTGCTGACATATAACCCACTGACCCCTGACCCTGAACTATAACCCCTGACCAACTGACAAATAATTGTAAAAACATAAAATTCCATTTTCACACCTCGATCGTAAAGAAAAACTAGATTAAACCTGGCTGCTACACAGCTATTAAACCCTTATTATACTATTTATGATATTAATCATGTATAATCATTAATAATAATAAAAACACTTAAATTCTGACATGTACAATATGAGTGGGGGAAAGTAGAATCTATAGAAGTCAGTGGCAATTTTTTTTATATTCTTCTTAATCCCTCTTTGAGTCTCTAGATTTAGTTTGTCAGTTATGACAGTAAAATTAACAATCAAAAACTATCAGTTGAAATGATCAAATCCCACTGTCATAAATGCAATTAGCTACATTTTAAAAGTAGTTTATGGTATAGAAGTGGAGATTTCAAAATATAGATTATCAACAAATTACACAAGTGAAGCATAAAACTTTTGAAATAAAAATATGTTGAAATTTTAAGTTCAACATGATTAAATAGAAGATAAAAATAACAATTTCTGTCACAATTTCAGAACATACGGTGCCCCTGCTTGGCATTGTGGGTAATCTACTAAAACAGCATGCAGATGCACAGTAGGCAGTGACTTGACATGCTGCTAATCTGAACACAAAAACACAACACAGATCTAGGATCTTATCTCTGCCTCTTTTTCCACCTATTGTAGTGGAAACCCATCCGAAGGATAGTTGTCACGGAGGATAGGCCAAAGAACCTTCCCATGTGAGACTGATAAATTAAACTTCGAACTTTAAACAGTTCTGCATGAACTTCTAACTAAAGCCCCAATGAGGATAGTAGAATGTGGCATTGTGCTCTTTATTGGAAGCATTTGGACTTGTCATATATGATACTAATTTGTGAACAACGCAGATAACATTTTTTGGAAGGAAGAGTTAGAAAGACAAAGACAGGATACGATTTTACTATATAATTTTTTAAAGAATATCTTATTTTACAGACATTCTTAATTATCGACTTAATCCAGAGTGAGTATTAAGATTTACAATCAATAAAATCCTCACAAGCACCTCATATGAAATCTAAACAGATTTTAAAACATTGCATATCCTTTCACAGAGATAGACAACATTATGGCATTTAAGAGATTATTCTATTTCAGAGGAATTTACAACGTATTATTTTAGGTGCGGGTGCTTTAACTCCGGCTTTATTCCTGAAGAGAATTCAGAAAGTTCACCACCTCCAAATGCAACCCAACACCAGATTCTTGTGGATTAAAAGCTTAATCAAAGGGGAATAAAAACACAGCTAATTCCTGCATCAGATTATCGACTGCACCGTGCACTTTCGGGAGGGATCAAGTTACACCAAAAGTTCTCCACCCATGTCACCACACACTTGATGGATAAGAATGTGCAGATAAAGCTAATCTATCTACTCTTCTCACAAAAGACATGCCCCTTCTTCAGATTACTCTTGAGATTTATGTAAAAGTGTTATTTTTAATTTGCTTGGGAAATTTCAGGCTGGTTGGAAACATTCCATCAAACAAACCTTTTCTCACACACTGTAAAAAAGAAATACATTAATAAAAAATTGTATATAAAAAAAACCTGAAAAATAATGGAGGAAATAGTTTTCGAAAATGACCAGGACTGCAACAGTTAAAAAAAAAATAAGACGAGGAAAAAAGTCACAGAAGACGAGAGATAACATGAATTTACAAGAACAGAAAAACAATCTTCTATAATTGCATTGAGGGTGCACACAGCTAGTGAAATCCCTTTTTATTGATCGTACGGCTGTACTTCTGAATGGAATAAAACCCTTGTCTCAGAAATCCAGGCAAATTCAACCAATCAGATCACGACTTCAGGATTCTTGAAGTTCCTGGCATAAAAAAAGCACCAAACACATCACACCTTTAGTCACCGTTCCGTGGAGGTCTGAGACATGAGGCAACAATTATTGCATGAGTCGCTGGCTTTAAACTATAGGTTTGAGCTTACAGATTTTTACTCATGGATATAACACACCAGACTCACGTGAGTTTAACAATTCATGCAATTTGGACAAAAAGATATCATTTAGCAATATATTTCAGTAAATAAGTGTAAGCTTTAGCTGAACAACTGTTAAAATTATAATATTGCAGCGTGCTTATGGTTATTGGTGGCCGCTGAGTTCCTAAAACTTGTGCATATGTTAATTAATTGACGGAGAACCCTGTGTCCCATACACCATACGACCCCAGGAAGCTCATAGTTCTTGAACGAACTAGTGATGTGTCGTTCATGAACGATTCGTTCTTTTTGAAAGACTCTTTAATAGAGTTTGAATGACTCCATAGGAACGAATCGTGTCGGAGAGGGATTTGGTTCAGTGGCTCATGCGCAACATTTTTCTGGCTTTCTGAGCATAACGCGCTCATCATTAATGATGAGAGAACGAAAGGAGCCGGAGGACTCGGGGAAAGAACGAATCTTTTCTGTTTCCGGCTTAAACTGCATTTGGTAAATATTAGGGAGCGTCACGTGACAGAAGAACGAAAGGAGCCGGAGGACTCGGGGAAAATACAAATCTTGTAGGTTTCCGGTTCATTATGTGTTGGTTAATATTAGGCAGCGTCGTTACCATCTCGTTACCATCAGATAGAAGAGATGTGAGGAACGATGAGACTTTAACCTAAACACAGATCAGAGCTGAGTTGAATCAGACTAAAAGACCCAGGTAGGCTTAATTAATACATGTTTTTTGTCTTCTAGCATTATAGTTTTGTCTTATTTGTAGTGTGATTCGGGTTTGTGTATATACTAAATGTGTTAGAGAAGAAACACACAACATTTTATTGGTATTTTACTAACGGGACTCAAAGTTCCCAGTTGTTGAAATGACCCGAACTTCCCATCACTAGAAAGAACTATTATGCAGTAAATTCTCTGAAGCAGAATGCCAGTTTGCTACTTTATTCCAACAAAAAGAACCATACATCACGGATGCGCCCATGCCAGCCTAATGAACCAGAACAAGCCTGTCACAGACGGTTAGTACTGTGTGTTGAATGAATTCCCTCATACTCATTCACACATACAGTAACATACATGTCGAGCATGCAACTGCCACTCATGTTTAGTATGAGTGCCTAATCTGTGAGTTAGCGTGTTATAACTTAGCCATAAGTGACTCCTACAATGCACCGGTGCACATACAGGGTCGTCACAATATTAACCTCAGGTGTTCGTATATAATGGCATCTGTTCTGTGAGCAAACTTTCCCAGAATGCAAAAGGGGTTTCAAATAAAACCCTAGAAATCATGAAAACAAACCGATTCAGTTAAATTAACAGGGTATCCATCTAGTATTTTTACAGAATTCATTTTAAAGGGGGGAAATAGATTCACAGTTGAGTAGTAGTCTTTTAGAGTACTTTTTAGTGTGTAAGACGAGAGTGTGCATGGCGTGGAATGCATTAAAATGTCACGTGGCGGAAGTAGTTTTGACTACATCATTACGCATGCGGGAGTGAGAAATTACCTCTCTTTACCATTCTCTCATTTATAAATATTCAAAGAATAGATATAACCCCCTGTATATTGTTATTATTCATTTCTGTGTTTAATTTTTTTAAATAAGTTGTATTACATGGAGGGGCCCACTTGTTGGGGTCCAAGAGAAAACTTCTTCCATCTGAGCCGGTTGAGCGTTTATCGATCAGCACTTCTGAATCTAACCGGAGAAAGTATACATCCGGACACCACTCAGATACATTGTTTATGTATACTAGAGTTTGGAATGCACTAATCGTCATATTGAACCCATAAAAGTGCGAATAGTGCTTTGATTTGGACACAGTTTGTGTTTCTACTACAATTTTTCACAATTGCTAAGACAGTTTTTTCAATACATTTAACAACATTCCTAAACTCTTAACACAATTAGCAGAACATCCGTCAAGGTAGGCGATACAATTAAAAAAATTATGTTGCTTTGATACAAAATGCATACAGTTAACACAAATGTCAAATGCTTAAACTTCTTTTACACTCGAGCTCCACCGACATCAAAACTATGTCATTTTAAAACCACATTTTTTCGCAATGTGTTATGATTGACTAAATGTTGTTATCAGAAGAAAACAAGTGTTAGTGTTTTGAAAACTATATCTTTGTATTTTGAAAAATAGTTTTGGAGTTTTGTTTACAATGGAGGGTTTTGAGAATTAAATTGACTGTTTTGCCAATTGTGTGTTTTAACTTATTCGGTGCGTTAAGAGTTAAGTAAACTTGTATTAATGTAAAAATGTATTGAAAAAACTGTCTTAGAAATTTAGAAAAACTGTATGAGCCTTGTAGCATCTTTTCAAAGATTACATGCTCCACTAGCGTGGAACCCAAGTGTGTATGCAATAATTTATGTTGCTAATAAATTTCATATATGGTGGCTCTGAAGGACAAAAATGTGTTCTAAACACTCCTAATGCAGGCACAGATAAGATCTTTATCATGCTACGAGCTGCAGCAGAGACTACTTGACTTCTACCCCTGTCTAAACTATGTGTAAAGTTTGAAAGAGGATCTGTTTGACAGAGGGTTGAGAGGTAGCGTATCATGACAAAATACAAAAGTAAAACATAAATATTGATTAATGGTTGTAACTCATCTTTTCAACTATGAATATCTTGGCGGGCACATCTAATGTAGTACGACCTACACTTCAACTGAGCATGATTCTTTAACATCTTTTGATATCAGAGCCATTTTATCATTACTTTTGTTCAATTTCACGTCACATTTACGCATCACCAAATAAAAAATATTGACAAGAGAATGTGTTCTCTCTGACGGTGGGTTTAGCAAAAAAAATTGTAAATGACATATTCTTTGGCAGGTGACCTTCTTCAATTTTCAAGGCTCCCTGTGACTTCACATAAGAAATTCCTATTTACTCTACCAAATCCACACTAGGACTTTGTGAAGCTGCTACTACACTGCTAAAAATCCACTAAATAAAACATATTGATTTTGTATTAAAAATGCTTTGATTCATGAAAACCTTAGCTGCAATTATCTCTAGCAAATCGGCCCCCACCTAATGTCATCAAGATACGTGTCTGAAGCATTGAAAAACATGTACCGGGCATAAGCCTGGGAAACTTAGATTAGAAATTGTATGTAGGGTACTGATAAGACACCATAAAAATGACCAATGTGTGACCATCAGGAGTGCGCAGGGTTTTGGTCTGATTCTGTTCCAAATGCTGTTTAACTCTCATGCTCAGCTAGTAACTTGGATGTTTAAATTGAAAATGTGTCTTTATCGAGTTAATTTACGTCTTGGTTTTCATCGACATTTAATGGCATAATGAACAAAGGTCAAGAGTGTTTAAAGTCCATAAAGGCGCAGCGCACCACTTCAGCTGCTTTACTCCTGGCGAGGGAGAGAAGGCTGAGGAGATAAAAACTTATCCACGATGAGCTGAAAACCTGCAGATCAATGATCAACATCGAAACTGAACAAAGGGACACATCTAAGTATATAGTAAATACTATAGCAAGTATCTATTTTTTCTTTTATGCTATTAAAAAGCTCTAGGCTCAAACATACAGGCATGTTAACCGACGAGCCTGAAACTATAGCTGAAGCGTGGTGTTCACAGCTCCATCTGAAAGTTTGTTCACTAAATATCAGAATCTTCCTGGCCTTCAGTATTATCTGCTTCCCAAAGATCATCCTGCAAACTCCAGCCTAAACACCAATCCTCGTCATTGTTTTCCAGAGAACAGCGTATGTTTGCCTGTAGGTGTCAGTGTTTGATTTGGTTAACTGGTCCAGACAGGTATGTGCTGGGCCAGATGAGGCACTTCAGTAGCGTCTCATGAGTTTCTGCTGGAGGCGCACGACTGTCACCTGAAACATACACATACACACTCATGGTTCATCCAGATCTCAGCTTGCACCAACAGCTAATGAGGGGCTGTCAGTGCAATTAGAGGCTGGCAGAAAGAGAAACAGCTCTCTCTCTCCCTCTCTCTAATTAAAGAGGGAGGTGTGATACACTCTTTCAAACACTCGTCCTGTGAATTTGCTCCAGACGGCTCAATTGATCACAACACTGATCAGACAGGAAGAGTTTTAATGCAAAAGCATATTGTTAGGCCACCCTGTATTATAGTCTGCAGCTAAAATAATACATATCTCTAAAGGCATCTAATTGTGACTAACTGTATAGTCAGAAACAAACAGAGTAGAGTACAAACGTAAAGCTAAGAGCAGATTTCATTCGAATTATTGGGTTATTCATAAAAAAAAATGCAAATTAGTAATAAAGCAATACCTCAACAGAGCCATTTTACCTTCACATACATTTACAATATATACTGCATGTGTATAGAAATGGTACAACATGTCAATTCAAGAGTTTAACCAAATTGAAGTTATGGAGTGACTATTATGAGTTTTATTTTATACATATCTATACAGCAACTTGATTGGCGTGTGCACAAGTGGAATTTTCAGCTCTTACGTGCAAGAAAGATCTATACCAGTGGTTTCCAAACTTTTTTCACCAATTATCACCACAGAAAACATTTGGAGCTCCAAGTACCCCCATAATGAAAGGAACATACACACTACACCATGTAGTGTGATCATACGATTTATTAGTTTTAGCAATGTTAAAAACTGTACAGCCTGAACATTAAGAGAGCACTGTTTAAATTGATCTGTACATCCATCCATTTTCTTTTAGGCTTAGTCCAATCTGGTGTCACAATGAATACTTATTAAATTTTGCTTACCCATTTCACCTGTACAGCATGTCCTTGTACTTGTGGAGGAATGAAAGCACCCTGAGGAAACCCACGCGAAAATGAGGAACAGGCAAACCTCCACAGAAATGCCAGCTTAGGATTGAATTAGTGTCCTTCATGCTGTGAGACGTTCGCTCCACCCATTGCGCCAACATGACACCCAACTGTACAGTACCAAGTAAGCAATAAATCTGTGCTTAAACATTTTCAAAAATAAATTTGTCAATGGAGGTCAGCCCGAGTCAGTTGAATACACAAATGGAATATGTGCTCTGCTGTAGTTCTGGTCTGAAGTGACTGGCAGAACATAAAGTCCTCGTGAGTCTGCACCATCACGTTAATATCTCAGGTCAACCAATAAATTAGCCTAATTTGGCCTTGTTGACCAGGATTACATTTCTGTAAGCTCTTTATTGAGATGATTTAGTGGTTCAGATGATTGGTTAGTGAGAGGTGCTATGGCCAATGGTTGTTTTGAACTCCTAGAAAAAGAAAATAGGACATGCACGAACCAATCTGAATGTGACTGAAGCATGTTTTTATGAGGGAACAATACTAAACCTTGCAAAAAAAATGTCTGAAAAGACAAGTTAAATGAGGTGGAACCAACACTTTTGCTGCTTTCTCTCCACAAAAAAATTAGTGTCATCTCTTTAGCTCAAGGTAAATACTGCTTTACCTTGATTGTGTGCCCCTTACCCGCTTTGACAATACAAAGACTCGTCACTGGTATTTCTTTTCTAGTGGTGACCGGGACTCACTAAGTAGTATAGACAGGAATAACACACAGAAATTAGAGCTGTATATCAATAATGGGTAACCGATAAGCGTACCACAGTTTGGGACCACTGATGTCTGATGTATACTAATTTTATGTGAGAGGCTTTTATGCAATTTGTCTTTGTAAATAAAGAAAAGACAGTGTGTGTGCAAACATTTTGAAAAGTATTTGTATTTATAACAGTGAACTTGTGAAAACTCCTTGAACCATGTGGAATCTATATTTTAGTTTTAATCAAACACTCAGATTCAAGGTACAAGCTTAATTAGCAAATTACAAAGCCTGATTTACATGTGTGAAAATAAATCCAATAAAGGCAGCCTATAGCAACTTTTCATGTAATATTATTCACATAAATATGTACACAATATAATATTTACACACTATCATTACTTAAGCACAAAAAAATAATTAATAAATAATTTCTAAAGCATTATTTATATGTTAATTCACATTCATAAGCAGTTTATAAGATTAACGTTAAGCCCTTTATTCTGGTTTGTAAGCATCTATATAACACGATAAATAACATGAATTTAATGCTTTATTGAGGATCAGCTAACCATTTTAACCAAATTAAACTTTTCACTTTTTGAAAAACAGTTAGTTATTAGCTGTAAATGATTCATGAGATCATTTAGAACAAGTTAAAAGTGATTACTAAACAATCTGAAAGCATGTTTATACATCTTATTATTGAGACGTTTTGTAACAGTTACTCAGAGTGATAATAAATGCTTTATTAAAACATATTCCACTGTAACTCATGAACAATTCATGAGATTATAAAACCTTTATTAGCTGGCAGTTAACAGTTTTTGTGAGCTCACCTAAAACATTGAACGTTGAAAACGCTGAAAACGTCTTCGTATTCCTTATCTCCGCCTTTTTTCCTTATCAACGCCCAAGCCCCACCCACTGACCAATCATATGAATCGCTAGTAATGCCCCGCTCTTAGACAAACAGGAAATGTGGTTTGACCGGGAAGTGTGACGGAAACAGACAAGCGCTGGATAAACAATGCCAGAGAAGTGCGTTTTCTGATGTCTGCAGCCTAACCTTTTGTTTGGATTACCAAAGAATGAGTTTATTTGTCAGAAATAGCTAAATTTAGTGTCTGCCAGCAGAGAAAACCTGCTCAGCCCGTCAAATTCACCTGGTTCATCAACAAAGAACAGTTTGATAAAGGGTTTATGACGTGTTCATTGATTTGGAGGTCCACAAAGTCAGTTTTAATACATTATATATTTAATACACTAGACTTAAATACATTAATAAAATTTGCAATTTTAACTCTTCATACATCAAGTTGAGCGAACACTACATGGGTTTTATAACTGTATAAGGAACTCTTATTTCAGCACATACAGATACTCTGCATTTTATCCTCCCCAAGTAAACAGCGCGTTTTTGCTGGGCCAAAGCTACGAGGTGATTCAAAGACATTGTTTATGAAAAATATTGCATTTTGAACATTATTAACAGTGCAGCTCAAGTATAGAGAGCTCAAATATTGATTTTAAGTGCTATAACAAAGGCATAACGTAGGACCTTTAATAAATTGTTAAATTACTTTCTTATTTTGCAGTAGTGTAAAGGTCACTGTCAAAATACACTTAAAAATTTACTCAGTGTTCGCCATCTAATC
Organism: Danionella dracula; assembly: GCA_900490495.1. Taxonomy (NCBI): domain Eukaryota; kingdom Metazoa; phylum Chordata; class Actinopteri; order Cypriniformes; family Danionidae; genus Danionella; species Danionella dracula. Next base: position 10,562,661 of record UELW01000556.1, read on the forward strand.
AAATCTCAGCAAAAAATTTGCAATTCAAGTAAAATGTAGTCAATTCAGCTATATAATTTATGCATATGCATCTTTGGGTCATCATGTCATAGAGGAACGTGATGGGCTGATGCGTGTGTGACATTTCTGTTCTTGGCCAAAAACAGCAGCGTGTGTCTGCAAACTAAAACTGACAACTATGACATTAAAAAAAGTTGTTGAAAGTTGAGTAAATGTGTTAAAAAAACATTGTAATATTTCCTCTAGTGTTTGGAGAATAGTACAACCTTTTTTCTAGATTTAAATGTGCACAGATTTTCTTTCTTAATCATTTTCATTTCACTCCCTTAACAATGCAGTAACTTGAGGGAAGTTGGCCAACATATAAAACTAGTGTAGTAATTGTGAGCTCGAAAAAATATTCAACTCCCAAAAACAAAACCTTCAAAATTCATTTGCATGACAATTTTCAGCCACTTTTTATTACATAAATATACTGCAAAATTTTAAATGCATTTTATCAAAAGAAATATGCCTTTTTTTTTTACTAATTAAAAATATGAACTGATGCACTAAATTTAAGGTTGTGTTTTACATAAAATGTACTTACTTTTCAATAGCTGTATCACTTACTTTATATTAACACTACTAAATTGTTATAAAGACATCCTCAAATGGATGTGTCACTGTCAGATATGTCAGAAAAAAAACCTATTATATTAAACCAAGACCTGCAACATTGCTTTAATTTACTTACAATCAAGTATACTTATCAAACATTAAAAAAGCAACAACAACAACATAAACGTGTGTCCATAAGTCATTAATATCCTTATAATGTGTGCAGGGTCTGAAGGGGTTAATCATTATACCAGTACAAACCACCAACACCAAGCAAAATATAATAACTAAAAATTGCTTTTAAATAATTTATTGGATTTTTTTTACATAATCATTTGACCCTTTTAAAGAACACAAATATTACAAGATTTACACTCAACACATCTCGAATAATTTTGTTTTGGGAAAACATTTTCGATCTTTTGCTATCTGGAAGACCATGCCATGTTGGTGAACAACAAAAAAATACCTTCACTAAAAATCCCTCAAACAGTAAACCAACTTGTAAAATCAAACTTAAAAAAAAAGCTTCTCCTCCACCAGCCAGAAAACTCCTAATATCCCCTCTTAAAATCTCAAGCAGCATCAGGGGTTGCACAGTACGGGACTTACCTTTATAGGAGAGTTTGAGTCTGGGCACGTTGTTCTTGCTCCCCAGCACTTGTGTTCCTCTCTCAGTTGCTGCAAGCATCCACAACCCTAGTAAAATCCTCCAAAGCAATCCCATCTTTTGCATGCAGTCCCAGGGCCTTAGCCAAACACAGCTTTCCCTTCAGAAAACTAGTCCTGGTAATGTCCCCTTAGGATGGAGCAGGTGTGCAAGTGTGTGTTGAAGAAATCACACGGGATCACATCTCTACTGATGGAGCAGAAACAGCCTCAGGAGAGGACCATGAGCGTCCACACCTCTCACTCAGTCACTTTATAGAGTTTGTGACTTTGTGACCTCGGTTTCCGTTTCTTGTTTGGAAGTACCTCGTACAAAGCAGAACTCAGCTACAGCTCAGTGAAGCAGCAGGCGCTCTTCTGCGTCTCCTTCTACCTCTCTTGCTCTGTACAGCTCAGTACATAGTCATAGCACTAGACTGAGAGAGAGAGAGAGAGAAAGAGAGCAGAGCCAGCTGAGAGATCCTGTGAGTGAGCGAGAGAGGGAAAGAGAGAGAGAAGGGGAGGGCTGTGCTTCCAGCAGAGGATCCTCTAGGTAGGCTTTTACCACCCACATTCAAATTGCCTATGCCAGCTTTTTCAGGCAAATAATTAAATGTATTTTTGTCAGAATATTAATTTTTTTGTCTGCTTGTGTTGCATACTTCATGATTTAGTGTTGTGAAGCTTAGAAGTGTAAAAGAAACCTTGCAGAGACAAATGAAAGGTTCATTGAAGAATGTGTACACTCCCAGAACGTCCCCAAATCTGTCCATCAAAAGTCCATTCATCCATCCATTTTCTTGTCAGTTTAGTCGCTTTTCATGGGTCACCACGTAATGAACCACTTGTCTTTGGACTTGTGGGGGAAACCGGAGCACCTAGGGTAAGATCAGGGAGAGAACATGCAAACTCCACACAAAAATGCCAACTGACACAGGCGAGGCTCGAACCAGCGACCTTTGCTTCACTGTGATGCCCCTCTAGGTAAGTTACAATGTTAAATTCTTTAAAGGTTAAAGAAGCGGTAATTATATGATCAACAGAGGACCATATGGGGACATTTTATTAACACCCAAAATGTTCTTTTTTTTTAAGGTTTGATATTTGATCACAGAATTACTATTACAGAACGTTCCTCTAAAGTCATACCGGAAACGGTAAACAGCAGCCCTACAATGTCCTGACTGTAGGTTGAAAGTTAGAAACTTCTAGACATTGCAAAAGTCGCAAAAAAACTAAGTCTACTATGTGGGGGTTGTGCTTTTTAATATATTCAATATATCAAAATGTCTAGCTCGCTTAAAAAATGTAACTAAAACAATTAAGAGGCTGAGGAAAAAATTGCATATGCACATCTCATTCTTCATATAAATCTTAAAGTTGCTGAATAAAGTTTACATGGCATGAGATAAACATTACATCCTGTAAAAAATAATGTCAAAAACAAAAGAAAACCAACAACATTTTAAGTCATACTATTGATGTCATTACTTGAACCTAGATAGAGACATTTGCAATTGTGAAAATTTTATTTAAATATACTATTTTATACTGTATAAATAGATGAATTTATTTCACTTTACTTGTATGGTTTTTAACTATACATTTTTATCCAAAACCAAGGCAAAATGCCTGGAGCTTAGGACCCAAGGAAGTTGTCTCTTCCTGTCAATGTCTTGCGTTGTTTTCTAACTGGTGCCCAGGAGTCCAGAAACACTCAGCGATCTCCACCCTGACACCACAGCTTTATTTTTAGCACACCCCCCATTAGAAGTCAAGACGTGTGCAGGACGGATGATATTCCATGTTAAAAGAGACACAAGTCAAAGCACTTATGGATTTAAAGAAACAGGCCCCAGTTTGCTCTTCTGACAGCTGTCATTTTAATCGCACGATGATCAGGAATAATTCCAAGCCATGTTATTCTACCCTTGTATTTGTTTTTATCTTGTGTATCTATATGCAAAATACAACAGAAGAATAGAAGTGAGATTACTGAATGGACAGGAGTGTGAAGAAAAAGGGAGACTGGGGAAAGGAAAAGAGACAAGTATTGAAGAGAGGGAAATCAAACAGAGAGGAGAAGATTGAGAGGATTGGAGAAGTCTGTTTGGAGCGAGTAGAAGACTAGATACAGAGGATAGATATACAAGTAAATACAGGAAGATACCAAACCAGATGTTACAAAGAGTAATGAGAAGGAGGGGAGAATAACTGAGACTCTGAGGAGATGGGATGAGACAAAAAACCACCGAAAACAATAGAGGAGAGGAGACTTAGTTAAGAGGGAAAAAAGGATGAGTGGCAAGACCAGACCGGATGTTAAGAGACAGATGAGTGGAGATGAAAATAAAGAAGAGACGGAGTTGAGAGGAAAGGAGATTATAAATAGAAAGCAACTGAGGAGAGAAGAATGAGGAAGAGAACACAATACAAGAGAAGAAAATAGGGAAGGAAACATGATGTAGAAAATAGAGGGGATTGAGGGAAGACACTGAGTTGAAAGGGAAAGAAAAGGATGAAATGGAAGAGGTGAGACAAGATGATATAAGAAGACCAGATGTTAAGAGAAAGGGAAGAAATAAAGAAAAGGCGACTGAGAGGGGAGGAATAGAGAACATAATAGAGGAGGCTTAGAGTAGAAGAAGACAACACAAGAGGAGAATGAGAGTTAAGAAGGAAAGAAAAAGATGATATGAGAAGAGACCTGATGTTAAGAGACATATAGAAAGAAAGAAAGAATGAGAGACAATCCAAGCTGAGGCTAGAGATTCATTTGAAAGGGAAAGGAGAGGACACTGAGCGGTAGACTAGATTGTACAAGAAGAGACCAGACTAGACATTAAGAGAGAGCTGAGAGGAGATCCAAATAGAAGAGAGGGGACTGAACATAGAATAAGGGAAAGAAGAATAGAGAAGACACAGAGGACAGGATATGATATGAAAAAATTAAATAAGAGGAGTCAACACAAGAAAAAAATGAGAGGAGAGGAGCATGACTGAAGATGAAAGGAGAGATAGTTGAGAGGAAACTGAGTGGGAGAGAAAAGAGATGAACGAAAGAAGAATGAAGGGAGCACAATATAAGAAGAGAATAAAGGAGAGGAGACTTAGGGGAAAGGAGAATAAGGAGATTGGGTTCATGGGAAAGGAGTTGAGAATAGATGAGACTGGGATTAGATGAGAGAAGCGATGAAACTATGTGGACTGCAAACAGACCAATCTGATCATGTGTGAAGAGAAGAGACCAATATATAAAAAAATAGGAGAGAACACAAGAGGAGACAAGATGAAATAACAAACTAGAAGACAGGAGAAAAGAGAAGAGGAAGAGAAGAGACGAGAGGAGACACAGCTAACAAATTTACGTTATTAGAATGTTCTGAGAACGTTACGTCTAACGTTACATAAACGTTAGTTTGTCCAGTTTTTTTATGTTATGAAATCGTTCTCTATAGGTTATAAAAAAGTTTTTGAATGTTTTCTCCACTTCTGTGTAACTAATATTATAACAAAAACGTTCTAGGAATGTTCTGAGAATGGTGTTTAGATAACGTTTTAGTTCAACATTCTTAGAATGTGACTGGAACGTTCTTTTGGAAACGTCATGAGCTAACATATAGACAACCTTTAAAGAATGTTAGCCAATGTTATGAGAACATTCTCTGTTAGCTGGAGAGGAGAGTAGAGGAGACAGGTCTGGGCAAATTGATTTTTTAGAAAATATTCCATGTTGTGCATACATCCTATTTCTGCCTCAAAATGGTTACATGCATAAAATGTTAAAATGACTAAAACCCTTGATTTAAGTTTGATTTCCTGTAATATATGCATACAGAGATCTGCAATGCTCCATCACAAAACATAAGCCTATAGCATAATTATATAATTAACATTAAACAACATGTAAAAGTTTCAATCTGACACGTGTACGTTTCATTTTTTAATTGCTTAGAAGTGCTGACTTCTCAGGGGTGTCTCAATGATTAGGGGTATGTAAATGTCATTAATATGTCAATAAAATGTCATTATAATATTATTATTAGAAGTATGTATACTGCATCCTTAAAGAAGATACTCAATTTCAGAATAAAATAAACATACATTTTAGAGTGTAAGATGAGAGTGTGCACGATCTGGGACGCACTAGCATGTCACACGACGAGGTAGTAGTGAGCATGTCGTTAAAATAGAACGTGTGCGAGAACTTAACCCCTTCTTTACATTTTCTACGATTTAAGATTTACCCGTCTACATTTCCATTATTTATTTATCTGCTTCTTATTTATAAAAAATAGTTGTAATACAGAAAAAGCTCGCTTGTTAGAGTAAAAGTGAAAACGTCTTCCGCCCAAGCGCAGTGGATTGTGGGTAATATCAGTCGGTTGAGTGTACTTAAGAATCTAAGCGGTACACATGAGTGACTAGCACGATCATCTTTTCATGTATAATACGGTTCGGGGTACTTTAATTCTAAATTCGCACCCATAAATGTTTGAATAGTGCACCGATTGGGACGCAAGGTTGGTTTGATGTAGACGTATTATTTATTGAGGACTTTTATTTTGAAACTTGTTAGCGCTGATAAGGAGGAAGTACATGGATTGCAAACCGCCAAACAAAACACCAGAAGAAGCCATTTTCCAAGAACAAAATATGAAAAAATGGATAAAAAGGTTAAGTGTTTCAAGACACGCATTTTGCGACTTTCAAGATAAGCTTGAAGCAATCTGGGAGGTTCAAGAACTCTTTCCTTTGTTAGTCATCGAGGTAATTTGGTTTCTTTTATTTTCAAAAATTTCTTTTCTTCAACTTGAGTTCAGTTTCCTTTGTATTGTTAAGTAAATGTATTTAGGAGTTGTTTCTGTTTAAAGTCCGTATTTAACCTCTAACGACACATTCCAAACAAGTAAAATTAAATTAATCATATAATTAACAAAAGGGCATTAACACCATACTGAAAAATTACAGCCAAGGACTCCACTCTATATTCAGCATACAGTGTTTCAGTTTCAATGTCCAACCTCTGAAGAAGTACAAACGACGGCAACTAATACTAATACTAATATAATATAATAATATAATATAATAAATACTAATATTTATAGTTCCAAACATGAAAAAATGCAAAAAAAAAATTTATAGAATAGTATTGAAATCATAAGCCCTTGACCCATATATTTTATAGTTAAAGACTGATTTATTTTTTAACTAAACAAAAAATGTTTAATTGACTTAGTAAATGTGAATCTTTCTGTTTGGTCCAGACCTGTGGGTTCCGCGCACTGCTACTCTCCTGTAGCATGTCATAGTCATTGCCCTGAAAACAAAACCTTACAACATTTATATTAATACCTACATAGTACATTATGATGACAAATTAATTTTATCACATTTATATTTCATATTTTGTGTCTACATTTTGGGCAGTTTTTCAGGCTTTTTTACTTGGTCTAAAACCGAGGAATAATGTTTTTTTAGAAATTTATTGGATGCACTGCCACTTCCCTAACCGAAGCTCTGCTGTTGCATTTAAATTAAATTAAAAGATTCCAGGGGCTGTTTTGTCTTTAAGGGTTTTAAAGGGGCAAACAGGGTGCAAATGGAACGGAATAAATGAAAGAAATGGAACTGAGCCTGAACATTGGCTTTTTACTTTTAAAAAGGGTCTCACATAGTCAGAAAAAAGCCTTTGCTAATAAAATAAGAGACTGGAAAGAACCCCCAAAGTTTTCTAGATATTAACTTAATGGTTTTACTGCTGACCTTAAATCATGACAGGAAATTCTTCAAAATGTTTGTCAGCTCGCTATTTTTCTTACTGAGTGAATTTAAAATGTAATCTCATCACAATGAGGAGTAGCAGCTGTATTCGTAGGCTGGCAACTGAAATCCTGTTCAGTTAAATGATGCGGAGTAAAGATAAAGTAGCAAGTGTTTGTCTGCCACACAAAGCAGTGGACGGCGAGTCTGCTAATGGGAAAATAATGAAGCCGGCATGCAGAGCGATAGCGGCAGACTGCCAAGACAGTTCAAGAGCTGTTCAATTTTCATTAAAGTGTCCTCCTCCTACAGTGAGCTCCCCACCGTCTCCCAGTCTAATTGATGTCTGCTTCCAGCCAGAAACACAAACCCGGGCTATTGAACTTCACACTTACTGTAAACAGACACCTCAGTGTCTGCAGAACTAAACACACAATGTACATGAACTGGATTTACATGAGCGTCGTTTTCATTTATATGTAAGCGTGTCTGTTTGTGCACACAGATCCGTGTCAATCCAGTTGAAAAGTGAGAAAGATTTGCTTTGACAATGAAACCCTCCATTTTTCTGTTTCAAGGGGTCATTACAAAGAACCCACTTCTAAAAAAAGAGGGTGTTGCTGGTATTTTGGACACGCTGCTGCTTTTTTCATATAAACTAATTCAAATCTTATTCATGCAATTGCATGAAATTCTTTTCAACTAAAAAAATGCTGCATTGCATGGACTAAGATGAAATATTCCCATAAACACAATGACTTTAAATGGATTTTCTGATTATCGTAATGAACTATCTGATACATTCGATATGTTTTCGGCTCGGTTTTTGGAGTTGCCTGAAAGTTTTTTTTTAATTGATTTTTAAAAAATTTATATCTGCTTAATGTGCAAGTAAACACATGTATTAACATTGGTAGCCATGAAATTTATGGATAGGGTTGCTGTCAAGGTTTTCGAGTGCAAAATCAATTCATGTTTAAAGGTGCCATTTTGGCCCCCCTTTAAAATCATTTATAATAAATGTCACTAGACTATTACGTCACCCTTAACAATCTTCAAAAGGTAGTATTTATCATAAACAATCTCTTTGAATCTCCTCAAATGGTCGAGGTGCATGCTGGGTTTTCCTTGTTGCCGATCAGAAAATCTATCTATTTCTGATAAATATATTGGTAAGCCAAAATACTTCTGGTCTGGGACATATAAACCACACTTTCTTTTCATTGTTTTATCTGACTGGATAACCTTTGGGGTCAGTAAGCATTTACATTCTTCATTGAGTTGTATTAGTGGTTCATCTGATTGGTTAGTGGGTGGTGCTATGACCAGCAGGTGTGGCTACGACCATCAAGCCGTTTTGAGCTCCCAGAAAAAGAAAATAGGATTACACAAACATGCACTGACTGATCTGAATATGAATTGAGACATGTGTTTGAGGTCTGAAAAGTCGAGTTTTTACATGATACATCACATTTAAGCACAAATAAGTTTAAGTCTCTGAGCCAAAGTCAAAATGAGACAATCAAGACGGGAAGAAAAAGACTCCTCTCTAGAAGTTGGAATTCATTAATTTGACTTATTCAGTATGAAATTTTGAAATTAAATCATGAAACTTTACTTTCATGATTTACTGATGAAAATGAAAAGAAGAGCAAATTAAGTAGTTATTTGTAGACTGGATAAAATGGCACCTCTCCCTTTTTTTAGTGAGCAAACCTTATACATTTTATCTGTTTAACATTGACTTTGCTGTAACTAGGTCATTATAGATTTTGTTCACGTTTAGATTTTTGTTCAGTTGTTCCCTCTCATCGGTCCATTTCTGGTAGGCAAAGTAACATGATTCTCGCAATGTGATTGTGAATTTATCTTACACCTCATCCTTTACTTCACGTAACTCAGTGGTAAAAAAAAATGAAACCCACTTACTGTACACATGTAGTGCAGCGAGACCTGTAGAAAGTAAAAAAATACAGCATTCGCAATATCAATATTCTGCATTCAATATCAATTTTGAATTTTCAATATTATGATGCAATATCAAAAGTGTTGTTGATACTATCAGATACTTTTTAAATGAACCTTTGATATCTCTTATGAGTGAAAATAAAGAAAAATATGACTCTTATAAGAGGTAATAAATGCATAATTGTATTTAAGATGAAAATAATGAATAATCTGATATCAAATCGATAGCAAAATTTAAATAGCAACTCTTAACCTAAAACATAAGGCAGTAAAATAAAACAAAAGATTAAAGTTCTGTAAAATCAACAGTAAAAAGATTATATGAATGACAAAGGGCTGTGCCCCAGATAGATAACAATGCTCCTGGTTTAAACTCTTAAATATGTTTTAGGTACTGTGATGCTAGTATGTAACTTTATAAAAATCAGAATTTCCATGAACATGTGCCTTCTGTGAGAACAGTTTCAAACTCCAGCATGACTCTAGGCTCTAGCTTTCACACAATTGCAGTCAAGGCCACAAGCCCAGCATGGCGTCATTCACTGCTCCAGACTCTTCTTGAAAACCTCACATTGAAATCAGATGACCGACGGCCTGAGGTAGAGCCTCACAGAAAAACATGCAATCAAGAAAAAAGGGACTTTCGCATTAAAGCAGTTCAATATGATATTGTTTGTGCAAGAGCTTCCTTTATGGACCATGTATTATGAAAGAAATCTCACATCACTTACCTATATTGTTATTTTAAAAGCTCTTTTAAAGTGCACAGACTAGCCTAGGACTGCCAGGGCAGCGTAAAAAAGGTTAATTTGTGTAATTTCCCAGAAATATGCACCAGTAGACAAAAATAAATGAAGATCTCCAAGAAGCGTGGATAAACCAGAACTAATTCACGTTCAAACAGATTCTGAAGATCCGGAAGCACCCTAAGGTTTTATGTTCAGAATGGAAGAAAAACCATTCATCTGGAAGACTATTTGCTTTTTGCTTACTGTATTTGCGAAATCAAATATGGGCTGACTATTCCATTTTCAAATACACAATATAAAAATATGTGTTCTGGATAAAGCCCACAAAGTTTATTTAAAATTGACTCACAAAGTTTTTTCTTAACATCTAATTGATGAAGGTTTCATAAAAAAAATCCATTCCATTGTTAAATTTAATAAGGAATTTCTCTTTGATTTGGCATTTTTACCAAAATGTACATCAAACGTTTATTCGCCTAATAGCTGCATTTTAGAAAAAGTTGGGCTTGTATGGTTTGTTAATAATTGACAATTACATTTAATTTTTTGCATTTTGCAGACCGTTTTTCAGAAGTGACTTACAATAGAGGAAAAGAGAATGTGGAATTTGTTACAAAGAGGTGGTCTAAGTCAGTAGTCACAATAATTGCCAGCCAAACTAAGTATATATAGAAAGGAAATAATAACCAGAAAGAAAAAGAAATCAGGATTTTTTGAAGGATTTTAAGTGCTTACAGAAGAGAGGAGTTTTCCGTGTTGCTGCTTTTCTGACTTGAGTTGTTCAACCAGCCAGGGTCATTGAAAAAGAAAATTCTGGTGAGAGATTTTTCAGCCATATTCATTACAATGATATTATAAATTCATTACAAGTAAATGAGTTTTATCCATGCACTTTTAAATATACTTAAATGGAGAAACCTTACAGAGCACCAATGTCATGTCAGTACATAAAAAATAACTATTAACTATACTCTTTTAAACAGATATCTTAAAAAACATGTCTGGAAACAGTTTGAAGCCCATCTCTCTCTGTCAACATCCATACTTGCTTGAATGCCTTTTATAGTCCATCCAGAACCCTGTCCACCTCTCGACCTCCAACAAGAGATCCTCATCTGTTTAAACACTTGGGCACAGAGTGGCTGTAAATGAGACTCTTTAGGTGGCCCATTTGTCCAGTTGTCTGCTTCTGATCAGATGGATCATGGGAATGGTGTAGAGTAGCTACACTTATTCCATGATATCATATGTGTGTGTGTGCGTGTGTGTTGGGCTCATCTCCACTCATAGCCTAGGCTCTGGAACCCAACTCCTCCAGCTAGGCTGTCCTCTGTCACCAACTCTGTGTATTATATTTATGGACAGAATTTCTAAATGGAGTTCGGAGACCACAGGATGTCCTCTCTGCTTTTTGCAGATGATGCTATCCTGTTGGCTCCCTCAGGCCAGGACCTACAGCAGGTATTGGGGAGGTTTGGAGCTGACTGTGAAGCGGCAGGGATGAGGATCAGCACCTCCAAATCCGAGGCCATGGTTCTCAACCGGAAAAAGAGAAGTTTGCTCAGTCCAGGTTGGACAGAGATTTTGCCTCAACTGAAGGGGTTCAAGTATCTTGGGGATTTATTCATGAGTGAAGGAAGGGTGGAGCATGAGATTGACAGGTGGATCGGTGCTGTGGCTGCAGTAATGTGGTAGATCTACCGATCTGTAGTGCTGAAAAAGTAGCTCAGTTGAGAGACTAAGCTCTCAATTTACCGCTCAATCTATGTTCCTACTCTCACCTATGTCCATGAGCTCTGGTTCATGACCGAAAGAATAAGATCTCGGATACAAGTGACCGAAATTAGTTTCCTCCTCAGTGTGATGGGGTGCTCCCTAAGAGATAGGGTGAAGAGCTCCATCACTTAGGAGGAGCTTGAAGTAGGGTCACTGCTCCTCTACATCGAGAGGAGGTTCTGGATGCCTCCTGAATGCCTCTCTAGGAAGGTGTTACAGGCATGTCTTGACAGGGGGAGGCCCCGGGAAAGACCCAGGACTCGATGGAGAGATTCCGGGGAAGAGTATTTCTCCATCAACTCAATGGGAATGCCTCGGTATCTCCAAGGTAGAGCTCGACAAGGTGTCCTCGGGGAGTGAGGTCTGGTCATCTTTGTGTAGAATGCTGTCACCACAACCCGGCTTTGGATAAGTTCACGAAAATTGATGGATGGATGAGACCTTTTACAGATTCAGGAAATAATGTCAGATCACATTCTTTTACTGCAGCCTCAAATCAACAAACATCTCAATGTTAAACTATTTGGCTCCTATTTTACTCATGTCAAAGCCCCAGCAAACGTGCACAATGTGAGGACATTTTTTTAAAGCATAAAATAATATGTCGTGTTTTAATATAATAGTGTAAAATCTGATCAAACTTTTACCCCTGGTTTGGGTCTGTGGCAACCGTTTTCAATTTTCATCAAAATAACTTTTTTTTACAAGCAATTATTATTTGAAACCGAGACTCACTGACCTTGTCTCATTTTCTGTGAAAAACATATATGAGAACACAAACATAGATCATACATAAACATACAATTATAGATTTTAGTATAACATTCTATGATGTGTGAATTAAAAGGCCCAAAATGCACTGGGTCTAGCAGACCTGCCAACCCTGACAAAGTAACAATAATGAGAACACCACAAATGGTTTAAAGTCTAAATGTGAATGAACAAAGTAAATAAAAAAACTATAAATAAAGTATATTTGCTGTTTTCACTTGTTTCCTAGCTAAAGTAAACATCTTAAGTATTTTAACATAAAATGTCTTGATTGGGATTAAAAATCAATGGGTCCACCAGACCTTCAAACATTGCCTGAGTAACAATATTATGAATGCAACACAAGGGTTAAAATTAATTTAATATGAACAATTTGCAGTCATAGACTCCACAACCTGCTTTTATGAAAGGCCCGATGAACTGTTCATCCAAGGCAGACAGTTGGAAATAGGGTAAAGGGGAAGGGCTTTATTTCCCCTCAAGATCCAAACGCAGACTGTCGGCTTCTTAGTTTCGACATGCGCTCTAAACAGGAGCAATTATTTACTCTATAAACATTTCATGGTAGAATCCTGGCTGAAACCTGCATGCAGTATTAATGAACAAGAACACCACAGCATGAGTCAGTTTCTCTCTCTTTCTCTATAAAAAATGGATGGCAAAATAAGGTGAAAACCCACAGAGCCATGAATAAATGACTTTGAGCAATGCCCTGGCCTTTCCATCATGCAGAGGTCGACACGCCTTTCCCCTAAAGTGCCATTGGTCTCATGGTGAAAACGGGACCTCACAGTACTGACCTTCCACACAGCTGTGATATTACACAGAAGCCACACATGTGGTTCGAATCAGCTAACATTTCTTTCAGCTATTTTGCTCCATTTAACACATCAATGTAGATACAGAAGTGTGCATGTGTGCTTTTGACTTTTTTGTTTCTTCAGCGTCACGGTGGCGCAGTGGGTAACACGGTCGTCTCACAGCAAGAAGGTCGCTGGTTTGAGCCTCGGCTGGGTCGGTTGGCATTTCTGTGTGGAGTTTGCATGATCTCCCCGTGATCGCGTGGGTTTTCTCCAGGTGCAAGTCCAAAGACATGCGGTATGAGTGAATTGAGTACGAATAATTGTCCATAGTGTTAAAGTGTGAATGAGTGTGTGTGAATGCGATGGGTTGCGGCTGGAAGGGCATCCGTCGCTTAAAACATATGCCAGAGAGTTGGCGGTTCATTCTGCTGTGGCGACCCCGAAAGGGAAGAAAGCCGACATGAAAATGGATGGATGTGTTTCTTCTAAATGCAGATTGACTACATGTATTTTATACAAAAGCTCAGATTGAAGTCATTGATTACAAACTATATGAAGAAAACCTGATTATAGCACATAAATTTGTCATATTTTTCACTAATATGATGTAAAAATACAAGATGAAATTATTGTTCAGAAATATGAAATAAAGGTTTAGTATTTTAAAAGTATGTTAAACGGACACTGGACATGAAAGATAAAAAGCTAACTCTTTATCTTTAAATCAATTGTCCTTTTAACATACTTTTAATATATATAGTCCTGGTGCAGAACACATTTGGGGCCAATACTTCAACCCTTGATGCATGATGGATACCATAATTAGTGGTCAATCATAAAACTAGCTCCTCCCATCCTTAAGTTAGTTGAGTAATTAGGCCCATTCCACAAAATGTATCATTGTGTTCCTTTCTCCTCCTGGTTACACTGAACACTCGCATCTGCCATATTCTGAAGTCTGAAGCTAACAAGCCAGCTGCTAACATTTAGTGTTGATATCTGCTTCTAAAGATGGCTTTGAGGATAATCAGGGGATGAGAGAAATGGCAGAAGCAAGATGGTGGTCCCAAAGTAATAATTTAATGTGTCCTCTATTGCCTTGTTACTGATACGTATCTGATACAGCTCCTTTGCGCTTTTCTGAATTCTGCTTAAGCTTAATATATGACTGTTGAAAAAAAATTTGACCAATCTCAGCAGAATTCCATCAATACATTTTTTTAATTACTTGATCTATTCATGTATTTATTAAACTCCAATGATTGTATTATACAAAAAGTTAGGGCATTGGTGGAGATCAATAGATGGAAGAAACAAATGTGGTCAGATAAATTTTACCGATGTACTGATAATCTTGATAATGTTATATTTTATTTATCCCATTGCTTTTCAATGACTCCTTGCTAAACTCTGCATTATAGTCCATTGTGCTGTATTTCTACATTTAGTCTTCTTGCTGAAACAGTGCATTTTGGGACATGAGGCTCTGTCTGCATAAATTTATCATCACTAATGCATTTTTAAGGTTCATTCTACTTAAAATTAGAATGGAACTACCAAGGGCCTTCATGTGAAAACAAGAACCTAACATCGTACTTCTAAAGCACACAACTACTCTGTAAAAATCTGTTAAAAAATGCAAAAAGCATTCTTGCTAAACATCATTAAGTGGACAATCTGAATAGAAGGTTGAATGTAAGACATTTCCCAGACAGTATTATAACTTGTTGGTAAAAATAATACAATACAAGTTACCATCATGGTGAAATATTATCTAAATGTTTTTGTTAAACTCTTAACTAGTCTATATTTACAAGTCTATATAGTACCTACGTGTGAAAGAACAAAAAAAGAACAAAAACACAGTGTTTCTTAAGTGCTGTTTTTTCTCAGTGACTTTATATGCAACTATATAATATGATATGTTACTTTATAAATAACTCTAAAATTGAATCCCATGTTTTGCAATTGACAATATTTTTGGGAGTTTTAACTTTAATGGATCTTTCTAGAGACAAACTTGTACCTAATGTACAATGCCATGAATATTTTCTCTAAAAATTCTTTGTTTGCTAAGTAGGCTCAGATGAGTTTCTGATAGAGCTCTAAAACCTCTAATTCTGGTGCTAATCACTTTCCTAACCCTCACTTAAGCTGCCAGAGCCAACCTCAAGAACAGTGAGTGAAATAAACATGAAGTAAAAAAAAAAGCATGTGAATGAGGTTGAGGAAATGAATCACAGTCCACATAAAAAAAGGAAACTGAAAATAAAAAACACAACGGCTGAATGATATTTCATTGTTCTAAAAATCTTTTATTAAAGGGGTTCTCCCAGGACAAATTTACAATCGCCACTTTTTCAGCTTTTAAGAAAGTTTACAGGGAACTGTAAAAAAAAAAGTTTGTCTCTGGTGACAACATCAACACAGCTCCACCTTCTATCTTCTTGACTTTAAAACCTCTCCCCACAGCCATCTCTCCGGGCTGCTCCTATCCTTTCTCTAGTTGCAGCCTCAGACCTGCATTTTTTACCTTTCCAATAATCCAAAGTATGCTTTCTGGTATGTCTCCGCTTTAAAAAGGACTGTTCTCAGCATCAGCAGAAAAGAACATTTAATGATTGACTCAATATTCAAGCTTCTTGAAGACCATTGACTTTCCTTGTGTTATACTCTGTCTATGGTTCAGGCATAAAAAAGAAAACTACAAAAGAATGGTAGCAGTTTGTCAACACATTTGTCTTCCAACCAAGTGAGTTTTTTAAAGTGAACCCAACAAAATCCACAGAGTTAACACAAATTACCTCAGGAGTTGAATTGTAAAACACTATATTAACACACAATACACAAACTTCCAACTCCCTACTTAACCCATAAAATATCTGAGTCAAATGGAACATGCAGGATCAAGTTTTTTAACAAATTAAAATGGCAAACAAAGCACAGACAAGTGAGCCTCAGAACGGAGAGCTGTTGGTTTGGTGAAGTTGCAGAGTTGCAACTTGTAGTGGAAAGCTGAAGAGTTGATGAGGGGGCAGGACAACAATCTGAAACACAAGGACACAGGAACAGGATGTGATGTCTTCGAATGAGTAGAACAAGCACAAAAACCAACACAGAATACAAATAATACTACCAACAGGGGTCATATTGAAGCACCTGAAGCCTGAAAGTAGCTGAAAGATGCTACTGGAAAGTTACAATAGGAAACAGAACAGTGCAACCACTGCTGCTCTATGCAACCTAACATTGCTGCGAGAACTCTGCTCCATGAGACTCTTGTTGTTTGGTGAGTGGCACTAACAGAAGAAATGCAAATTCAAAGATTTTTAGCCTGTCAGTTTGTCACTTGCATTTTTGGCCTTTAAATAAATGAGAGCAAAGCTGCAGTATAGATTCTTTGTAAATAATTTTGAACAGAAAGTTCAAATCCAATACTAAACGAAATGCTGGAAGATCATACATTTACTTTTTTTTTTTTTAAATAATATTAATTTGGACATCCATGAATAGTTTAATTGTTCATGACCCCTAAAATAGATTTTCAGAATTTTAATACACCTCCAATTTGCCATTTTTGGTTTAGGTAATTTACATTCCACCAATGAGAAATACTATACTGCCATCAAACTAGAGTTGTGTCTACTTGTTCTTGCATTAAAAATGAGGAGTTAATCATCTGAAATGTCTTCACTGACAAAGTTTAAACAAGGTTATAGACGATAATGTGTTACCTATCAACATCAATCTGCATTTTTTTCGTTTGTGATTGATCAAATTATCCAAAGGAAACAATCATTCCTAAAGAATAATTTTTAACTGTTTGTATGCACAGCAAAAAACTATAAAAATTCAGTTTGAGGCATTTTAAAATGTGTGAATGGAAAGTGACTTGGCATTTCAGTCCATATTACAACATTTAGAGTTTAAACAGACATTTTTCCTTAGCCACATAAGCAAAACACTGGCTTTTACATTCATATCCCGTACAATGGGTAAAAGTAAATAATGTGAATTAGATGCAGATTTCTACAATTCTAAACAACATCAGCCTCAATAGGTGAAATGCAGGAAGAGGTCAGTGCGTTTTAGTGATGGGACCAGGATCAATGAGCTCTTGTTGATGGCTCTTGGAAAAGTCACAGTACATTGGCATCCATCCCATTTCCCCTCAACACTCGGCCTTGGTTTGAGAAAGAGAAATGCCAGCAATTTTCCAGCTAGTGCTTTTACACACAAGACACATTCTGTAAGCACTTTTAGTTTTCTGGACATAAGCAGCCAACGGCCCCTGAAAGCCATTCATCATCCACTCAACATATGGAGGGCCACCTTGATGTCAAAAGCCCTAAAGAGCCATAAAAACTCAACTCTTCACAGAAGCTGTACTTCAAGAGCTTTTCTAATACATATGTCAGATTTATCTGAAAAAAAAAAACCCAATAATACCAAATGAATAATAGAACCTATTTAGAAATTTTGAATCTCTACGAAGCTCCTGTGTTTAGAGAGTTTGACCTGAATCAATGATTGATTGTAATTTTGTGCATTGGTAAATGGAACACCGTATTAATTAATTTCATTAAATTTTGCCCAATCCCTTTTTTTATCTTTGATATCAACGCAACTTCAGACAAATAAAATGATTGACTTTGTTGGTTATTTTGTCAAGTTAGGTTCACAAGTTCACAAGCACCAACCCTGTAGCCCTTACATATATTTCCCCAAGAAATTAACTCCAAACAAATCTGTCTGTGAACTGTAAGAAGGAGACCACAGAGTGACATTAAAATTTCTGGATATCCGAACAGCACCATCATAAAACTTTCCGTGGAAAAGCCTCCACAACCCCATGTCAAGTCTTGCTGAGATCATTTACCAATTTACAGCGAGACTGTTTGAAAATGAAGGAGAAGGAAAGAACGTTGCCTGCATGTAAGGTTACACCTCTAGTGAGTAGTCATAACAAAAACTTCACCAAATCCATAAAGCCTGTAGCTCTGGCTTCCATTCCCCTATTAAAGCACCCACACGTTTGACATGTGTCAGAGAAACCTCCAGGACTCATTTACTGAGGAGTTCTACAGAGTTCAGCCCAACACCTCAGCGGCAAACATCCTCAAATGCACTGTTATCCCAGTTCAAATATTTAGGCAAAGCAAGGCAAGGCAAGTTTATTTGTATAGCACATTTTGTACACACACAGAGTAATTCAAAGTGCCTTACATTGGAAAAAAGAATAAGAAAAGAAAGTACATTTAATAAAATCAAGCATTAAAAAGTCATATAAAAGCATAATGATTAAAAACTGTAAATTAACACATTACGCCAGTGAAGTGCAGAGATAAAATACTTGGTGCTCAATCGACAAAAGCGTAACTAAACAGGTCTGTAGCCTGGTTTTAAACATGACTAAAGTGTTGGCACCCTTGATCTCCTCTGGAAGCTGGTTCTATCTGTGGGCCGCAGGGGAACTAAAAGAGTATTTACCCTGTTTTCAAGTAACCCGGGGTAGATCTAATTTATTTGATCTGAGGGATCTCAGCTCTCTGTTTGGTGTGTTTTCACTGATCATGTCTGTTAGGTGTTTAGGTGTTAAGTTATGTTTGGATTTATATACGAGCAGCAAAACTTTAAAATCTATTCTGAAGGAGACCGGCAGCCAGTGTAGAGACTTAAGAACTGGAGAAATGTGTTCTGACTTTCTAACTTTGGTTATAATTCAAACCGCTGTGTTCTAAACGAGCTGGAGCTGTTTAATGGTCTTTTTAAGAAGACCGGTGAGAAGAGCGTTACAGGAGTCCAGCCTGCTGGAGATGAAAGCATGAATCACCTTGCAAAATCTTTCTGTCTGTTATTTTTTCCGTTTTTTTTTTTCTCATGTGTGGGTTAATCATAATTTGTTAACTTAATCATTATTTCAAACATGGAAATTTCTATCCTTTTGCAGAGTAAAAACTAACCATAATCACATACACAAGTAAGGTAGAGAATAAAACTAAAAAAATTGTAATTAATTCTCTTCCAGTAATTACATTTTTTTCGTTCTTGAGGGATGTAACGTTATGCATGGACATTTCCAAGTTTGCCAGCAATCTAATTAAAAAAATATGTTGTTTAATAAAGCAAGTAGGATGTAAAGGTTGTGGATAATGAACAGTTCTATGACATCTAAACTCTCGTCCATTCCTTCAAAACCAGCAAATATTTTTGACTAATGTTTGTGCGTCAAAAGTAACACAAGTTCACAGCACTCGGAAGCAGAAGGTAGCTTGGATCATTAAAACTTAATTAAGCCCGAACAGAAGGAAGCCCTTCAGGAATCTTTGATCAGCTCAGAAATGCTGAATGCTAACAGACATGTGCCACCTAGCATTAGCCATAAATGGCCTCTTCATGGAGCCAGAAGAAAGCTGCAGTGTTCTGATCGAGGAGACGTGTGAATTAGAGAAGCTGTGTGTGGGTTCAGCGCAGTGAGGAAGCTTCCGGTGGACTCTCTCATTACAGTAGATTGATTTCACCTGCACGCGCTCTCTCTCTCTCTCTCTGCACCATAAATCACGAAAAGCTGTCAATGCACTTGCGATTGTTCCAACGCAATTACTTCCTAATGAGTCATTTGAGTAAAAGTTCCAGCGACAGAGATTGATTTTGTTGTAAAATGTCTGCATGTGCTTTTTCTGTGCCCTGTGGGGAAACAAAGTCAGGTTCGACTTAATGTGTTTAAAGAATTCCTTGCCTGTTCTGTAAATTGGTAGAAGTGTAAACTTTAGACCACATTGCCTCTGTTTTTGTGTGATTTAAAGGTAATGGAGGGAAAGCACTTTCTCTTTGAGTAGAGGATATTAAACGAGGCATTGGTGAGCAACACTAGAGAGAAAATGTGACATCATTAATCGTGCCATTGAGCTTGTTGAAGTGCATCATCATAAATGTATTTTCATCTCTGGTTTTAATATTCTAACTGACACAGGTGGAAAGAGAATTCTAATGAAAAATTCATGAAAAAGTTCTGTTAAATTAGAATTAACACAATTAAGAACATGTAACATTATTTGTTTACAAATCTTTCTGAGATACTTTTCAGGTAGTTTATGAAAATGTAGCCTAAAGTATGCGTAACGTGTGTAGCCTGTGCTGTTTGTGTGTGTTTATTTGTGAAAGATTTATTTGCTCTCTTTCTCCTCTGAAGACATGAAAATAAAATAAACAGTG
Organism: Danionella dracula; assembly: GCA_900490495.1. NCBI lineage: Eukaryota > Metazoa > Chordata > Actinopteri > Cypriniformes > Danionidae > Danionella > Danionella dracula. Next base: position 10,582,954 of record UELW01000556.1, read on the forward strand.
GGCCTGGCTCTCGTGCTGTTTCCCGCTCTCTCTCTTCTGATATGAATGCAAAAAGGGACGTCAGGACAGAGGCAGAAAGTTCAAAGAAGCGCAATAAAGACTTTTAGTATTTAAAACTGAGAGTTTTTGCAATTGCTTTTTAGAGTCAAAAAGTAATTTTTCTGTTTCATCAGGTTTTATCATAAGGAGATTTTTAGTCATCCATCCAATGGAAACTAACCCCATGTCTGCTAATAATTTTGCAGAGAGTCCCAGAACAGATGCTTGAGGAACTCCATAGTCTACTGCTATTGTGTCTGATGAGTCTCCATTTACATGAACAAATTGACTCCGGTCAGAGAGGTAAGCCTTAAACGGCCCTGGGCCTGGATGCCTACATCGTTCTCTAGTCTGTCGAGGAGAATCCTGTGATCTATCGCATCGTAAGCTGCACTGAGAACTAGCAGAACTAGAAGAGAGATATTCCCTTGATCCCACGATCATTTGAAATGTTAACAATTTTGTGGTGTTGTGCAGGCTGAATCCAGCCCTTACTATACCCGATGTGTTGCTTCAGACCTCCATTTTTATCTGCTGCCATGATCGTTTTCCACTGCGATTACATCTTCCAAAACAATTATTATATAGACTTTGTGAACTAATTATAGCTTTGGGATCAAAGGCTAATTCGACAAAGAAGGTTGATGAGCTGCTTCATGGTACCAACTAAGCATGATTAATGCGGTAAGGTTTTGTCAACTTGAAACCGATCCGAGTTATTTCGTTTTTTCATCCACATTCATGGAACAGGCCCCTGAAGACATGAAAATAAAATCTAATAATTAGTGGGCCTCGTTCTTTTCCTGTTTTCTGCTCTATTAAAGGGAGAGAAAAAAAACTCAATACAAAAAGCTGAACACATAAAACTCCAGAAATAATGAACAATCATTAATGTTGCACATAAAATACATATTTAAAGGAATTATGAGAATATACATCATACAAGTCAGAGCTTGAAAGAAACCCACCTCTCTCCTCTGATTGAAATGCAAAAGAATAAAATAATAATTAAATGTAGAGAAGAGCTTTTCTTTAAAAAAAATCTATTAAAACAAAATCTATTCAAGTTACCTGGGGCTGGTTTCCTTGCATGTATCCAATCAACAAGATCATTGTTTACCTTTTTAAATTTAGAAGTAATAGTATCTTGAATTAACTGCTTTTGATAACAACATTTAAAAATACAAAAATAACACACTGTTATATTTCAATAAATATACTAATGTGAACGCTGAAATCAAAGGATTTTGCTAGTCAAGAAAGTAGAATGAATGGTAAAATTAAATATAGAAGGAAAACAAGTACTCATTTGATATGGTTGAATCAAGTATTCAGGCCTGTAATGTCAATCTCTCTCTGTAGCCTCAGGCAGGTGACAGCGACAGTACTAATTTGCAGCTAATTAAACTAGAGGAAATTGCCCCTCGTTTTAATTTATTGCTCAGCAGCAGCCTATTCCTGAGACAACACACCTATATTCCCTTTCTTTCCAGGTGTTAAAGGACAACCAGAGTTTGAGCTTGACGGAACAAGTCTACTTAATAATGACAATATTGTTGCCTTTTTATTGTTGTGTAAGAATATATCCTTTTTGAACACAATATGTAGCTTTGTAAAATGAGCTCATCCTTACAGAGAGATTAGCCTGATCTCTCTAATGTTGTGACCTGCACATTTGCATGATCAAATTCAGAATTTACTCTTTATATTCAAATTCATGCAAAAAAAATCATATTTTCATTAATAGGCCTTTTTTGCTTCACTTTCAGAAATATCTTCAATTATGTCCTTACCGTTCACAGAAGAATGTAAATAGTAAAAACCATTTTAAGAGACTTGGGTCCTTATTTGGATTGTTGAATTCTCTGTGTCGATGATTGAATGAACATTAAAGGGGAATAATTAAATGAACATGAATTTTAAAGTTAAATAACATTAAAGTGGAGGATCTGGGAGTTTAAAACAATGGAGGTTTATTGAGGAACTTATTTAATATTAAAGTCAAGTCAAAGGTATGTGTTACAACTCCTTGTGGTTGTTTTGCATATGTGTGTATTTTTGTTAGTCTGTCTTTCCAGAAATCTTGAAATGTTCAATCCAAGCCCACCTCGCTACCAGCCAGACCCACTTGTCACAACTATCCACTTTTGACCGCATCCTACTGGTTTCATATAACATGGACTATATAACATGGACGTAGCATGCGTGACGTTTCGCATGATGGGTGAAGTTGGCTAAAAACAGGTTTAGCAAGCTATCGCCTTCATGGAAGTGCATCATCTCCCAGTAGACAAATATGGGTCCAGAGAGGCAGAACATAAGCATAATACAGATGTCTGATTGGTTAAAGGTTTAAATTTCATATATCTTTAAAAAATATATAATAATGAAATGAATAATTAATTCCCCTCAAAGTGTTCATCAAGGTCAAAACTATCGATGGGTGTTCCCTGAAGAGAAGAGTTTTCAGTTGCTTCTTGAAGGCTGTTAGTGTTGCTGCTTTCCTGACTGGATCAGGAGTTTGTTCCACCAGTTAGGGGCAGTGAGAGAGAAGGTTCTGCTGAGAGATCTTCTACCTTTGTGGGATGGGATCTACAAGTCACTGTTCTTTCTCTGAGAGCAGGCTTCTGGAGGGCATGTAGGAGTGTATGAACTTGTGGAGGTAAACAGGGGCTGATTTGGAGATAGTTTTGTACGCCAGCATCAGTGATTCGATTTTAAACAAGCTACAATGGGGAGCCGGTGAAGTGTGATGAAGAGGGGAAGAACATGAGCTCGCGTTGGTTCCTTGAAGATAAGATGAACTGCAGAGATCTGGATAATCTACAGAGGTTTGAGGGCATTTGCTGGAAGTCCTGCTAGGAGAGTGTTGCAGTACACATGGCTTATGGCAGAACATTATTTTAACTTGTAAAAAGTTTAAACTTTATCACGTTAAATTTCTACACACACATTCGAAAAGAGACGAGAACTTTAATAACAATCATGGCTGAGGGCTGAGCTAAAAACAACAATTGGAAGGAAAGTAAAGTAAAGTAATAGAACTAATAAATATTTATTCTCGATTTGATTTGGTTGAAATGATTGCTGATCCGATCAGAATTTAACTTAAATGAAGCCATAAAATCCCCTTAATTCGCATTCTCATCCATATTTACTTTCACTTTGATCAATGCTTTCTTCAGGGCATACTGCCTTACAGCGAGCAGAGCATATTGTCTTTATACACAGGATGGCTGTTGTGTGTCATGTGAACACACACACACACACACACGCACACACACACAAATCATTAAAAATTAAGCATTAAGACTTGCAGTCTGAACATATCCTTAATGTACCTTGTTTTAGAGCAGTCTCACTTGCAACCTTTTCATCACTTCATTAAAATATTTGAATAGGATTTTATTCTTTTCATCATCTGTTGTTTAAATACAAAACACAGTATGCAAACCAAACGGATATAATTAGATTTACAATTGCAGCCACTGTAATAGCATTGAACTATGAGGTGTGCCTGATGTTAATCAGATTAAGCAGGCTTGTAATCATCTTAATCTCATCATTAACACTGTAGAACAAACATGTGTTGTTCAATGGTTAATTGAACTCCATGAATGAGCATGATTTAATTTAGAGGTTCCCCCAATTCACTGCTTTGAATAACTAATCAGTCAGTAAGAATCACTATATTCATCTATAATCACATTCATTTCATAGATAATGTCTAAAGCCATGCTTTGGAATTTTCCTCTGGAAAGTTGAGTTTAACCCTTGTATGGTGTGCGTGTCTGTGGGACCCATTTTCAGTTTTCATCAGAAGAAAAATGAAACAAGCATTTATTATTTGAAGCTGAGATTCACTGGGCTTGGCTCATTTCCTGTGAACAACATTTATCAGAACAGATTTTTTATGACCCCACACACACGCCCCCTACACATTTATATTACACACAAGCTGTTCGGGTCTACTGGACCTGGGGCATGTTAAAGTGTGAAAATGTGTAGATTCTTTACCTCAATTCTCTCTTCCCACACAAACATAAATCACACATAAACATAACATTTTACATTTTAGAATAAAATTGTGTGATTTTGTGAATTTAAAGCGCCTAAATGCAATGGGTCCAGCAGAGCCACCAACCCTGCCAAAGTAACAATAATGAGAACACCACACATGGTTCAAATTCTAGACGTGAAGAAATCAGGTTAAAGAACAATAAATAAAGTATATTTGCTCTTTATATTACTTGTTTCTTGGCTAAAGGAAATATTGTTTAAGTTTTTAACATAAAATGTTTTGATTGGAAGCGTCACGGTGGCGCAGTGGGAAGCACGGTCGTCTTACAGCAAGAAGGTCACTGGTTCGAGCCTCGGTTGGCGTTTCTGTGTGGAGTTCTCATGTTCTCCTCGTGATCGCGTGGGTTTTTTTTGGGTGCTCCGGTTTCCCGAACAAAGAACAAAGACATGCGATGTAAGTGAATTGAATAAGAACGATTGTCCATAGTGTTAAAGTGTGATTGAGTGTGTGTGAATGTTTCCCAGCGATGGGTTGCGGCTGGAAGGGCATCCGTCGCATAAAACATATGCAAGAGATTTGGCGACCCCGAACGGGAAGAAAGCCGACATGAAGATGAATGAATAAATGAATGAATGTTTTGATTGGGTGAATTAAAATCTGCAAAAGGTCCACGAGATCCGCAAACACCGCCTGAGTAACAATAATATGAACACCACACAAGGGTTAAAGAAACAAAATGTTGAGTTTAAAGAAACTCACATAAACCTTTGTGTTTTAGGGTCATGTACTGCATGACAGATTAAATGATCCATGATATATTTTGCACTGAAACTACACAGAGGCATTCTTGGGCACATGAGACTTATGTTTTGTGAAAATGGACTTAGGCTGCATTCCATTTCTCTCCCTTGACCCTAATCCTTAGCAATTAGCCCTTTGACAGAGGTTGCTAAGAGGAAGGAATGGAAATGTTATGAATTGGGAGACCCCATTAAAAAAATCATTAACAGGTGTGACGTTGTGTAATGTTTTTAATTTTTTATTTTAATAGTCTAAAATCATGCATTATTAATTTAAAGGTTGTGAGATACATTGACATATTTTCACCTATATAAGCACTTGTGACGTGAAATAATAACTTGAAATGCTACAATTGTATAGAGTGAATTTAATGCATAAATGTTTAAAAATCTAAATAAGGTTTTGTGAATTGTGAAAAAAAAGTACCTTCCAAAAATTTTATGAAATTTGAAACAATTGCCAAAAAAAACCTAATGAATACAGTCACATTTTCAAGTACAAGTCTGCATTTGTCAGTCTAATTTTGCAGACACAAACGGATTTGTTTTGCTAGTTTTCTTTTTTTTTTTTTTTTGCTGAGCTGGAACAGAAATGTCACACTTGCATCACCCAATGACATTCCTCCATGAAGTGTAACTCATAGGAGCCAATAAAGTATAGGTAAAGTTGGCGGCAAAGATAAACGCTAACTTGGTCCATGTTTATCCCAGCAACATCAACATGACACAAGTAAGCACTTTATTTGTCTATATGTGGGCAGAAATGGATGTCTATATGTGGACGTACAATTTTTAAGTTTTAATATAACCTAGCGTTTAGCAGCTATCTTTAATAAACAAAAGTGTTCTCGCATCACTCAGCACATGCTGGAAAACCCTTCTCAAGCTCTCGGTCTGGAAGTACAGGTCCAACCACACTTCGAATGAAGTGGTGGACACCCCTTTACTATAGCTCTTACCCTTTGCTCAAAAGACAATTGCGATACCCCTTCCTCTCAGATGAATGCTCAAAATGGAGGGTTAGGATAATGGTTAGGGCCAAATGAGAGAATTGGAACACAGGCTTAGTGTTGTTTTAAAATTTAGACATAGGCAACAGATTTACAATGTTGTTATGATTTAAATGCCTTCATTAAATGTAATACTTCTTATAAAACACACATGGGTGTGTGACTTTCTTAAACGCGGCAGAATAGTTTTGAGGGATTTATTTGCTTTTATTCAGCAGCTTAATCCACTTTTTCTCTTAATTGAATGGACTTGATTTTCAGGTTAGACCCATGGAACTGTATCTGGCAGGCCACTTAACCCCATCAAACCTCAGCCCCTTAACCCACTTGCACTGTTATTTCAACCAAGAGACCCTCTACTTTTCCAACACAGATAAAAAGAATTAGTCTTAGAAGGAACAATGGCATGCCTGAGATGAACAAGAAATCACTGCACAATACTTCCTGACCCTTACCTGACTGCTAAAGGCCTGGTTACCCCGAGGGGAAAAAGTATAAACACAAACGCCAACTCGCAGCTCAGATATCAGATTCCAACCCTGATAAACAGAACACGTTCCCAGATGAGTCTGTGACATTGAGAGATGATTTCCAGGGCCTTCTGTCATCAAGACCCTGAACATACCGAATCCCCCCCTTTAATGCCTTACCAGAAACCCACAGCACATTAGTAGTCTATCCAAGAGACACAGTGGCAAGCTGAGAAAGGCCTCATTCTTCAGCGTAAAGGGAATGATAAGGATAAAGAAAGAGGAAGCGCTGATCTACTTTTCCCATCTCCTTTACATGTGACTGAGCTTTAATCGCGTGACAGTCAAGCTGATTTACTATTCAGTAAAGAGGCCCCTTGGTTCAGTAACCTGTTTACGGCAATTTCAAATCACCCCCTTTTTGTACAACACATGTGAAAAAAACACACATACACATATTTAATTCTACATGTATCCCTTATTCCCACACCACATTCATTATTGGCATATCACAACTGCTGGCGCCAAATGTAAAAATACGAAACATGCAACATATAACAATATTAATTTTTTAACATAAAAATACATAATAAATAATATATAATCCTATAATCATGTATGTTTATTTTTCTAAAGTGGCACAAGCTGAGAAACAAAGAAGTTGTTGATTTTTTTGAGCAACAAATCTGTCACAGAGGCTAACCTCGTCACTCCCTCCTCTGACCAACAGAGGGCACCTCCGTTTCGCTAACTCCTGCTCCTCCACCTACACCACACTACATTACCCATACACCCCAGGGGCGCCTTGATTACACACCCAGCTGAAGGACATTACAATTTATACATTACTATTTATACAGACTGATACCCATCGCTCAGTGCGAAGTCTTGCTTGTATCTATACTGCAATTCCGAGTGTTTACCCTGCCTGCCTGCCTGCCTGCCTGCCTGCCTGCCTGCCTGCCTGCCTGCCTGCCTGCCTGCCTGCCTGCCTGCCTGCCTGCCTGCCTGCCTGCCATGCCTGCCTGCCATGCCTGCCTGCCTGCCTGCCATGCCTGCCTGCCTGCCTGCCATGCTTGCCTGCCTGCCATGCTTGCCTGCCTGCCATGCCTGCCTGCCTGCCTGCCTGCCATGCTTGTCTGCCTGCCTGCCTGCCATGCTTGCCTGCCATGCTTGCCTGCCTGCCTGCCTGCCATGCTTGCCTGCCTGCCTGCCTGCCATGCTTGCCTGCCTGCCTGCCTGCCATGCTTGCCTGCCTGCCTGCCTGCCATGCTAGCCTGCCTGCCTGCCTGCCATGCTAGCCTGCCTGCCTGCCTGCCATGCTAGCCTGCCTGCCTGCCTGCCATGCTTGCCTGCCTGCCTGCCATGCTTGCCTGCCTGCCTGCCATGCTTGCCTGCCTGCCTGCCATGCTTGCCTGCCTGCCTGCCTGCCATGCTAGCCTGCCTGCCTGCCTGCCATGCTAGCCTGCCTGCCTGCCTGCCATGCTAGCCTGCCTGCCTGCCTGCCTGCCATGCTAGCCTGCCTGCCTGCCTGCCATGCTAGCCTGCCTGCCTGCCTGCCATGCTAGCCTGCCTGCCTGCCTGCGATGCTAGCCGCCTGCCCGTTGTACCACTCTCGCTGATCTCCGTTACTGCCTGTTTGCTGCCTGCCCTGACTAACCGCCTGTTTTTGGATTACGTTGTAAATAAAAGCCTTCATATGGATCCCAACCCGAGTGACGTATCATTACAAAATCAACCCTGACATTGCCTGCTGCAATGCTTGTTGAAGCTCTTTGACACGCCACATCTTCCACAACAACACTGGCTACAATGCTTACTGTAGCTTCTCACACTGTTGTATTTAAGCACCCCAGAAACAGGACCACAAGTCCAGCTAAGTAGCCCAGAACTAGAGGTCTACTCCTGCAGGTAAGCAGAAAAGAAACAAACACCCCAAAACCAGAGGAACAAGCTAGCAGGTTATCAGCTCTGACCAAATCAAGTACCACTCCTGCAGGTAAGCAACAAAGAACCAGATAATTTAAATTTGTGCAGAAATAAACACATCATATATTTATTGGGACCACACTTGCAAAACCAGAGGATCAATTCCAATAATTGGACAACTGGAAAAAACTGACTGGTTTCAAGGAATTGCTCAGTGAGACAATGATTACCTTGAGGCTATGATGATATTTGATCTTAAAAGTGCCCCAACATGAACAATACTAAAGCATGCAAAAATGTCTGCAAAAGTCGAGTTTACATGATACCTTTAAGTGTTTTTGAATTGCTTGGTCTCATTAAACAAACCCGTTGACAAGGGTCAATAAGTATTTTTAGCCAAATTTAATGAAAAGTGGATTATTTATAATAAGCTTTTCTGACCCTTTTAATGCATAAATAGATTAATATCAATGAAATGTTTTTAATACGTTTAGAGAATGAGCAGCACATCTATTTATAACTCTGTCTAGCTGACCGGCTGAAAGCTAGCTACTGTTTACCCGAATAAAGATTAACTTCTTAAAGCTGAACAACCCATGTAGAAAACAAATAAATTGATCTAGTTCCATGAACAATTCAGGAACCGTGGTTAGGACTTCTTCCCTGTAAACAGTGTCTGTGTTCTGAATTGAAACTAGTTTAGAAGTGCTGTTGACAATCTGCCAAATAGCAAGTGTTTGCGCTGTGAAGGGGATCTGGAAGATTCTCTGAGAGGGAGAATCCATACAAACCCCTGCTTCCCTAAAAACAAAAGCCCCCTTGACCCCTCAAAACTCTGAATGTGGTCAGTATTCAATAATGAGAGGAGCTGATTCAGCGCCAAAGTGTTTTTGTGCTCGTTTAATGTATCTTTCTGAAGTGAAGAGTTTTTGGCAATAAGAGAAGTGCAAAGACAGAAGAAGAAAAGTGTTAGCCCATCAAAGCTGTTCATTAGGTTGCATAACGATGGAGTCACTCCCCAAAAATAGCATTTTGTTTGAAGCTAACTCATTTACATCACAATGCCAACACATGCTTTAATCTTTTGAAGCAGCAACCCTTGACCTCAATGCCAATTTTTCGATCATCCAGAGCAATTAAACAAACAAGCCGCTTCAAAGGCTTGAGAAAAAATGGTGGCTGCATTGTGATAGAGTCTGCCAAACTATTGCATAATGCATCAGAAAGATTGTGTATCTGTGGAGCACCATCCTGTTAAAGTCTCATGGACCTTGCCAAGAACTGTGCGTCTTTATCTAATGTTATGTGGGTCATGGCGCTTCTTCCTGTCCCAAGGTTTTAAATTAACACAGCTTAAGAGAAGTTGCTCACGCGATGAGATACAAACGGCACTTTACAGTTTTAAATATAGTTTGTTTGATTATTTGGTAAGGTAAGCTTCTGAGCTTTATTCACTGATTTAATAATGCCAATTCCCAAGCAATTTTAAGATATACAGTCAAATGTGGAAATTCCAATTTGAAAGTTACTCGGTCTACTTTAGATTGCTATAGCAAACAATGACAGTGATTTCCCAAGCCTACTTAACTTTGCTCACTTTTCACAAGTTCGCTTTCATAGAATTAACCCAGTATCACAAGCATAATTGGTGAGCGTAAAGAAGTGTTCTGGGCAACCTATACGCAGAGGGGCCCCTGGGACCAGGAAGGCCCCTCCGTGAGAAAAGAGGTAAAAGGGGTAAAGGTGGGTTTTTGCTTTTAATCGTCGAAAGGGCATAGGAGCTTTGGCTTTTTATATTCAAGTGAGTGAGCAATTTAACTGGAAACTGCTAGAACTGAATGACCAATTATATGGGACATGCCTCCCGATTTCGCGAAATTTCATTAACCAACTCTTTAGTTTCATAATGCATATTATGAACAATTAACTTTTGGAAGGTGTGTTTGAATGGTGTGAAAACACTCATGTTAGAGTGGTTTAAGTTAATTGTCTATAGTAATTGGAAGGTTCGTTGGTTGTCCAAGCAATTGCATTGTTTTTAGCTCATTTATATATTAATCAGTAAGCCACCAAGTCGAAAAATCCCACCATCTTGGATTTTGCTTTACGTGATTGTATAAGTATTACATTTAATGAAATCATAAAGCAAGCATTTTGAAGAAAATTACTCTTCATAATCACAATTTACTTCTGCTGGCAATCTTTAAACAAACAAGCAAGCACTGTTAAGACGGGGCGAATTTAACAAGCCCCTAAAAACCAAAATTTAACTTTTTAGAACATAATTTAGGAAAATGTGTATTTTGAGCTGGGACGTAAGATTAATATTTTATTGTGTAAAAATTGTGTTTATTATTATTATTAATTTAAAACTTAACTTAACCAGGAGAACCGGAAAACTAATATTACATCACGTAAAAAAGATTTCCTTTAAGCAATTAAGTGAAGCCATTTTTAAGTTTTAAAAGTTTTACTTAAACAAAACAAGACATAAAGCAGGAAAAAATTGTAATGGAAAACAATGGGTGACATGGAATACTTTTTAATTGTCATAAAAGGTTTTAAGTGAACAAAGTTATGGAGGAAATGAAATAATATAATTAATTTAAACTTAAGCCCTTATCATTCAAAAATGCCAATGTTTAATGCCAGGAAGGCTAAATAAATATATATATTACAGACTACTTACATTTGAAGGTAATAATCTAAAGAATTCACAAAGATGATTCTAAAGAGTTGGAAGCTAATATCTTAAAAAAATCCTACAAATCAATAAAAAATGTGGTATTTGACCACTATGTTGTTAAGACTTGCAAGATAAACTAATCATTAGCACAGACACAGCAAATTCAGGCAAGAGATTTACAGTAGTTATACTGCCAATAGATAATCAAAAGATAATCCAAATGCACTTAAACTTCATGAATTTAACATTTATTTTAGTTTTCTTAATTAGCCAGATGCCTGGGTTATCTAAATTCCTCAGTCCATCTCTGCAAATAAGTAATGAAGTGTTGGTAATGGACTCATCCTTTGCTTAATTAAGACATATTTGCTTTGTTTTCGCTCAACTATATATATACTTTTTTTTTTTTTTTTTTTTTTTTTGTGAATATCCAAGAAACTTTCACTGCCAAAACTCTCAACTGCCAAAAATCTGAACAGGCAGTCTAGCTTGAGTAAAAAGAGCAGTGATCCTTATGTCCTGTTGTTTTATGTTTAAGGTATTTGTCATAATGTTCATATAGATGAATATTTGTTGTGTGTTCCCTACACACATGATTAAATGTCAAGCCATTATTTATTTAATGATTTAAAAAGTAAATCTTAAACATAGAATATATCATTTGATCAAGTAACTAAAGAGAGAGTGACCCATACCCAGTAAATGTGTTTTTAACCCATCCCAGTGTACACACACCCGGAGCAGTTGGCAGCCAAAGTTGCAGCAAGCAGGGAGCACTTGAGAAACTAGTGCCTTGCTCAAAGGTTTTACATTTATGTTGTTTGTAGGTGGAGAGCAATTGTTTCATCTCTCACACCACCTTGAACTTTGGGGATCTGGGTATCGAACCAGAAACCTTCTGATCTCCTTATCCACCGGGCCACAAATGCCTAGGGATATGATTGTTGACTTTGTTAATGGACATAGTTTGTACCTCCTTTTTCTCTAATTACAACATGAACAGTACTTTGAGGCGCAGGGCTCTTCTTGGAGTTGTGGTCTGGTGGATAAGGAGCTCGACGTCTGATTGGAAGGTCACAGGTTTGATCCCCAGATCCACCGAGTTGAAGGTGATGTGAGATCCCGACTGCTCCCGGGCGCTGCAGCCATGGCCGCCCACTGCTCCGGGTGTGTGTTCACGGTGTGTTTGTTCGCTGTTGTGTGTGTACACTGGGATGAGTTACATGCAGAGCACACATTCTGGGTATGAGTCACTCCATATCTGGCCAACTGGACACTTTCCAGATTCACTTTCTGATACCTCCACAAGGACAGTTTGAATGGTTAGGACCGTTTGTAAATCAACAGATTGTCACATGAAAAACATTTCTTGTATTTTTTTTTTTGCATACTTTTTTTTCCAAAAAGCCTTCAAAATTTGCTGATATGCTGAAGGGACTTTTAAAACTTAATCTTGGTATTATATTCTAATGTGACTTTATCAATGAAACAAACAAACAATTAGTTACATCTAAATGATAAAATATACTATAAATGATTTGGGGTTCTAAACAATAATCCAAGTCCCTCTCCCTTTGCTTTCTGTGAAAACTAATCAGCAAACAGATGTTAAAATCATCGATTCATCTAGAGGAAGAAGTGCTGACAGACTGCATTACGGAAACTAAGCTAACATCTCCGGATCAGGTGCAGAGAGCAAAGCTGGAGCAAGAAGGTCATCAAGGGTGATGGCTGACACACAGAAGCACAACAGAAGTTTTTTGAGCGTGCATTCACCCCCTGTCTGACCCCTCCTGTGTCCTGACGGAAGCAGTCCGGCGTTCCACGCTCATTGCATCCTGTCCCCGAGCAATCCGATCCACGCTCAACGTTTGCAAACAAAAGCTGGGTGGGAAGCCGTAGACTGATTCAGCACAAGAGAAGCGTGCAGCGATTCTGTGATAGCACTCACTCACTCACTCGCGTGAATGTGAACGAGGAATGAGGAGGTGGAGAGATGCAGAGAGTATTCCTTGAATGATTTTTGACTTACAGAATTTGCTAATGTGGTTAAGAAGTTGTAACATTTACAGGGTTTCTGCAGGTTTCATAAGGTAAAATTTAAGACGTTTTACGTTTTTTGAGTCAAATTTAAAACCTACATAAAAAACATGTACACAGCAATTTTGGCATAATAGACAGTATACTTCAAATACTTTGCTTTTGAGCATTTACTAATGTTTTTTTTTAAATATGGCAACCCCAACCAGGCCTTTTACAAAGTTGAGCATTTTGAAGAATTTTCTCAATCTCTGGCAACTCTTACAATCACATTTCCAGTTTTAAACATTTATGAGCCTTGTGTCAATATCAGGCATCGCTAAAAACATCACTTCTATGTTTTTGCTGACTTATGAAAGTTTCCTCGAACTTTGACAACCCTAACCATGACTTTTATTCATTAATTTAAATGCAAATAAATGTATATATTAAAAAATAAAGTTTGTGTGGGTGTGTGTGCGTGCATGTGTGTATAAAAGTATTGGATGTTTTTTAAATAGATATTTACCTAAATGTAAAAAAAGGACATTTCCATAAATGTACAGATCATTTATTTATGCAAAGGAAAATCTATAGTTTTATTTTATTTTTAGGACAATACAAAAATGCTATAGGCTGACGCAGACCTGCATATATACTGTATAATTGGAGTGTATGCAATATTTTATTTACTTTTGATTGCTGTATATATTACATATTTAGTTGTCAAGATAAAATTAGTTATCTGTAGATTTGAGGCATATAAACACATTTACTAATTAACAATTCTCTTTTAAAATATGTCATAATTCCTAGGTTCCTTTATTAAGCTGGTCATTGGCGATGTCTTAATATTTAGCATTCTCATATCCTAATAAAAGTTTCTCTGACACTCTCCTGGAATCATGTGGTTATTGTGGATGTGAAAAAAGAGATGTGCATAGATTGCATCATTGTGAAGATCCTGTATGCTAATTGGGGGACCGGTGCAACGTATATATGCAACTTATGGGTATACTGAGAGTTATATAGCTGGAATAGATTTCAACTGAACAGATTAGATTACCAAACAAGCATCATTTTTATACTTCAGTTTCATGGGACTTCCATAAATTGTTAAAAGCATGAAATACAATATCCAATCACAGAAAGTTCTTCTTTTATATTCCCTAGAATTTAAAATACTGCTAACATCTTTCTTGGTTATTATCTTCAAGTAATTCAAAAGCTTTTAGGACTGGTATTTTAAGCACTTTAGCCTCATTAAAATGCTGAAAGGTAGCTAATCCATCCCAAGATCTGCACAAAAGAGAATGGTCCTTGATGTGCTCGAAGGCTGAAGTCATTAGGTTTCTTCTACATGTAGGATATATGTGCTTTTCCAGCAGTTCCAGCTAGCATACGAGCAGCTAAGCCATGTTTGAAAGGAAGTCATTTGTTCAGGCGGACTGGGAATGTGGAGGAATGGAAACTGGAGTGTTCATTGAAGATGATCTTGTAGATACAGCCAGAACTAAAAGCTGCTAAGATGGAAATTTTGGGGTTTAATGGCACATGTTTCTAGCGATAATATTGCCATTCAGATTGGAATACACTAAAGTAAAATAAGAGAAGAAAAGGATAGCTTGAATCCAATTTACATTAAATGATTATATTCAAAGACATATTCTTATAAGAGAATTGATCATCAAACGATCATCTATAAGATAATATGATGTTTTGATATTCAAATGATGTTTTTCCACAATATTTTTCATCCAAACACATGTATTTTATGGCAGCATTTTCAATGTTAAGATCTCTTCTTGCTCCAACTTTAACTGAACACACCTGATTCTACTAATTAGGCTTCTCTTGGGTTAAACTCTGAGCAAGTGATCAAAAGAGCCACCTTTCATTGGTTAACTCTGAGTATTCGATTGGTAAAGAACCAAGGCGACTTGGCGGGACCTTACCGCAACTCGGGACCTTACCGCAACTCGGGTCCAACGCTTGGACAAACTTTGGTTTGTCTTGAGAGCATTCACTCTCAATAAATTAGACCGTAATTTGCTCTAGGTGTGTGTGTGATTACCTTTACATCAAGCAATAATATTAGTACTTTAGTTTCCAGAATTTAACAAGTTGTATCCCATCCAATAAATTATAATAGTGATCAACCAGAGTCTTTGTGATTTCACAAAGAATTGTCTGCTTTCCAGTTAAAGGTGACAGCTACATAAACCATGGTCAGGGTTTTTTTCCTCAAAATGTTCCATGGTAGTGGCAGAGGACAACTCCATTGCTGTTTGTTGTATATGTTTAGCAAAGACTCCATGAAAAGGAAAAATTCATTCATTCATCTTCATGTCGGCTTTATTCCCTTTCGGGGTCGCCACAGCGGAATGAACCGCCAACTCACTGGCATATGTTTTACGCAGCGGATGCCCTTCCCTGCCGCAACCCATCGCTGGGAAACATTCACACACATTCACTCTTTAACACTATGGGCAATCGTTCTTACTCAATTCACTTATTCCGCATGTCTTTGGACTTGTGGGGAAACCGGAGCACCCGGAGAATCACGGGGAGAACATGCAAACTCCACACCTGCCACCTGCCCCAGCCGAGCCTAGAACCAGCGACCTTCTTGCTGTGAGACGACCGTGCTACCCACTGCGCCACCGTGACGCCGTCTGAAAAGGAAAAATGTCCAACTTTAAAGCTACTAACAGAACTAAGTAGTGGCTTCATTCTTACACAAATAAAAATGTTAATGCGTCTCAAAAAGGGGTCATTTCACACCCTATTTTATTGAGCATTTTCTCCCCTTTCACACTTCCTTTAGATATATAAGAACATCCCAATTGGGCTTGAAACCATACCAAAATAAACAGTTTGTGATGCACTGAACAATGTAACCTTGGCCAATTGAAAACAAACGGCAGAATGGTGCAGTTGAGGTGAGAAAACAATCCGACCCTCTGGACCAACAAACCCAAAAACTGTAATGATTCATAGCGGGGTGCATGTTATATAAGAAGCAGCAGGGTCTGTGAGCACGTTAGTTATTTGATTTGCACATTAAAGCTTTTTTATAAATTATGTTCTCACTGTGAAGAACACTGAGAGCACAGAATACATCCTCAATCTATTTATATTTCCAATGATTCATTGTATAAGTCTGACAAACATTCAGCATTAATCATAAACACTCTTTTGTCCAAAAGTAAATGATTTTCAGCTCTTGACACACCCAAAACCTGACCGGATTTACTGCTTCACCGAAAGTGATCAAGTTTTACAAGAAGTCATTAAAGCTTTGTCAAAGACTGATAGCCACATGTTCATGCTCTACTCCAGCCAGTGAAAGGTTTAGTGTTACATTTATATATCCACACATGGAAAGTCCAGGCAATGTGTCCGAATAGAGTCTTTAGAGTCAAAAGAAAGAAGAGACACACATAATTTGTACACTTCTACGTAAAATTACAAAATCTATTTCTACTCTTTAATGTTTGTTGTAGTAGTATAGAGTAGACATTTCTTTTCTAAGTGTTTTCTTTCCACATTAGCATGGAAAAAGTTTTATGCTCTCCTAAGGTGGGTGATATATAAGATGGTAAAGAAAATATTTGAACAATCATTTATTGAATAATGTTTTGACCCCGTGTTCCCTGTTTTCTCAAAACAGTTTAGTTTCATTCCACTGTTCAAAAACATGGTTGCGCATTGAAAGAATCTTGAGTTAATCCTAACACGCTAAAGGACCCAGGTGAAGTCAGCACAATTACCTTTGTAAATTCTTGAGTACAAAGTATGGCAAAGTAAAGAAGTATTCTCTGAAAACATAGCATTTGGGTAAATCTGAACAAAAAGTATATTTCTCAGACAGTCCTTTATATATGCGGTATGCATCACAGATAGATTTAACCCTATCAAATAATCAAATGTCTCTTTTTAATCTGTATAAAGTAGGCAAGAAGCTACAAAAAAGTTAACTCATTTGAGTGTGATTTATGTGCACATGTGAGCATGTTTCTACAGAGGAAAAGTGTCTAAAAGTAATTGGATTGGGAGCAAAATCAGTTATGCATACTGGTGACCAAACACGGGCTGCTCAAGCGTTTTCATAAATCATTTTGAATAAAAAACTATTGATATCTGATAGTAATTTACTCCAGCCAGTGAAAGGTTTAGTGTTACATTTATATATCCAGACATGGAAAGTCCAGACAATGTGTCCGAATAGAGTCTTTAGAGTCAAAAGAAAGAAGAGACACAACAAATTTGTACACTTCTACGTAAAATTACAAAATCAATTTCTACGCTTTAATGTTTAATGTTAACTCATTTGAGTGTGATTTATGTGCACATGTGAGCATGTTTCTACAGAGGAAAAGTGTCTAAAAGTAATTGGATTGGGAGCAAAATCAGTTATGCATACTGGTGATTAAACACGGGCTGCTCAAGCGTTTTCATAAATCATTTTGAATAAAAAACTATTGATATCTGATGGTAATTTATGAATGATTAAGAATCCCTTAGCTAGCCAAGTAACTAAAAGGGAACTTATTGCATGAAGAAAAAACAAGAGCGGTATGAACATTGTTTGGTTACCATCTATGTGTAGCCTGTAGACCGGAACTCTTGGATTTGTTTGGTTGCATCTTGTAAGAGAAGCTACTTATTTTAACTAATATATTGCATCTTAGCTTTTAGAGATTGTTGTGATTTGATACCCTGCCTATACACAGTAGCTCTGCTATTATTAAAAGACTCAAGAAAGCATTGAAATCAAGCTTTTTTCTGGATGGGATCTTCTATAATGAATATCATAGAGGCTTCCCTTTAAGGTTTTTGGCTCAGCCCCCAATGTTCTCAAAACATTGAAACAAACAGAACAAGAAACCACCCTGGTTCATATACTCAAGAAAATCCTCTCTGGCTCTCCAATTCCAGTCAAAAGGTGAGATTCACTGGTCGTTGGCAGCAGTAGCCAGAACAAACTGAACACAAAGTACTCATAGACTGAGATAAACCTTGCAAGGCATTTATATAAAAGGAAAAACACATTGTAAACTCCCCAAGAAGCAATTACAAGGTATTTCCTCAAAATAATCAAAAGGAAATAGGATATAATATAAAATATATAACATAAAAATATACAACAAACATATATAAAATAAAATAGGAAATAATATATAGTTAAAATACCGGGGATACATGATTTAGCTGGAAAAGGGCCAGCAACGGGAAGGAAACAGTTTTTTATTGATTTAGAGGAACATCTTTAACAGCAACCTTTCCCTACCCCTTACCCTGAATCAAACTGTGTAAAAATGACAGCTTTAATTAGATAGTGTATTTTAAAAGGATTAGATGGTGTAGGCCAAAGGTTTCTCTCTAAACTGTTGCACCCAATGATCTTTCTCCATCTTTTTTCAATCTACTGTCATCTTCAGCCATTCTTAGTGCTTCTTAGATAAATCTGCAAATTGCAGATAAACCGCACTCAGTCTTGATCGTGGAACAATTTACATGTAAATATTTGTCTGTCCACTCTCTCTTTATAAATGTGTTTATTATTTTATTCATCTTTACACGTTGTCAACAGTATTAGGACATTAAACTCTACTTGCTTACTGGCATTGTAATGTACTAACCATATAGACAATGTATAACAGAAAAATAAATAGATATTTAACTGTGTCACTTTTTTGTACATTTTACAACAATGCATTTATATATGACAACTGAACAGCGTGCTTATATCATAAACCATTAAATTATGTTTTAAATGTGTCCTCTTTGCTTTGACAGATTTTCACATGAGATTTTAACATCTCAACTTCTAGCTAAAATGCAAATCAGCGCAAATCAATCCATGTCTGATGCTGTGTATGATCACATCTGTAACAGCAGGAATATGATGTCTTTGTGAAGTCTTTCAAAGCCAGTACAGTCAAATCCCCTGATAGCAATCTGCCAGAGCAGCGAATCACTCGCGTACACAGTGCTCAAAGAGGCGAGTGGGACATTTGTCAACGTTAAGCCCTCGGAAAGCAAGGTCAGACAAATCTGCTACCAACTGTCTTTCGCTTTTAATTAAAAACAAAATGCACAAAGGAAATGGTGGACATTAAAACCAGGCAGTGACACACACATTCAGACATCTGAACAGCTGCTAGATATGTTTTCCTGCCTAATGGTCTAGAATTCATCCAGCAGGCATGAGGGAGTGCCCCATCCCTTAACTAGTCCCTCTGGAATAAAATGATCACATAAAATCATTCTATAGTCTGTCAGCAAGACCATCGTCTCAATGAGATAATCAGCAAGGTATTTTCATTAAGACTCAATATATGCATGATGCTGAACAAAGCCATCCTGTCCTCCAGGCACATGACGGGACATTAATAGTCCAATTACTGTATCTAGAACCCCAATGGGCTTCTAAAATGATGATCTCAGACGTAGAATTAGAAGGCAGAATTTTCATCACTGTAAACAATCTTTTGTTTTGCTTTTCATATAAATTTCAATATAAAATATTTTACACCATAAAATCATTTTTTGCAGCGTTGTGCTTTTATTAATGGTTTCAAAATGTTTACTGTCTTTGTGAAAAGAAAACTTCACTGCCCAGAAGTTAACAATTTGGTTAACATGTTTGTACATATACATTAAAAAAAACATATTTAGGGATTTGTATCATAACAATAGTTATTGCTATTGTGCCTATATTTAAAATTTTTGTGTGTTTACTAAAGTAGAAATGACATCAATTGACGTAAAAAAATACACACACACACACACACACACATATATATATATATATATATATATATATATATATATAGAGAGAGAGAGAGAGAGAGAGAGAGAGAGATTTTAAACTGAATCAAACTTGTCAACACTTTATAGAACTGTCACAGCCTTTCTGCTGTCCTCTGTTTACCTTTGTTTGCGATAGGCAATATGAATCTATATTTACCAATCATAAATGTATCTATAATTATAGGTATATATAAAAATAGTCCCCCAAAAAACGTTTTGAAACTTCCTATGACAACAAAGTAGCCTAGTGGTTAACACTGAAGTCTAAGACGTATGCCTATCCAGGCAAAGAGATCTTTTGAGAGTGGAGTTTGCATGTGAAAATATTTTCATAAGAATGACAAAATTGATTAAACAGAACCTTTTAGATGTGAGCCACTATCCCACTCTTTTGTTCAAACACATTTGCTCATTTTCCTTTGTTCAAAAGGCAATGCATCTGCTATATCCCTCTGACATGCTTTTTTGTGGAAGTCCTTTAAAATAAATGAATTTAAGTTAAACAGAAGAAATAAAATAAATAACTATAAAAATGTCAATAGATATTATCAAATAAAGGAAGAGATGTCTTAAACCGGTGCAATAACTTAAACCCCTTTTAAGAGATATGCACCTGGGTGGGGAAAAAAAATTGAAGTAAATCAATGCTCAACATAACACACACCCTCTTTTTCCTTCACACCAAACAAGGAGAAACCCTCCTGGTTGGTTACAGTTGTAATTCAGGCACAAGGTCTCTTGGGCTGACGATGATACCGGCCCACCTGAGACTGTGGCACCATGACAATCTTAATCTTGGGATTAATGTCAAACCCTTTGTGTGTTTTAAAAACGGGTGGAGTAGATGTGTGAATAGAATGCTGTGAAAATGTGTGTGTATATAATTTCAAAGAATAACCAAAAGCACTACATACTGTAAGCAGTAAAAGGCATCTAGGAATCGCAAACATGTTATACAGAGTAAAAAAAAAAAAAAAAAAAAGTTGTTTTTTCTTTGTTTTTGAGACATAAAAAGACAGTAGCCAAGTTAACAGACATTGGGAGCATTTTATTGCAAGACAATTTCTTTTATGCATACTTCAGGGAAGCTTTTTATCATTTAAAACTGGATGAATTTCTAAAGTTATTGTCCAAATACTACAGCCCAATTCTTTTTGAGCCATAAGCAATGCACATAGTTCAAGTGTAACCAAAGAAACAAATGTATATACAATCATCATCATCATTTTGATATATTAAAGCCCTCTTTTGGAGCAGTAAGCAATTAAGAAACAGTTATAGTCTACACAAAGAAAAGGTTTAAATCAATGTGTTCAAAGATTTTTTTCCTGGCTTAAGAAAACATTGATAGTTTATCTACTGTGAACAAACAATACTTAATAAATATTCTGTACTTATTTCAGCTAATTAATGGAATTCCTTTTTGAGTTCAAGAAGACAGTGAAATATACTAAATAAATTATATACACACAAAAATTTCAAGTATGCTTAAGGAAATGTTATTCTGTAAAAGCAATGAAAATCTATTATTGAGTGTTTAAAAGCATACAGGCAAGGTTTGGATACAAAAAAAACAGGTAATGCTACACTGTGACCCATACATCACGTCATTCTATTGACTGTCCCCTGGCACATTGACTCCTCTTCATGTCAACTCATATTCCCATCAGCCCCTGTTCCTATCGGTGTCTGCTACCTTTAACACCAAATCCATTTGACTCCTCTTTGACATCTCATCCCATCAACTCCTGGACCCATCGACTCTTGCTTCAATCAACTCCTGTTCTAGTTGTCTTCTGCTCCTAGTGACTCTAACTTCTGTTAACTCCTGCTCTCCCTTTTTGTCCATCGCCATCTCTTCCCTTGAACTCTGCTCTTGTCATTAAGTTACACCCTTAACTCCTGCTCCCACAAATCCCTGCACTCTTCCACTGCTAGTCTCATTGAAACCTCATCACATCGACTTTTGCTCTCAATTGCCACTGTTCCAGTTGTCCCCTGCCCCATCAAAGCCTGCTTCCATTGACTCTCACTACTGTTGACTCCTGCTCTCCTAGACTCTTTGCCCATCGACATCTTCTCCCCCTCAATCTCTGTTTATGTCATTGGCACCTTTAACTCCTGCTCCAACAAGCCCCTACCGTCTTAAATCCTTAATCTTTTTCGACACCTCAGCTTATCATTGCTCTTGCCCCAGTCTTCCAGTGCTCTCTTCAATGCCTACTTCCATCAATGTCTGCTCCTGGTGACGCCCGCTACCATTGAATTATCCCCTTGACTCCCTTCGTAGCTGAGATCTCAATTTCTTATCTAAATTTCAAACTAACCATTTGACCCCAGCACCAGTCAGCCTATGGTCATTGTCGAAGCCTGCTCCCATTGACTCATACTCACATCTACTCCACCTCTTCAAGACTCCTTGTCTCATTCACACCTCATCCCATTGACTCCTAGTCCAATCTATCGCTGTTCCGGTTGTCCTCTGATCCCATCGACTGCTAGTCCCATCTACCCCTGTTCCGGTTGTCCCCTGATCCCATTGACTCCTAGTTCCATCTACCCCTGTTCCGGTTGTCCCCTGATCCCATTGACTCCTAGTCCAATCTACCCCTGTTCCAGTTGTCCCCTGATCCCGATGCGAAGCTTGCTCTCATTGACTCTTGCTTCTGCCAACTCCTGCTCTCTTAGACTCTTTGTCCACCGACATGTCTTTCTGACAACCTCAGATCTCATTATGAACTTGTGCCTTCAACTCCAGGTCCTATTGACCCCTGTCACCTACTCCTGGCGACACCCGCAACCCTTCACTCATAATCCTGTTGCTTCCTTTGATTCCTTGCCTAGCTGAGAACTCTTCCTGTCAATTTCTGATCTCACTTTTCACTTTCCCCTTTTGACTACTGCTCCAGTCATCCCTTGGCCTTTGCTTTCACTGAAGCCTGCCTCTATTGACTACTACACACGTCTACTCCTCCTCTTCATGACCTCTATTCTCATTAACACCTCATCCCATCTTCCCCTGCTCTGTTGTCCTCCACCAAAGCCTGCTCCCATTGACTCTCACTCCGGTCCACTCCTGGTGTCCTAGATTTTTTGTCCATCGACATGTCTTCCCATCAACCTCTGATCTCACAATTACCTCATACCTTCCACTCCTGTTCCCATAGACCACTGCTCTCTTTAACCCCTAGTGTCATTGACACCTCATCAACTGTAGTATGCTCTAGTCATCTGGTGGCCTTGTCAATGCTGAGACTGCTTGCTTGACTCCTGGTTAAGTTAACCCCTTCCCCTGTAAGCCCCCCTGACTTTTGCCTTCATCGAAGCCGGCTCTCGTTGACTCCTATTCCTGTGGACACTTACTCTTCTTGACCCCTCGTCTCATTGACACCTCATTCTGTTGACTAGTTGTCTTGACAAATTTTTTTAATTTTAAGGTGTTAAACATCGTGTCCTGTAGAATCTTTGTTTTGTTGACATCACATCTAGTTGACTTCTTGTCTCACCGACATCATGCCCTCTTGAATCCTGGTCTCATAGATAACTTGCCCTGTAAACTCCTGCTCTGATTGACTCCTTGTCTCATTGACAACGTATCCTATCAACCACTTCTCTTGTTGACTCCTTATCTCACCAACACCCCGTCCAGTTGACGTCTTGTTCCTTGACACCTCATACCATTATCTCCTTGTCCCATCAACTACGTACTACCTTCTATGCTTGCTCTTGCCAATCCCAGCTCCTGTTACCTCCTATTTACTTCTGCATTATTTGGTAAAAATCATAAATGTAAAATCATGCATTTTCATTTCATAAAATCTAAACAGAACAAAAAATATAATAGATTTCATGTTCATCTCAAGAAAAAAAGATTAAAGACAAAAATTCAACCACGCTTAGTCACAGCGTACAAACACATGATGATCTACACTAGGGGTCGGCAACCCAAAATGTTGAAAGAGCCATATTGGACCAAAAAAACAAAAAACAAATAGGTCCGGAGCCGCAAAAAATTAAAAGCCTTGTATAAGGCTTATAATGAAAGCAACACATGCTTTATGTATCTATATTAGCCTACTATAAAAATGACTAAGTTTGCTACGAATACATAATGAGCCTTCATGATTAAATGTTTATTTTCCCTGCAGTGAATCCTGTAGAGAACGACGCACCACGTGACTACTCTGTTGTACTATTACAATATTAACGAATTATGTTTCATTGCTTTGATGAAATTAGAGAAATGCAATAAAGAAATCGAATTTTTGATGTCATTTTTATTTTGAGGATTCACAAAAACAACATCAAAATGGAACGTGCACAACGTGCCCCTTAACTGGGCAACAATGCGAAAAAACGCAGCATACATTTATAAAAAAAAAACAGCAGCCTTTTGAAAAGAAGTATATAAAATCACAGCCACTTTGTTACTAAATGCGTGCATGCCTTCCCCGGAAATGTCTTTCCACGTTACTCTTGTTATTAGACAACTTCCCAATACAGAGCAAACATTCAGTAGATCCTTCCGCATCGGTAATGAATGCAAACGATTCGGTCCAAGAATCCTCAGTTCTCCTCAGTTATGTTTCTCTTTTTCTCTTTGGGATTCATGTCCCACCACACAGCCGCTGGTTTGTTTACAGCAGCCACCTACCTGGCATCCCGCCCCCTGCAGGTAGAAACGTGTGTCGCGGATGATGATGCAAATCGTCGCTGACAGAAATGTTGAAGTTAAATATTTATTCTACACTCTTTTACAGCATTGGAAAACGTTAAGAATGTTTGTCCTCCCATAGAAACCATATTAAAAAAAAATATATTTACCTTTTTCCTTTTTCAAACATTTTTGAAAAAGCTCCAGGGAGCCACTAGGGCAGCGCTAAAGAGCCACATGCGGCTCCAGAGCCACGGGTTGCCGACCCCTGATCTACACAATGCTTTTTAATGGAATAATAGAACTGCTTAATGCTGTTATTTTTTGTTTTGAACAAAAAAAGAATAGCTGCACAGAATATTTGAAGATAAAGCTTTATTAATAGCTTAATCCTTTAAATTAGACAAGGACATATGGCTTGGTGCTGTTTAACCATAGTTGAATCAAACACACATTTGTTGTACCTAAAAACACATGCACTGAACTTTAATGAAGCCATTTCCTGTGTTTATTTAAAGCGGCACAGAAAAGGACATAACCTTTAATGTGATATTCCAAATAAACGACCAGTAATGGACAGAAAAAAAACATCTAATTGTTTTTTTAAAACTACCATTAATATTTTTAAAAGAAGATATTGCATGAACAAGAAAATTAAAAGATACACTTTACTTTTAGATCAAGTAACCTGAATGCATAAAATATATAAAACGTCTTTCTGTGCAGTTTCATGCACAGGCAGCATACCCTCGGGTCATTCTATTAGAATGTTCTTAAAGAGCTGTCAACCTGTGAGGAAATGCATTTTCTCCTGCTAATGAAACCTTTTTGCAGGCTAAAAATATATGCACTCTTCAACATTTTAACTTTTTTAAGCAAGCACCAGACTTGGGAACTTACATTAAGTTTTAAAATGAATTCCATTGCATGTAATATCATTTTCCCCATGACTCACTTAGCCAGCAGTTTTTGGTGACAGCGCCATTTATCAGGATTCAACTTAAAAGTGAAGCTTCACCCTCAAATGCTTCAACCCTCATTTCAGTCCAAACCTGTATGACTTTCATCTCTGAAAGTCTGAAAGTTTTCATCTCATCTCTTCTTTTTTTCTGCATTTTTGTGCAGTAAAGAATAAATGCAGTAAATTTAGATTCAGTTGTGTTAGATTAACACAAATGATTGGACACAAACTTTTTCGAAAACCAATATCCCTTTTGTAAAAACACAATAAAACATATATTTTATAGGCTTCTATATTGACATCCATCTTTTAGTTTCATTGTTGTAACAATGAAGTTAGTTTAAAATTATTTTGTTTAATGATTATTAAACTGAAGATCTATAACAATCAAAGGGAAAAAATATGGTAGATTCTTGCAGATATGCCAAGGCGAGCTACACCTTTAATAACACTAGTTATGTTTTCTTTCACATATTCATGTGTTCGCACAAAACAGGATGTGGAAAACCCTGATATCTCATATAAAGGGTTTGTTATTGCAGAACATCAGGCGATCCAAGAAGGGAAACATGAGTGGCTTTATAGCTGCAATATTTAATAACATACATAGTACAAAAGCCTTAAAGGCAACACACATGATGTTTTTTGTTTATGTGAAACTGTGTCTTAAGATTGGAAGTTTATAAAGCTTTAAGAGTATGGATAGTGAGCAAAACTTTACTGGAACATCTGTAGGACAAGCACTTTCAAAGTAAAAGTCAAATCCTGTACCCCGTTTGCATGAATACATGGACGAGTTTTATCACTTTTGGAGAAAAACCCCATTATACAGGTGCTTCTAATTTACTGGTGTCCCCTAACCCTGCTATAATAACACTGCTTACAAGTTCCAAATTAGTTTCATAAAATTTAGTGTACACACCAAGGGGAAATTAAGCAATCAGAACGTTTGGACATCTTGTAACTGGTGAGTTTGGTTGTGTGTAAAATTATCCTATAAACAGATCTGAAACTAAGCCAGACTTTGGTGTCTTAGTAGAACAGCTCACAAAAAACAAAAACATTTTTGAAACTTACCTGATTTTGTCAACCTCTTCAAGCATGTTAGTCCAAGCAAGATTATTTTATGGTTAACATACAGGGTGTACACAAACAGCAAATCCACATCCCATTTCTTCCTTTATTATTTCCTTTATTATTTTAATTTTTTTGTGCTAGCAGCTAGGCTAAATCCACCTGAATGATCATGTTTACAACTCAGCCAAGTAAGTATCTGGTGGCCTGGTTTCAGCAAGCAAGCTCATGATTGGTTGGCATGGACACAGTTACATTTTTTTCATCTTGAGCGAGCAGTTCACATTACCATATCGCTCATTCGCACAACACCGTTCATGTTTTTCATCCGTTTTGAACCGTTGAGTGAAATTGTGTCTTCATGTAGGCTTTAAATGTAAATCACTCACTCTTCCCGGATAATCCATGCTTGATGTGTATGCATCATTACAGCCATGCCAAGTTTCAGACATAAATGTCTCACTACTGGTAAACAATTTGAAAAATTTACAAAAAGTTGTAAAACGTTTAAAAAGGAAATCATATATTATTAATAAATATTGTTATAGACTTACAGAAGTTTTCACAGAGGTGGACTGATAAAAATCTAAATTTAGTTCAATTGATGTTTTATACTTTTAATTTGTGTAAATATTTTTTTAAAAGTAACAAAAATATAAATATTGCATGTATATTTATTCACCCAAAGAAACTGATAACACAAGAGACATTCTTATTTGTCCATGATGGGTGATAGAAATAACACAAACAGCCAAAAACTGAACACAACACTCCAACACACACAGTTCGATCAATAATATAGAAATACAAGTTAATGCATAAATGAAATGGTGGCAAATTAAATAAATCAACCCAACAAGTGACATTAGCAACTGATCTCTTCTTAAAAAGCTTGAAAAACACTTTATATTACCCACCAAAAATACTCTCTAAAATGTCTTTCTTGTTGTTTAATATAATTTAGATGGAAGATAGTACAAGTATGCATTTGAATGGATTTATTGGATGTATTAAGTAGTATTTTTTGTATATACTGTAAAACCTCTACCCAACCGTATCAATACAAAAAAAAAAAAAAAAAAAAACAGAAAAAAATCACAGTTTTGAATAGAAGTTTTTAAGCAGGCGAGTCAAAAATGAGTGACTCGTTAGAGAATCTTGGTCTGCTATCTCCCATTCTTCCATCATCGTCACAGGATATCCTAGCACAGGAAGAGGGTAAAAGTTCCCATGACAACCGTAGCATGAGTCAAGTCAGGGTTACAGTAAGATGCTGCTGAGAACTTCCTGCCCCGGCACATCAGGCTTCAGTCAATTATCTTTTCTCTTCAGAATAAAAAGAAGACCTGTGTAAACCAGAGTAGATTATAAGACTATATTCACCTGGAGTGGAACAATTTTTGACAGTGTTTCTAACTGAAGATAATTCCAATTAATTGGTGGGAAAAAGTTGATGATGATCTGGAAGTGATGTGATGTGGTGAGTCAAAGGAAATGAGTGGGAGGAGGAAACGTGACGATGGGACAGCAGGAATATTTGTGTGACACACAGGAAAGTGTGTCAGTTAACAAACAACTATCAAACTGTGTGTTGGGGTTGCATAAGTGTGTTAGACTGCTGACGTAAACGGTTTCCGTTGGGAGATCAGGGTTGCAGGATGTGTCTGTCAACAGAAAGCCTCCTTGTTTATACCATTGCACCATCTTATGGAATGATTGTTCAGGGAAAACAAGTACAGTTGCTATTGGCAGCCTGCACTGAATAAAGCTCCAGGCACTGTTACAACTTCTCACGGTGGAAATTAAGTAAAGATTTGGTGTAACATTTAAATGGTGAAGGTAGCGCTGATTAACAAGACTACGTAAATTCTATTTACAATTTTTGAATACAGTAATTCAAAAGAAATATTTCTCTAACAATAATAGTTTGTCTAACAGAGATAACATGAAATGGTGGCTGTAAAACAAAAATGTATAATTCCACATTTTTAAATGTTTACATTTAACCCTAATCTAGTCTCGCATGGGGTTTCAGGTTTTTTGTCGAGACCCACCTAAGAGGCCGTTTGACTGGCATGACAAACAACCAATCCCATGTCTTGGTGAGCAAAATTTTACCACAACTGACCGATATGCAATGAGCTAGTTATACAAAAAAAATCACAGATGAGAGATACTAGTGAATCCAATATTTAGTTTTTTTTAAATCGCACATTTTTAATACACATGATATTCAATGTTCTCGATAGTACACCTCCACGCTATTTCCGGATGTAACAAAATGCGACACTCACTACTGCCGGAAATCTGCCAATCAAACGACGACTTCAGGGTTCTTTAAGTGTTTCCACCTCTCTCTACCACGCTCTTTTTGCTAGCGTTCCGCTGTTGTGACATCTGAGACTACCCTCTATCTAATCAACCAACTAAAAATGTTCCTCTAAACTAACTGTAAAATCACATACAAAAACTTACACAATGTGTCTAAATAACAGTCACAAGGTGTGCTTCAACTGCTTATTAATATCCAAAGGGTTTCAATACAATAGCAGGAAGACAACCAAAGGCACAAATGTAAATTATTAAAGGGGTAGACTGGAGGGAAGAATGTACTAAAGTAGCAGGATTGAAAGGATGTAATCATTTATATCACTCACTTAGTGAAACAAAGGATCGGATCTATGTTGCTTTTTTACATTAGCTGTACCAAACTCCCTATGGCTCCAGAGGTCTTCTAGCCAATTGAGTACTTTACGTACTTTAGGTTTGTTTAAAACAACAGGTGAGAGTAGTGAAGCACACCAAATGTGCCAACAGACAGCCATTGAGAATTAACATGATATTACCATAAATTATATCTCTTTGAAATTAAGTGAAGTTGCTTTAACGTTCAGTTTACAAATTCCAAGTATGAATTACCACACCTTAACTAATTAAAGTAAACAATACTTTTTTTCAGCAAGTCTTGGAAGAGATCTGATTAATCCCACAATATAAAAAAAAAGTATTTTAAAGAATTCACAGATATTTTGATCAGTTATATAAATATAAGTTCATAAATTAAAAAAATGTGTTACCTTTTGTCAATGAGAAAACACCTAATAGTGAAACATTTACAAATGAAAATGAAAGAAAAGGAATGTTAAAGGCAGATCTGATAAAATCGATGTAAATAAATCTATGTACAGCATCAGAGTGTGCAGTGGAAATTTAAGCTCAAAGTTTGGAGGATTGGGAGATGGAAAATCTGTCCCTCGTCAGCTTGGAAAAACTGTTTTTGTTTTAGATCCCGGGGGTGTTTAAAGGAGGAGGGGTAAGAGTCTCTTCCCTCTCTCTTGCGAGAGTCCTGGAATACTGCACAGGTGTGAGTGGTTCACAGCAGGGGTTGAGCGGATCAGTTTTTACAAACTGTCTCTGTCTGTCTGCCTTTCACCTCATCTGGACTCTCCCTGATGATCATGAACATTAGAGAAACATTTTACTCTATAAAACAATGCAAACCAGTTTTTTAGTATGCAAAGTGTCTTCTTTGGTGTTCAGAGAACAGAAACCCAAAATGGTTTGAAAGCATGTGGTCAGGAGAAAAAATCAGGAGAAAAATAATACTTTTTTTGTTCATTAGCTATTTCTTTTTGGTAGTCATTTGATGTTCATTACAGGAGAAATGTATTCATTTCAAAGTAAAAAAAAGAAAAAAGTAAATAAAAACTATGGGTAATATGAAACTTACATATAAACGGTACATACAAAAACACACTCCTACGGCATTGTTTAACCGGCGCGGTCTGCTGCAAAAGTATTATTGTAAATGAATATTAATGGGTGGGGAAATGAGTTTGTGATGTAATGCTGCGATCAGTTGAAAAGCCTGAACATTATGAGTCATAGCGCTACCTAGTGGTGAACATTTGCAACATGTTTTTTGTAGTTTTGTACCTCTATTTCAGGCAGTGTAAAAGGTACACAAATAAAATTGGTCACACATGTGTAGGACACCAAGACCTACAAAAAAGTATATTTGGTCGAGTTTCGAAACTGGACTGGACTGTTTATTTTACACTTTTATAAACTAAATAAAGCATCACACTTTAACATCATACTGAACACATTCAAGCGTCACAGTGGCGCAGTGGGTAGCACGGTCGTCTCACAACAAGAAGGTTGCTGGTTCGAGCCTCAGCTGGGTCGGTTGGTGTTTCTGTGTGGAGTTTGCATGTTCTCCCCGTGATCGCGTGGGTTTTCTCCGGGTGCTCCGGTTTCCCCACAAGTCCAAAGACATGCGGAATAAGTGAATTGAGTAAGAACGATTGTCCATAGTGTGAATGAGTGTGTGTGAATGTTTCCCAGCGATGGGTTGTGGCTGGAAGGGCATCCGCCGCGTAAAACATATGCCAGAGAGTTGGTGGTTCATTCCGCTGTGGCAACCCCGAAAGGGAAGAAAACCGACATGAAGATGAATGAACACATTCATATTACAACACACA
This sequence comes from Danionella dracula, assembly GCA_900490495.1. Lineage (NCBI taxonomy): Eukaryota > Metazoa > Chordata > Actinopteri > Cypriniformes > Danionidae > Danionella > Danionella dracula. The sequence goes on from UELW01000556.1 coordinate 10,613,920, forward strand.
AGTTGCAGAGTGAAATAAAAGAGAAAGTAGTATTTTTTTTATTTTATAATACATGTAACTCAATGAAATGGAACTCAATTGCTAGCATTATGTTTGGTGTTGGTTCTTTGGGGAAATTCCTTCTACTCATTCATTTGACTCGCGCAAGCAGATAATGGCAACATTTTGCCTTTGTAAACAGAAAACTATCAATAGGTTTGCGAAAGTATAACTGTAAATCAATAATTATGGGTGGGGAAATCAACAACAGGCTTTTTGCTTTTCCCAAGTTTTGTAGAAAAGACTCAATGAAATTAAGTCGCAGTACCATCCACATTTATGTCTAACACCTTCCAAAAGTTTTGCTTCAATGATAAGTGCAAGAATTAAAGAAAAAAAGCAGCAAGTTTGGACAAGTGTTAGGGTCTGGAGCAGGTGTTGTGTGAATGATTTACACAAACAGAAGAACACTGCTTGCTCTGTTCATCAGGAACGGCGGTTGCACTAAACACAGCAGGAAGAGTGGTAAAACCATCAGGTCAGCCAGTGTTTAGGAGGGTAAAAGCAGGACTAACGTTATTGTAACAGCTCGCGGGTCATTAGCACTCTGTGAGGGGAGCAGCAGGGGAGCGTTTCACAAGATCAACCTCAGGACACACAAACACATACCTGCACAGCCAGATGAGGATCTGCGGTGGAAGGCAGTTAAATTTGTAGCTTGGACCATTGCATCTACAAAAAAAAAAAGAAAAGAAAGACCACATACAAAGACATCATTCGAAGCAGCACTCTGTTTGATTCAAGATAAATACTTTATTAGAATCTTTTTGTGTTTTATTGCTAAAAAAGTTCCAATGTCACTGAATACTCTCCTGGTCATCTTCTAAATATTTGTGAAAGCAAGCAATTTGAAGACTCTATTTATTTGAAGACTCTTTTGGATTCGTTTTATCTTAGATTTGGTCATAAGAATCATTCGAATGTTGATGGGACCCTTTAAATGTCTGCTGACTAGCTTCAACTGAATGCAAAACCCCATAAAGGTGGCTCAGGGTCTTTCTGTCATGGTTTATTTTGTGTTATGCCACGAGCTGTCTGAATACTCGATTCTGATTGGCTGGCAGGTGTTATATAAATCTCAAAATACACGTAGACCCTGTCGATTTTATCATGTATCCTTCCGTGACCATGCACTGATCAGTCCATTCAAGCACGTCAGACCACAGTTCACAAATTTGCTTAACTTAGATTGTTTTAGAGACCGTATTATTTAAGTTGTATGGTCATTTTTTTTAAACCAATCATCATTTGAAGAGCTCGATAGATTCACTTCACTGCAGTGCTTCATAACAACATATTTCTCTCGCTCCACGTTGGGTGGTTCTTTGCCTTCACATTGTGCGTTTAAAAACGAAAAAAAAAAATGCATGCTCAGCCATTGTATATGCCTTTATTTTATAATTTTAACAACTTTTATAATTTTTGAGAGTGTTTTATACTATTGTGAGTTCATGTTAATTGTTTGCTTTTGGCCTTTTTTGCAGAAAACTTCTGGCCTGCGCCGTTGGATACCTTTCAGTCATTTGCGCCCGGACAGAATGAGCTGCAGCAGTTGGGACCCTGTCTTCTGAACCATGAATGTTTCCTTGACATTGACCATTCTCCTCTCTTCCTGCTCGTATGCATGTCTTCATCTGTCACGCTCAGCCCTGCCACCAACATCTGCAGTCCCGAGGGAGCCACAAACACAATATCAACCTTTCTAGAGCACATACCTCTGGGGACAGGCTACACTTTTGTCCATCAGACCCAGTTTCCTGAGGAGAAATCTTGAGGCCAGCCACTGAAACTCTATCCAAGCGCAGATGAGGTACAGAGAGCCTCTTCTTTTTCTCCCATGAAAAGCTTCTTTGGCTGGGGTTTACCAGAAGTCAAGATTCCAAACTGCTCTTAATCTTTCCAGAATGAGAACAGAGGGAACTCTCAAATTAACAAGCTATTATGGATGTCAGAAGTGGACGATTGTTCACTTTAAAACTTTTGTATAAAGTTTTGGTCTATATATTTTTACTTTGGATGTTTTGCTCTTTGAACATAAAAAGTTAAAACATATGCAGTACTGAAATATAAAAGTACAATAATGTGCAATCAAAGGTAAAACATAATATCATTCTTTTTTCTATATTCATTACTGTATAGACTGCTGCTACTCACTTGACAGCTTACATCTTAAAATTAAACACTAAAAAAGAAAGTCCAGTATTTTATGGTTTATCGTTTTATTACAAAATAAATAAAAAAAATTGAAAATGCAATGTAAATTACGTGCATTTTACACATATGTGTGTAAGAAATATAAATTTTTTATTTAATAATTATGCTTAATATATGCATGGTTCCTAAAGAAGCATGGAGGAGGAGGTTTGATGATGTGGGGGTGCTGTGTCGGTCTTTTGTAAACAGATTTGAGATATTTGGTTAGATCCGCAGTGTCAATGCAACACCTAAATTGAATGGATGGTCCCTACATGCATGGTTCCCAAAGAAGCATGGCTGAGGAGGTGTTATGATGTGGGGGTGCTGTGTTGGTCTTTTGTAAACAGATTTGAGATATTTGGTTAGATCCGCAGTGTCTATGCAACACTTAAAAGTTACTGGAAGGTCTTTACATTCATGGTTTCTACAGTGAAGCATGGAGGAGGTGTAATGTTGGGGTGCTTTACTAGTGACAACATTGGAGATTTGATTACACACTGAGCCCACATGTATGTTTTAACAGGAAAAAGGGCCCCAGACATGCCATCAGGTTATTTAAGAGCTGTCAAGGTGGTTTTTAATTGGATCGACTACAGATTTAAGGGGAAAAGTGGACAGCATCTCTAGGAACTCTCTGAGAGCTGTTGAAAAGGCACATGTTAAAATCTCAAGTAAAACTGCCATTATGATTTCTCAGTTAACAATGTTATCCTTACATAGGTTTCCTCTACTCAGTCACTGCACTGCACTGCCAGTTACTGTATTATGGTTCTGACTTTGCCCATCTCCAGCAAAGAATTCAGATGAAAGGTGGGTAGATCATGGCCAACAACAAAACTGCAACTCAAAGAACAAAATGGTGTTAGTTGTCACTCAGAAAACCTATTCAAAAGACTGGTTTAACACTGGTTGGTAAATATCTTATATCAGAGCAAAAAAACACAGCAGTGCAACATAAGCTGTACCAATCAATCATATCTGGGAAAAACATCAGCAATCTACACCTGTGCAAAAGGTTCAAATATGATGTAACATTCTCCCTCATAACTCCTAAACGATTCAAGTAAATGAGCCAAGGAGACCAGAAGTCAAACACAGCCGGAATATAAGCAGCTGGCTCATATTCCCAAACAGACAGTGCGTCTTCGGAATTAGTGAGCTGGGAATAGCTCTGTCACACTGTTGGGAATATACAGCCTAGTTAAGGTTACCGACGCTAGAAGGAGTCTGCCTAGAAATAAGATCTAGCAATAACACATCTGAGTCATTATTGGATAAGTGCTAATAATGAAGATGGACATTTGTAGCATGAGAAAAATGAGAGAACAATCTAAGAAGGAACAAGCAATACTGAGATAGGAAACAAATAATGGATCAAACCAACAGAACACAAGCACAACTGAGAACCAATGAGGAAATTATCTGATTAAAAAGACATTATATACAAACAAAAAATATATTTATACACAAAGTTGTTTTGGTTAATACTTTTTCTACAATTACATTTATTAAGAGAAAATCAACTTAAATTTTTTTTTCAAATGCAGCCAAATAAAACATAACATATTTTATCACACCCTGTAAAGAAGTACTGGCACTTTTTGTGCCAAGCAGAACTCATCAAACACTCTTGAGTTTGTTATTCTGAATAATTTAACCATTCAAAATGTGTTTTTTCAGAAAATATCAATGTGTCTCCTGCTTTCCTGGCATGTGTTTTGTTGCTTTCACATAACCGCAGGATCTTCTAGAACACATTATTGTTGCTTGATGGAATATTTACTGGTATCTCCACCATATCTGACTTTTTCCAAAGAGCGTATGCTCATTGAGAAGATTCCACTTGGCTAGCTGACACTCTGGATGTGTCGGCTTAAAACCATATTCATTACCCGCAAGACTCCGGAGTTCTGTTATTCAATACCTCCATCACTCATCACCAAGCAGTCTACGGTGCACACACACACTTAGTGTAACCTACAGCCAAAAGCCAAACATTTCCATTACTCCATGACCTTTCTTAAAATACCATAATGGAAACCACAGGTGGTTTAACATTTGCATATCGCATCAAACTAACTTCAGCTCTAGGGCTTTAACCTAAACATCCAGCATTTACCAAACCACTATGGAAACATGTTCTGTGATTGACAAAACCAAAAGCAAACTGTGAAGGAGACATGAATCCGTCCAATATGGGATTTTAGGATGTTCTTAAACAAACCAATTTCCACCATGAAACCGAGCTTTGTCAACATTTGATTTTATTTTCCAAGAAAAATTATTGAAAGTTTCATGTTTAAATACAACATTGAGACAGGTTATTCCAGTACTTTGTTGATGTAGAGAAGAAACACCTTCTTAAATAAATAACATTGATAAAAATTAAAATTGATATAAGGAAATTTTGCTCAAAGGTTTTAAGACATTTCTGGAAAATATTTCTTGCAAAACTCTAATTTTAACAATGTTATATTGTTGGTAGTATGTATGTTAATAAAACACTCTCTGGGAATAAACCAGGGTTTACAGTGTACTGGGCAGGTCTCTTTCATTTCATGGACACCCCCGTTTTTTTGTTTTGGAAATTGTGTTGACACCCACTTCTCCCCAATGGACTTGGGTGAGAGGCGGTCGACGCTTGAGTTACAGTGGCGCCTTCGGGTGTTTTGGTGCATTTTTTAACAGCATTTTTCCAGCGGACAGCATCATTGCGGAGCAATACCCTCAGCGCAAAGAAGAGAACCCTGGGTGGCAAAAGAGAGATGACCTGCCTCAATCGATATGGCGTAGCTTCGAAACTGTTATGCAGGTCATTTGTTACCGGTCTTTTTTCTGTTAATAAATAAACCCTCTTCCGATTTATGGTCACCTCCATTTAGTTATATTGTGTCCATGTCCCCATGCACCCTGTGACAATGGCAACAAATAATGCAGCACATTCATCTCAATTGTAACCTAGAATGAAATCAAGGGAAAGCCAATTTGAAGCTTCTTAAAGATAAATTAGTCATGGGAGAGGAACTGGATATCACGCAAAGCTTTTTTTGTCAAAGACAATCCGTAATCTGTAGCTTCTCACTGACATGATCAGGTTTCTGTCCAGTTTAGCTTCAGAGAGGAGACCAACATACATAGTCCTTAAACAATGGTTTAGTTTAAAAAATCCAGTAACTAATATCCTAAAAGAACCCATTAATCAAAGTTGAGATAATAAGGAAATGTTTACTGTGAATATAGTGCTCCATGTGAGTGATCAACTGTTACTGTTTGTACAAAGAGTTATTCAAACTGATGATGACCACTTGTGCGGTTATTCTAAATTAATTAACACCTGACAGCCCATCAGTATCATATATTCGGATAGATCATGACATAATTATTTCAAAATATGTTGATAGAGTTATAACTACCTGCTTCAGCTGCAAGCTGCTTCAGCTACCTGTCCATGCAAGTTAATGGACAAAAAGCCAATCTACATTAAGAAAAGTGTCCAAGTTTTTGATGAAATCATTTTGAGCAATAAAAGCCTGCAAGGCTTGTTCAAATCCCACATGGGAAAGCTATGTCCCAGAGTGCCCTTGAACAAGACACCTAAGGTTGATCCAGGAAAAAATTTCCTTTTAAACTTTTAAATAAGGGTTGGTGCAAATGACTTCACCATAATGGCAAAAGACAAAAGATTAGTATGAGGTGAATGTTTTGATGGCAAAGCAATGATGGTTTATCAGAAGGGGTTGGGCTTTAATGTTCATGTTTGTAGTGCAAGTAAAAGTTCAGAAAGCCAGGTTGATTTTGGCTTGCTTAAACACTGACAGCAAGCGCAATAAAAGTTCTTGGTGTTTACCCAAACCAGGGGAGTGTTTATATTGGCCATCTACTTTGCCCTTCACCGCTAGCTTTCAGACAGCTGAAGTCTCCCTAGTCACTATCCTCGTCCTCTATCTAGCAATGATCTGCCAAGATTTTACTTTTCTCCGATGAATCGAAGATGTCCAAACAAGTTGGCGCGTAATTCATAATGTGGTATCTAAGACGTCAAATGCACATACACAAGCTGGCCCAGTTTCTCTTAAAGCCTAAGCGAGGTAGACACGTGTGTGGTATTAGCACTGCGCTTGCTCTCAGTGTGGTCTGTAAGAGTATCTGATCTTGTATCGGTCATGCGTGCCTAACTTGGATTCACATGGATCTTGTGACTCTGTACCCAAGGTTCCAGTTGAAAACTAAAGACGGATCAGAAATGAAGATTAGCTTTTGTTGTGCTAGCATGTACACCGCAAAAAGAATTTCAAAGCAACCATATTCCGAGATTTGATGTTTTCATAGGAGAGTACAATTTGTATTTTCTTTTTCTTGGCAATGGCCGCTTGTGAAGAAGTTCCACACTTTATATGTTTGATAATACTTTAAAATAAGGTTACCTTAATCATTATTAGTTAATGCATAAATTAGTCAATAATTTATCATGACTTATTAATGATGAGTTATTGTTTGTATTTGTCACAAACTCATTACAGCTATACATGAGTCATATGAATGTGTAGATCCATCCATCCATCCATCCATCTTCTCCCGCTTATCCGGGGCCGGGTCGCGGGGGCAGCAGTCTAAGCAGGGATGCCCAGACTTCCCTTTCCACAGACACTTCTTCCAACTCCCCGGGAGGGATCCCGAGGCGTTCCCAGGCCAGCTGGGAGACATAGTCCCTCCAGCGCGTCCTGGGTCTTCCCCGGGGCCTCCTCCCAGTGGGACATGCCCGGAACACCTCCCCTGGGAGGCGTCCAGGAGGCATCCGGAACAGATGCCCAAGCCACCTCAGCTGACTCCTCTCGATGTGGAGGAGCAGAGGCTCTACTCCGAGCTCCCCCCGGGTGACGGAGCTTCTCACCCTATCTCTAAGGGAGCGCCCAGCCACCCGGCGTAGGAAGCTCATTTCGGCCGCTTGTATCCGGGATCTTGTCCTTTCGGTCATGACCCAAAGCTCATGACCATAGGTGAGAGTAGGGACGTAGATCGACCGGTAAATCGAGAGCTTCGCCTTTTGGCTCAGCTCCCTTTTCACCACAACAGACCGATACAGCGACCGCATCACTGCAGATGCTGCACCGATCCGTCTGTCGATCTCGCGCTCCATCCTCCCCTCACTCGTGAACAGGACCCCGAGATACTTGAACTCCTCCACCTGAGGCAGGAGCACTCCACTGACCTGGAGAGGGCAGGCCACCTTTTTCCGGTCGAGAACCATGGCCTCAGACTTGGAGGTGCTGATCCTCATCCCAGCCGCTTCACACTCGGCTGCAAACCGCCCCAACGCACGCTGCAGGTCCAGGCCCGAAGAAGCCAACAGGACAACATCATCTGCAAACAGCAGTGATGAAATCCTGAGGTCCCCGAACCGGACCCCCTCCGGCCCCCGGCTGCGCCTTGAGATTCTGTCCATAAAAACTATGAACAGAACTGGTGATAAAGGGCAGCCCTGCCGGAGGCCAACGCGCACTGGGAATAGGTCTGACTTTGTGCCGGCAATGCGGACCAAGCTCCTGCTCTGGTTGTACAGGGACCGGACAGCCCTTAGCAGAGTGCCCCGGACCCCATACTCCCAGAGCACCTCCCACAGGACACCACGAGGGACACGGTCGAACGCCTTCTCCAAATCCACAAAGCACATGTGGACCGGTTGGGCGAACTCCCATGACCCCTCGAGGACCCTGCAGAGGGTATAGAGCTGGTCCAGTGTTCCACGACCAGGTCGAAACCCGCATTGTTCCTCCTGCATCCGAGGTTCGACTATCGGCCGAACTCTCCTCTCCAGTACCCTGGCATAGACTTTCCCCGGGAGGCTGAGGAGTGTGATCCCCCGGTAGTTGGAACACATCCTCCGGTCCCCCTTCTTGAAAAGAGGGACCACCACTCCGGTCTGCCATTCCAGAGGTACGGTCCCTGACTGCCACGCGATGCTGCAGAGACGTGTCAGCCAGGACAGTCCCACAGCATCTAGGCACCTGAGGTACTCAGGGCGGATCTCATCCACCCCCGGTGCCTTGCCACTGAGGAGCTTACCGACCACCTCAGTAACTTCGGCTTGGGTGATAGACGAATCCACCTCAACTACCCCAGCCTCTGCCTCCTCGACAGAGGACGTGACAGTGGGATTGAGAAGATCCTCAAAGTATTCCTTCCACCGCCCGACCACATCCCTGGGCGAGGTCAACAGCTCTCCACCTCCACTGTAAACAGTGTTGGTGGGGCACTGCTTTCCCCTCCTGAGGCGCCGGACAGTTTGCCAGAACTTCTTTGAGGACGACCGATAGTCTTCCTCCATGGCCTCCCCGAACTCCTCCCAGGTCCGAGTTTTTGCCTCTAACACAGCATTGGCTGCTGCGCGCTTGGCCTGCCGGTACCGGTCGGCTGTGTCCGAAGTCCCACAAGCCAACCATGCCTGATAGGACTCCTTTTTCAGCTTGACGGCATCCCTTACTTCCGGTGTCCACCACCGGGTTCTGGGATTGCCGCCACGACAGGCACCAGAGACCTTACGGCCACAGCTTCGCACTGCGGCAGTGACAATAGAGGTGGAAAACATGGTCCACTCGGACTCCATGTCTCCAGCCTCCCCCGGTATCTGGTGGAAGCTCTCCCGGAGGTGGGAGTTAAAGCTCACTCTGACAGGGGGCTCTGCCAGACGTTCCCAACAGACCCTCAGCGTACGTTTGGGTCTGCCAGGTCTTTCCGGCCTCCTCCCCAGCCAGCGGATCCAACTCACCACCAGGTAGTGATCGGTTGATAGCTCAGCCCCTCTCTTCACCCGAGTGTCCAAAACACATGGTCGAAGGTCAGATGATACGACAACGAAGTCAATCAACGACCTTCGGCCTAAGGTGTCCTGGTGCCACGTGCACCGGTGGACACCCTTGTGCTTGAACATGGTGTTTGTTATGGACAAACCGTGACGAGCACAGAAGTCCAATAACAGAACACCACTCGGGTTCAGGTCGGGGAGGCCATTCCTCCCAATCACGCCCCTCCAGGTGACGCTGTCATCCCCCACGTGCGCATTGAAGTCCCCCAGAAGAACGACGGGGTCCCCGGTTGGAGCACTTTCCAGCACCCCTCCCAGGGACTCCAAGAAGGCCGGGTACTCTGCACTTCTGTTCGGCCCGTAGACCGTAACAACAGTGAGAGACCTGCCCCCAACCCTAAGGCGGAGGGAAGCGACCCTCTCGCTCACTGGGGAAAACTCCAACACATGGCGGCTGAGCTGGGGGGCTATGAGCAGGCCCACACCAGCATGCCGCCTTTCACCGCGGGGGACTCCAGAGTAGTGAAGAGACCAGCCCCTCTCGAGGAGCTGGGTTCCAGAGCCCAGGCTGTGCGTGGAGGTGAGCCCGACAATCTCTAGCCGGTAGCGCTCCACCTCCCGCACAAGCTCAGGCTCCTTTCCCCCTAGCGAGGTTACATTCCATGTCCCCAGAGCTAGCTTCTGTGTCCATGGATTGGGCCGCCGAGGTCCCCACCTTCGGCTGCCGCCCAGATCACAAAGCACCGGCCCCTTACGGTCCCTCCTGCGGGTGGTGGGCCTACTGGAGGGCGATCCCACGTGGCCTTTTCGGGCTGGGCCCGGCCGGGTCCCATGGGAAAAGACCCGGCCACCAGACGCTCGCCTGCGAGCCCCAACCCCAGGCCTGGCTCCAGGGTGGGGCCCCGGTGACGCCAATCCGGGCGACGTCGCGGAATCCGTTCTTATCATCATTCAGGGCTTCTGAACCGCTCTTAGTCTGACCCGTCACCTAGGACCTGTTTGCCTTGGGAGACCCTACCAGGGGCAGCAAGCCCCCGACAACATAGCTCCTAGGATCCTTCGAGCACGCTAACCCCTCCACCACGTTAAGGTGGCGGTTCTAGGAGGGGATGTGTAGATCATTTACCTTAATTATTTGTTTTCGCGTTAGCTGATTCACTTATTGGTACTTTGAGGTAAACTAAAAAAGAAAGCTTATAGAAATAGTTAAATAATGATACGATACATATGATGTGCCCCTAAAATCACCACCTAATAACAAGTAACTAATCATGATTTAATAAATAATTAATTAATAGTTCTTAATGATATGTAACAGATATGTAAGTCAGTAATTGGGAAAAGAAATATTTCAAAATTTATTAATTAATTAGTATTAATATGTGGGGACTTTACTTTGGAGATTGCTTTACAGTTTAGCCATACTTTAGTAACATTATATATATATATATATATATATATATATATATATATATATATATATATATATATATATATATATATATATATATACATATATATATATAATGTTACAGCACACGACACACATCGTGCTCACAGGGGACCGCTGGGCTTCTGGGAGCAGTAAACGCAGAGATTTTTACTCGAAGTGGTGAGAGAATGGAAAAAGCGAGGACAAGTTAGAGCATACTTCCATGTGAACACCTGTCCTGCACGGGCCACATACTGCACTGAACTGTCAGGTTTCCATTCATGGCAGCAGTTTTGAAAGTATGCTACCTAAGTATCGCAAGATTGTGTGTGTGTTTCCACTGTCAAGGTTTGCTGCATAAAATAAAAATAAGTTCATAGTGTAAAGCATAATTAAAAAGTTGAAGAAGTAATAAATATGGTGTTGAATAATGTAATGAAAGTAAAATACATTTTCTCCTGCTCAGTGGTATTGCCAGCCTTGTGCCACTTGGTTAATATGAAGTCAACAGAAGTCGATCAGCCTATAGTTAAATTCAAACATGATTTTACCTCAGACTATCTAAAAGGAAGGACAGCACTAATCTCACACGGATGAAGATCGTTACTGCAATTGATCCAAGGTTTAAAGAGCTAAAGTTTCTTCCCTAAGACGAAACGAATGAGGCTTCACAGCAAGCTGTTAATGGCAGAGAATCCTGAAAAACAAGAGTCTAAAGAGAACACAAACTAACAGCCACCCAAGAAGAGAAGCAAAAAGTTAATTTGGAGAATATTGATGATTTATTGCAGGTATGCTGTTTCCATGACAAAACCTGTGTTACAAGTTAAACAAAATATTTATTAAACAATTATATTTTTTATTTAAATATTATCATTGTCTTCAATTTGCATAAATTATTTACATTTTACATTTATAGATAATTAGATTAATTAGTAAAATCGATCGACAGCACTAATACATATACATACATATATATGAGCATTTTATTGTACAGAAATTCATCATTGTGTTCGGTATGGCGGTTAAAAAAAATATTTTTATGTATTTTTTTTTGTCATTGAATTTATCGACTCCTCTTAAGGCTGACAACATGTGACCTGTTAGCCAAGTTGCAGAGTATTAGTACAGCCACTCTAAGAACAAGAGAGAGAAAACGTCCACTTACCTCGTCACTCAGTTATGCTGAAACAGTGTTAGTTCATGCACAAGTGATTAAGTATCCTCGTTTAAGTATCCATACTAAATTCATTTTTCTCTCCCTTTCAATAGTTCATTAATTCACAAAAATTTACTTTTCTTTTGGAATTATTTTATTATTGTGTTAATCACTTGTTTGTTTCCTAGCAGCATGGTTTAGCATAACAGCTAGCCAAACTCAAGTCTTCTTCTATTGTTTTTTTTTTGCAGTATGCTATCTTACTTTGTGCTTTACCGCCACTTGCTGAGCTGTAGTTTGGTCAGGATGTAGATACATTTTTTTATGAATAATTTTTTTTTTTTTTATGTAAATTGTTCAATTATGTGTAGTGATTTCTATATTCTGTGAATTATACATATACTTTTGAGATATGATATTATGCTGTTATATTGTGAATACTTTAACCCAGCGTGCCCCAAACTAGAGTCTCCTTGCCAACCCAGAGCAGCAAATAGAACATCTAAACCATTTTTTTTCAGTTGAGGAGGGGTTTTACACTTTGCTGTGTTAATGTCATGTATATTTGTATTCTATAAAAAAATGTATTTATGGGGTTTGATATTTTTTTTACCCTGAACATTTAATGTTTTTGTTATTTTGGTGTTATGATATACTTTAATAAAAAAGTAATAATTAATGTACTGTACAAGGGGATGGGCTTGGACTTTTTAAAGACTGCCTGAAACATTGCTTAGGGTCAGTAAAATGTGCAATGCTGTTCCGTTAGTTCTGGTTGAATGAACCATGAGTGTGTTGCATTTTTGTTTTTTTACACTTGAACTCCTACCTATTTCACCTCAAATTAACCTGCACTATTCATCATCATTCAGCGAGTGTTACCATAATTTATTTGGAGGGATCCTTCTTCAACCTTTTGTTTTAAACCCATGTGATAACTACCTTATCTTGGGGAGTTTTCTCACAAACACACATTAAGCCAAAACAATGGGCACTGATCTGAGTGTACACATCTGACCGAGCGATGCGCAAGTAAAAAAGTTTGTCTCTTCCATAAACAAACAGCTGGGTGATTCTTAACACACACTCTTTCGTCTATCTTAAGACAGAAAACTGTGAAAGAAAACGAGAAGAGCAAAGTAGTAAACACGGAAGAAGAGATTATGGACATGCAATGACTTACACCGTTGTCTCCTGAGCGCTATCCAAGGGTGAGGAGTGCTACACAAACATGAAAAAGCAAAGGTGTGAAGCTGGAGAAAAAGCCTCCTGCAGTGAAGCCACGTGAGGGCGAGTGAGCGGATTTTAATTAGTCTAGATGTGTGGAGATCTTTAAAGTCCTTTAAATAACAACAGAGGTTTAATATAAAACAATAAAAACAAATATTAAATATAAATAGATCCAAAGAAATTATATTTTGGTAATTTTTCGAAAGGTTTTGTAAACTTACAGCTAAAAAAACTATAGGCTCTATACACAAGGCACAGTTATAAATGTGCTTCTGGTTTGAGCTTTCAGTTAGGAGTGATATGTTGATAGTATGGGTTTATTTATAAATAAATTATCACAGTTGGTGTTAATTTAGTCAGATTTTCTGTATTACCATTTAATGTTATTGTCATATTTTATCTTTGATCTATGTCTCAAATTCATTTTTAAAGTGACTTGTAAAAGTTCATTTGTTGGACGTTATTATGCCGCTGTGTTTCATTGTCTTATAATTCGTTGTGGTTTAATTCAGAGGTTAGATCCATATTTTTCCAGATATGATGAAGATACAAGTGTAAAATTCCATTGCAATTGCATCCATTAAAGCAAATGCAACAAACAGCTTCTGATGCTGAACCGGTAGTAAATAATTATAAATGTTTCATCTGCCTGCCAATTTTGCACAAAATATGTAAAGTAAAAAGAAAAAAGCTGCAATTATAAATTAGGTATTTATATAAATATATAGAAAAGTACCTGTAACTGTTTACCAACATTGCTGCCAGTGTTCTTCTTACCTAAAAGAGTGATGTCACCTTTTAACCAGTTCTTAAATGCAAGCTGCTAACAGGAGGGCTGCTGGCTATAACATTACAGCTTAAATGAAGATGTCCCTGGAAGTGTTAAAGCAACTGAAATCTACCCCAGAGACACCCAGACTGCTCCCATGAGGCATAGCACTAAAAATATGCAAACACACATAGAGACAAGCTACTTTAGCACCCTAAAGGCCTTGTGTGCCAGGATGGTGTCGACAGTCTTGCACCGACTGCTGATTGGACATCTTTATGCTGAGTGCCATGTGTCTTCCAGAACGTCTGTTTCCACTGACACATAGGAGGTCAGCATGTATATGTCTGACCTCTTATTTTTAGTGGATGTAAATGGTGTGGGTGACGCTCTTGTCAGTTATCTCAGAGTTTGACTAAGGCTCTGAAGATGGACGGGTTAATTAGTTTGGTCAAGGTTTCTCTTTTACATTCTTTAAGTGATATCTATATAACACAGGGTCAAAAGGTCACCTCAACCAGTCAAGGCTGCTACAGTATTTAAAGGACACGTGCCGTGTGTTATCTCAAAAGTTAAGACTGTATACCATTTCGTTTTTTTCAGTAATAATTTTCAGATGAACTACAGGAAGTCAAAAAATCAGACATCTTCAAAGAAATCAAATCTGATTGGCTATATACATAGGTTGGGTTTTGATCTACTGATTAAGCCACAAGTCTGTATATGAATTTTCCATGTGGAAGTGTATATGTCAGAGATAGATTGGCAAGTGCATTAGCGTTGAGAGTATGTAGGTGTTGTGTCTTGGGAAGTGAATGTCAAGATAGTACTGTACGTCTTCTATAGTTTCTCTCGCAATTATCTCTCTCTGTTGTGCATGTTCTTAAAAGCAAAGGCCTGTTCGGCTCTTACATAAAGTGCCTGATAGTGGCTTTCAATAAGCAGACATGGCATGTGATGAACAAACAGCTCTGTGTGCCGATGTGTGTGTGCTTGTGTGTAGCTTGATTAATGGACAAGCATGAGCTCAAATGTCAGTCAGGATGCAGGTGTGAGTTTGATAAGTCGAGCGCATCCACTGCAAAGCCTTTTCATTACACGTCTTGACACTAAGAATGGAGGCACTGGAAGGATGTGGAGGCAGATTAATAAACTGATACACTGGCATGGTAAAAAAAAAATAAGAAGTATAAATTATTAAAGGTGTGAGAATGTGAGAGGGAAACTTTAATTTTCTGTGAACAGGGAGCAAAATTGAATTTACAGTATGAAATATGAATAGACTTAAACATTGTAAAAAAAGCACATATTGTAGACAAAGAAACAAAGGACAAACTAACAAGCGAAGAGCACAAAGTGAGGCAAGGGAGCAGCCACTGAAGAGCTGGTGGAGTCTTCTTATATGGCGCGCAGATTAGTGTTAATTGGTTGTGACGGGGGAAAAGCTATTGGTTGCTCCAAAAGTCTCTAGATGACATCACCACCTAATTTAACATCACGGCGCCTCAGGTCAGCTTATCAGCTCCTCCTTGAGGTAATGAGGTTCAGAAGGAAGTTCAGAGAGGAACAAGCCTTTTCCATTGTTTGTCCTAAATTGCAGATTTCTATACCACTGCAAATAACAACACTAACACTTCTAATCGTCAACTTTTTTTTGTAAATCTTGTGTTAAAAACCATTTCTACTCCTTGGCTTTTAACTCAGTTGGAGACTCTTCACGTTTTAAGTATTGTGATTTTAAATGGAGTGTTTAGTGTTTTATTTACACACCTATCCGAACTGAGATTCGCACAAATCTTCTGATGGCTTCTCTGTGGGGGGTATTTGCATACAAATTAATAATTCAAATGAATCATTCTTTTGAACAAACAAGATTCAAAAGAACAAATCACCAAGTTTCACAAAACTTGCCAATCAATACTCACGGGACAACAGCCACACCCCCAGCTCTTTTATAATGTTTGTGTGCTTTATTGAACAACTTTTGATGGTTGTACACCAGTAATACAAGCTTGGCTGTTAATCTCGATGTTCTTTGGTGCGGTTTTCTGTCATGAGAGTGTGTATTGAGCGCCATCCATGTCTCATTCACGTCATCAAAACAGCCAGCTTTCATTGGTCGTTCTCTTGCGAAAAACCCATCTGATATGGCAGAGCTGAACTCTTTTCTGTGCGCACCAATCGCTCTGACAGATTTGTGATGTGCTTTCAGATTAAGGTATATTCACGCATGTAACTTCGCACCGAATATTTAGATAGACGTGTAGCAGCCTTAAGTTAGTCAGCAGCATAAAGCAAGAAGCCCTCTAAGATGTCCTGGTGGAGATCTGCATTGACCTTGGACCTCAGACAACACAATGAACCAACACCAGCAGATGACATAACAACCAAAACCATCAAAATGCTAGACCTCTGTCTCTCTTCTCCTCCGACTCTGGGACCTTCATTTCCAAAAGTTATGCCAGATTTTCTACTGAGAACATACCAGAGCACTCACCAGCAGGTCAGTTCTTTTTGTCTTTAGCTCAGGCGGGATGTCTCTTGTTCAAGAGAGGCTTGAATCAAAGATGTGTGATGGTTCTTGAATAACTGACTCCAGTTGCAATCCACTTTTTGTGAATCTCCCTCACATTTTTAAATTTGTTTATATAATATAAAAGTTATACTTTTGGAATGGAATTACTCTAATAAAAGCCACTTTTTCATGAGATCCTAATTATATGACCAGCTTCTGTTTCCCAGTTTTTTCACATTAACCTACCAAGCCTCATCACAAGATATAATTTGAACAGCAGAAACTATAGTTTAATCTAAATAGAATAAAATACATCAGGCATATTCAGACATCAGTGCGCAGTTAGTTAACACACATTAAACAGATGTGTTTTTAGTCTGGATTTAAATATGATTCATGTTTTTAACTCCTCTAATCTCTACTGGAAGCTGGTTCCAGCTGTGCAAAGCAAGTAACTGGAAGCAGACCTCTATTTTTCTTGTACCTGGATTATTCTCAAAAGTTTCTGTTCTCCATTAAAATGCCAATATGTTTGGATATTCTTCTCCTTTTTTCTGATGCGGAGCACAATCTTGGCATTTATCAATAAAGAAAGCCCACCAGCATACCTAAATGTAGTCCTTGCTTAATGTAAACAAAGAGATCTCACAATCTGTGACAGTACTTCTCAAATACTCTTTAATGAGTATAATTTACTTAGATCTCATTTCTGGAGAATTTTGCTGATCATATAGGTAAACTTCTTCGTATGTCCTTCAGCGCCAAGATGTCACACTAGCCATTATCTACAAAATATATCCCCATCATCTGCAGAGTCAATGAAATGTGACATTAGATGCCACGTCTCAAAGCACTCTCCACTGAACCACACAAGTTTCAACATGATATTCTCAGAACACAGAGATATATGACACTAAATGAAAGACAAAAAGAGGTGAGTGAGGGTTTTGCAGAATGCCAATTCTTCGCATTTGAGCCAAACCATGAAGGGCAGAGAAACGATTTAATGGCAGTCAACTGTGAGGAATCTGGCACCAGTGAAAGCTGGAAGGTCTCTTCCGTTCCTGTTACAATATCCTTCATGCTTTCTGGAGTATGAAATAGCACTTTTAGCCTCAAAATAATAAGAGCATAAGAGGAAGATGGCTTTGATAGTGTATAACTGGAACAGGAACACTCATGGCAATTTTTTTTTTACCAATTCCCTTCAAAATAACTACATAAACAGCAGCAAGAACATCATTATGAATTAGAAAATGGTTATAATTCATTTTGAGTCATCAAGAAAATTAATGTTTTTTTGTTTGGACTCCTTGCATAACAGGTTATAATGAAACATGATCTCTAATTATTTCTATAAACCTGAACCGAGGACCTATAATGGCTCCAATCCCAGAATGTATGGTGCTCCGCATGGCCTCTGGATTTGTTTTTGTTGAAAAACCTAATGTTTCAGGTGAAATCCTGCCTCTAATTCCACCACTCTGAGACATAATTAAGTTTTGATTGGAGAAGTGCCCAAAAAAATTGAAGGTTATTACAAAACTAAACTAGCAGGCATCTGGACACGCTTTCATGGTATGCTAATGTTGGTCTTTCAGCTCAAATATACATCATTGATTACATTACATTGAACATGCAGATTATACGGTTCGGTCAGATCTTTAATCAAAGCTGACACACTGTATGGGTTTTGAGACCTGATTAGTGCTGGCACTGTTGACTCATCCTTCAGAAAAGGTTATTCTGCTCATTTTGCAGGATGCTAATTTTGCTCTCTTGGCAGCTTTTGCCTCTGTGTGGTTTCTGGATCGCTCATGGCTCAGGTGCTCAAAAGCAATGCTGATGACCATCTGCAGAGACTTCAAACACACCACCATCTGCTTCAGATTAACACTGTCCACCAATAAACCAGCCGAGAGACAAAGAGAGAGAAACACAGAGAAGCAAACAGAGCTCTCATCAATCACTTTCACGTGTTCTTACCAATCTAATGAGACTCGCAGACACATTCTTCCACATATACAGCAGATGGCATCAACAGAATGGTATTCCCTTACCTGCTTCTTCAGAAATTCCCAAACTCTGTGTTCTTCCAGACTTTGACTTTAATCGAAAATAAAATGCTCTACGCTGTTTCATAAAGTTAGGATTTGGCAGCATGAGTTTCCATGAGTTGCACTTTTCATTTGCTGATTGATCTCGATATCATATTTCATAGGTTTACTCTTTGAAAAACTAGTTTGTAGTAATGTAAAGCAGGATGAGTGAGTATTGAAAATAGGTACTAGGCAGGGGCAGACTTACCAATAGGCAAAGGTAGGCTACAAGGGGTTGCCACTCATCCCTAGTAATAATAAAAACAGCAGCACTCCGTAAAATAAATAACTTGAAGGAAACGGTGCCTTTGCTAGCGCTTTTTAGTTTGACTGACAAAAGTCATATCCAATCAAAGTCAAGCTGTCAGTTTTTGTCGAAAACGGAAAGAGATTGTGCCATTGGAGAATCGACTACTTGGTGCTGTTTGGACGAGTCTTCTGAGGGAGTGACAGGGAAGTTTGGAGCATTTAAATACAGCACAATACGACAATACTTCAAAGTTTTACAGTTAATGCGGGAAGATAATTCATTTCATTTCAGTAATCACCTTGTTATATTCAGTAACGTTCTTGTGTAGAAACTACAGAAACAGTTCAAGGATTGCTTGTATGAACGCCGGTCATGATTGACAGAAATGTCATCCAATCAGCTCTAAGTTGTCGGTTCTCAATGGTACAATCCTTTTCCATTTTGATCGAAATTTTCTGACATTTTATTTTGTTTTTCAATTTGTATTTGTGTCTTTTACTTGTTATTTCGCCTCCATAATTGTGAATTGTTTTGCAAATTTGCCACCATAGATTTATGCGCAAGTGAGAGAGGGAGAACGCTATGTATACAAAACACAAACAAAAACTTTGACAAAACTTTTAACAGAAAATTCTTAGATTTCTAAATGCAGATAATTTCTTTATACAATTACTTTCAGGAACAGTAGTACTTTGCCCCATCAATATTACCCTGCAATTCACGACTGGTCCCTCACTGAAGTGAAGCGGATCTGAACCTGGTTAGTATCAGAATCTGAGAACACATGGGAAAACTTAATTTCCGTGAAAAGTGGAGCCAAAAGGGGGTGCTCACCCTATGGTCTCTCTGGGTCCTAGTGTCCCAGACAGTGACAGAGACACTGTCCTGTAACGTGCACCGTCCTTCAGATGAGGCGTTAACCGAGGTCTTAATGTTGCATCGAAGAGTAGGGTGCAAACTCTTGCCAATATCTGCCCTTTCCTAATGATCCCTATATTGTAAATGGGTACGTTCCTATGATTGGCTATCTATGTCTCCTGTTTACCATTATGTCTGGTGAGTTCTGGTGCAGAATGGCAGCAGTCACATCATCGAGGTGGATACTTGTAGGGAATACAGAGACAGTCCCCTCAAGATGTAAAGTGCTTGAGTGTCTAGAAAAGCACTATGTACATGTCATGAACTATTATTAATATGATTGTTACCTGAACCAAACTTAATTACTTTTGTCAAATTAAGGTCCTTTTATGTGCTTCATTTTGTATCGATTGTATCGAATATTTCAGGACAGTCTGAACAGCTTTATTCACCTTCACATGTTGTCCTGAATCTGATACATGTCCGATTATTTGTTATGTAATCTCATTCTGAAGCCAGATTACATTTATTCAACTTTAATGTCACTGCCATTGAATGGAGACAGACGTAGCATTTCTAGCCATAGACGGGAAGTTGAACAACAGTCTGGTGGAGCTGAAAGCAATCGGTGTTGTGTTTAATTTGAACGAGCACACAAAAAAAATCTGAATCATTAGCATTAAGAGCTGCATTCTGAACGTAGCCTTGGACTTCAAAAAATACGCTCTACATTTCAAACTGCCCTTATGAGAAGCAGTCAGACAATAAGTATTGTCAGAAAGTGAACAGCCTCCATCGGCTGTGTTTTATCTCTCATAAAGAAATCCCCCTACATTGCCTCATAGGATTGAATCCTATGTTACAAACAGACTTTTTTCATTTTAAACTACAATTTTGCTTTATTACTGGCCCTTCAGTCTGGATATCCTTCAGATTGAATAAACTATTGTCAAAATTCATGGCAACCATAAACTGTAATCAATCTGTCAGTATGTTCTGGCGTAAGGAAATGTTCTTTTCCTCTGGTGCCATTTCAGGTGCATTAGTCGAAATGAAAACATCTGCTCATTTTCAGATGTTAATTAGCAGTGATAAATCACTGGATGGATCGCTCCACAGAGATGAGACGTTCTGTCCTAACAACTTTAGAGTCGTCAGAGTCATCGCTTAACAAAATGATTCACTTATGGATACCCAGGGCATTGAGTTCAACCAGATTACACATTGTCGGGTAGGGTCAAATCTCAAACGCACAAGAATAATAATTGTGAATTTGTGAAGAATTGTGAAAACTGGGATTATATGGACCAAGAGCAATGACAATTCAAGGACAAAATAGATGAAAGTAAATAAATGTAATATCTCTCTGCAAGAATAACTTAATGATCCAATACAAAGCTCAAGAAGAATCACTTAACAAAATCAAAGCTGCAGGATGCTGCCTGAAATTAAACTAATGAAAGCTCTTCTTCTGCCAGTGGGTAAGATTTACCTGCTTGTACAACCCTGCTGGGCGTTCCTTTTGGCTTTGTTGGCTGTGCACAGTTGGATTTATTAGTTTATGTGAGATTCATGCAATTTTCGTCATGGAGAGAGGATTTAACATAATTAGGCTTCTTTACAGGGGCTTCTTCATTGGGGGCTTTCACCTAACCAGGACACCACTTTGTTTGTTAGTGCTCTTTTAAAGAATAAAGACATTTTTACGAGCTTATTATTAGTTTAGAAAAACTTGGGATATGCAGAAGGTTAAAAGCTTTATTTCAATATCAATATCTCAAAGGTGGTTCTGTAATCCAACTTTAAATAAGATGCTTATATGAATATAAGGTTAAAGGGATTATGAAGTGAATTTTGTTGTTTTGTTTGTTGATGCAATTTTACAGATATAGCATTGTTTTTACAGCAGTTAGCATTGTTGCTCGGTGAAAAATCATGTTTAATTCTAGCCATTTTCTGAGAAGGTCAGGTTTGGATGTAGGAGGGGCTTTTAATGAAAAATTTGCTACTGCCCTCTTGTCAATCATTAATTTTACAAATTAACAAACTCACTCTAATGGATCAATGCAAAATCCAAGTTTAATCTGACACTTTCTGCTTTTCCAAGTGAGATACTATGGCACCATAGTAATTTTTAAACAAATTATTCAAAAGTCTGATATTTTTTTCTATTCAATGTGTGAAAACATTTTAAATATTTTAAATTATTATTTTGCCAGTTTAACATAAAAACAAATGAAAATGAGAACAATAGTGCCATACACTAACTGTAATTTGATTCATTGTGAATAATTTGGACAATGAACCACTACAGCAGTTTACTGTGTGGTACTAAAAAGTATATTGTAATTAGACTAAACTATATTATACATTTACATTCGAAAACACTTCACAGATTCACTCTATTTTTGGTTGTATTGAAAATATAGATATAAGCAGTGGTGGAGAGAAATATAACACCAGTTATCCGGTGTTCTTCAGAAATGAGCTTACTGAGGAAACTGTGCTGACCTGGAGTGAAAGTGGATCAGTGATCAATAGAACCAAAACACACACTTTTCTATGGATTACTGTCCACAAAATAACACTATAAAACCAGTTATTAAAACCTAAGGCTATATTTTTTTCATTTCATGACAGTATTTTGAGATGCACACAGAAATTACCTGTGAAATCTTAATATTGTATTTCGTAACCTCTGAATATTGAAAAGTACAGCAAAACGACACGCACACACACACACGCACGCACGCACACACACATATATATAGGTCTTGGGGGTTTTGGCTTTTTTGATCAAGACCCACCCATGAGGCCATTTGACGGACATGTCAAACAACCAATTCCATGACGTTTTGCATAAGGTCATGTTTCAGAGTGTGACAATACCGTGAGACTAATATATTACACCTTACACCTGATGCTAAAACACATTAATGTGCCAGAAAATAGACCCAACATACCACCACAAATGGAACAACTTTAGAGAAGGATATGAAAGTCATAACTTCCAGCTGTTTGTACAGAAATGTGGCTCATTGATGTGTGTGCAAATCTCCCTAAAATCCCTAAAGAAATCCATCCAAGGGTTGAAGCCTGTTTGAAACTCACTGTAAATGTTGTCAAATACTGAGGCCCTCGCATTAATTATGGTAATTTCACCCTCTCCATGTCCTGTTGGAAACACAATAGAATTACACAATAGAATTGCTCATGAGAAGCCATGACTTTGAATATCTGCGGTAGTTTAGATCAGGGGTGTCCAAAGTCGGTCCTGGAGAGTCACTGTCCTGCACATTTTAGTTGCAACCCTGCTGTAGTATGCATACTACTCTACTTCAGCCAATCAGAGGACCATAATTAGTGCCACAGGTGCGTTTCATGATGGTTGAACCAAAAATGTGCAGAGCTCCGGCTCTCTAGGACCGACTTTGGACACTCCTGGTTTAGATTATAAAGAAACACACAACTCTGTTTATTTACTCCCATCGAAAGGTCCTTTAAGAACTGAGTAGCTAAATTTTATTTATGGAGAGAATGCACCGGCAGGTCTACCAATACATACCAAATCAAAACTAGTTATTTTGCTCCAGACAGTTTTTCAACGAGGATCAGTAAAAAACAGGATGTGCAATGAAGTTGCGACTGAAACTTGGATCTGTTATTTGACAAAATAATAATTTGAGGTGCGTTTGTGAGGTAAAAATTGTGTGTTTTTTTACACAATACAGAAATATAAACTTAGATTGTTTTAGGCTTTAAATATATATCCTAAAAACAAATTCACAAGTCCTTTTCATAGGCTTTTTGTAAATTTGTAAATCTGGCACAGATTTTACTGTAAAGAACTTGTGCAAGTTCTTCTCAAAGCAAGTTTCGTTAGATGTTTTGGGGGGTTTTCTTTCTCCCAATGAACCTGACTGAAGGAGTTCAACAGAGGATTCCACTTCAAAACACAATGAAAGCAGAAAGAACAAAAGAGAGACTAACAGCATTCAATTCAATCTGCAGCTCATGATTTTTTATTCTTTCCGCAGGAAGCTGTGAGAGTTTATTGACCAAGACAAATGAAATCCAGATGATTTTATGATTGCGTTAAATAATCAGAGTAGGAAATAGTTTAGGTATGACAGAAAAACATTTGAATGAAATTATCTCTGACTTTCACTGAGAGCATCACTGGTTTCCTCTTGTTTGCTCTGAGAAAATGCCAATATACTCTCAAACCACACTTGTTTGCAGTTTGGGAATGCAAGCCAACATTCCAGTTTCATTTGAGGTCAAAGTGATTCACACTATAGAAAACTTGAGCACCATTTCTCTTGCTATAAATCTCCGTTCAACATCCTTCAGCGCTTCAAACTGAGTTCATGTGGAAACAATTGAATCGTCTTGTTTGGCACAAGAGACCTCTCAGCTTTTTTTTTTTAGTTATATGTTTCTCTTGTTTTGGTTTAAACAGAATGCCATTTGGAATGTGATTGGTTCATCTTCCGACAATGACTTCTGGAAAGATTTATCATACATGTAAATTAAACTTTAAGTTAAGGTGGAGAAAGTATTAGTATAATGTTAATACATTAGTATTTCAGAATTTATATTCATACCTCAATTTTTTTTGTAGGAACACACCACACATGTTTTTTTTTTCAGCTTTGCCTTACTTAGACTGCATGGTTTTGACAAGGTAAGTGACAGAGGTTTGTGATTGAGGTGAACGTGTGAGTTTTCCACATTTAGGTGTTCAGAATGCTTATTTTAACTTTAATTTCTGTATGATGTGATGGGTCTACAGTAGTTGCGCTCTAAATGTTTTAGTGGTAATTGTACCTTCTTTCTACCAATCTTGAACTTGTGACATTTTATATAATTCTGCGTCAACTGTGATTAAGCACACCCTCAATAAATCCAGGCCCATATTTTAATATTGAACCAGCAGCCACCTGTGATACCAGTGATGAAGGTAACAGAGAAAAACACTTTATCTGCACAGACAGACAGACAGACATGTGTCCGGTGAATCAAGCCATCACTCCTCGAGTGTGCGTTTGTTTGAGTTCAGCATGTCGTAGCAGTCCTCGGGCTGGGAGGAGGCGGGTGTAAATCAGGTGTGAGCTTCACAGCTAGTCATTAGTTCCTCATAGAGAACAACTGTTTCAGAGCAGGTCATACATTCCTCTGCCCTTCAGCCCTCACGACTCCATCAATATTTCTCAGTTCTCTTCTCTCTCTCAGCACTCAGCTTCACATCACATCTGGAGCAGTGTAATTGCCCTGTAATATTCTGACAAACACACTTTGAACATCCGTTGATAACTCAATCCTTTATGTTTTCTCCATGACACTTGTTTTGATCATTCAATCCGCTACTCCTTAGCTAAAGCACCTTCAAACCTGCCTGTACAAATGCTACAGTGTCCTCCGGGTACCACAGATTCCCCTACAGTTCAACAACATGCTTCAGGTGAATTGAAAACATTAAGTTGCAAGGGGATGTGAGCAAAAGTGCCCTGCAATGGACTGTCTATAGGTAACACTGGCTTTCTCCTAATGTGTGGAATACAACTTTTTTTTTTTTTTTTTTGAGGAATACAACTTAATAACCGAACAGAACAATGCATGCTCCAGCTGTGACTGACCTGAAATCAAACATCATTGACTATGGGATTTGAGAACCGGTGACATCAAAATCTGCCTGAAAACATAGGGTGTGTTTTCCAAAAAAAGATTTCCACACCACCCTCTGATATTCATAAATATAGTTCTGGTGTAATACTAGTTCTTCCAACTGAAATATTACTAGTCAACGATTTCAGTTCTATGGCACGAATCAGGTGAGTTTCTCTGTTTTGGCCCGGTTCTCCAGTATGTTATGTGTGTTAAATAAATGATAAAGCTTCAAAATATCTGAAAAATTCATTAGTTTTGTTAACAAAGGGACAGAGTGAACAATCTTATAAACTCAGTGACATGGCTGAGAATAATTGATAAGAAACCAGAACATCAGGGCACATTTCTATAGATTTACCAGAACTGAAGCCCACTACCATCTCCACTGTTCGGAGGATGTTGAGCTGAAGGTTGTTTAGACTGCCCCAGAGATCCAGCTGCTACACTTGCTGTCTGTGCTCAGACTCCTCACCATCCTGGATCAGACCAATGATGGTGGTATAGTCTGCAAACATGAGGAGCTTTACAGAGGTGTAGTGCGAGGTGCGGTTGTTGGTGTAGAGGGAGAAGAGCAGTGGAAAGAGAACATACCCCTGAGGGGCGCCAGTGCTGGTGGTACGGGTGCATGATGTGAACTCCCCCATCCTCACAAGCTGTTGTCTGTCTGTCAGGAAGCTTGTTTATGAGTGTTTACGTAAATTTATGTTTTTTTTCTCTTTACATGTTTATATGAGCAATGTTTGAACTTTGAATATTTGTTTGAATGAATTAGGCTAAAAAAATGTTTCTTGTGGCATCATGGGGAGAGTGCTATGGGAGAACAGGGTCCTGGGGTATACTGTTAGGTGCCATTTTGTATTTGGTTGTCAGTAACACAAAAATGGATCGCATTGCCTCTTTCTCCAGTTATCTGTTAATTTTTGTAGTTTTAACAATTGTCAAGGATGTAATTGTCAAAGAGTTTGCTAATTCACACCCACCTGAGACTCCTGCATCATCTGAATTTTATCAATCTCATCTGTGATTATCCAATAGTGGCCATCTTGGATGCTCTCTATAAGGAATATATCAACCACACTAAAAAAATGAATCGTTGAATCAACACACTAAAGTTATGACACACATTTCCACACAATTTATTCATATTATCCCATGTTATTTTGAGTAGATTGAATGAAATTGAATAACTCTATTTCATCCAGTAATATCAAATCATTTTAAATTAAATTATATTATGCAATTAATTTGTACACAATTTAATCTAGTTGGATCAACTTAATATAACTATGGCACATTTACTAAAAACCGAATTGGTATCTCAACATATTTTAGGCAGATTGAGCCAACAAGATCAAAAAATTTTCATTTGAATTATATTGTGAACTTAACTTGTACACAATTTAATTGGATCAACATATTATAAGCATGGCACGCTATTTCCACAACAGACTTTAGACTAAATGAACCACAGAGCAAATTTCACATTGAGCCAAAATATTTTCACCAAACAGCAGTTTAATCTACAAACAAACCCAATGATCTCAATGAAAACGTGTTCAGTTTTAATTACAATTTAAAACCACCAAACTAATTTTGAAGAGCTAGCAGCTATGCCAACGGCAGAACTGGAGAGCAGACAGGGACTGAATGTGAGATGCCAATATTAAAGGGAGAGAGAGGCAGGTTCTCCTGATGAGCCTCTGACCATCCCCCATCTCAATTGACATTCACATGGAGATCCTCTATTTTATCAAGTAATTGACTCAATTATTTTATGGTAAAACAACTAATAAGAACTGAATTAAGGAATTGTAAGTACCCTTTGATTAACTCAGACTGATTCAAAATAACAACGTAGATACAATAAGCTGATTAATTTAATTTGTTTCAAAATATTGTATTTGATTTAATCAAACAACACTCGGCTCTCTTGCAGCACTCACCGTTTATTTCCCTGGACACAGTTCTCCTATTCTCACTTTTAGACTCTTTTGTGTGTTTTAATCACTGATCTCCATCTCCGTCTGCGTCATTTCTGCTCTACCTATTCTGTGCTGTGTTCCATGTTCATCTGCTTTGCAAACCTACTTCTCCAATCTTAAAGAAAAGTGTGTTATTTGTTGTCTTTCAATAAATGTTTGTGCACTCTCCCCTCCTTTTTGAACATAAAAATGAAGAAAAAAACGCAATTTAGGTGGTTTTACTAAATAATCGCAAAAAAAACAAAACAAAAAACTAGTCAGTAAAAAGGGCTGTAGGGTTTCCTGGGATAAAGGAAGGCAGGGGCAGAATAAGTGCCCATTGAAAGTGAGCCTCTGGCATAGCAGATGAGGGCAATATACGGTCGGCTACGAACTATGGTCCTTTTGGGTGGGGATGAAGCCTCAAGCATGCTGCTTCATTACTCCTTTGTTCTTTCACCCTACAGTCATGAGGTGGCTAGCACCATATTAGCTTTCTAGGAAGCATTATGGGGCAGAACTAATGAGCTGCACGTGCCAACAATTCCCATACCGGGTACTTATATGGCACAATGCTAAGTATCCTGCTCTCTTAGTTGCCATAACATGATTAGAGGTGGGGTTCACCAATCCACTGCTGACTTTATGAACCAACATTTTAAGCAGGGTTAGGGGCTGCTGTTATCTGAAGATGTCCTGATGACTATTTTGAATCAATACATATAAAAGGTACTAGGGTGGTTTGCTACCAAGGATCTGCAACTCTAAATCTGAGGTCATGGTTTTCAAAAGAGAAAAGGGAAACCTGCTCTACCAAGGTTGGAGGAGAGCTTGTTTCTTGAGTGGCTGGATTCAAGTATCTGCGGGTCTCATTCCCAAGTGAATTTGTCAGCATTGCAAATGGATCTGTGCAATAACAACTGTAATGTAATTGATTTATCCACTTTTTGGTGAAGAAGGAGCTGAATCTGAAGTCATCACTTTGAATACTACACAATATCTGTCCCTACTTAAACCTTGAGTCATGACAAAAAAATCTCTGACACAAGCATCCGAATGAGTTGCTTACAGAGATGAGTGCTCCGTAAAGATGTAGATGTGCTTCCATTTTAAGAGGAGCCAGTTGGGTGGCTCATGGATCTTTTCCTGGTGGTTCTGGTTGGCTTTCTAAGGAAGGTGTTGTGGACATTTTCAGCTGTAAAGAGGCCCAGGTAAGACTAACAGAGACTATGGAAGGAGTCAGGCCTGGACATATTCCTTTTTGACTGGTAGACATGGAGAAATGTTTAGGAAAGTGGGATGTCTGGGCATCTGCCTGACTCAGATAAAGTGCTTTCAACTGATTGATTTACAGATAAATGCAAAGACCTGATTCAAGCACAGTCTCATATTTAAGAGCAAATAAGAGGAAGAAAAATAGAATTTGAAAATCTAACATATTATTTCCCATTTGATTATTAAATGAATATAAACTGCAGTTCTCCGTATACTAGTAAATTCTGACTTTTAGGAAAGGCACGTGGATATTATCCATCAGAGTCTGATCTGTCATGTTCGAGTCTCTCTCCTTTGAGAGGCAAGAGCCATGACCTGCCTGGCCTGGAATCTGATGGTCTTAGTCCATAACGAGCTCAGCCACAGGAGGCCGTTTTGGGAGAGAACAGATAACTTTCTGCTTGTCTTGGCAGTAGGCAAAGGAAGAGAGTACGACTTCACTTAAATCTTTAGCGCTGATAAATGAGCTCAGCATCATCCCGAAACAGTCATTTACTGTTCACTCCTCTCAACATGAGGTTGTCACTGCACTGCGCTGAATTGCACAGAAAGGTCTTGTTCTCAACCCAGAGCAAAGACAATGATCCCAGGATTTCTGGCATGACTGCAGGCGTTATGTTTAATGGTGTGAAGTGGTAATTATTAAGAAGTTCACTAGAATTCTTAATACATCAATGCAGAAACTAAAGGGACAGTTTATATAAAAGCAAATCTGGTCAATAAAGAAGTACATTTCCTAATTTTTTTAAATTTAGATTTCATACACGAAAAACATAAACAAACCCATGTCTTATTTCAAATAAAGGGTTTTCTTATGGTTATTTGTGTAAAAATTGGTCTAAGTGTATTTTTGACTGATAACTGTTATTTACCCTGTAACTGTAATAACACTTATTAGTTTTTTTCTTAGTTCATTCTGGGGACTTCCATTAAAGTCCTTCAAATAATGTCCCCAAAAAAAGTACCACTATCTCGAAACGTACTGTAAATATTATTACACAACAACCCAACAAATCGACCAGAAAGCATCCAGGAAAATGAACGTCCTGAACGTCTGTTAAAGTCAAATCTTCAATGAACTTAAGATTGTAACCTTCTTGGCCTATCCTTGGACTGTAAGATAGAGAACATGGAATTTTGTTCACATTCACAGAGGTCCTCCAAATAAAATCCCCAAAACCTTTAAAGAACTCAACATCAGAACCATCTTGGAATGTCCTGGAATGGTATTTGACAAAATGCTGCGAACCTTAATAGCCGGCACTTTGGAAACATCCTTATTGTTCTACAAAGGGCCTTCAAATAACCTCCCCGAAACCTAAATTTTTTTTTACCTTTTCAGAATGTTCCAGGAATGTAACCAGACAATATCCTCTAAAAAATGTCTACCCAAATTTTCCAGGAACCCATTGTGATCCTCATTTTGACGTTGTAAAATTGTTTACTGGACAACATGCTTTACAATAAAGCAGACAATGTTTCAGAAATATTTTGTGTACCTAGGAATGTTCAATTCACACTTCTGAAAAAAAAATCCCCAACATTCATGAATTAAGAACAAATGATAATTTTGGGTTGAACTCTTCATGAAGAAAAGCAAGCAATGAGCACATGTGTATATGACCTGCTGACCTTTACGTCCCAGCAGGAGTCCAATGTACTATCATCATACATGTGAGAAATCCCCATGGAGACCATGCCTGACCTTCAAAACACCAGCACACATGCTTTAGCTGCTGAGGTTATCTAAGGCCTGTCCCTAGTATAGAGTCTGCAAGGATTTCAGCCGCCATTTGATCTGATTTGAAGAGTGGTGTCCATCATTTTAAATATGAAACACCGAGTGGGAGATGCAAATTAGGCTGGAGAACAACAATGAGTTAAATTATAGACTAATTGTGTGGTAATTTGGGAGATAAGTACCCTGACCTTTTCATCTATTTTAAATCACAAATATTGAACTGAAAAAATCTGATATAATTGCAGAAAGGGCAAAGTAAAATTTAGGGGGGGTGAAGAAGAAGAGCAAATCAAGGTCGACAACTGAAAACAGTTAATTAAGAGGCAGATTCTTGAAATTTCTGCATAATACGTTTTACTAGTTGCTATCTGTGCGCCTTTCTCAAAAATACCTCAGCACCGCAGACAAGCAAATCTAGGGCACAATTTATGTTCAAAATAAAATCAAATAATCAGAATCTTCACCGTGTCATCACAAAAACAGTTTCAGCCTCCCTTTTTTCAGTGCTAAAATAAAACACAGTGCTTCCTGAATAAAACATTTATGAATAAAAATTATGGTGCCTGCATTCGGTGCATTCATAGTTTTGGATGATACTTTTAGGATTTTAAATTCGATTTTTTTTTTTACAATATTATTTCAGGTTGTCTGAACAAGTCAAAAACAGTTTAGCAAAATATGTTGAAGATCTATAACTGTATTCACATCAAACAGGGGTTTCAGAATAACCACAAGTTTACTTGTTACAAGTTTTTTTTCACTAAGAAACCTGCTGCTGTAACCAACTTAGGTTGGTTAACCAACACAGGTTAAAACATGTCTGTGTTAAAAAAAATCTTATAATATGGAATTAAATTTACCTGTTCCCTCAAGGGTTCTCAAAAGATTTGTGCAGCAAGGTTCTGTGTTCAAAACCACTCCTTTAAGTGATGCTCATCGCAGCTGTTGGGAGTAAGCCCAAACTCTGTTGTGATTGGATGATGTGTGCAGAGTGGATAGGAAGAAGCCAATCAAACGTGATCTAGTGAGAACGACATGGATATCAAGTCTTCTGACAGATAACTGCTCCAAATCAAAAGACAGACTTGTTTGACTGAGCTCTGATGAGAAATCTGAGTTCACTTGAATAAAATCATCTTTGTGAGTGGAATCTAAGGAGGGATTTGCATAGGGAAAAAAGGAGAGTTTGTAAAGGCCGCAAAGTACCAAGAGCGTAATCACTGGAGTCAGGTGTGTTCAGTTAAGGTTGGAGCAAAACTATGCGGGACTGTGGGCCTCCACGAATTGAGTGTGAGATCTCTGAATTAAATGTTGATTTTTTTTTCAGTGACTCTTCTTTTTAAAAGCTACTAAACATGCGGTGTACTTTCAAAATGTTGTACACCAGATGAAAGACAATTCTTTTGAAAAAAAATTATTATTATAATTTTTTTTTAAGATTTTACGAATGTGAATAGCACTGTTTTCATGTAGGAGCAGGAATCTGGCTTGTCAATGGATCATTTTTAGTCGGCTCAATTTTTGTTGAAAAGTTGTTGACTGAATTCATATTTTCTTAAGTAAATTAAGATTTTTTTGTATCAGTCTGTGTCATAGTGATTTGTTGAGTCTCTTAAAAAATGGTAATCGAATCAGTTTTGTGAAGAAAAAACTGACTTAAAGTAAAACTTCTGTGGAACATTTTGCCCAACAATTGTGTGTTGTGAAGGGCATTTTTTAGAATGTACACGCCACTAAACACTTTGTTTTTGTGAGTTTTGCACAAAGATTACATCACTATTGTTTACTTTTGGGTTTGCATGCACATTTATGCGATGTATGTACAGTGTCCATGATAACATTAATGGACATATGCATTACATTTACATTAACGGATTTTTGTCCAATTTGACTTACAGTTGGGGAGAGACAATATACAATTTGTTATACTGTCAAGGTCTAACTCAGTTCGCTCGTAGCTGAATTATATCAGCTAATCAATCAACCATAGCAGGAAAAAAATAATGAGAAAAGAGGAAACAGCAATTTAGTGTATTCAGAATTATTCAAATTTTTACGTCAAACCAAAACAAATACTGCAAACACTGCAGTGTGAAAGACTGAGTGAGTGAGACTTACCACAAATCAATATAAATGAACAGAAGTGCATTAACTAGAAATCAACTAATTTTATTGAAACATTTCAAATAATGACGTAAATCATTTCAAATAATGGCATGTCTACAGTAAAGCACATTGTAAAACATACAAAAATAATGCATTTGACTTCAGTGAAACATAAATGCTTGGTTTAAATTGTTATTTCCAACAAGGAATCATTGCATATTACGCTAAGGCATGCACAATCTCATGTACAAAACATATAAATATTTACATACATTCAACATGAATGCAATTCTCTTCTTGGTTCAAATTAAAGCGCAAATAACCAAAACAACAATATGAAAATGTAGGCACTGCCATTTTGAGAATGAAAAAAAGTAGCATCCTCCATAGAAGACGAGTCCCTCTAAAAGTGACGAAAGTTCCTAACCTACAAAATTATTTTTTAAGATGTTTAAAAGATTCACTTTTGGTTGTGAAAGTACTGCTGGTTAATATTCCTGTTATGACTTTAGGGGAGTCTCCTGGGGAAATGTCCCCCATACGGTCCTCTGTTGCTCATACAATAACACCCCCCTAAACTTTAAAGTATTCAACTTTGTGTCATTCCCAGAAACTTATAAACAACGTTCCTAACAAAAATGGGGCATTCTTTGACAATTTCTAGGAATATACAATCTATTGGGCTTTATATAGACCAGCGGTTCCCAAACTATGTTACGCGGTATGACCTGGTCATTTCTGTGTGTTTGTATTCCTTCCTGTTAAATCTAGTATAGGTGTAAAATATAATAAAACATGTTAATCTTGTGGGTGTCATGGTGGCGCAGTGGGTAGCACGATCGTCTCACAGCAAGGTCACTGGTTCGAGCCTCGGCTGGGTCATTTGGCATTTATGTGTGGAGTTTATATATTCTTAGTTCACGTGGGTTTACTCCGAGTGCTCCGGTTTCCCTACAAGTCCAACAACATGCTGTACAAAACAAAAATTGCATACGAGTAAGAGTGTGTATGGATATTTCCCGGTGGTGAGTTGCAGCTGGAAGGGCATCCGCTGCCTAAAACATATGCTAGATGAGTTGGTGGTTCATTCTGCTGTGGCAACTAAGCCGAAAAGAAGATGAATGAATGTGCTAAGCATAACTATAGCTGAATATCTCCCATGAGCAGTTCGCGGAGCGATTGCATCATTGAAAACATGATACCAAGAGTCAAGAGGTGAAGAAAAATGGAATGAAACTAGAAGCTTTATACCTTGAAAGTCTTTGCATAGAATTGACTAAGTCCCACACAATTGGGGATAAGCTTGGTTTACGTTTAGCCAAGGATTGACACGCAATATCGGTAAAAAAAAAAAAAAAGGCCACATCCACATAGTTTTTTTTTACCCTATTCACAAAAAATTCACATCCACACAAACACTTGTCAGAAAAAACCCAGTCCTTATAAAAACTATGGATGTCTCAACCCTGAAATTATTTGAGCCAATCAGAATCTTCTGTCAGCTCTGAAGCATATCGATTTTTATCAGATTGGAACATCTGCTAAATAATAATTTACTCTACACGGCCACACCAGATGACAGCCCAAAACACACCTAAACAACCAAAAATGGCACATACACTAAAAATAACTGTAAAGGTTTATCACAGTATTCAAATCTTTGAAATAAAATTAAACTTTGCTCTTTGTCTCATTCAAACTATTTAATTTGTTCTAAATGGAAAAAAAGGTATCGTTGGTAATGAAAAAACAGCTCACACAAAGATAGTAACAACATCTTTGATAAACGAAAATAACAAAACAACTATTTTTATAACTCTTCCATTTTTCTGAGGGTCGATCGGTTCTTGTCTAAAATCGGTGCTCTTTACATCTGCATCAGATGAGCTTCAACATATTGTTGCGCGTTTGTTCTGTGGTTAAATATGAAAAAAAAAAAAATATATATATATATATATGTTAAGTGTGCTTATAGTCCTGTACAGCTCAGAGAGTAAGTTTAACACAAAAAAAAACAATGCTCATACGTTCGCTCCCTCCACCATTAGCCTTAGAGCTTTGTAAGCAAAATCAGCCGCATGGATCGCAAACTTTATAGGGTAACCCTTTCAAACAACACTGTGTCACAAAGAATAAAAAACATGGCTAACAACTGTAAAAATACTCAGAGTGCATTAAAACAGCAGATATTTTGTCATCCAACTTGATACTTATTTTCATTTAAAGCAGTGTAGTCTTAATATTCAGGAGGTATAGACTTTAGTGTTGTTAAAATTAATATTTTTTTTTATCAGCAATAATATTGAACTGTACATGCACAAAACTGGAATAGCTAGAAGGTCTATATTTTGTGGCTATACTGTATTTGTGTATTTTAATGTTGCTCATTATGTTGGTACTTGAGAACCAGAATTTTGGTACTTGGTGCAAAAAGTTTGGGAACCACTGATATAAACAGATAAAAACTTATTCTAAAATTTCTAGGTGTCAGAGAAAAGAAAATCTGATCTAATTGCTTTTTATATCTAAGGGGATAACATTTAACAACATTTAACATTAACAACTAACATTTAAAAGCCACTCCTTGTTAACAAGAAAAGGAAATTTGTCCAAGAACATGTGGTGCTTGTGTTATATGTGTGCACAGCGAAACTTATTTCATTTGAAACATTAACAAAGGTTTTTAACATGAATACTTGCAATTTTTTTAAATAATTTAAGTAACCAACTACCAATCCAATCCAAATGGATAGTAGAAGCTGTTTTAAGAATCATAAAAATAGTGGACAAGAAGTCCTGTTTAGAAAAAGTAAACTCTCCGAAGCTTATTTGAGGAAATGTAGATCAAAGTAAGATTTCACTTATTTGTAGGCTTATATAAGGTTCAGTATAATCAAACCTGTGAGGGGATGGGTAATATCCTTCTGGACATTTGGTTTCGAGTTCATTTAATCCAAGTGCAATGTCTCTTACAACTCCCACCCTTCAAACAATTGGCACCTCTCTGGCACCTCTAGTGGTGGCGCCTGTTCCTGCTTTTTCGAAGCTCTTGAACGTGTTTCCATTTGCCCCTCTGCTTCTGCTTCTTCTCTCTATGCCACACAGTCTCACAATACTCATCCAGAGAGCGTGACGGGCCACTAAGCAACCGCAAATAATCCTTATACATCTGACGGGGTTCGCTGGCAGCAGGGATTTCTGGTGATTCGTGAACTGCAGGCACTTGTGTGTTTATTTGTCCAGACTCCAGAACATGAAGAGAAACTTGGAGAAGGGTTCGGGTGAAGCTGTGCTCCTGAGATGAGCAGAAGTATGAGCCAGTATCGCTTCGCTGGAGCCAACGTATCAGCAGACCACGCTCTGTGATCAGCACGCGGTCGTTTGATTTGATCTGAAACAAACATAAATCTTTCATAAACATAAACGGCGAGTCACCACACTGATTTAATCAAAGCCAGACAGCAAAATTATCCATCATTTGCAGGGTTTATTCCCATAAATCATTCCGCTCAGAAGCACACAGCAAGACTCCAGTCAGGTCAGAGATCAGCCTTTAACCTCTGTGCTCCACTTCCTGCTGACCCCACATTACACACTTCTGATTGGTCATTAGAGTCTTATTAGGAAAATTAGACAAGTTGGCCACATGTTAACGCTAATATGAGAAGAAGAAGAAATGGAAGCAGAGTAATGTCATGGCCTTTGTCTTGTGATTTGAGGTGTTTTTGCAATCTATTCCGCTGATCTATGTCTAAAGACGTCCACTCACTTGTGACCTTTGTGACATGAGAAGGGCTCAGGAGTTCCAGAGATTACAAATTAGACTGAACATGCAGTAAAAAATTGAATCCAGAAACTGGTTGAAGAAACCTGTGTTTTAATGTTTTTTTATGAACGTTAAGCCAAACCAAAATCACAGTTTTTTATTCCATTTCAAATTATAGTTTTTTTTGTTTGTTAACAGATAATATGATTGTATTATTTTTGATTATGCAATTGCTTTGCATTTCAACCAAACCGACATATAGTTACAGATGAGACGAGCTTCAGAGGTGGTGTTAGAGTAATCTCTGTTTCTCAAACATACTTTGTGTTTTTATTCCCACCCATGAATGCAAAAGACATACAGTTTTTTTTTAGCAAACTCTGCGCTCCTCTCAGAAATCCTATCAACTGTTTTTCTGAGATAACTTCTAAAACTCATATCTTTTAAAGGAGCAGGGCGATGAGCAAACTTCAACAGACGTTCATGTTTATTTGAAGCCCATAGATCACAGTAGGGATGTAGCTCCGGACCCAAACTACACATGTTTTAGAAAAAGGTTGGAGTTGGTCGTTCTGTAACCAGGCGGTTCGATCCCCGCTAGGGCCATTCTGGCTTCGTGGCCCTGCACAAGCCACTTCACCCACATTGCTCAGTATGGATGTGTGTGACTAATGGAGTGTGTTTGATGGTGGTCAGGAGGCCATATGTGCAGAATGGGAGCCACATCCTGTCAGACTGTCCCAGGGCAGCTGAGAGCTACCAAGGTAGCTTATCAGCATCGAAGTGTGAATGTGGAGTGAATGAATAATGGTCTGATAATTGTAAAGCGTCTTTGAGTGTCTACAAAAGTGCTATATAATTCCAAGGCATTATTATTATTATTATTATATACTGCTTTTTATCAGTACATACTGCTTATACAACATTCGACGTTCACATTTTCTTGCAATAGTAAGCACATTTCAGATAATAATAATCATGTTGCTAATGAATCATCATATTTCTTGTGCTGACAGTTCTATTCAACCTCTGAGATAACAATGT
The DNA here is from genome assembly GCA_900490495.1 of Danionella dracula. Taxonomy (NCBI): domain Eukaryota; kingdom Metazoa; phylum Chordata; class Actinopteri; order Cypriniformes; family Danionidae; genus Danionella; species Danionella dracula. The sequence continues at coordinate 10,650,832 of UELW01000556.1, forward strand.
TCTTGAGAAAGTCAGTCAAAGGTTAATTTACGCAAGATTAATGTAAATTAAATAAACTCAAACTGTAAATAATGAAAATGTTGTACTATCTGAGTGTATTGATATCAGCGAGATCTACTAAACTGATCTAGATATCAGTCTAGATCTACTAAAGACTATATCTATTAACAGGTATCTTGAGTCATGGTACACAGTAAAATCTAGAGAGTCAAATTTACTCTGTTCTGAGTCTATTTGAAAACTAATAAATTCAATATTTTTACACTGAGAACAAAATCAACAAAAAAAAACTCTTGTGAATTTTGTAGCACAAAATTTGTTTAGACAATTTTACTCAATTTTAGTGTTTATGTACTCTATCCAAAGAAAGACCAAATACATTCTTAATATTTTTTTTTAGCTTTTTCCCTTGTTTAAGATGTCAAGAGCCTTTCCTGTGTTTCTAAGATAGCAGATGAAATGAATGATGACCTCACTAACTGAAAAAGACTTGTTCTCTTCTCTGATATGGGCTATTACTGAGTCTACCAGATAGGAACTACTAAACATAGAAACGAGAAGATCATGTATCAACTGGGTGTTTTGTTATATCAGACTGCAAATGCTCATGACAAAAAGGTCATAGGAGAGAAAAGCTAATACCGGACAACTAGGAAGAAGAGGTACACTTTCATTGATTGACAAAAGATTTAAGGAAGAGACAGGATTCAAACACAGACTTATCTGATCAAAGAAACAGGTGAACTTAATAAAGATAATGACAAGAGGGAGATATAAACAAGGATGATGGCATGATTGAATTCAAATGACTAGTTATGAAAACAAACAAAAACACAATAATTATGTGCACATTTAAAAGCTAAAGCCAAATAATTAGGTATCTCATGCAGATGTGTTCTGAATTAGCAGCATGTCAAAAGTCTTCAAAGTATGTTTCTGTAATCGCATTAATTTAAACTGGGTTTACACTCACAGTCAAGAATATCATATATGTGGATTGGAACATCTACCTATTAACCCATTCTCAAGTGGCTTTGCCATCTGTGCTGTTCTCTCAGTTTCTCCATTTCCTGATCTTTATCCTTTACTGTCTTTTTCCCTGTTTTCTGTGATTTTTAGCCAGCTGATTTCTTCAGAACGTCACGCTGTTGTCATGGCTTAAATAAATACAGCTGTCGGTTACAGAGATGAGGGAAAGAAAGCTTCAAAGAATACTGGATCTCTTTAAAACACACACACACAAACAAATACCATCTACCATAAAAAAGAAGGGGTCTGAAATGTGCTGGAGTAGTTTTTGCAAAACAAATCTTTAGATTTGCTGCTCAAAGTTGGTGTTTTTATAGTGTTAGAAAGTGCATCTCTTTATCAGCCTCAGACATCACCTCAGCGGAACGCTAGCTAAACTTCTGATGAGTTTGGTATGGAAAGATGGAAACACTTCAAGAATTCTGAAGAACCACAAGTTTAATTGGTTAAAGTTGTCTGGAGTTCCAGTAGTAGCAAGTGTTTTATTTTCTTTCCGTCTGGAAACAACATGGATCAAGAACTTTGAATATCCATCATGTCTATTGAAAATGCGGGATTTTAAAGAACAACTAAACATTGAATTGGATAAATATGCGAAGGGTGTCAGTGCTTTTTTCATAAGAGGGAAAGAGATGGAAAGATAGATAGAAAGGTAGAAAGAGAGCTATATTTAAAGAGAGAGATAGAAAGAGAGAGAGATATCAAAATATGCTAAATGTAAACCTTAAAAAAATATTGAGCTTTACCTCATGCTCTGGAGCTTCATAAACTGCTTAATGTATTTCTTCCCTAGACTTTTTGTGATATAAGACATGATAAAAGAATTCCTATTACTATGTTCAATCTTGATATTTTTAATTTAGGCCCAACCATCTCACAACAAATTACATTTCCTACTTTAAGTTTAACAGTGTTGGTTAAATCCAGCTATCAGGTATTTGGTTCTTGGGTAATTTAAATGCATACTAAACAAACTCTGAAGTAACATCATATCACTTATTTAACAATTTACCTATATTTACAATATAAAACTGATATTTGTTAAGAATTGAAATTGTTTTTCACACACAAAAACACCCAAGAAATCATAAAATGAAATTGAAATTAAAGTTTCCAAACAGTAAATTAAAGCAGAAACTGAATTTGCTTTTTAGATGACTCAACAACAAAAAAACTTGTACATAAAATTTTTTTTTATTTTGTAAAAATAAAATTAGATCAGAACTGCCTAAAGAATTCCTCACATTATGTTATCACAAGTAGAGCGTGTGTTTACTCTTCTTGCACAAACATTCACACGAGCGCAGAAAGTTTATTTTTCTTCAATCTGTGACTATTATCTTTTTACAAGGTGAAGTGTTGGGTGATATTTTAAGATTTGTCAACATGAGTGAGACTGTTGTGTGTTAGTCGCAGGTGTTTTGAGCAGCTGGGCAGTAGGGAGTCATTTGTTCTGTGGGAAAAACAGGAGAAAGAAAGCACTAGGAGAAAAGCAGGAAGGGAAACAATTGCTTCGTAGCAGGTCCAATGGTAACTGCAGGAACTTCTCAAATTTCATAGACCATCATGTGACATTAGTGCAGTGATTTGACCTTGTGATGTTAAACCTCCCCAGACATTCCCCTTTAGTGTTCTTTCTCTCTCACACACACTCGCGCATGCTCCTCTTGGGATTAATTGTTGTGAAGTTGGATCAATAGAAGGATATGCTGATCTACCTCTCTGGGGCTTAGGCCATGCCCCGTCGATTCATCAATGCTAGTAAAGACGCGCGTCACATACACACCACAAGGTTGAGCTGACCTCTGTATCAGCGATCTGAACTATACACAATACCATTCTTAAGTGGTTCACACAGTCTGCACCAAAACATCCAATTAAGAGACTTAAATATCTGAAAAAAACACCCATTTTAATACAGGAATAAATATCCTGGATAATAAAAAATTTGGAATATTTGTTTATGAGGCTTTTCTCTTTCACAACCTACTCTGGGACACTCCAAGAATTTTGAATAACCATTCTTAGATCTCAGTGGTATCAAAAAACCCCGATTCTCAACTTCTAGACAGAGAGACCAAACTCCTCATCATCAACTACAAAGTCCTCTGTTGTTCTAATTCAGACACAGTCATGATGTACTCCTAAAAACTCACTGAGAATACACCGAGTAGATGTGTGGAAGTGTTGTCAAGTCCTCAGTAAGAATAGTTGCTATTGGTTGCTCCAAAATTCAATGTCATCATTCCATAGATGACATTGTTGCCTAATTTGCAAAAATACTGCCTGACACGAAAGCCTTTTTTATTTTTAAAGACAACATAATTGTATTATATAATGCTATAATTAATTACACACATATGATTAAAAAACGAAACATTAGCGATGACAAAATGAAAAGAAAAAAACTTTTTTTAGAATCCATGTTTTTAAGATAAAAACATCTATGGATTCTTTTTTTTTGGGGTGTGTATCAAATCATATCATGCGTAAAAAGTGAAAAATCTGGAGTATTTGAAACAAGGAAGGGATAGGAATACTCAAAAGCAAATAAGACCATGAAAGCTTTTAAAAGTAATTCTTTTAAAAGTAAGAAAAGAAGCATGTTTACGTCTTCCTAATAAACAGAAGAGAGAGCCTGAGAAATACTGTTTGTTCTAAGCATTGGTTTTAGACTATAATAAACTTATATACAGCATATCTTCTCTGGATAGCCTCTGTATGACACTTAGACAAAGAGAGCCATGGGATTCTGCTTAGCTCTGGGAGCACCATATGCAGGAGAACTTCTAAAGCTGCTAAGTGAAAAGAACCAGAATGTTTATAGATTTGTTTGCTAATTGCTAGTTTATTCAAATTAAGGTCACTAAATCTTAATCGCCAAGTTAATCGCCGAGACAAAACTGTGCTGGATCAAAAGTATTTCTGGGTTATTTTAAGTTATTTAGAAAAAGAATCGATTTTACTGTAGTTTGTTAGAACTTTAATAAATAACCTTCATTAAAAAGTCCTTCGACGTCCTTCTTTAAGGAATTCCCATAGGCTTTGGCAACATTTCTATTTGCACAAGTGTCTACGCTATCTTTGGGATGAACACAAGAGGCAATAGTATTTATATATTTGTTTCAATTGCAATTCTAGTGTTAAGTCTACGAGGTCGTTTCAGAGAGGATTTTAACATACCTTTCAGGATCTTCTTGTATCTGTTCTGAGCACCAGGAAAATGTAATAACTTCCTAAACATATATATAAATACTTCTCATTCAAGTAATGTGATCATCACACTTACAAAATGTTTTGTATGATTAAGAGTTGAAGTTTGATACATGACAACGATTTCAAATTTGATTACACAATATTTGTTTTATATAATCCTTCACCCAGATAATTCTACTATCAATATTTTTTTTATAGTAAAATATGTTGTTAATTCAGGTATTAAAATGTAGTTTTTTTCTCTATATTTTACCTATGTATTTGAGTAGCCACTACTCTAATTCTTGAAAAAGAGTGTGAATAAAACACAAATGGAGAGTGGAGCTGGCGCAGTGTGTGTTGTTGATACCTCTTGACGCTGGTCCACTCCAGGCTTCAGTACAAACCAGCGGATCAAGGCCTGCTGGGATTTAGAAACACACTCAAGGAAAGAGGAGTTACTCTCTACGCCGTACAACACCTTCTGCTCAACGATCCTCCCCACCACTGTTAGAGACAAACAAAGAGAGAGAGAGAGAGAGAGAGAGAGAGTTGAAGTGTTTTTTTTAGGTTAGCGTTGAGGTCCATTAAAGGTTGCCCCACAGGACAATGAAGCTTTTCAAAAAACAAAACAAAGCTTTTAGTATGTGTGTTCACATACTCATGTATGCACAATATGCCATCTTACCATCTTCTGTGTCCCAGCAGTGGTTAGATGGGTCTCCATGTTTAATGTCCTGCCTTCTGGCCCTCCTGGAAACACATATTACAGTGCTTTTCATTGATTGTTTTTTTTAAAGAACGGCAAAAAACATTTTACAGGGGAAAAAAATTGAATTTTATATCGTACCTTACATTTATTATTTCAGTAAAGATAAAAATTGTATGTTTTGAAGGCATAATTATGGGCATTTATTTGTTTGTTATCCTTTTTTTTATTTCCGTCTGTGGCCTCTTTTAGAAGAAAACTGTTGTTTGTTGACTTGTAGTTGAATGGAAAAATACTGTTAAAGGGCACCTATTATGAAATTTTTGTTCAATTAAAACAGTCCAATGTTGTGTTTACAATGTTCTGTTATTGAAGTATCTTATCCAACTATCTGTTATTTTCATTCACTTCAAAAAGTCAGTTTTACTCTTTCTTACCTTATCACTGCTTGAGCAACTGGAACTTAATGTTAAATACCATGACTGGCAGTATGGCAAACTAATTAATACTCTTTCAATAATTGTGTAAATTACTAACAGGAAAAACCTGTGACTCATTTTCTTACCAGTGCAATTGAAATTGCAGATAACTGTGCCAGTATTTATAATTAGTTGAAATATAGTTTTCACTTGTCAGAATACAATCATTCCTATCTTTTATCATTTTTATGGATAGTCAAGTCACAGGTTTAAATGTAAACATAGTTTTTAACTATTAATTATAAAATATTTTAAATGTTTTTGTTGTTAGTTTTTTTTTTAACAGAAACTTAACTTTTTCATTCAGTAGAGCACAGACACATCATGTAAAAAGAGCATTCTAGCCTCACTAATGCACAGTGAGCAATCCATGGATAAGAATGAATATCAATGAGCTCAAAAAGTCTTTTTCAAACAGAGCCATCTGACAGCTCGATGATCTCCAAAACAAACGATCATCCCTCCGTGCAACTCTATTTCCCTCTCCCTCAGTATCCTCTCCTCTGCAGGACTGACCTGACCTCTTTGCGTCAGTGGCGGACCCGAGAGCCGGCGAGAGAAAGGGCAAGAAAACTTCTATGGCAGCTCTCATACATCATCTCAACAACAAAGCAACTTTAATCAATTGGCTTGTCCGGTTCAGTCCCACTACACCTTATGGCATGGGAAAAATCAAATATTTATCATTTTCTTCTCTGTGCTGAACTCCAGGAAACAATTCGACCAGGAGAAGTAGGTCAGAAAGAGAGCAAGGCAACCCCCACACCCTTACTTTTTTTTTTTACTTTTTGCAACCTCAAAGTGCATACTACGCATGTCTCAGGGATGTTACAGGACACATGTGGCTTTGCAGTTTTGGAGGTGTCAATGGGTGCAAGTGCTGACTCTGTGAATCAATCTCATGGTTTTGCATCGACCTGTCTTGGGTCAAAGGGTAAATCGTTTTATGCTTGTGTGTGTGGGTTTTACCTCTTGGAGGCTGGGATGTATCTGGAACACTGGTTGCCGTCCCAAGCGCAGTAGGGGTCTCTGGCCAGACAACATTCAGCACAGCCCTGTCCATAAATATGGCACCTGTGCAGTGACACCTGCACCAGCCCGTCGCTTCCTCCAACAAACAGCTGCTGCTACACACACATAAACAAAGCACTAAACCAGGTGCAATGAAAAATCTGCTTACTAGAGAGGTTTCTCTAATAGACTTATCTGTCAATGTCATTTGGTTGCAGTTTTTGGACCAATAAAGTCTGTTTTACTCAAAGAAAAAAAAAGATGAACACTAATCTGCAGTCACAGCAGATCCACTTTAATCATCAAGTCAATGCTAACTATATTTTCTGACTTGTTTATAAAAACTTTCCCAATAAAATGATATCAGATGAAATCAAGTTTGAAGTCAGAACTGAGCTCTACGATGGCAATGTATTGTAAATAAATGCTTTAAAGCTGAATGCATTTTACTCATAACTGGGAACAGATGGAATGTGAGGCTGTACATTTTAGCAGAATACAGATTGTAGTGACAAGAGATGATTAATAATAGAATATAATAATGTGGCTGAGAAGCTGAAATTATAAGAGTTGGAGTTTGATCAAGTTTAGATTTTTTCCTCCAGTTTTTGCTCTAACTCATTTAAAACTCCTTTTCACAACTCCACATAATTTACCAAATAATCTGTGCAGAAATCTCTGCTTCAAAAAGTTTCGCAAATTCCATCTGAAAACAGAATGATCTAAGCAGATGTTTGGATGCAAATGAAATCTAGAGTTTTTACTGTCTACTCGGCACGATACTAGCAGTTTATCTGTGAACTTTTTTTTCGGTTACCCGTATGTGGTTAATAATAAAAAATTTAATAATCCCATTTCACATTGTTTCAGCCACACTTACCTTAGTTGTTATTTTATTTACTCTTTTGACCAATATCAAAGCTACATCACATTCACTCTAACTGAAAGAAACTACTCTCCCTCTTAAAGTTGCTTTTGCCGTTTACTATCCTGTTTTGTTTTGCAGTGCCGTGCCGGATTAAATGACTATGACTAGTACTGCTGTCCACACCTATTGTAGGTGCATTTTCTTAATTAATATTGAGTTGACTTGAACTGAAATAAGGGGGTTTTGTGACCCTTAAAATTAACAAAAACAAAAAGAAAAATTGGCTAGATCCCTATTGATATAACCTTTTGGCTATAGCTAAATATGCACAGAATGAATCATAAAATCTTTTGGGTGAGCTTCAAATCAACACATGAGCTCAAAAATGAATATTTAGTCAATTGGGAGTAAAGATGAACGATGAAAGAAATGGAACTGTGTTCATCTGCACACTGCTGATAAAACAAACAAACAAGAGAGGCAGAAATCTATTTATTTTGAGAAAGTGGTCTGTAAAACCTGTGAAACAAAAACAGCACGATGATGAATGCTGTTGGCCATACATCGAGATTTATTCCATTTACTGAGTTATTCCCTGTCATCATTCCCAAGCAAACTATTGAGTTCCTCTGAAGCATTTAACTTACTTGCTTTGAGGAGACTTGCATGTTGAGGATGGGTGTGGAGGTCTGAAAATAAGAAGTACATTAACTTGAGTGGAGTTTCTCTCATAAATTTTTCACCTTTTCTCTATAGTACCTTAAAGACTTGGAGCTCCTCTAAGATGATCTCCTCTGAAGACCAGTTTTCTTGAGTGATGCTGACAACCTTCAAAACGGATCCCATGTCTACAAAAACATGACATAAGATCTCTATTAAAAAGATAAAGCTCTACTCCCACCTGGTGGAACGCCGAAGAGCTCGTGTTGAAATGGAAAAGGTTGCATTTAATGGCAAATGTACTTTTTCTTGTGTGATGGGCTAACGAATTTGTAGTACAAAAAATTGTAATATCAGGTTATATTACGGTTTTTGTTCAAATAATGATATATTATTCTACATGATGACTTCTAGTGTTGTTTTATATAAAAAAAGCTTTCAAAATGAGTTAAAGAAAAAACATTGTCTTAATATTTGTAGAGCTGAAAGATTTTACATAAACATTTTATCTCAGAATTTTACCATAAAAGAGGTGTTGTGTCTTTTGAAAGACACCTGTTTGTACCTGTTGAGGTGAAAAAGGCAGCAAATGTGTGTTTTTACTGCTTTTTGCAAGCATTTTGTTCATACAGATTCATTTACAAAGATCAGTCATTTTGACACGGAATATAAGGGTGTTTAAATATTGTATATATTTATTTTGTATCACAAGTGATCAAGATCTTGGAACCCCCTGAAACTGATCAAATGTACTGAACTTATTTCAACTGAAGTTTTTGCACCTCTCCATTTGAGTGTGAACACAACAGGAATGTTAAGGACATGTACCAAGCTACTTAAAACAGTAAGAATTTCAAGTATTTTCAAAACCATGGAACACAACAATAATACTTAAGCATTTTAAACATCTCAATCATCTGCTTTTTTCAAAACCTACTAGGTATTTAAGGAGAGTTTCTTACCTGTGCCCAAAAACATTACAGCATACTGCCCATCCTCAGCCGCCACACGGTCCACAACAATCTGAGTCAGCCGGTATTCTGTATTGATACGAGTGAAAATCGGTCGACCCGTCATTGGGTGCACGGAATTGTACATGAGGGGGTGCAGTCGTATGAAACTGATGACATCGTCTGGGAAGTCTTTCGTTGTTTTTATATGAGGATCATACGTCTGACTGGGACACTGTAAAAATATATACAAAAAATACATTTGTGGTTACAACTAAGCTAACAAAAAAAACTGTAATTAAACTAAGTTGTGTAGATTGTGTGCGTAAACTATTGTACACAATGTAAAAACCTTTCCATGTATCTGTTGGTTTCACTAACTTTACAGAACATCAAAAATTTGACTAGTATTGTAAATGTGTGAGCAGCCAATCTGATCATTTGTTACTTTATGTGCAAACAGTGAGAACTGCTCACAGCATCCTCCTGGACTCATCGCATGTACTGTTCTCTGAGTTTCTCACATCAGAGCGGAGAAAATGAGGAGAAAGACTTCCTTTGTCCCCAGAGCAATTTAGCTGCTAAAAGCTGAAGATTAATCAGTGCAATATATTTATGGCCTAAATGTATCTTTTGACGAATGATAATTTACTACTCAAATTGTTTTGAATAATGTTTTACTGATAAGGTTATAATTGCACAAACATGTTACATACTTGCCTTACTACAAGACCCTATTGATTTTACGATGTTATAAATTGTTATGTATTTGAATTAGCTACTTGACGTACTTTGGAATTTCCATTCGGGGACTAATGAAGTTATTTGAATTTGAATTAGAACGTTCATATGAGGTATGCATATGCTGTAGTGTGGCTCCCTCTGGTGAGGATATGTGGAATGAAGTCATTCAGTAGAATAAAATGAGTATGAAATTGAAGCTCGATTGATTTGACTCACAGTTCCTGGCCGTGGATAGGGAATTCTGCCTTCATATTCCACCCAGCGATGGTCTGGTCCCTCCTTATGAGCATATGCTCCGTTAAATGCCGCACGGATGTCCTCCATGTTGTAGACACACACTGCCGATCCTTTAAAGATAGAACTAAAAAGACAACAACATGCTGAATCCACAGGGAATTAATTTCATTTTGGATGAGATTAATTACTTTTTTTTCATTGCCAGTTTGATCATTCCTTTAGCTACAAATATTTAGGTAAAACCAGCTGGATCAAAATGTACTATATTAATTGTCCCCCCTCACCTGCTAGTAACACCTGCAAGTGTTTCCAGTGATTTTAATGATTATAATGAATTAATTCTGTATACTGTAGGATTCTACTGAAAGAAGGAAGCGACGCCAGTGAGGAATCCAGAGACTTGGACTCCGAGTTTATGAAAACATTGTTAGATCAGGTTTATCAGCAGAGACTATAACTACCATCTTCTTAAACTAAGCAGGTAGTTCTGGATCTATTTGTAAAAACAAATGGATCAAGGGTGTACTTTTCACTGCAATGTTCTTTAAGGTCTACTTATAATTGTATTATTTTATTTGATTTTGATTTACAACAATTTAACTATCTCTGTCATTTTCTCATTTTCAATTTTAATGCTTTTAAAGTCTTATCCCTTTCTGTTCATCTCTGATCTGTTTTATTGTCTGCTTTATCTCTGGTCTCTTTTAACTCTTCTGTGAAGCACTTTGAATTACCAATGTGTAAGAAAATGTGGTGTACAAATAAAATTGCCTTGTCTTGCTGTGACTGACTGAGAATGTGCACATTTAAATCTCTAAATATCTAAACACATCCTCATCTGCTTTAGAATGATCTGCCTCCAGACATCCTTCTATTTGCCAATGTTGTGATTTTTAAAGGCCAAATAAAAACATATTTATTTTCCAATACTTTTTTGATCAGTTTTTTTTATATATATCTTTCTTCCTTTTTTAATCAGATTTTTTTGTACAACAGTTTGGCCAATTTTTCTGTAAGAAATTCAAATTCTAAATACATTTTACTTACATAATATGTTGATAAAGTATGATTTCCATCAGGAATAAAACACTTAGCAGCAATGTGTTAGATAAAGGAACAAGTAGCAGCAAGTGCTTCACCCCGAATGGAGATTTTCATCCTTGTCATTTGTTAGCCAATCTTATCATATAGATGACATAAAAACAGTTCAGTTTACTCTCATGGTGTCTTACATACTATGTTTTTCTGAGTTTTTTTAATTTTATCCAGATTATTACTCTTAATCTGTATTTCACCTCACTTTGGAGCATCTCTTATAGCGTGGAAGTCATAAAAAAACATGCTAAAATTAAACACTAAACCAAGATGTCCAATCAAATTGAAAAACTTTGACACATTGAAATCACATTGAAAAACAAATAACCTGGTTGTTGTAAAAACCCCATAAACCATAGGGTTTCTCTCATCCCGGCTAGACAAGAGAAAGATGTCCTCTGTAACACACACAAAGGCACACTTGGGTGATAAATCTGCTTTAACCACATGTACGATAAAACCAAAACATGTGTTTGAGAGTGGGGGAGATAATGCAAGCGCATCACTCACGGAGCTCATCAAAGTGTGTGTCCACTCCATCAGGTCCAGGAATGGAGCACACCAGTCTTGCTTTGAGAAACGTCGTCCACTTATTGGTAAGACTTCTCAAACCACCAACATCATTCTGCAAAAAAACACTTATAATGAGATCTGGGTGGAAGCACATGTTTATCATTTACTTGGTGTTTCAGTATATTTTACAGAGTTTATATTAAAGCATTAAAACCAGCATTCGTGTTTGATTAAAGCAGCTTATTTAACTAGGCATGGAGAAAGCCACAAAGCCTTTCGTTAAACACATGATTCATGAATGCACACACTGGAGACAAAGAACTAAATAAATTGAGCAGAGTGAGTAAGGAGAGTTTAAAGAGTTGGTTAACAAGGTACAATAGTACACCAAGAGGTCTTAGGATGACCCCCGCTCAGAGCACTTAAAGGAATCTCCTCATTACTGCCAGAAGGGTTTAATCAAAGGACTCCGCTGATTTCACTTACACACTCTTAAAGCTGCAAGCAGAATTCTCTTCTGCTATTATCTTTGTTGAATAACACATACTCTTGAGAAAAAAGGCGGGGAGCGGGGCTAAAAGAGGTTTAGGACTGGTGTTTTCTAAATTCTTTAATCTTCAAAGATGCCCTCTCTGGTGTTAGGCTGGTTATCCAGTCAGGAATCTGGCCTCAGATAGCTTTACAGCTCTTTGCTAAAGCTGTAAAACCCCTCCCGCTTCAGACCAAGAATTCTGCAATAAGGCATGGAATTTTTATAGCATACGGCCTGGGAGGATGCGTCTACAGCATCAGGAAGGCTGCTTTATATCCTTGAGGTTGTATATTTGCTCAGACATCTGACCTACATGAACTGATATTTAAATCCAATCAAAACGCTCTACACCTTCTACATATTTTGATCGATTTTTGGGTTATTTTAGCAATAATATTGGGTAAAAGCAAAAAATGTGTATACTGTTTTATATCATGCTATATTTTTGTCTGATTTGTAGCTTGTAGGTTCCCCACCAACTTGAAACCAATGAGCTTATCAGTGAGAGATCGCACTGCCACCTGCTGTGCACCTCTCCCTGGTACATTTATTGACAACTTTGTGTAAAGTATAAATAATAGAAAAATTAAAACAGAATACATTTCAAAATTCTTTTTTTTTTCATCTTTTATATGCCATCTTTTCTGAAATCTGCCCACAGAGCTTAAATCATTTTACATTTTTTGAAAAATAATAATAGATAAAAAAATTTAAAATAATATAGAATTGGCATCTATGACAGGTTGAAAGGTAACATTTCATTGTATAGGGCTTTGGTGATATAGCAGAAAAAAAAATACTAGACTTTTTTTTCATTAAACCATATCTTTAAATGTCAAACTTTTTATTTTGAGGTTTATTAACAACAAGTATTTTTCAAATATAATTGTCTCTATTTATAATTTGATGTTATATGTTTTTGGCTTATATTTTTAACCTTTAGAAGATTTTGTATGTTCTGTGTAAAACATCTACCAGAACAGATTTTTTATGACTCCACACTGTATCCTCCTCTACATATTTATAGTACACAAGGTGTTCGGCCCTACTGGACCCGGGGCAGGTAAAGTGTGAAAATGGTAGATTCTATACCTTTATTCTGTGTTCCCACATAAACATACAGTTTTAGATTTTAGTATAAAACTCTATTATTTTGTGAATTAAAATACCCAAAATGCAATGGGTCTAGCAGACCCGCCAACTCCAGTGAGAACTTTAACTTAAATGTCTTGACTGGGATTAAGAATCACCAGACTCGCAAACACTGCCTGAGTAACAATAATATCTTGTGAAAATAACGGTTTGTTTTAAAAGAAATGTTCCAAATATCACTTGAACATTGAACTTACACTCAAGCATCATGATACTTGATCACCTCATATCATAACCTATCAACCTATCATAATGATAATCACAATAAGAACAATATGACAAATTGTACAGGTCTTGTTTAAACAATTTCCCAGTAATTCATCTTGGAGCTGCATCTAATAGTTTTTTATAGATATTTTGTTAATTCCTCCTGCGGTGCTAAGAGATTGGTTGAAGAAAATACGTTAACACAATGGTGCCACTTAGCAAATGATTCCCTTCACAATAGTCTTAGACTTTCATCATGAATGAAGGCTTAGTAGCAATTAGACGCCCGGTCTAATGTGTGGTGTGACCCCCCACTTTGACCTTGGTTTGTTTCTTTTGCAGCAGATCACATCTAGAGAAGCAGGAAACCGTCTCTCTCAGTGGAAGCATATTTAATCTAATGTTCTTGGAGGGATGAGAGGGCTGAAGTGAGCGGATCTCTGATCAAGAAGCGTGTGGACAGGCCTTACCCGGCAGATTCGGGCCACGCGAGACAGCACAGTCTTGTCAGCACTACTCCCATCCCGCGAGGCCTCACGGAAAAAGAAGTAAATCTTGTCATCGTCAGGGTTGTAGGTGTCAGAGATGGAATGGGCGGAAATAAACTTGCCCTCTGTTGGGAGAAAGAGAGAAAAGCTGGCTGGGTTTAATTTATAATCCAACAATCCCTTTATAGGGCTTACAAAAAAGTCTGGAAGCCTGTTTAAATGGCTAAGACCCTGATCTGTACCCTCTGAGAGAGTGACACAAAGAAAGAGAGGGAGGGAGAGAGAGAGAGAGAGAGAGAGAGAGAGAGAGAGAGAGAGAGAGAGAGAGAGAGAGAGAGATTAATAAAATAAAATAAATACAAAACTTTACTATAACTTTATTAGATAAAATTGCTAGGCATTTCCCTTTAGACGAACTGCAGTTTGAAATGAGTGGCAGAAATAGACTTTGTGGGTTTAAAATCTCCTTAATTGCATCTGACACCAGAAGAGCTCAAGCTCAAGCAGGAAACCACTGGTGATAGAAAAGTGGTCATTTACTCAATGTCTAGACAAAGGCTGCATTATGTTGAACTCTCTACAAATGTCTGAGACTCTAAGAGGTGAGAAACAGAGGGCTGAGAAAATTGCTTCAATAAAGCTGTGAGGTGCTTTTAGCAAGCAACTCAAGATTGTGAGTCCTGTTTTAAAAAGAAAAAATAAACAGCTATTAAAAGAATTGAGTTTTTTCTTTTTGGACTTGGAAATTGGCATAGTATGACAATTGATTTAGTCATTATAAAAATTTGACAGTTTGAATTTCTCCTTGCAGCTAAATTAGCATTTTCAATGTTAGTTAGTTGTTAAAAATGTCAAAAGTAATTTTTACAAGTAATTATATAAGATCTGAAATGTTTTTAACGGAAACTTCATGTTCAGAAGTGGCATAAGATTAAAATTACATCATGTCAAAAAGGCAAATAGGTGATATTTAAACAATACTATTTTGGAATGAGATCTCTTTGTTGCAGTTTTTAGTGTTTTGATGGTGTTGCAAATGTCCTATCAGAATTTGAAAGATAAATCAATCCAGGCTCTAATTTTCCATTAATTTAAGCTATCTGCAGTCATCCAGTCAAAGATTTTTTTTTTTTTTTTTGCAATCTTGATGTTTCAAAGATGATTGAAAATCATTTCCTTGGATTAGTGAACATTGATTTTCTATCTTCTGTTAATTTCTTCAGTCATTTGCAGATCTAGCAATCAGGAGAACTATCTTCAGAAGGACCTAAATTCCAATTTGGACTTCCTAGTTGCCACCAGCAAGTCCTACAAATCACAAGAAAAGATCTGTACATAGCTGGCCATATCTGTTAATAGCTGCGTTGCCATTACACATTACACATTTTCCATTACACAAAAACATGGTGACTGATGTGAACAATACTCTGATTAACAGCAGATGAATTCACCCCCCCCCCCCAACAACAAGCGTTTTCGTTGCAGTTAAGCGAAATATAGCCATTTCAATAAGTTTCCTCCAAGCACAAAAAAATTTTCCTGATAAATGCGAGTTGTCCAATATTATCATGATCTCATTAGGCAAATTTGTTGGTCAATGGAAACGTGACTAATGCTCTATGATGCCTTGCTTTGAAAGTAATCAAGTCAAATTTTATTTTCTAACCTAAACGAAGTATTCCCAATCTTTTCAGAACATAATTGGGAGATCAAAGTTTTTTTGCATGAACATTCCTAAAATAAAGGAATGGAATTTTAATAAATCAAATAACAATCTAAGTTGCAAACAAAAGAAAATTTGTCATAACTATTAAACACCATATAACGCATAAACTATTAATGATGCAACTTTTTCTAAATGAAAGTAAGTAATAAAAAAGTACTATTGACCAATGTAACTGTGTTTAAGAGAATATGGGGAATGCTGACCGTTGATCCAGTAGTCCTCAGCGATGTCTGTGCGAATGTATTGCTGGTCTGGAGGAGGGCCAAGAGAGCGTGTAAATGTGCTGTCCTTGCCCAGGAAATCAGACGCCGTGCCAGCGTATAGATACTGATCTGAAAACATTCAAATG
This sequence comes from Danionella dracula, assembly GCA_900490495.1. NCBI lineage: Eukaryota > Metazoa > Chordata > Actinopteri > Cypriniformes > Danionidae > Danionella > Danionella dracula. The sequence continues at coordinate 10,666,776 of UELW01000556.1, forward strand.
GAGCATCTTCAAATAAACAAAGTCCTGCGGTCAGTCACGTTTACTACGCCTGTCCTAACACATGTCATAAACAAGTCCAAAAGAGATCCGATGTTCCATAAACAATTTACTGTGTTGGCAGACTCCATGAGAAATGAGAGCTCTTTAGATATGTTTTTAGAATGATGTATATCATTTTGGGTTTGGTTCTTGACACTACCTCAACCAACATGCATGTGTTTTAAATAAATGCGATACAACTCCGTCAATGAACTTTAGAGCCAAAAAGATTCAGTTCATATACTTGTAACTCATTGCAGATACATTGAGCCAAACAATCAATCCTTCCATCCATCAATGAATGAATCAATCAATCAAAATGTATTTATATAGAGCGTTTTGCAGTTGCTTCAAAGCAGATTTTCAAAGGCCTAATGTGAATTAAATGTTTAATAAAACATATTATTGGATAATTGCAGGGGGGATATAATTATAATTGTTTTAATCAATAACATTGTATTAGCCTAGTTTTGCGGTAAAGAAAACTAATCAATTCCCTTATTTTAACGTTGAGGGAAAACCTGGAGTTCAGTTATTGTCTAATGTTTCTTCCGGATCTCTTTCAAATATCACAGATTTTATCACCGAACTGTCTATTCATGAGTAGAATGAGTGGATTAATTTGACGTTACATGACTATTTTTCTATTTCAGGAGTGAGAAGCAGTGAAACAGACAAAATAACCAACAACAGTTTCATTTCAGTTATGTAATGCAGAGCAAATATGAAAATGTTGGAAAATAATAATGGTATAAACAGCATAATCCACATCAAACGTTTAGACATCTAAACATCAAACTTCAACACTACTTTTTTCTGTGTAGTCAAAGCAAGATGTAGACTGTAAAACCTTCAGTTATGTTGTTCCACTCATTTATTGCAGTCCAGATATGAATAATTACTTAAATATGTGAGTATTGGCAAAAGACCATGGCACGAATGGGATATACAAAGGTTGAGTGTGCATAATTCAGTTTTAACCGCACTCCACTTCAAGTCGGCTGGTTCTTCGCCTCAGCTTAGCGCGTTTAACCATTGTATATCTCTTACATAAATAATAATTGGTAACAAACAACTGAATCTTTCCAGTGTAGGTCAAGATTTAGTTATTTAGATATTTAAACAATAACGATTTACAAGCTGAATTTATGTCAAACGGTTATAATTAATCAAATTATGCCCAACCACTAAAAAAATACTTCAGTGTAACATGTCAAAAACGAAAAGGAAAGAAAAATGCAAAAATTTACATCTGGAGAACTCAATAGAGTGTGACATTTCTCAACATCCCATACTGAAAACACAAGACAAGATTAAATATGAAGCCAAAGACAAATTTCTGACAGATGGATCAGAGCTTCAGGTTTCTCTTGGGAGAGTGCCGATCATAATTGTAAAGCTCAAAATGCTTTTTACATCAGGTTTCAGTTAGAGAGGGAAGTCTCACCTGTGAGAACTGATGCAAACGGCTGGTGTGGATCAAAAGGACATTTCATTCGGCCAGACTCCAGAGAACTGCTGTGAAAATGCAGCCAGCTGTCCTGCACAGTACACAAATCAACATTATATTCATCCTTAAAGAGAAGTGACTGAAAAAAACTTTCAAAGAACCTCAAATTTGTTGGAACAGTTTGAGGGTTTCGAAATGAAGATAAATGTTCTTTTTTGTAGAACCCTTTAAAAATCAATTTCTTGCCTCGTTGTGACCTTTGACCTCTAGGAAAGCACAGGTGGGATGGAAGGCTCCAGTGCCACAGGCATAAACATGGGTCCGGTTATAGCTGTGCAAAACTCGAATGAAGTTAGCGCATTCGCTCTGGAGTAAAGATAAAACAAATTAAGTCCATTGATATGAGTATATGGACAAAATGAAATTTTTCTGCAGGTTTATTGTGTTGTTAAATCAAATGACAGATTTACATGCAGAATGGGACCAATGCTCTGAGTAAATAACTGGAATCTTTTTAATTCATGAAACAAAAAAAACAAAAAAAATGCATCACACCGTTAAAGCAGATTTAAGCAAATTTGGTGTAAAAAAAATAATTAATGGTCCTTCATTAATTTGTGAGACTTGTGAATCAAAATAGATAAATACTCCTGTATTAGAGCTGGAGATCTTTGTGTGAACCAAACTTGGCCTGTCAGGACACATCAAATCTAAAACTGAACTTCATGTGATCATGTGATGCACTTAGACTGTCGCGAGGTACACATAAATGAATATGGAGGAAGTGAAACTTGTCTCTGGGGATTACGTTTGGTTGCTCCGCCAACAAAAGCAAAGTCTTATAAGGACCTGCACTTCAGTGTGAGTTCACAATGCACTGCGTTCAGGAGCAGGACAAGTTGTGATGGGTGAATGCAGGAATGGGTCCTCATAGTCTCGAGTAGCCAGACTCTTTCCCTGATATCTGGATAAATTCAACCACTCAGATCACAACTTTAGGTGTTGCCATAAAATATACCAAACTCATCTGATATTTAGCCAATGCCCCATCAGCTTGTTACAGCTCTACGCTACGTTACTACTAAACTACTTAATTCTGTTCTGTTTCCTGTAATAAATGATTATTTTCAGATAAATCAGACAGGACAGATTTAGTCCCGGTTTTTCATCAATGCAAAAGGACACTGGATAAGTTTGGGTACCTTGGGTTCCAAGGAATGGGAGCGGTATTTTGATTAGGTAGCATAGGCAGGAGAAGAAGCTGAGGATATACATTTGACCCTTGGATAGCCAGTTCAATTTGAATGGAGAAACATTTACCTGCAGTATCCTATCCTTATCTCCGCACTACCTTGTTTAAGTGTCTACCCATTGTCCAGTCATCTGTTTTCTCCTTGTGTATTTAAGCCTGTTCCTCCCAGTATCTATCAAACTTTGTACAAACTTTGTCTAGTATCCTGAATAGTTTTGCAGTAGTCTCGGGCATTCCTCAATGTTTCTTCACCCAGGTTTCAAATAAATTAGTGTTTTAATATGTGACAGAGACTAGATTGGACCATTGAGCTGAGTAATTGTTATTGCTGTTTAAAAAGTTGTTATTAACTTTTTAAAAATGTGACTTACTATTTTGTATAGTCTTTTATATTGCATTTGCTGAATAATTCTTATTTTATTCTTATTTGCTGAATATTTTATTTTTTAAATTAGAGTTCAAGCTTCATTTTGGAAGAGAATATATGCATAAATAATGGACAATGTTACATAAGAAAGTGCTTAAATGCTAAATGTTATGGCGTGGTCTTATGTGCTTAAACGTTACACGTGGATATAAAATATTTTATTCTCTATAAGACCAGTTTTAATTTGGACATGGCCTCACACCAGCCTACATTTCAGACACATAAGGCTCAATTTCTCTGGAAGGTTCAGTTCATTTTAGTCACAATGGTAATGTAAGATGTTTTAAAAAGAAAATACATTTATAAAATTATATTATATATTTTAAACCATTTGTTGCTAAAAAATTATTTCTAGTTTCCTTTTAGAAGAGAGTTTTAAGTTAGAAAAACTGTGTGAGTGACCTTGTTTACGTCAACTCAACTGATGTTTATTCTGATTGATACTCACAAAACGATTTTTACCAGCCAGTATACACAATTCCACTCTGTCTCTAGGAGCCGGCCAGCTTAGCTGCAAGCAAAACATAAACACAAAAGAGAAAAAAATATAGTTTTAACACCTTAATCAACCAAGTAGACTAAATGGCACCAAACGCTCTGATTTATCCTTATATTGAAAGTAGAATTTAGACAAAGTATAATCCAGTGTACATTGCATAAGTGAAACTCAGTACACATGGAGCACTGTGGAAACAACGTTGAGATTTAAGCCCAAAAGAGGCAGGATGACGTATTGATATATTGAGTAATGAAGGTGCTGCAGGTACTGTCTCTGCTTACATGTTATCAAACGGCTTAAGTGCTTAACACACAGTGCTGACCTATGACCTCGCCCCCAGCGCCATCTCTACATGTAACATGCAATCCGTGATTACACACGCTCGTGAGACGACTTTAAATGAGGTCGCTTTGAAGATTGTCGTACCTACCTCAAACTGCTAAGTGTTCGTACCATACACCATTAAAAGAGAACAAAAACATGATCCGACACATGGTTAATAATGCACAGTTACACTCACACACCTTGTGTAAACATCTGTGGAGTATGAAACTGAAATACACAGTTAGCACCAAAAACATCTATTGAATGACCATAGATAGAGATACAATTGATGCACTTCTTTTGCTGGCTAACCTATATTCTTTAACTGCTCAGACAGACTATTCTTAAATGTAATTGAAATTAACATTTTGTGCCAAGATGTAAACATGTTTGTTTGTATAGGTATCCAAGCTGCATAGTGGGTAACAAAGCATACTATTGATGTCGATTGCATTTCTTTAAAGAGCCTAGTAGTGTATTTGTAAAGAACAGAGCCTCTGATTACCACGTTGATGTCAGAAGTGGGACTACCAGTTCTGCAGCAAGACTGGGGCCTTCAGAGTTTCAGAGCACTTATGGATTGATGATTGCTGTGGTTTGAGCAGATAACACAGTATCAGAACCAATGTGCTTTTTAGCGAATAATGAACGCAGCAGTGGGGGATAGAAGCAGCACTAACAGTTTGTTGATTTGGCTGCACAGTTTGGTAGATGGTAGTGACGTTCAGTGGAACTCGGTGACAAAGAGCGACATTTCTCTGCAGAAGGAGGAGCTGAGTGTTGGGGTTTGATCAACACCAGAATTTATGGAGTGAGCGCTTAAAAGTCTCTCCATTCAGCATTTCTTCAGCTGGCTCTAGTGGTGCACCATAGTTGTATTTTTGGACATCTTTGCAGAGTGCTAGTCCTCATATCAAAATGGATCATGGAGACTTTCCAGAGAAAAAATTTATCTGTGTCCACTTCTATACACCCTAGGAGACAGGTCCTGTAGTAGAGGAGATGGGCATGACAGACAGAGAGCTTCTAAATTTTAGGGGGACTGCTTGATTGATGAACTCTATGACTCTAACATAACTCTAAAAATGTTGGCCTAATTTCATCCTTGGTTGGTGGAGAACTATGGCGATTTTGAACCATTGTAATGATGTTTCTTGTCAAAGGCTATAAACTTGGGTGCAATCCACACTCTCTGTCTCTTATGGTGCTTACACACCAAGCGTGGATGATCTGGGAAGAGCATATGATTTATATGTAAAGTTAATGTAGCCGGTTTAAAAAAACAGAAGAACAGGTAAAAACACCTAGAATATCACCAGCAGGTTTTCTGAGGAATCTTTCAACAGTTAAGAAAAATATACAATAATTCACATTGTCCTTGTCTCAAAAATTTTTTTTATAGACTTTTGCAACCACGCATTTTTTGAAAACATAAAGTGAAAGCAATTAGTTCTTAAAGAAATACTCCAGACCACACAAATAGTAATGCAACTAATACTAAGACTTTAAAGTCAGCAGGTTTGAGCCTGTAAGAGGGTGGGTTTATTAGTTTACCTTTTTGGGGTGTTTGTTGATGTTGTCAGGGTCCAGTAGGTAGATGTTGTCTTTGGCACCCAGCAGTAACCTACTTCTCTCCTCGTCCAATAGAATGGTCAGAATTTGCTGGCCTTCACCAGAAACCACAAACGGCACCACACTCCGGGAATGAAGAAGCTCTGGAGAACACATAGTTTCACATTTAATTTCCACAGATAAAACAGCAAAAACTGAAAAAGGTCTGAACACATCCTGCATTTCTGACCAATCAAATGTGGTAACATCTAAGAGATCTTCTCTACTGCTAAGCATATTTAATTTTGAGTTTGTTTTTTTTGGCTGTACTCATTTAATAGTTTTATTTGTTTGTGTTTATGTTTCTCCATGTTTCACAATGTTCTCCATGTTTCACAAAAGCATGTCTTGCTTCGTCCTAGGCTCTAGGACAATAAATCCACAGATAGTGTTTTTTTATATATAAATGTACCCGCCACTCAAAGTAATGCTTTTATTAAGATTCTGTATCTTTTAAGTGTCTGTTCTATGCATTAGTGGTAGATTTCAGAGCCACGCTGTTTACTAGTAGAGTTTTTAAACAATCTATATCCAAATGAGTTGACTTCCAAAGACAGACTAAAAAAAACGAATCAACTTTCAGAAAATTTGTCACTACTGTTTGTGTCCTACTTGTGAGAGTAGCAAATGACTTGGAAACAGCACTCAACACTCAAAATGCTTATTTTTTGTTATTTTCAGTGGTAAATGCATGCTTGGTCAGATATGGCTGGACTTGATTCTCATGTATACAGTTGAATTTAACCAATGATTTTGCTTGTCATAGAGCCATATTCCATCTGTCAGGAGACGTACATCAGTGCTGGTGGCGGGGCTTGTGTGAGCTCCTTGAACAAGATAACAAGGTATGTTTAATGAAAGAAAACACTGACAAACTTCTTCTGCGGTTTTTAATCATATTTTAATGTTAATTAATGATATTTTAGGAAGATAACTACTGTCATAGGCGTCACGGTGGCGCAGTGGTTAGCACAGTCGTCTCACAGCAAGAAGGTTGCTGGTTCTAGGCTCGGCTAGGGCACGTGGCATTTCTGTGTGGAGTTTGCATGTTCTCCCCGTGATCGCGTGGGTTTTCTCCGGGTGCTCCGGTTTCCCCACAAGTTCAAAGACATGCGGAATAAGTGAATTGAATAAGTACAATTGCCCATAGTGTTAAAGTGTGAATGTGTGTGTGAATGTTTCCCAGCGATGGGTTGCGGCTGGAAGGGCATCCGCTGCGTAAAACATATGCCAGTGAGTTGGCGGTTCATTCCGCTGTGGTGACCCCGAAAGGGAATAAAGCCGACATGAAGATGAATGAATGAACTACTGTCATGTCAATATGTACTGAATAGTACCCTTTAGGGGACCTTTAAAAAAATATCCTGCTTTAGGAAATCCAGTGAATACTGGTGAAAACATCTCTGTGAATATTATAGTCACCAGCGTAGGAAGCTATTTTTAAGATTATTGTTTATGGAATGCACTGGCTAAAACAGTGTTTATTAAGTTCGACAACTGAATCAGCTCAATGTCATAATCAGTTTAATTACCACTAAACTACTCATATGAATACATTTATTAGTTATTCAGTAACTTCTGGAAATGAATGTAGGACTGTATCTCCTGGCTATGTGTCCTGTTTAAGGGGATTTCAGCATGCAGCTGCATCAGAATGCGTCAGAGGGTGTCATCCAAACAAAACGTTCAGAAAACTTGAACCATTGTCCATTAATTTCCAGGGGGAAATATGAAATTCCAAACAAAAAATCTGTTCAGTTTTATGACAATAATCCACAGGTGTATTTACTCTTTTTGTTTTGAATTGCTCTCATGTGTGTTTTTTTCTGCTACCAGTGTGAGAATTTAAACTTTACAGCAAAGAAATGGATCTGCTGTTTTTCAGCAATTTGCTATTTTTGTTTTGTATCATGTAAACCCTATATACTCTTACCCTTGAATATCTCACTCTCTCAATTTACAGCAAGACACCTACTGTACAAGTAAGTGTATTATAGTATACAGTTAGCATACCCTCAGGGCCATCTTTCATTTCAGTTTCCTGATTCCATCCAGATAAAGTTTCAATCTCTCTTTGACATCCACCCATCTTAAAACCTCTTTCCTTTAGCCCTCACTTCACCTGCCAAGCTCCAGCCAACAGCCTTGGAGCTGTGCAGTGGAGGACAATCCAGATGGATCTAATCTCTCAAGAGATCAACTATTGCACACCAGCACAAGAAAAATAAACGAAAAAAAACTTGACGCTTCATTTGCTGGACACGTCATGCTTCGGCTCTTGAGCTCTATGTGGGAGAAATGACACATTTCTTTTTCTTGCAGAAGAATATATCATAAACAAGTATAAAGTTTCGCAGTGGTGACATTGTTTATTCTCAATGGTTTTCTATGTGTAACAACTCTAGATACTTAATTTCTGAGATAAAAAAGCACACACAAAATGTAACCTTGTACTACCATTTGTTCTGCAATTACAATTGCACCAGAAGGAAAGTGAGTTAGAGATCTTCATATATAATTTACATATTTGCTGAATGAGTAAAAGTGGCTAACCATACTGCCAGTAACGTTACGCGACATGAAGACCTAGAGCAATTATATGGACTGAAAGTGCAAATCTTACAAAGTATTGTAGCATTTAGAAAACAGTAGATTAAAAGGAGATCAGAAACCAGTGGGAATTGAATAACTAATTATTTGTGCAGTATTATTACAGGTTGAATGCATCATATCAAATTATTAATTGTATGAATTATAACTCTTTTCACTCATACATCTCAACAAGGTCGAGAACAGATCATTCTTGATCATTATTTTTGAGAAAAAATATTTTTAATACAAAACCATTAATGCTAATGCCTTACTAGCTGATGCTAATCTACTCTGCACACAGTTTAAGGTCAGAGGGCTGTTGACAGCTCAGGAGTATTATCGGGAATCCCCAGGGAAAACTGCTATGGTCATAGTTTATACTTACCAGAAAATATATTTCCATTTCTAAAGTAGCTTTATTAGGAAGCTAATGGAGACCAATATTTATACCATAGCTGTTTTAAGATATTAATTTAAGATACAAAATACATCACTATGAATGTCTATGTTTTTTTTAATATGGGGTAAAAAATATTTTTAATTGAAGCTGAATAAGATTAAAGCTGTTCAGCTTATTCTTGAGGAAAAAATACAGATGTTGCCTTTTGTTATTATTTTTTATTCTAGAAGTGTCCTTGGACCCCTAGCTCCCCCCACAAGTCCAATACAGCCTAGAAATAAAATGTATTAGCTCACTCAGTGTGAGATTTTCTACAACATGCGAATCCATTTTCAACCAAATAAAATATTTTTTTCATAAATTATTTATTAATTATATGAATTATTATTCTTCAGATTGCTAACACCTTGCCAACACATGTAACAACATTTTTGTTATAATTGTCGAAGGGCTTCATTTTTACATTTGTTCAGTGTATTAAGGCTGAACTTGCTATAATGTTAAGCTATTCATGATTTGAGGATTCCAGCAGAGTTTTGCTGTACTGTTCTCTAGTGGTTTGGAGCTATGGGAAATGCATTTTGACTTATACAGCTGAAGCCATGCATCAATCAATCAATCAATCAATCAATCAATCAATCACAAAAAATGGTCTTTAACTGTTTTCAGTCATATGTTGAGTCAGATTCTATTCAAACTGATGATATTAGCTGTCAATTTGGGTAACTTTGGTCCATTTAGCCAATTGAGAATTCTTTGTCAGACTGGCTCCAAATTTATATTGACATGCTGACCACACCTCAATCTAGAAAAAAAAAAAAAAAAAGTTGGGTTTACACCAGAAAGCACATACACTGCTAGTCTCTGGATGAATACAATCCTGAAATAATCTGCTTAAAAAAATCCGTTACATAAAAGAGAGATCTATTTGAGCATTTTTTTTTGTAAAATCTTGTTTGCTGTCATACAGAACCAGGTGTCCTAATTTTCTGTTGAGACTTCCCTCCAAACAACAAATGACTAGTCTAGAGCAGAATTTTGAGAGAGGAAAAAAAAGATTTTTTCACTTTCCGAACTGTCTGCTTTTCTTGCTTCCACAACATTTATGGAGGCATAAATAGTCTAGTTTTTTTCTTAACCTGATTTTAACTGTGTTTTATTTATTTGTTGTGTATTATTAAGGCGACCTTTGTTGTCCTGAAAGGTTACAATAAATACAATTATTTATTATAAGCCTTCTTCTATAAGCCACTTCTCTTCATTGACTTAACATTCTTGTTTTTCAGCTTCTTAATGTGTATACGCTTTAAGAAGCTTAGTAATGTCTGCTTTTTCCACTATTTTGATCATATAATTTTGTGTATTAGGATTCTGTGCACCATATTAATTTCTTTAAATAACCATTTATTTAAATAGTTGTAGAATGCATGTGGCGATGTCCTTGTAATGTATCTCTTGTTTCTTTCATAGTTGCCATGACTTCTCCAATAGCTCCCATGGTTGCTTTTCCCTTAGCCTCGGGCAACCTTTAATCATGGAACTATCAAAGTCGCTTCTTCCATAGCTCTTGCTTCTGCTTTAGCTGCCAGTCGTTTCTCATGAAGCTTCTGCCATAGTATCAATGGCCTCAGCTCCTCTAGTTATCCTGATTTCTTCCCATGCAACTCTTGCTTCTCCCATAACTGCATCAATTGTACTAGTTTATTCTCTGAAAGAACTTGGTTCTCTGATAGCTGCCATTCTCACTTCTCATGTAGCTCCAGTGATTGATTCTCCCATTGCTTCAGCAGCCTCTTTGCCAGTAGCTGCCGCAGTTCTCATAGCTCTTGCTTCTGCTTTAGTAGCCACTGTGGACTTCCACTGTCCACAGTCTCTGCTCCAGTAGCTATCATGGTTGATTCTCCCTTAGCTCTTGCTTCTCCCATCGCTTCCCAAGTCTCTAATCCTGTAGCTTCTCTCATAGGTCCTTGGGTGTTTCTTCTTCCATAACTGCTCCCATCATGTCAGCCATAACTCATGCATTTTGTCCTGAATCCTCAAGTTTAATAGAATGAAAGGTATTATTCACTGATATCTGCATCAGCTGGTGAGATACCTCTTTGATGATTTATTTTACATGTGGTCATATAAGCCAACAATATGTATGTTTCTCTATTCATCATCTCATTAATACTCCACGAAAACGCTTCTTAATCTTAAAAAAAATCCAAAGCTAACTTCACTCAGTGAAGAGAAAACCTCTCTAACAGTCTTAAAAAACTAAACAAAAAAACTAAAATGTTATGCATATACTGTTCATTGTAAATTATTTTTATAAAATTAGATGCATACGGTTTTCTGTTTTTAATGAAGTATCATTAAATAGTACAGAAAAAATATCGAACTTCTGATTAGTTTGTGCAATGTTTTATTTTACAGAGTTAAAATCAAGCACTAAATTTATTTCAACCTTTGCTTTATATTTAAAAACACACACATATGTGGAATGCCACAACTAAACACAACCTTTAGCAACACCTGCAGCTTTTTAAAAAACTAACCCAAAAAAACTAACCCAAAGTACAAAAGCTACTTCCTTCCATAACAAGATAGAAAAATGCTGAAAAAAGCACTTTTATAAGCTTGTAATGTAACGCTATACTCTGTGGTTTGTTGGTCATAGTGACCTAATAATTACCCATAAAAAACAGACTCCCAGAGGACACAAAGAAAGCTTTGTCCATTCAGATCAATCTTTACACTGTGCGGTACAGTCAGCGGTAAACCTGCTGTAAACCATTATAACACTTCAGGTACATAATTTATCTTCAGGTAACAGCAAAGGTCGAAGCTTGATGAGTGAAATTCAAACCTTGAAGTAATGCACGATTAGAGGCCTAGACAAATTAAGGAACCCCAAACTCAGCCACGCATTACAGCAGATGTCAGAGGGTCAGACTTTCTCTGACGGCAATGGATTGCACTCGTAGGTGTAATCAATATGCTGGCTGTGGTTTGGGAAGACAGCCAAACTAGTGCAAACCAGTGTACCTCAGTGTACAGTACATTAGAAAGACACATGGCCACATTATGACCTGCTTGTTTTACATCTGTTTAGAAAGTCAGCACCAACCGGGAGCCACACAGGCTCATTTGGTGTATTGTATACCATACTGAAAATTTCTGTAGTAGAAAAGACTTTATGTTTGTACAACGCTGTCCATCAAGCATGTCTTTCCCATCATGCATGCTCATTTCTAGTCAAACACCAGACAAATGAATGCACTCCTAAAACAATCAATAACTCTCACTCAAGACCCTTGCAAAGAGGGAGTCTGTCTTTAATAGAAATATTTACACAACCAGAAAACAACATAATTCGGATGTGTTTCCCTGGATATCGTCATCTAGATGTGATGGGAAGCATTTTGCTCGGTTGATTCCAAAGAACATGGGATGTGTCTAATGCAGATCAGATGTTGCCCTTTTAGCCTGATATGAGAAAAACAAGCCTAGGATGCCTGAGGTGTGCACGCAGCCCTGGATTCTTCAAGAGAATCACACATGCTGTGTTTTGAAGGAGTTCACCCATGCAGAACCATTGCCGATGGTTTTATGAGAGCATCTGCTCGGATGATGGATTGAGAGAGACTGCACTTCCAAATCCTCTCCAACAGCACCAAACATGGAGATCTCTCCGATCAAACAAACCTGCTCATAAAAGAGGAAAACATCACGTAATCTTGCACGGCTAGTTTGAGTTCATCCCATTGATTACGCTTAAAAGGGAAAAAAATAAACATGTTAATGTGGTTATAAAACTGATTTATTTTTGTTTGGATGTCCAGTTGTTTGGACTTTTGATTAAAAGCATCCTGTTTAAATTACGTTTATATAAGGTCTTTTTGGAATCTAGTGTTTGTATAAAGTAAATGTTTTTACACTTTAAAGTGAACAGACAAAGACAAAAGTGATATTTTCAAGTAATGTTAAAAAGATACAACAACATGAAAGAAGCAAAACAGCTATTGATTAGAGGACAACAATCTAAATAATTGATATTAGGGATGCACCGAAACCACTTTTTTGGAAAACGAGTATGAGTATGAGTACTTGCATTTCAGTACTCGCCGATAACGATACTTAATAAAAACATAATTTAAATTTAGAGGTAACAGCTTTAGTCATATAAATAAAAAAATTAAAAATAAGGTACTAGTTTGGAATTAAGACCATCTTTTTACAATGAAAAGCATGTTGACAGCAACATATTACAGAATAAAATATTATTTAAAAAAATAAGGTCTTAAATCTTAATTCTTATAAATTAAGTCTTGCTGGTGTGCGAGCCGTGCAAGTGTTTTGCATGTATTACATCTCGCTGTGGCGTAAAACTTTGGAAGGTTAGGCTAATTAGCGACACAGTGCTAACATTGCTTGTCCAAATATCCATGTCAGTCATGTAGTGGCGGCATGGAACATTATATCTGGGCTCCAGAACATGGAAGAGAAGCAGGAACCCCACATTTTCTACCACCGAGAGTGGCTGGTCACTCAATGCAAGGTACTCGATAAATGCCTGTGTTATTTTAACAGCACGTAGATTGTCTCTGGACATATTCTCTCGTCTTGCAACAGTTTGCTGCAGCGTGGGTTGTGCTGGTTTAGAAGTGTGGGTAAACTCTTTGTACTTATTGTCGAGTTGGGATTTTAGGTGTTTGATTAAATTACTTGTGTTAAATGCACTACCTTTTAAGCCTCCTCTGGACAATTTTGCTGAGAACAACTTGCATTCCACCTTTATTTTGTACCCACTTTGTCTTCTACCTGCTCTAAACTGCAGCCGGGGTGTTGGGTGGGCACCTGTGATTAACCCCTTACACGCCACTCAAACATAGACATTTCTCAGGCGGTGGTCTTCCTGAGACCACTATTGGGGGTCTTCTAACAAGTACGAGTACTTCAGTGCATCCCTACTTGATATAGTATAATATTTATATCTTTTTATGTCCAAATCTGTATAATGCATTTTTTAGGATCTCTGCACACCTAGACAATTAAAATATTGCTCGCTCGTGAGCTTTACACCTCGGCTGTTTAATGATGGTGCAGTGGTGCTCCTCAGATGGTCATAACAGTGAATTGCCAAGCTATGAGGGGGGTTTCATCTCCGCAACGAGGCGTAGAATGTTTAGATTACAAATATAAAAAAAGATTAATTCACTGTATACTTGTATGCAACTTTATTACCAGCTTCCTTGTAACATTGAGCTAACAACATAACACTGGTATGTGAGAATCCGGTCATTTTTCAAAATAAAAAAATGTAATGAATAAAAGTTTGTTCAGGCTTAGATAATAATTACAATGGAAATAATTACTCAATTCTTTGGTGGCCCCAGGGACTGGAGACCACTGGCGCAAACAACCAAATGTTTATTCACTCAAAATGTTTTGCAAGATACATCTCGATTCAGCTTGACTTGCTGTATTTTTGGAGGCTATTCAACCCAGCACAGCTACTTGCTTTGTATTTGATGAGATGAAGTTCCATGAAGCAGGCAAGAGAAAACTTTTTTCTGATTGGAAAGAAAGGTGTCATGTGACATCCTGTTGATAGCTAATATAACAGACATGACAGACAAGTTGACGCACACTCGAGTGCCTCTTTGCTGTCATCTGTCGCTTAATCAAAAATTTTGGTTGACTGTTAAAAGCCACCACTTATACAACATAAAGAACACTACTCCTTCAACAGTCTCCATTAATCTGTATTCTGTGCATTCCACGTTTTGACTTCATATCAAAAACTCACAAGACACTGTTCAGGGGAGCTAGACTGATGCAGCAGAGTGACATGTTTTGAGTGTCGTGTCAGAAACTCAGACTTGATACAAAAAGTCAGTAGAAACACAAACTGGAACTGTGGCAATTTCAATTATGCCAAACCAAACCATGACATGCCGTTATTAAAAATTAGTAGAAAAGCATCATAAGGAACCAAACTGAGGGGCCATATTGGAGGCTACAGATGCCTTTGTAAGAGTTTTAAGTTGATTAGTTGACAACATATTCTAATTTGTTGAGGATTGTTTGAATTGGTCGGATTTCTTAATTGTGAGTCGTAAATCTCAAATAACAGAGAACCAAAAGCATTAAACCTTTTCAGTCTATGTGCATTTCAATGTATTTAAGACGTGAGTTTATAGTTTGAATTATGTTATAGTTTAAATGTTCTCAAATCAAGCATTACACATACACATACATTAAAAATACACTGTACATAACACATTTGCTGTGTAAAAAATCTCAAGGAACTCTCTAAAAGGTGTCGATTAATGCACAATTCAGGCAGTGTCTGCTCTCAGCAATCCTTCATATCACATTCCCAACAGCAAAGCCTCTAAAATATGGAAACCAACTCACAGCATGTAGGATTTGAATGCTAACGAAACAGAAGATAAACATATGCCTCACCACAGTCGTCTACATTTTGAGTGGAGGGAGTTTCTGGATATGGATGAAGGTCTGTTTCAGTAGTACTGGCATGCTGTGGGTCAGGTTTTAGGGAGCCATAACTTTTATTTTTCCTTAGTGGCACAAAACAAACAAAACAAACTCTACAGTCAGAGAACTTCTTAAAATGTGCCAAGGATATTTAAGGTGAAAAAAGTAGAAAAATATAACTTGCCAACAACATCAAACACAGTCTCTCGAACAAGGTGGTGTCTCATCAAAAAGCTGTTACTGATGTTGTAAATTTGATTTATTTATGCCAGTATGAAATAAATAAGCATGAGTTTAATAATCTGTGTAAATGTTAGTTTTAAAACGTGTTAATTTTATGCCTCACTCACTATAAAGCTTCACGGACAGGTCTCTTACTTGTTGCTTTTCGGTCTGAGCGCGTGTCTCCAGTGTAACTTCTCTGTTAAGCAGAAATATCATGGGATCACTGTCGGAGTCAGATCATTTACGCTATATTGACCTCTCAAACCTTTGAAGACGTAGCTGCGGTTGAGTGATCAAACACAAACGCAGGTAAAAAGGAGTGCAATCACTGAATACAACATACCAGACAAGAAATAGTAACTTACTGTGATTTACTGGGTGAAATTACAGCTGATAAGAGACATAGCCTTTATTAACCTTCCTTTAAGGTCTGATGCATTAAAACAAACATTGCTATGCTCAAACAAATCAGAGCAGTTAAATGTAGACTAAAGTATGAGGTGTTTCAAGTTATGTTGAAATCAGAATGCTTTTGGTTTGTGAACGCCCTTTTCTGGTTATTCTAATGTGGCAGCTCTGTAACACACACATCAATACATATTTTCCCATTTCAGTGTTTTATGAACAGACCTGTCTCAAAATTTAATAATTAGTCAATTCATGCTGAGAGACTTTTTAAACATTTCCATTTATTTATATTCCATTTCCCAGTTTTTGTATTGTTAACTGTTTATTATTTTCTCATCTTATTGCTCAAATCATGTGTTTTTAATAGAGGTTGGCGAAATGAGCCTTAAATAATACCACAGTCATTTGGGGAGTTTGCAGGAAATGATATGATGTGATATTTTATATTATTCTCTCCAATGCTGATCAGAACTTTATTGGCATAAAACAAACACATTGTACACACAATATAAGTCCTAAAATAACCAGAATGCCTAGAGTTCTTAAAGTGCAGCCAAATGTTGTTGATGCTTGGTCCCAGTCCTAGACCTGAATATGTAAGCATGTGATAATAAACAGAATATTAGAAATTTCACTAGGCTGCCTAATTTTGATCACAATATCGATTTCGGGCCTTAATGATCATAAAAACGATATTTCGAGAAAACATGATTATTTTTACCTTTATTATTAATTAGTTATGCCTGCACATGCAAATTCACTCACTGCCGGAGCTTGTTACAATTACAATTACATTTACAATCGCTCTCAGTGTCAAGCATGTTTTTACGAATACTGGGATTTCCACCTATATTATTTTCTCGCAGCAGCAGATCAATGTATCTAGAACTCTCATTGTTCAGTTATAAATTACAGAACACAGTCATGTTAATAATAGGAGAGAGGATTGTATATACGGGTCATAAACAAGACCATGCGCATCAGTATCATTTCTGGTCAAGGGAGTTTTTTAATGCTATTTGGTTGCTATTTTCTTCAGGATGTATTCACTCTTCTTTTGTGTCGCTCAACAACAGAGAAAGTTAAACTATAATTAACAAAAGGCTAGCGCGCAAAATCACACAATAACAATAAAAAAAGAAAAAGCCAAGGGTACAAGCTGTTAACCATATGCCAGTCTGAACAAGTATGTTGAACATGGGTAGTTCTGATATAGTCCTCATTTGAACTGAAAGACTGGGGCCTGCCACAATCAAAGATAGCTCACCAAGCTATTTGTATCTTACCTTCGGTACAACTAGGGCTGTAGCTATCGAATATTTTAGTAATCTGTTATTCTACATGCACCACTTCAGGTACCTGCCGCTCCACTCATCCATAGACATTCAATAGTAGAAGGTGCTAAAACTTATTATTATATCGAAAACACTTTAAATCCATTTAAAGTCAAGCGGAACATTATGTGTAGGTTACCAATAATGTGCTAAATTAAAGATTAGGGTCAATGCATCCTAAAAATTGTCACCCAGTTTTTTTTTTATTAATGTCACGCAAGGATACATAGAGTAAACAAACAGACCTTGATTAACACCTCCCAGCCAATCAGAATGCAGTATTCAGACAGCCCACAGATAAAAAGAATTAATAGATGCTTCGAGGTGGAGGATTTTGCCTCAACTCATTTTTGTAATCGAGTTATTCGAGTAACTCGAGGAATCATTTCTGCCCTAGGTACCACCAAAAGATGCTTATAGCTCACCACAGTAACAAACTCGGACAGTAGCGTTGAAAGAGATCAGACTAGTAGACCAAGCCTAGGCCGTTAAAAACAAACATTAAAAACTTAAATAATAAAAGCTTAAATAATGACTAAGAAATAATATTAATAAATAACATAATAATAAATAGGATGAAATATGACAATGGCAGAAGTATTCTGCACCAGGTGTAGATGGTTTAACATTGACTGCTTAACACCAAAGTATAATACAGTTGAAATTGTCTGTCTTGAAGTGATCCCAGCTTCATACTGAAAACATCACTGAATTTTTATTCAATAGCACTTTATTTCATTTACAACTGCAATTGCAAAGCAATTGATCATTCGTGTAATATGCATGTGTATCAATCATCCTCATTTAATTAGCTACAAGTGTTTGATGGCAATATGCACGATTTGCATACTGCTACATCCCAAGTGCAGACTCAATCACTCACATGTGCAGTCTAAATATTGACCTCCTACAAGAGAGCAGTAAACCTCTCACCACACTCCAACATGCACTTTAAAATGACACTTTCCAGCGGATATTTAAAATAAATACATGGGAATTAGCTAAACAGTAAGACTTTAACAGAAAATTTGAAGAGTAAACTGCTGATTTAATTGAAGAAAGAAAACAAGTGAACTTTTAAAGAAAGATCTCCCAAACATCTCAATTTACTGCATTGTGACTTGTGAGTGACTCCAAACCATACAGAATGTAATTTTTAAGCCACGAATAAACATGTCTGGGGAATTCTTTTTTTTTTTTTATGGAAGCGAATGCGGATATGAAAAGAGTTATTTGGAAGAATGAAGAGAGAGAAGCGTACCTTTGTAGCTGAGCTTAACTCTTGGGACGTTTTCCTTCAAGGCAGTCACATCAGACAGAGTGAAGAAGAAGATGACCAATGATGACCACCAGACGCTGAAGAAGCATCCCATTCTGGCCTTGAACCATCTCTGAGATCTGTTTCTCTCCTTGTATTTGTCTGTTTCCATGATGGAAGAGTAGATTCCCAGAGCTAGCGACCTGAGATGGAGCACACAGTTAGAGCCTGGACATCTTAGTGGGAGGTGCGTGTCTATGTGTATACATCTACGGTCTTGTTAAATCTCAAGCAAATGTTCAGCTGTGACTTCCTTCAACCGTGTCTCTGCATTTTTCCAGCTCCCGCATCAGCTGCTGCTCTATTCAAGTCTTTTCTTTTGTCCACCAACACGCATCCTTTCTCTCTCCCTTTCTAAATCTGTTTGTCTCTAAACAAAAGGTCAGCTTGATGAGGACAGCCACTTTCAGCCCTCTTTCAGATGCCTCTCTTTTCTTTTCTCAGCCCATCCCTCATCTGTTCTGTCCACGTCTCCCATTCTTACTTGGAGGACAAACAGTCTTCTCAATTCTGAACGGCTGGGGTGACGAACATGTCTGAAAATCCGCTTCATTAGTCAAAAGAGTGCCATGAAGTTTGTAGAACACTGTAGTAGTCTTGGTTCATTAGGAGCTTTTCTTCAGCAGGGAATCGGTACAAACAAGGATTCACACACAACAGAACAGAACCCTCAGAGGAACTCTTTTCACATTGAATAAAGGAACAAGGAGATGAATGTTTGAAGGAGGTGATGGAAGGACGTTATTTTCCAACAACCATCGAGTAGTATGTTTATGGAGATTTGAGGCCCTGCCCACACAAGCATGGTTATTTTAAATTGTAATTTTTTTCTATGTGGTTTAACCATTTGACCTCATTCACATCAAACTGCACATTTCTAAAATACTCCTATTATATTCATTAAAACAAAAGCAATGTCCACACGTGTACACTTATTTTTAAAAACATAGTTATTCTTACCCTGCTTTAAAAAAAAAGTCGCTCCGCACAAGCATGGGTAGGAAAATACTGTCCAAGCAATAACACTGAAACATCGTAAAATGCTGCAAAGAGTCAGTCAATCCAAAAGAGAGCAAACAAGTAAAGTAAAGTACAGTAAAGTTCAACCCTAAAGTGATATCAGCCAATCAGAAGCTACTTTCATCTCTGAAGCTCATTAGTTCTTTTAAAGAAAAATATGTTTGGACAAACAGCTTGCACAAAGATAACAACAACAATCTTTGATAAACTAAAATTTGCTCGCCAGTCTTTACCAACAACTATTTCTCTGTCAAAACTTCCTGATTTATCCGAGGCTCGATCTGGGTTGGCAGTCTGTGTGTCCAATGAGCAAAAATTATAAAAAAAATTGTCAGCAGCTTTAACTAGTATACTGTTGTAGTTTGGCACATTTGTTCTATAATTAAATATGTTATTAAATAAGTGTGCTTGTAGTCCTGCACAATTTAGAGGGATTGCTTTAGCACAGTGAATCACCACGCAAACCCTCTGTTACCGATAAGCCTCGGGGCTTTTTGACCAAAAGCTGCCCTATCAATGACAAGCTCTGCCTGAAAAAAAAATGTATGGATTCAAAAAAGCTGGTTGCACTGAAACGCTGCTCGGTGTTCTTGTAGGAAGTCAGAGTAACCAAGTAAAATAACTGAACAAATATGTGCACAGGGCCAAAATCCACAGCTCAAGTTCGATACCTGCCAATCAGAGTCCTATAAATGCCCCACTTTAGTGTTATGATAAATGTTGCTATTACTGTGTGTGTAGAGTGTAGAACACTGTAATTTTGCTACTGAACTTACAATTAGTTTGACATATATCACCGTTCAGGTTCCAAACAACTCACCCAGGTACCAATTCAAGAATGATGTAATTTGTAAATAATTGTAATCACACTGTTATTTTAAAAAATGTTTTCACTATAATGTGCTAAAGTGTAACACAATCTCCAGGATTAAAAAAGGTATTTTGTTACTCTGATAAGTTTTACAAATTCTCTAAGTCAAAAAAACCTCTGATGAGTGAACATACTCTCTCGGTGGTCCAAAGAGGAAAGCTGGGCATTCGCAAAAAAACAACACTATGGTGTTGAATGTTGAGGTCAACCTTTTAAAGAACAAGAATTAAGGCTTCTCAGAGAGGTTTGAACGTGCTGACAGCGAGTTATGCTTTGGTATGTTTACAGTAAAGTCCAACCTGAGATCTCTCTCTCTCTCTCTCTTCATATGTCAAAGTAATAATAAAAAAAAAACTATCATTTACATTAAATTACAACATAATCTTAATTCATATGTTGATTTCGGTATTTTAAGATTGTGAATATTTGCCATGGCACACTCGATCTAATAATCTTGAATAAAATGTATTTCACATGTAGCAAACAAATACTTTATGTCATGTAACATAAATACTTACACTGATCAGGCACATTGTAAGATGAAAGTATAGATGTCTATATTAGCAATAGCATTTGTGTTAGTAAACAAAATGAATGCATAACGAAAAAACACAATAACAGGTGTGCTTGCGAGTCTCACACCATTTTAACACCTAAGTCTGCTCTCACAGAGGAGTTCTTCACTGGAGGAGATCTTTTCTTTGCATCTGTTTGTTACTTTGGGTTCTTCAACTTGAACTTTATTCCCACTTTCCACTTCAATCAAAAAATAAGTATTTTAGCTGCTTTATTTTAGCAGAAAATTTATATAGTTTTTTTTATAGTTTTTATACAAATTTATAGTTAGAGATTACTGGTCAGTTTAAATCAACACTTTTCTCATACCAATAAACTTTCCAATCCCTAAAGTAGCAGGCTTTATTTCTACCCATAGAATTAACAGCATTAAAAAAAATTAATATTTGTAGATATTTCTAGATGAAATAGACAATAGTGCTTGTAATGATACAGGTCAGTTTGCATTAAAATTACAATACTTTGTACACACACAACATTGTACACACAGTCCCTACACTGCACACACACAACATTCCTGCTCAGCTTGATTTGAGACTAATTTAAGGCATATAAATTATAAATTTAAGGCATATAATTTAAGGCTTCAAATAAGCTTTTTTACCAGCCGTTGGTGCAAAGAACTGATTCTCTTGACACTTTCGATATAAATATTAATATAAATCGAGTATCGCCATTCAGCTAAGAAATATCGAGATATGACTTAGTACATACAGCCTAGCCCTAATTTATAATAATAATTATTAATGTGTAATATATTACATTTTGTTACAACATACCACAGATGTTAACTACAACTAATTTACTTAACCTATAAGAATCAGTTTTTAGAGCAGATGTCTCAAATTCCTGGAGGGCCGCAGTCCTGCATAGTTTTGCTCCAACCTTACCTGAACACACCTGACTCCACTAAATAAGTTCCTCTGGGTTTGGTTGAAGCTACTGGTTTATCTCCTGAAACAGGGTTGGAACAAAAACCTGCAAGGTCTCCGGCCCTCCAGGAAATGAGACCCCTGCTTTAAAGTGTTAAAAATGCCCTTATTTAGATAAAAAAATGTAGATACATTTTTTGTACTCAATTTTCCTGTAAGGAATAAATGATGTGTGGGCTCTAAAGATGCTGACACACAAAGCGTGGCTGACCTGGCAAGAGCTCATTTATAAAATCTATGTAAAGATGCGATAACGCAATCCATGACATGAAGAGTCTGGACCATGTAGCATGAGGGAGGTTTGATGAGAGTGACGAGGTGCAAAAAACCGGACTGATCGTCAGAGTTGAAAAAAAAAAAAACTTTGTGTGCACAGCAACCAATGTGAACCAGACTTTGCTCTTCTAGTGATGTGATTTTTTTTTTATCAAAGGAAACATTTACAGCAACAATGTAGGAGACAAATAATATCGCCGTTTGTGGCAACCCAGAACTGTATGACTCAATGTCGTATTATTATCCACATAGAACGCAAGTTGTTGTTCTGCTAACTCTCTGCCAACTGTATCTAGTGTCTTTTTTTTTGGTTTGCTAAAGTTTTATACAAGAAAACCAGCATCACTTAAAAATCTCAATGTCCAATGTTTTTAATCAACCCTATTCTTTTTTTTTCCTACTGAGAGCACCGAAAAGGTGCTGCAGACACAAAAAAAAACTATAAAGTCAACAACACTGCAAAGAAATTACTTCACTGAATAACTGATATCCTGTACCAGGAAATAGCTGTTTCTCTGTGTTTTAATGTGAACCTTGTCTTCTAAAAATACATTATTTTAACAGCGTAATATCCAAGATTGTATTGTAAAATATGTTTCTCTGAAATTCCTGATTAGTGTAATAATGCCATTTCCTCTAAAGCCAGACAGACAAAGTTCTAACTCTTCAACATAAAGATAAGTCCCAGACTGCTTTGACTATGATTGAATATCTTACATATGTGACATTACCAGTAGATTTAAAGGAGCAGAGGGAGCAATCCCAGAGACCAGGAGTCACAAAGCTATCAGCAAAGCAGCTCTTGGGTAATGCTTGAACCTTGTAAGTTCATATATCAAACATGATTTTTCCCACAAAAATATACATCCTCTGCTTGTGTATTAAAGCTACTGTGTCATGTAAATTAGTTCAGGATGGCTTTTATACACCTCCCATAGACAGTCTACCACATTATTGCACTTTTGAGTTTCACCGAAGGTCAGGGTAAGTTCATTATTTTTGTGCTCGGATTACATATTTGTGTTATTCTTGGCAGGGGTCAATCTTTTCACTGCGATCATAGTCTGGTGCAAGAGTCATTCGTTCTCTGTGTAAATAATGATCATATCAACAAACGCACAGACAGCAAGGCATGTTTTCTTTTCATAATCATAACATACAACTCTAAATTAGTCTTCATTAAATGGTTAGGTCAGGATCACAGTTTGAAGCTGGAAGACCAACACTGGTTTCTGGAGGATGTAAAAAGGCATAATATTTCCTTCATTAAAAACAACTTTTAGTGATACATCCCTAATTCAATCCAAAAGTGACAATCCAAATCCAATTTTTTCCCATATGTAACCTGTATCTGATATTTTCAGTACAGTCTGAACAGCTAAATTTTTTGCAATGCAACCTCAGTCTGAACAGTTAGGTTACATTATGTAAATGATTCCTTTAAAAAAATGTATTTTATTGGAGCCAGTTCCAGGGAAACCTACACATAAAAAATACTTAATTTCAGCATAATTTACACAGACCAAAAGCAGCTAACTCAAAAATGGCTTAGAGAATACTCAGGCAGGTTGTGGACATACTCAATCATTTAACTGCCTAAAGTCAAAGCCTGATTTGACAGAAAGAGTGTATAAAGTTTTATTATCAATGCCATACAAGTTAAAGTCTGGAGGAACACAACCATTTATATATGTTTCACATTTAACATACAACAAGCCACAATTCCAGGCTGGATTTGTTTTCAGTTGATATTTCTGTATATTCCTCAGTGGACCAAGAATAAAACTTGCCACTGTTCTGTTACTGTGGTAGTAAACTATTATGTCCTTACCCATTCATGTTTTGTCATTCATATGTTTTGTCAGTTGTTTGTATGTACGGCCCTTTTTCACTGCAAACTATTGCAGCATCTACTGTAGAAATGTTTGTTTTCCAGTCACCGGTATAGACAGTTATGAGATTATGTATTCAAGCAAAGGCCTACTTGATCAATATACTTAACATGGCCAATCAGCTGTCTACATCACTACCCTGCATGACCTCTGTCATTCTGAAGTCGGAACAAAAGTGCTAAGATTCAATGCAATAATTGCAATATATAAATTGTTAATGCTATTTTGCAGAATATAGTTAGCTCATAATACAAGTGTCTCTTGCATTAACAAAAACAGAAAAAAAAAGGTTTTATACTACAAGCAGAAACCTCTATGACATTTCTTACACCATATCATTGAAACGCACAAATAATAGTTTAGATTTATGTAACAAATGCAACGAAATTGCAATTGTAAGCATCTACTCAGCCATTCACATAGGAAATATTTTAGTTTAAAAAAGCACCATTTATTCCAGCCATAACTCCATTTATGTGTGTATAAAGTCTGTGTGTATATAGTTCTACGACCCAGTAACGTGTACACAACCCATTCTAAAACCTACAAGGAAAGAATTTGTAAAAATCACATTTCCGTATTACATTTTACCCAAGAGATAACCAAGTCTGAAACCATGCACTAGAATCTACATAAATTTTCCAACAACTTGCCAAATTAAACAAACCTTTTTTCTCAAAAATAAACATATCCCAAAAGCAGAAAAATCTGCATACATCCTTAACAAATGTTTACAACAATGTGCAGGTTGGATGTAAGCCAGCTAGCGTCTATCTTTAACCGTTCCTGAAAGTTATTTTCATCATTCAGAGTTCATTAAGTTTGTTATGGTAAAGGCAATTCAAAAAGTTCAAGAGTCACCAATATTAGAAAGAGGACTCAAAAACATAAAGAGGCTTTCAAAAGTACTCAGCAGAGATTAAAAATATAATACTTAGGCTTGTTTGTTTGGGCCAAGTCCACATTTAAGGATACGTTTAATCCCTCTTCTCATCTTTAAAGGAGGAAATGTTTTAGCTCTCATACCTGCACTTAGCTCAAGGACAGCCAGGTGCGTATCTGATGACAGGGAGCAAAAAGAGAGTGAAGGAATTCTTCTCTGCCAACATTCTCAAACCTCATTATACACCAGGAATACCTGACACTCTGCCTGTCTGTCAGTGAGTGACAGGTTTAGGGAATTATGGGTAATTCAATACATCCTGAGACGGGCCGTAATGGAGAGCAGACAAAGTGCTGGGATCATGTCTCCTGTCGATTAGCTATGTTTGGAGTGAGCGGATTAGAAACTGTACTGTTATACACACACAGGTGACAAGGGGCGGACGGTGTAAGGTTTAGGTCGTGTGAAGTGAACGAGAAGGCGAGGTGTTTAACAGTGTTCTGTGTTTTTTATCAAGTGCATTCATCTAGTCAGTTGTGTGTCACATCTGGCATTTTGTAGGCTATGTGGGCCAAGTCCGATAAGAGGAGTTACCTTTTTAATGCAGCACATGGGGCATAAACCAGATGTTAACTTTAATGTTTACGTAGCTGAGGATGCGGCCCACGTCTTGTAACACATCAATAGAAAGTGTTTTGATGCAGGTGACGTCAAACGAACAGAATATAGCTTTCTCACATGACTCTGAATTAGTGTACTCCATCAAGGGGGGCGTGTTTGACCTCAGGGAACATGCTTTTTTATTTTTCTATTTAGATTTTTTTACTGTTGTAGAATAAAGTGCAATACCTCTCCACTAAATTAGGGAGCATTAGCTCGGTGGTGTAGGGGTTTAGAAAGATGTTTTCTTCTCCCTAGGGGGGCATGAGAGACAATAATTGAGAAACACTGTTCTGAGCTAATATAACAATGGAAAAACAATCCCTCGTGCAAAATGTATATTGACGATAATTATCAATATCGAATTACCGCCCAGCCCTACAGCTTTGTTTTGCGAGTATAGTAAAGTACAGTAACCTTGTTATTACTTCAACCTCACCACCTAGATGATCCCCAGCTATGAAGCTTCACACTAAATGACTTCAACACACTTTATTTTCAAAAAGAGAGGCTAACACACACACACAAATCTAAGTCTAAAGAGGACAATTATAATAACTAGGAAATGCTTACTTAAATTATCTCCAACTACTCAACGATTACACTGAACTACTGTTTTTTTTTACTCTATAAATTTTCTTCTAATGTGTTATCCATTCTTTTTTTAATCTCTGACCTTTTTTATCTCTGATCTGCTTTTATTGAAGCTTGAGTGCTGATTAAAGGGTGTTCATATATGTTATTTGAAATGTTCTAACTTTATGGTGGTTTATGGTTGTTAAAGACCTGCTTACTGACTGGGGCATTTATAGATATCTGAAAAAAGAAAAGTTGCTGGCCAAAAAGAGAGCAGTGGACTGTGCTACTGTTGCAAGCTTCTGAAACAATGTGGAACTAAAAGTTATCAGACAATATATGAACACTGTTTTTTTCTTCATATTTTATTCATGCTCCAGAACTATCAGTATTATCTAATATCTAGAATTACCAGAAACCTCATAGATGAAAGAATCCATTATTTTATTTTATTTTTAAAGAATACGTTGTTTACTATTTTATTATCAAATGTTATTGGTTTAAGGATGAACAATAACGTTTTTGTCACTAAATGTCAGGTTAGCTTTTTTAGTAATCCTTAATTGCATATCTAACTGCAGCTCTAGTGAATGCGAAGCGGTGTCAATAAACCTGTTTCTGTGGTAATAATAACACCAATAGATTTATGCCGACAGTGAAATGTGTTTCTTTAGTGGAAAATTGAAAATAAGCTAAATTATTACATGGAATGACCTATGAAGAAATAAAGGCCTAAAAAGACATCAACCTTCCCTGCAACTTAGTAAAACTGCATTTAAAGGTGCTCTCTGTAGTTTGGTTTTCAAAAAGTTAAGACTTCAGGTGTTAATGTGCTTGTTCACAGTAAACACAATATGCAAATTGTATCTAAATGCGAAAATAAAAAAAATCAACTAAGCAATCCTGCAGAAAGAGGCATTAATCAAAACGAAAGTAAACATCACTGGGAAACATCCATACACAATCATTCACACTCATACACTATTGTGGACAATTGTGTTTACCCAATTCACTTATACCACATGTCTTTGGACTTGTGGGGAAACCGGAGCACCCGGAGAAAACCCACGCGATCACGGGGAGAACATGCAAACTCCACACAGAAATGCCAACTGACCCAGCTGACGCTCGAACCAGCGACCTTCTTGCTGTGAGGCGACCGCCGTGACAACAAAGAAAAAATATGACTGACTGATTGATTTGAAACTTCCCGCCCATCCCCAGAAATGTAATGTCTGTTAGTGATGTGTCGTTCATGAACGATTCGTTTGAACAAATCTTTAATGTGACTCCGTAGGAACGAATCGTGTCGGAAAGGGATTGGTTCAGTGACTTATGCGCAGCATCTTCTGGTTTTCCGAGCGTAACGCGCTCATCATTAATGATGAGAGAACGAAAGGAGCCGGAGGACTCGGAGAAAGAACAAATCTTTTCTGTTTCCGGCTCAAACTGCATTTGGTTAATATTAGGGAGCGTCACGTGACAGAAGAACGAAAGGAGCCGGAGGACTCGGGGAAAGAACAAATCTTGTAGGTTTCTGGTTCATATTGTGTTGGTAAATATTAGGGAGCGTCACATGACAGAAGGCCCCGGGGCCATACTGAACCATCAGATGTGAGGAACGAATGAGACTTTAACCTAAACACAGATCAGAGCTGAGCTGAATCAGACTAAAAGACCCAGGTAGGCTTAATTAAAATATGTGTTTTGTCTTCTAGCATTATAGTTTTGTCTTATTTGTAGTGTGATGCGGGTTTGTGTCTATACTAAATGTGTTAGGGAAGAAACACACAACATTTTATTGGTATTTTACTAAAATGAACGAAATGACTCGAAAAAAGATTCATTCATTTTGCTGAACAGGACTCAAAGATCCGAGTCGGTGAAATTATCCAAACTTCGCATTACTAATGTCTGTCCCCACACAATGACGTAAAAGTCAAATAAATGCATCCTGGTTGTTCAAACAGGTAGGCTTGCAAAAAAATAAGCTAGGTATTAGATTCGGGACAAAGCGACCTGTAATTAAACTGTTCAGATTGTCATGAAAATATCAGATACAAGTTGTAGAAGGGGAAAAAATATTATTTGGGGTAATTTTGGGTTGCAGTCTGAAAACAGCCAATTAGAGCTCTTGGCTGTTACGAAAATAAACTTGTGGCCAATCAGCAGCAGTTATCAAAATCTGTCAGTTATCAAAACACCCCTATTGGCTTAGAATTGTGTTAGATTTGAAGGTTTTCACTGGCAACAAAGAGAGAGATAAAAGAGAGAGAGAGAGAGAGAGAGAGAGAGAGAGAGAGAGAGAGAGAGAGAGAGAGAGAGATCTGTAACACTTGAGTGTTAAACTTTTAACATCCAGAAGACTATGCTCTGTGGACATACAGTGAACTCACAGAGTCTCAGACACACACTAGAATCCATCACTCTGCACACAGAGACATACTTCTGTTACTCAGAATTGATGAAATAAAGATTTCCACGTTCCCCACCCTCACTCATATCACAACACATGTCCCTCTTTAAACATGTCAGCGGTCCAGCTTGCTAAACCAAACCAAGATACTTTATTGAGAACATACTGTTACGTTGATTATGTTCAAACATATGCCGTAATACAGCAAAGAATGTCACTCTGAATAGATAAAATATTTCGTTCCAACACTCCATTCATAAAAAGAAACACAGGGTAACGTAATGTTTAACGTGTGTCTACCACATCTGTGACTTATGACGGAGTCCTTCTCTTGGTCTCACCCTATAAAACCGCAGGGTGTTTGAGCTGGAGTTTCCATAAACCCTGTGCATCACACGAGAGATGTATTATTCGGCACGTTAACACAGAGAAAATGCCACTAGGAGGTGGAACGTCTCCACTTATCCTCTCAAGCACTGTGTCCCCAAACTTCAGAGTTAGCAGTCAACGCCAATCCCTGCTCAGCGTGAGAAGAACCAGAGACAGACTGCGAATCTCCCATCCTTCGTTCTCTTGACAGACAACACAGACAGGCTTTCCTCCCAACAAACATTCCAGACCAGCAAATATGGACAGCTGCTTGGAAATAAACCTTGTTTAAGTTCATAAATTAATCTGACGACTCCATTCAGGAAAACTCAAAGTAATGGCATGATTATATACAAGGGGCTTAAGTTGCTCTGTGCTTCTAAACGCATAAAAATAAAGGAGTAAATGATATAAAAAATAAAAACAACAGAACTAATCATCGTTAAAAAGACAGTTTGACTCAAGTTATTAATTTGGTGATGAAATGCAACTGTGGCTTGGTTAAAGCACATAGCGCTTAAATAAATATGTTTGTAAAAAAAATTAATAAAAAAAATGGCACAAGCATTTTTGTGGATATCTGGTGCAACAAACAGAAGACAAACTAGTTTTAAATAACTTTGTAAAACTTTTTTTTTTACCGAACCTATTTTGTTCTCACTTTATGTTTGACACAAATAACTTTGGAAATATTTTCTCTTCTAATTTCAAATTACATTTTACATTACAATTAAAGAATATAATATGTTTTAAACTGACATAACAAACTGCAAATATTTCCTTGATGCAAAAGGCATAAATTAACTACTGTTTAACCATATATATATATGTATATATATATATATATATATATATATATATATATATATATATATATATATATATATATATATATATATATATATACCATTTGAGTGGTTTGCTGACAAGTCATTTTGGTCATAAGCAACTTTTAAAGACATACATTAAATTTGGATGGAATAATGAGAGAAAGATATCTAAGTAAAAAAGTAATATCCTCTATAGCAACAGAAAGTGGGCAAAGTATGGCAAAGTTAACAATTGTATGAGGTGTTTCTAACACTTAAGCTTTCCCATCTTCATATATGAGTAAAGCTAAATTTTCCCACAACAAAAATAATACCAAATGTAATCAATCGACATAAATCAAATTCAATATACATGTAACTTGTAGCAAATAAGGAAAAATCAACGCTGAACAAATAACTTACCTGACAGGAGGAAGAGGTCCGCCGTTTTCTGAAGTCTGATGAGCAGTTGACGCTTCAGGATCCGTTATTATCCAAAGTCATGCTTGAAATATCTTGAAAGCGTCTCCGCTAGTCCCAAACGGGTCGTACTCGGAGCTAATAAGGGGGACTCGTAAAAGAAAAACAAATAAAACCCCAATGAACCGTTCTCTGAGGGTGACCGGGCTGTGAGTTTGGCTGAGGGCTCCTCGTCAGAGCTCGTGTCTCTGCTGCCTTCAGCTGAGAGCGCGCGCCAATTAGCGCCTCGTGCACAGAGGGAGGCGGGAACAGCACGCTTCGACCTATTTAACATGCTAACCAGTTATTAGCTTAAACCAGTGACCTCCCATCCCCGCGCAACAATAAATAGTATTATTTGTCTTTAAATTTGTTATAAGTGCACCTCTGCATAACACAGTATCCTTATTAACGTATAAGAGAAAAAAAGAAAGAAATATGGACCAACTTACAACAAAGAATAGCTTTATTAACTGTAGCAGAAAAGATTTAAGGTGCATCTGAAATGTAAACAAAAAACATTAAATCCTTATTAAAACTATAAACATTGTTTGACTGATCATGATTGCTGGCAATATTCGGCATGCTTTCGCTGAAAAAAACTCAAGCGGTTTATCAGCGTGATCGATGTGTAATGTCTTTAAGTGACGCCTTCATTTATTTGACTTCATGCTGTCTGCTGCCAACATTTTTAGACTCAGTAAGCACACCTGTCTCTCCTCGTCTCCCACTGGAGTCACAGTGAAGCCAAGCACTACAAACGCACGTAAAGATTTCCTCGTTTTACCTTTTGGGAGACTTTCGTTTGTCTCTTTATCTCCTTCTCTCTCCGCCTGTCTTCTACACTTCGTGCCTAAACTTCATACTCTGCCAATGAGAGCGCCACTGCCCCCTGATGTAGTGGAGGGCTTTCAGCCCTTGATGTGGCCAACAGGTTTCTGAGTTTTTTTTCATGGTTAATGGTAGTCCTCCTCCATGGTCATCCAGACCTAATTTTTTCAATAAATAAATAAATAAAAACTTGTGTTAAATCAGCTTGATGCTATCATGAAGGGTAAATTTGATATCATGCAATTGCTGATTTGGAACTGGTTATAAAAGTCCACTTTTCTTCATGTTGACTGAGCACCAACGTCCAAACAACTATTTTACCTCTGCACTTCACATCTTCATCTTTGTTTTTTTATTTATTTTCCTTACCTGTTCAGGTATATTCCATTTTTGAAATTGTAGATGAAAAGAAATTAGGAACTGGTTATCTTGAGAGAGTGGTGTCCTGTACTTGATTCAATTTGAGTAAGCCATTCTACAGAAGATCACGTGGTGTCACACCCAGCACCTGCACCGACACTCCTCATGATCCAGCTGCACCTATCCAATCCCGAGAACCATCACCTGAGTACTAATTACCCGCACCTGTGTTTCAATCACATCACCACTATAAAGACTCACCCTGTTCACTCCGTCCTTGTCCCGGATCAAGGTTACTCGAGACTCACCATTCCTGAGGAACTACCTGCGTTGTCTGTCTGAGCCTGCCTGTCCATTCCTACAAGAGGAGAGAGAGAGAGATTAAGAGCATCTGAAGGGAAGTGATTGCTCTATTTCCTGAACTCTGGTGTCTGAACTTACCCGTGCTCACGGAGCCACATATAAGCGTATCTTCTGAATACTATAGAACTGTGTATTCGTAACCACTGTAAATAAACTTCACCTACCTGCATCTTCCTCGTCTTCTCCCTCTGTGTGAGCATAACAGGATCCGGGACCATTTTACTAATACGGATCGGTGAACATGGAAACCGCGGAAAAACCGGATGCTCTCGCTGAGTTGGTCCAGCTCCTTCGCCATTTGCTTAACCCCGTTCTACAACCACCAGCGCCCTCTGCCGGCCATTCTGCGGTGGCACGCCCGACATCGTACGCCGGCGAGCCGGGAGGTTGTAGAGGCTTTCTATTACAGTGTTCACTGTATATTGAAGCAAACCCTTCTATGTTCCCGAACGACGTGACCAAGGTAGCGTTTATCATCTCTCTATTGACGGATCGAGCCTTGCAGTGGGCTGAAGCCATGTGGAATGCAAACCACCCAGCCACTAAATCCATCACTACATTTATCAATATATTTAAGGAGGTGTTTGAGGTGTCTCATTCCTCCCTCTCTGCCCATGAAGAACTCTTCTTAGAGTCTTAGACAGTCCAAACTAACCACCCATGAATATACACTCCAATTCCGTTCTCTTGCCTTAAGGAGTGGGTGGAATGAGATCGCTCTGCTGGCTGCATATCGTCGGGGGTTAAATACTCCCATTCGCCAACAACTAGCCATCTACAACGATGCCGTCAGCTTGGAGACGTTCATCAGAAAAGCTTTGAGCGTCTCACAAAATTTGTCCGCCTGTCAGCCTCATTTTACAACCCCTGATCCTCCCACCATCCCTCCTCTCTCTCCGGATTCCCTCGAACCGATGATCACGGATAATTACCACTTATCCCCTTCAGAACGGAGCCGCCAGATGCAACCCGGATTATGTTTGTACTGTGGGGCTTCCGATCACTGCATCTCTGACTGCCTCGTTCGCCCTCCCCGTCAAGTGGTGAGTACATTACAAATTACTCCCTATGTCTCAGATATTCCGCACCTACGTGCTCAAATCATTCATAAGGATCCTATTCTCCCCATACATGTACTCATCGACTCTGGAGCGGCTGGTAACTTCATCTCCTCCCGGTATGTTCAATCCTTTCGAATACCTCATGTCCCCTCGGAGACGAAGTACCATATCACCACCATCCAGGGAAAACCGCTTGGCGAGGGGAGAGTAGATTGGCGAACTACCACTCTCCAGCTTCGTTTCCCGAACGGACATTCGGAGCGGCTACAACTCTTGGTACTACCACACGCGACTGTCGACGTGGTATTGGGAAGGCCCTGGCTCATGTACCACAACCCTATCATCAACTGGGAGACGGGTCAAGTGGAGACGTGGAATCCGTTATGCCTTACCTCGTGCTTCACCACCAAACCCTCCAAACCGGTCACAGCCCTACCCGTTCAGTCCACATCCGTCGAAAGTCCCAACACTAACCGATCGATTACCATCCCCGAAGAGTATCACCCGTTCCAGGACGTCTTCAGCCAGTCACTAGCCACCCGTCTTCCTCCTCACCGGCCCTGGGATTGCAGTATCGATCTGCTGCCAGGGGCACGACTCCCACACGGTAAGGTCTATCCGTTATCCATCCCTGAACGGAAGGCCATGGAAACCTACATTAAGGAGGCCCTCGATCAGGGTTTCATCCGTCCGTCTACCTCACCAGCCGCATCGAGTTTCTTCTTCGTGGCAAAGAAGGATGGGGGTCTCCGGCCCTGTATCGACTATCGGGTTCTAAACGAAGCCACGGTAAAATTTGCCTATCCTCTGCCACTCATACCGGCGGCCCTGGAAGAACTCTGCGAAGCCCGGATATTCTCAAAACTCGATCTTCGCAGCGCTTATAACCTCATCCGTATCCGGGAAAGAGATGAGTGGAAGACCGCTTTCATCACCCCTGCGGGCCACTTTGAATACCAGGTCATGCCGTTCGGCCTCTCCAACAGTCCATCCGTCTTCCAAAATTTCATGAATGAAATCTTCCGGCCCTACCTTCACAAGTTTTTGGTCATCTACATAGACGATATCCTCATTTACTCCCGAACTCTGGCAGAACACCACCATCAGGTCCGACTGGTCTTGCAACGCCTCCGTGATCACCATCTCTATCTCAACTTAGAGAAATGTGAGTTTCACCGGTCCACCATCTCCTTCCTGGGTTACGTAATATCCGCCGCAAGGGTAAGCATGGAATCCACCAAGATCCGGACTGTCGCGGAGTGGCCCCAACCACAGACCATCAAGGAGATGCAACGGTTTCTGGGATTTGCAAACTTTTACCGCCGGTTCATAAAGAACTACAGTCAGATCTCTGCACACTTAACATCACTCCTAAGGGGCGTCAAGAAGACCTTGAACTGGAACTCTGACGCCGAAGACGCCTTCGATACCCTCCATCGAGCCTTCACCCCCGCTCCCGTCTTACGCCACCCAGACCCGGATAAACCATTCATTGTAGAGGTGGATGCTGCTACCCAGGGTGTGGGAGCAGTTCTGTCTCAACGGTCAGGTGAACCCTCATCTCTTCACCCATGCGCTTTCTTCTCGAAGAAACTATCCCCGGCAGAACAGAACTACGGCATTGGGGACCGAGAACTTCTAGCCATCAAACTGGCCCTCGAGGAGTGGCGGCATTGGCTCGAAGGGTCCAAATCTCCCTTCCAGGTGATAACTGACCATGAGAACCTCCAATATCTTCGTACCGCCAAAAGACTCAATGCCCGACAAGCTCGCTGGTCTCTCTTTTGCCCGATTTCAATTCCAGATCACCTATCAACCTGGCCATAAAAACCTCAAAGCTGATGCCCTGTCCCATCTATACTCCATCGAATCAGACCACTCCGAACCCGAAACCATGCTGCCACCCAACATATTTGTAGCACCTATACTCTGGCAAGTTGATCAGGAAATTCAAGATGCCACCCTCGAGGAGCCCGCTCCGCCGGAGACCCCAGCAGGGAAGACCTTTGTCCCAAAGCGTCTCCGTGTCACTCTGATGGAGCAAGTCCACACCTCACTGGGCTCTGGACACCCTGGCAGCAGTCGAACCCTCTCACTCCTACGTCAACGGTACTGGTGGCCTCGGATGGCCCCGGAGGTAGCGAGGTATGTGCAAGGATGCTCGGTCTGCGCTATCAGTAACACTCCCCGCCGGCTGCCCGAGGGAAAACTTCATCCGTTACCCATACCCCGCCGACCTTGGACTCACATCGGCCTCGACTTTGCCACGGAGCTGCCTCCCTCTGATGGTTACACCACCATCCTGGTCGTTGTGGACCGCTTTTCTAAAATGTGTCGACTAATCCCATTGAAACATCTTCCCACAGCTCTCGAGACGGCTCAAGCCCTCTTTCACTAAGTGTTTCGGACTTTTGGCCTACCGGAGGATATCGTCTCCGATCGAGGACCTCAGTTCACGTCCAGGGTTTGGCGGACGTTCTTTCGGCTCCTGGACGTAACCATCAGTCTCTCCTCAGGCTATCATCCCCAGTCGAACGGCCAGACCAAGCAAAAGATTCAGGAGATATCCCGCTACCTCCGCACTTACTGTGCTCGCCATCAGAACACCTGGAACCAGTATTTGCCGTGGGCTGAGTATGCACAAAATTCATTGCTTCAGAACTCGACCAAACTGACCCCCTTTCAGTGTGTTCTAGGCTACCAACCTCCCTTGTTCCCCTGGTCTGGAGAAGTCTCGGAAGTGCCTGCGGTAAATTCCTGGTTCCGGTAGAGTGAGAGGGTGTGGGGCTCAGCTCACATCCAGCTGCAGAGGGCAGTACGAAGATTCACTCAGGCCGCTAACACTCGTCGAGCCGATACTCCGAACTATCAACCTGGAGATCATGTGTGGCTCTCAACACGGGATATTCGTCTTCGACTACCCTGCAAGAAGCTGAGTCCCCGCTACATAGGGCCGTTCACGGTGCACTCACAGATCAATCCTGTCTCTTACCGTCTCAACCTTCCTGCCAAATACCGTATTTCACCCACCTTTCACGTATCCCTGCTCAAACGGGTCACTGATCCCGTTGTCCCTTCCTCCACAGATCCCGAACCGCCTTCTCCTCCACTCCAGCCCGAGATCCAAGGGAACCAGGTCTACCAGATCAACGAGATAATGAACTCCCGACGACAGGGGGGTTGACTGCAGTATCTCGTCGACTGGGAGGGGTACGGTCCTGAGGAGCGGTCGTGGGTCGACAAGGAGGACATTCTGGACCCAACCCTCCTCACTGACTTCCATCGTCAGCATCCCGACCGTCCCGCTCCCAGAGGCCGGGGTCGTCGGTCTCGGGTGCCAGGAGTCACCCGTGGGGGAGGGGGTAGTATCACACCCAGCACCTGTACCGACACTCCCCATGATCCAGCTGCACCTATCCAATCCCGAGAACCATCACCTGAATACTGATCACCGGCACCTGTGTTGCTATCACATTACCACTATAAAGACTCACCCTGTTCACTCCGTCCTTGTCCCGGATCAAGGTTACTCGAGACTCACCATTCCTGAGGAACTACCTGCGTTGTTAGTCTGAGCCTGCCTGTCCATTCCTACAAGAGGAGAGAGAGAGAGATTAAGAGCATCTGAAGGGAAGTGATTGCTCTATTTCCTGAACTCTGGTGTCTGAACTTACCCGTGCTCACGGAGCCACATATAAGCGTATCTTCTGAATACTATTGAACTGTGTATTCGTAACCACTGTAAATAAACTTCACCTACCTGCATCTTCCTCGTCTTCTCCCTCTGTGTGAGCATAACACGCGGTTGTGATGAGAAATTGTTTTTAAATTTTCAGTTTTTAATCAATTTGATTTTATATGACTTTTTTATGCTTGATTTTATTAAATGTACTGTCTTTTTACTCTTTATTTCCAATGTAAACCACTTTGAATTACCCTGTGTACGAAATGTGCTATACAAACAAACTTGCCTTGCCTTTTATTCAGCACATTGCACAAAATTCGCAGAGTGTATGGCCAGGTTAGGGTTTGGATATTCTATTTCCTGCTCTGAAAAAGTATACTTGTTTATTTGTTTGTGAGTGTACTTAAGTAACCTATGAGTGATGCCACAGACGTCTATAGTTTATCCATAGAGGTGCCCAAACACTATTTGAGGAAAAACAACAGTGGCTTTCTACAAGTCGATAAGAGTACGTTTCTGGGACCAGGTGTATTAAATAATTACTGCCAATTATTTTGGCTTAAATACAACTTTGACATGGAAAAAAATCAAGCTTAATAACAAAGATGTTTGACATTGAAGGAGATAAATACTTCTAAAATTGGTGAGAAAGTTCACCATGTGTTACCAATTCACCCACAAAGAGCTCACTTCTGTGCAGTAAAACCAAGAGTAAAAGTATTTTTTCTGCCTGTGAAGGACTTTAACGAGAGCTAATTTAATTAATTTGTGCTTTGACTAGCAGAGTTCTTTATGAAGGCTGACATGAACAGCAATAAATTTAGAGTGTAAGGCACAATTCACTCTTTGTACCAGTTTTTGGCCAGAAGAATGGCAGAACTGGAGCAAGCAGCAATGACATCCTTCAATGGTGTTTTTCCTCTCCTTGGTTTGGAACTGTAACTTATTCAAAATCTTGATGCTGAGTTGTATTTTCCAATCTAAATAAATGAATCATGACTCGCTAGAGTTAAATCTAAACCCAACTCCCTTTTTTATTTCATTATTCAAAAGAAATCCTCTTAAATGGTTGCTATAACATGCAGTTGTATTACTTGGCAAAACATACAGAAAAGACATGGAAATTTTGATTATTCCTGTGACAACTCCTAAAAGGCTAACCAAAAATGTTGCTGACCTTTTGGGATGTGCTTTGGATTAAATGCATGCTGGACAGTCTGAAAAACAACTGGGTGTTGTCACTGACTCACGATACTGCCAAAAATTTAAGGGAAAATTCTGTTGGCGGAAAAAAATATCCACATGTTTATCTCTTTTTGTGTGAGGTCACAGTGCAAGTCATATAATCCTGGATACAAGTGTGGAAGTCTAAATGTATTCCTGTGAAAACCTATATAATTCAACACTGCAAGTAGAGAAATTGTTGTTTTTAGAAAGTTGGTTCACATTTTTTAATCATAGCATGTGTGAGAGAGCCAAAATGTGATATTTTGACGTTTACGTTAATTTATCATAAGTGTAATAATAAGTTTATATATACATGAAAAATATATTTAATTGAGAAGGTGCTTAAAATATTATTAGAGCTACTGTTTCTTTAAGAATATTTTAAAAGCGAGCGAGAGAGAATGATGTAGTTTTTGAGTTTGTTTGAGCTTTAGAAGTCATGAGATACACAGTTTTCTGACTAAATTACTTTGTAATGTCCTAAAAAAGCAAAAATTCAATGTTTGAAAAACCAAAGATGGAAGAAATTTGATTGAGTTGATACAACTGATGTCTGTGGAAGACTTTGCACAACAGTGAAAGTAAACGAGTGAGGAACTTCAATCATACCCAAACATTGCAAAACTCACAGTGTAAGAACAACCAAAAGCATATTGAAAAGTATGTCATTTGAAGTTGAATAAATTAAATTACATTTTTAATTGTTAAAATGATAAACTGCATGTGTTTGTTATGAAATAGCATTTTTTTTATTTACTCTAAACTCAATATACAACTATAGGGGTGTTCAAACTAACAAATAATCCGTATGCGGCCATCCCATTAGCCAATGTTCTGACTGTATGTCTTGATGCCCAATTCTGCTGTGTGCTTATTCACATTATGACTGTTATTTATTCCATTTGGGGGAAAATCCAGTCCTGAAGCAACCTGCATGTGGAGAAGACAATATACTGTTTAGATAAGTAAACATTGGCACAAACAAATTTTCTGGACTTTTGTTGCTGCATTGAACTTAATGTCTGATAGAAACCAAAATAATTCCTACCATCCATCATTATCTGGTTATCTGGGGTTGGGTCGCAGAGGCAACAATCTGAGGATGAAGACACATTCTTTTAAAGGAAGCTTCCTCTGTTTCTGTCGGAAGAATACAGAGGCCAGAGTAGTCCATAGAGATAATCTTACAAACTATTGAGTTCCTCCCAGTTGGATATATATGGAGAACCTGCCTAGAATCAGCTGGCTCCTACCAATGTTGAACAAAATTTCTACCCCATGCATGCTTCTCCTGAGTGACAGAGCTCCTCACCTTTCCATCTATTTGAGTGTCCTTTTAGTCCCTTGTATCATAACCTGAATAGGAATGTAAATTGACTGTTGAAACAAAACTCTTGCCATCGTTAAGAGGGATAGAATTATTGAACTGATCTGCAAACCTACCTAGTACCTGCTTTAGGTCTTTATTAGATTGTCAATGGGACAAGTTGAAAAGATCTTTAGAGACATTTTGGGTTTACGAGGTCTGTTCGGGTATCCCCGACCAGCTCACTACAAAGTGCTAATTGGTTGACCACTAGCCCCTCTTATCACTGAGTGTAGATATATAGGTCAGATTATATGAAAAGAAGTCAAACATTGACCTCTGGTTGGGGTGGCCTGGTGCACTTTTTTACACACTTATGGGATATGATAGTACAATTCATGAAAATATACTATATATATATATATATATATATATATATATATATATATATATATATATATATATATATATATATATATATATATATATATCACTAATATTAAATGCCAATTTAGGTCACTTTGGCCTCCTGTCTCAACTTATTGTTTAACTGATTGAAAAAAATCATCAATCTATTCGTAACTTCATGCCAGTTACAGTAATATAATAGTGAATATCTACAGATAATTATAGTTATGTACTAGAACATGTTTTTGCTTAATGGTTATCCGTATAATCTAGGAAGTCTAATATTACATTTTATCCAAGTCTTGATATGGAACAGTATAATTTGCCAACCACAAGCCAATTCAACAGCAATCTATCCATGTCTTAGCTACAGTATGAGGCAAAATGCTGAGAGAAGTCTGTGAGTAATTTCTGTGGTAATCTGGCGTCATGATCTACTGGACTGAGGGTCCATAGCCAAGCCACTTCACCAAGGGACCTTTTAGTTCCCATTCCCCACACAGAATGTCTTATTAGTGAAAAGAGAGAGAAAGAGTGATTAGCCAATCAAACCATTAGAGCCGTCTGTGAGTAAGACCTCTGGCAGAGCAGTCCCACTATATCCAGACTTATCAATGATTGGCTAAAGACCAATAATAAAATGAACTACTTGAGTAATTGTTTTGGGTTTATCATCCGTGATATTATATAGATATTATCACACAGATAAAAAATATAATTAATATTTAACAATTTCTGAAGGTTTCTTATTTCAAAGCTCATCAAACTCAATATGAGGTATCAAATTCAGTTCCGAGAGAGCAACAGCCCTGCTCCAAACCTTAACTTGACAAACCTAATTACACAAAATAAGCTCCTCCTGGCATTTTTTAAGCTACTTTTTTGTTTCTGGAAACAGGGTTGGACCAAAAACCAGCAAGGGCTATAGCTCTCCAGGAATTGCCTTTGAGATTCCCGGTCTAAACTAACAAAAATCCACTCAAAGATTTAGAACCAGTGTTCCTCAGTGGAACCAATGTTTTTCCACACCTGACTGTGATACCTCTAAATACAATTAGCAAGAAACTTGCATCTTCCCATGTCTGTAAGAAAAAGGCATTGAATCGGGATATGAGATGCCCCTTCCTCACTAGTCAATATACGATTCTCAGTGGCATTTATGAAAAATTGTTTAACATACTAACATAACATTTGTTGTTGTTTTTAAGTTATCAAAGCTGTGTTCAAATTTATTACTTTTGGACACTGGCCCTTTAATAAATCCAGAGCTGCTGCTGAACCCACCTCTGCCTGGAAGTTGCCCACTGCCTCTAGAGCGTTTTTTTGGTTGTTGTTGAAGAAAATGGGATGTTACACAACTGCTCAACAAGACCACTTAGTAAATCTAAAATCATCAAATTTAAAATTAAACGCCTCAAGGTGCTTTTTACGATCCCATTTCAACAATTATCAAATGGCTGTTTTTACATAGCCCAGCTCTGGTTTGAGTTGGCTAAAGTATCACAATGAGTTACGGAAAGTGACTGGTCAAAGCCATGATTCCAGACAAGGAAAAATGACACGTCCAAGCCTAAGACTTAAAATTAAAGTCTGGTCCATGTCTTTTATTCATGAAAAGTCCACCACTTCTAGAATTGGATAATTTTTAGCTCACATACTCCATGCTAATGCCAAGTGAGTGCCAAATGTGCCAGAATTGTTTTTGCTTACGGGGGCTGGAAAGCTGCCTTTAGACAAATTGTGAATCAAAGATAGTTTGCTAGCTCCTTATTATTAGTTTTAAATTTGCCTTTGGTCAATGCAATCAAGCTATTTTAAAGTTGCATACTAAGTAACCAGTTGGCCAGATATGGCGTGACGCCTACTTGAGATTAATGTTCTGCATGTAACCTATTCAAGTGTACACACACAGCAGTGTACAAATACACCATGAACACACATCCGGAGCAGTGGACAGCCATGGCTTCGGCGGCCGGGAAGCAGTCAGGAAACTGGTGCCTTGCTCGAGGGCTCCACAGCTGTGGTTGTTGATGATGGGAGAGTGTTTTCGGTGGATCTGGGGATCGAATCGATGACCTTCTGATCTCCAGTCGATCTCCTTATCCACTAGACCACAACTACCTTAAAATGAGTAGCAATATTGCTGATGGAGCTGAAGGTATTCTTTGTCAACACTTGTTGGGTGCCCTATGCATACGTTTTTACAGACTATTCAATATTTCTCATGATAAACAAAAAAAAATTTAACCCTATATTAGATTGGCCAACCGTGTAAACACAACACTAATGCAAATTTCTGTTCAAACTAAAATGCACAGTCTGAATGTTATGAGTTTCCTTTTTTTATGAGTTTCCCTTTGAGACTGTGGTTAAACCTATGCACCAGACTACACTCTGTAGACTAGCCCAATGCAAAGAATGATTCAAACGCTCATTTTACATCAAAAACTACAATTTTAGTCTTGCAGCAATGCCTAAACAAACATAAGCTGTCTGCATTGCATCCTCTTCAAACCTGCATTTTTCTTCAATGGGCTATTTAAAGTCCTCTGTGTAGAATCCCAATTTAGATTTCGTGAAAATCCTCACCAACAACTAG
This sequence comes from Danionella dracula, assembly GCA_900490495.1. Taxonomy (NCBI): domain Eukaryota; kingdom Metazoa; phylum Chordata; class Actinopteri; order Cypriniformes; family Danionidae; genus Danionella; species Danionella dracula. Next base: position 10,708,720 of record UELW01000556.1, read on the forward strand.
CAGAACAAATTCTCATATTAATCAGAACATGAAAGTTTCTTTGTTTAAAAACTACTGGATCGCATGATTTGTCTTCCCTTAGTCTCCAACACGGCATTGTTTTGACAGAACAGGCAGAATTCTGATCTGATATCTGCTATTTGTGTTATCTCAAAAGCACAGAATACACTACAACAGAGTCGCCTTGAATGAATTGGCTACAAATAAACATTGTGGCAGTCTACATAGCCCCACTTATCCATAGGCAAACACTTACTGGGAAAAATCCATTTAACCACAATTGCACGGTGAACATGTAATCAACCAAGCAAAGTTTCCTCTCAAGCTGCAATGTGTTTATTTATCTCAAGCTTTTTCTCTACTGGCAAGCATCTAAGCATGGAGAAATTTGTTATTGTTCTTCAAGCCCAGACGGATGCTTTCTATGGTGTGCACAAGATGTTTTTTTGGCTCAAACAGCACAGATCTCTAACAAATGATACACACAAATCATTTATGTAAAGTACAGTGTGATTCAAAGGTGTGTCTAAACTGGAAAGAAAAGGGAACAACTGACATAGCAGTTTGGACATCACTTAACATTCTTGTTTTAATGGTTTTGGATGACTACAGACAGTTTTTTTTTGCAAAAGTACAGTGTTGTAGATTATGCTTATCACAATTTTTACAGTTTCGTATAAGGTGATATGTATCGTAATTAGATAAGGCATAAAGTACCAATTCATTTATGATGAACAATGCATTAATGATTTCTTACATATATTAACTAATCAATAACTCCTCATAAATGAATGGATAATTTTTGCACTGGTTAATGATTCATGTCACCTTTTTGTAAATAGTTTTAAGAAAATATTCTCTTTAAAGATGGAATATAACCTTTTTTGAAGCCATTGTATCAAAAAGCCAAGAATTTTTAAATCTAGAGACCAATTTTGATAGCTCCTGTTGATTGACATTTTGGACAGATCAGCATTCCTACAAAATCCTTTATCACATCTTCAACTTTGGTTCCTTCGTAATTTTTTTTAACTCTCCAAACCACAGACAGACTCTTCTTTACAATCATCTGGGTGTTCACCTTCCTTTCCATTAACCTATTCCGCCCATGCCTTAAGCTTTTCCACTCTGGCATAAACTCCAGTAAATATTATTCCTTGTGATTCATTTAAAATTCTTCACTAGCTGATTCTATTAGCCCGCAGCTGAGGATATTCACTTTCATTTTGTTCTAAACCTGAGATCATTCACTGTTACTTTCAATGGTATTCCATGGAGAATAACAAGCTTGACCTCTCTGCCTCCTCTCTGGCCAGGAGTGTGTGTGTATCTCATAGTGTCAATCATGATAAGTCTGCACCTTCATTTAATCAGTGTGAATTTCTCCAGCCACTTCAAATCAGAATAATGAGACAACTGCTGGGCCGCTCCCATTATGAAGTACATTCTGAACTCTCGAACTTTGAGATAAAGAAACTCTTTTGTTTGTGCTGTAATATAAAGAGACATTTCATTAATTCGATTATAATTGAACTAGTTATTCAAGAAAGAAATAATATAAACAGGTGGAGCTGTTTTACCATCAATTGAAGAACACTAGATGCTTTATAAGAAGAAAAACGACATCCATTGGTTTATAGGACCCATTTTTTGTTTGAATGTCATAGGTAATGTAGATAATGTCATAAAGATTTGACTGATTTACTATTGGAAAATATAAAGATGTAGTGCTGCATACAAGTCAAAGTACGGTAATTTATAATTGGGGCTTAGAAGATATAATTGTATCTATTACAATTGAGATTAGACACATTTTACCAAATCAGAAATATGGAAGATTTAATGAATAGAAATGGATTGAATTTAAACATCTGTATTTTTAACGCTACAGGTACAATTTAAAGTTGCTTCCGGCAAAAGAACACACATTCATCAGACACAGTTTATTTCCTAAGAATGTTTAAACATGACATTAACATTGTTAGCGGAATAGACCTTGACCCAAAACGCATTCAATGATAAACTTGTTCTTCTAATTTTGTGATTTAATAGATTTGTTTAGATTTTCTGTCTATTGGCAAAATGCTGAAACGTTGAGTTGTTGAGTCATCCAGAAGTCCCTGGTCCAGCTCGATTATCATGGTCCCAAAGATTGATGGCACCCTCTATTTCTGCAATGAATTCAGAAGACTTAATGAAGTTTCCATATTCAAAGGCTAACCAATCATCTGGTATCAGTGGATTAACTTCTTAATTGTCTGGAGAGCTTAAACCTCGTAAAAGTACACTCACAGGTAGAGATGCACCGATACCACATTTTGTAAACGACGGGACAAGAACACGTATTTTCATCTGAGCATGAGTACTTTCAACAAGTATTTTCTAATACTGGTCCATTTTCACTTTTATTACACTTTATGTCTGTGACAACTTTTTTTTAATTAAAAAAGAAGATTTTTTCTCATTATAGACCTTAGGAGCATTGCTAAAATACATGCTGTCTTTTGCAGATGCAGAAAAATTAGCTCATTCTTTCATGACCTCCAGAATGTGCAATTTTAAGGCTCAGCTGCTGCACTACATTAATTGCAGTTAGTTCAGAATGCAACACCGAGAGCTCTTACAAGAACAACAAAATATGATCACATTACACCAGTTCTGTGCTCTCTTCATTGACTTTGTCAATATAGCATTAACTTTAAGATACTGCTTCTTCCCTTTAAGGTCCTGAATGGTTTGGCTCCGGACAGTCTGAGGAGTCTCCTATCACATTATATTCCGACTCGCTCTTTTCGATCACAAGATGATCGATGACTACTGATCGTCCCGGAGATTAGTAAATCCACCAGAGGGGGAACAGCGTTCTCATTTAGAGCCCCAAAGCTCTGAAACAAACCTTGGATGGTGTCCAAAAATTTACACCATCCACCACCAAAGTAATTATATTAAAAACATATCTATTTACCAACAATTACATCATACTAATAGAATTTTCTTTACAACCCCTAACGTAGCGTTATATGGTAGTTCTATGTCTGCCCTGTAGAATTATCAAATAGGAATTTCTATTTAACCAAACTTAATCCACACAGGCCTTTTATAAGCTGCTTTTGAAGAAATGGCTAAAAAGCATGATATAGAACATTTTGATTGATTGAAGTTTTTTATTTGAAATTTGATGATTACAATATGTTTGCAATATAGGGAGATGCTGTAGAACTAGTGGAGTTCCTCCCCAACTCATACCAGACTGGCACCTGTACAAAGGCATGGAGCAGCAGCGGTAGTACAGTAGGTCAAAGTCCCACAGCTTGTGAGGGAGAGGAAAGGAGGGTGAGAAATAAGGGATTGGCACTTCCTGTCTAACTAGTGACAGACAGACACCGCTGGGCTTTGTCCACCTCCCTCTGGTGCTTACTATCTGCTGGCCCCTCTGCGGCCTGGGCGGATCTATGATGGACAGATAGCAATGGAAGGGAGGAGGGGAAGAGCAAAGCAGGGACAGGTTCAAGCCTAAAACATTCAAATACAGCAGTTTTGTGATGGCTTTTCACATGTTTTAGTACTTTTCCTAATACTTAGTTATACGGAATTTATCACATTTTGTAGACGTGCTGTTTACTTTCTATCAATTATTTCCAACATTTTTGGCTGTCGATCAACTGTGGAAGACAAATAAAATAGTTGTCATCCGAGAAACAAAAATGACCTTTGTACTTTAGGTCATTAGGAGGTTGCTTGTCACAATTAAGAGAGGGTCTGCATGTTCTCCAGATACCGTCATTGGTTCCCTTCCAGAATCAAAATTCATGTAAATCAACAGGTGATCAAAGTGCCTAATGTAACAAAGGAGCTGTGCTATAACGCAAAGCACCAACACTTTTTTTTTTTTTTTTACAAATTTGGCATACTTATCCACGTTTTTTATACACATAATCCACACATTTTATACACATTATCCACATAAACTGACAAGTGCTAAATAATATTTATGACTTCACAACGAAAAAAATTAAACTGTTTGAAATATGAATATATTGTTTATTCAATTGTCTTAAAAAATGTCAAAATGGTCAAAATGTATAAAATCGAGAAAAAATGTAAAAGTGCTGGTAATTTTTTTTTTTGCTGGTAATTTGTTTGCATTATGTTTTTTTACAGCATATTTATTAATTCAGTTTCTTCACAATATGTTTCTTTCTTGGTGTAAAAGGAGGGAAGTTAAAATAATCCCATCTATGACCCCTTAAGTATTTTTACAGATAATAAAAATGATATCTGTCCACAAACAAAAACACATGCGAAATAGGTTTTTAAAAGATACATTTTCCTCAGAAAAACATGAAATTATTTTGCTATTCAATTTCAATGTTTTTTGTTTGGCACCTGGCGTTTTATAATTGGTGGTTATTTTAGACTTGTAAAGCTAATCTTGTAAATACCAAGGCAAGTTCAAACACTGGTTATTGTTAAAAAAAAACACTAAAGTGTAAAAAAAGAAAAAAAGAAGCAATTAGATAATACTTCTCATTTTGGATTATTTGAGTTAGGGCACAGAGCAAGTGTCCATCTAAGTAATAAACAAGTTTGAGGAAAAATCTTTTTTTTGACGTCAAATTAAATCAATTAACACTGGCAGATACTCTTTTGCTGTAATGAGGTTGTTTTTTGGGGGGTGTCAAACAGATTTTGACATTATCTTTATCTGTCAAAAACCTATGAAAAAAGGTTTCTGTACAAATTGTTTGGTTCATGTAAAATGTAGCCTAATGCAAGCCAATCATTGGCCAGTCGATTGCTGTACAGTGATATATGAATTTACATTAAAACCTCTACTCTACTAATGACTCGGTAAGATAAGAACACTTTGGCCCAACCTCTCAAACAATCTCTCTCTTTCTGTGGAATCCAGTGTCTTCTTATCCAGCTCTCTTCCGTTCTTGGAGATTGGCATCAATGAGAAAGAGAAAAAGAATGGAGCACAGTATATTCAGGGATTGAGTGCAGTGCCTGTGGTCCAACCCTGTGCTTATCGGACATCTGCGCTCTTAAAGGAAACTACACGAGACCCCACAGACCGTCCACACAGCTGCCCACCCGCAAACAATTGTCACATACCAAACAGATTTGTAACATCATTTATAAGTTAAACGCAATAAACTGGTGAGTATTACAATAATCAGAAAGAGTCAACAATCCTTCAGGTAAACCTGTGGCGTTTATATATTACGTGTTCACAAATCTGTTACTCGACTAAAAAATTTTTTAATGCAAGTAACCAATCTCAAAACCAAGGCAGCTGTAGGGATATTTTTTAATAACAACAATAAACAGCAAAGTATATGCACAAAAATTTATTGTTTAGTTTTTTTTATAGGTTTCATTTTCTTTCAGATTTTTCAGGAAACACCTTTTTTACTTTGGTCACGATAACATCGTTTGTTTTCAACAGAAAAAATATGCAGATTCAAAATAAAAAGTTTCAATACAAAAGAGTGTTAAATTGACTCTCTTTTGGGTTCTACTCTAAATAGAGTTAAATTAACTCTGCACTATTCAACGTAAGCCATAAAACGTTTAAGTAAACCTCTCAAATATTTTTTATAATGAAATGAAATCATTTCAGACATTTAGTACAAGTTTTTATTGAAGAGTCTGTCGTTTAGATGAAAATCACGAAGATATTTTAACTCAGTTTGAGTGTTATTTTTACTCTATTCACACATAGTGTTTGCTCCTACTCCGGGTAGAGTTAATTTTACGCATGTAAAACTCTGTATTTGATTTGGTACGTTATCATACACATTTGTAAAGTATGTTAAAACACATTTGGCTCTGCCCTGCAGTTTTTGCTCTACGTATGCTACATTTGTGTTCGTCTGTGAGCTCCACATTCCACATGTGAATCGGTCGGACGTGGAGCTGTATCCTGTGAGAGGCTCTAATGACGGCAGTTTGTAATTGTGCTCAGTGGAGTGGGGAGAACTGTTCAGCGATTAAACTGTCTGTCCCTGGTTAAGTAAACTCAACAGGTCAGGGGGGAATTGTTTTGGAGATGACCCTTTCTTTTTTGACTGACCAGAAAATGTCATCAAAGACTGAAATAGCTCTGCATGTATGTAGACTCTGTATATGTAGACTTGCATGCATTTATACATGTGTGGAAGTATGTATTTGTGTGGCTCACGTCCATGTAGTGTTTTTGTAACCCTGGTATGCTAACAGGTCTGTATTTAGACAAATAATATAGCCATTTGTCAAGCTAATGGACTTGTCTACACTGCAGCAAATTAAGTTTGAAAATATGTTGTTTAATTTTGCATTTGCTTTATTTATGCTTGCGCTATCTAGAAGTCTTACAAGTTCCCTTCTGATTTAATGTGTTTACACATCAAGGGGGAAATGCAACTCAAATTGTGCACAAGGTTACATTTCAAGTCATATTTTTACTGATATTATGATAACTGGGATTCGAACTTTATACGATGAACTAGATTCAATCAATCTGGTGTTATTCACATAAGATAACTGCTCTCTGGTGCTGGTAAAGCCCTTCTTCAAGTGACTAGTGATGCATTATTTCAATCCACTTCTTGATGTTTCACCATAAATAACCCTTTTTGGTTTTGTACCATTTTTTGCCCAAACAATGTTGCATTTGTAGGTGCCTTGAAAATCCTAAGTGTTAGCTGTTTTTGTTTAAAGACCACCAGATTTAAACCTTAGTTCTCATGGACGTATCTCCTTATCACCTACAAGTGTACAGTCTCTCAGGTGTTTGGTCAATTCCTCTTCAACTACGATGTAAGCTTGCTAGCTACTCATCAATAGACTGTTAGTCCTAATGTTTAATCAATGAACACGCATTTTAATATCATGCAAACAAAGCATGTTGACTTTTTAAACTTATTATTACATCACTCTAAAGTGGGACTACATAGCACCAATTCTAATAAACATAGGAGAACCTTTTGGTGCCATTTAGCATCCATCTCCAACCAACCATTTTAGTTCATTACATGGGAAAAGTTCTATATGATACCACACAAAAATAACAACAACAAAATAACCTGCCTTTTCTTTGCTTGATTCCTTCTGAAAAGCATGTGCCTTAGTTAATTGCATAGTATAATTAACTTTTCTAATTCATGTAAAATTGTGGAAAGAAACATTTTTGGGAAACTCTAAATGCTAGTGTTAGGCAACGTTACATGGTGTTTAGTCTCAGCCCAGACCTCGGACTTCATGCCCACAGAAAATTAGCTAAAGGTCTGATGGGTTTTGTGCTTTTGTATGGCTGACACTTCCTGACTCTTATAATAATGATCTGATTGGTTGAATTTGTCCAGATTTCAGTAAGAAGTGTGTGTGTGGCATTTCTTTTCATTACGCTCTGAAAAGAAATTACGCTGTATGATCTTGAAAAGATGATTTTGAGCTGTGTGCCTTCTCGATTCGATTTTAGAAGATTGTTGTTTGAATCTTGATACTTTGCGCAGTGATAATTTGCAGTGATACTTTAATACTTGATACTATCTCTCATCTTCTGTGACTTTTGTTGCATGTCGGTCAGCTGATGTAGTGACATTTTCATGCAACGAAACTATATGAAACGACATGGGATTGGCTGATTGTCATGTCCGTCAAAAGGCCTCATGGGCGTGTCTTAAACAGAAAAAGCTGTCAAAACTCCCATACCTTCTCTTTGTACATGGCACTAGTCAACATATTTATGTCCAAACACCTTCCAAAAGTTGTGTTTTCACAATATTGGCCCTTTAAAAGTTACTGAAGAAAAAATAAAAACATACTGGTGCATTCTAGTGTATACTAGTGCAACACTTTAGTCACGTTTAAATCCAGGTTAAAAACTCACCTGTTTAGTTGCGCTTTTGTCGACTGAGCACCAACGTCCGAACAACTATTTTACCTCACCTTACTTCAGCATCTTAATCTTTGTTTTAATCAATGTTTTTCATTTTCAGTTTTAAATATGACCTTTTTATGCTTGATTTTATTAAATGTACTTTCTTTTTACTCTTTATTTCCAATGTAATGCACTTTGTGTACGAAATGTGCTACACAAATAAACTTGTCTTGCCTTGCCTTGTCTTACTCTAACAAAATTAAGTATGAACTCTATTAGGATTTGAACTACAAAAAGCCGGTGTGAAATAACCACATAGACTTTAGCAATTAGAAAAACAAATATAGCCTTTATTTATTCAAGCAATTCTGTAGCTTGAGAGAAAGGCGCTGATTCCAGACAGCTTTTATAGCCACTTTTATGTACTTCCATAAACGTAGCATTTTATAAATTGGTTTTGTCCACACGGCTCCATAAAAATAATAATCCCATTAATAACGTACCCACTTTGCTCTAGAAACCATTCGCAGGAACTCGGAAAGCAAACTTTAATGGAAAAACAATTATGGCCAATTCAAAGCCATTAGCGGTGTGGGAGCAGAGTTCATGTGTTTGTGTGTCTCCAAGGAGGTCGTTACAGAGAGTCTGGTTAAGTAAAGGTGTGCGTTAACACTCTCAGTGCCATACGGTTAGAAGGTGGACTGAATAAAGGCACAAAACAAGCAGTGTATGTCGGCTACAAAATATAAAACACCTTTTTCAAGCTCAGTCAGGAAATAAAACACGTGTGGGCAGCACATGGTCAGGGGCATCTGTGAGTCGTATCACTTTTCAAATGCCTTTGTACTGGCATATTCAGCAAAGCTAAATACAACGAATGTTTTCCAGAGTGTGTGTAAAAATTCTGCAGATTAAATTGCTGTAACATTCAGTCTTGTTAAAGTCACATACCGCAGTGCCGTGGTAGAAGCACAACCTTGTTATCAGCCTCATTACTGAAAGGTTCTGCCACTGTTCGTTTCCTTTACACACACAGGGCTCTAATCAGCACATGTACGGCTGCACAGTTCACGTCTCTTTTCTCAGTTCACTGCTTGTACTGTCTGAAGCCACTTTTACTTGGAACAGTAAAACCGGGGACTAATTTAAAAACTGTGTTGGTGAACATAACTTAATACGTTTACAGCTTCTGCATATAAAAAGTGACGAGTAAATGAATGAGTAATAACTGGATAATTACAAATGTGTGTAACGACCCTCATTCTATTCAGAAAATGGAGGATTGGAGTGATCTCACCTGCTCCTATTGATTTGATTTTAAGTGAGTTTCTGTTTTCAGTTGAGTTGGGGGCTCTGAGTGTCTCATTGGTTTTCTTTTTGTTAGTACTATGTGCATTTTTGTCATCTTTTGTTTGGCTCTTTTAATCTCTTAAAATACCTAGACTTTTATGAAAAACCTTCGAAAATTTAGGGAATATTTTTGAAATGCTTTTGTCTGTTTTCTCTTTTATCTCGCAGCTCTTAATTAGCGGGTCATGGAACTAGAAAAAAATTAACTGTTACAAATTAATAAATACATAATTAATAAATATGACCACTTTTTATTTGATGAATTGATAGGGGGAACAGACAACAGATTTCATTGATCGCTGAATGGACAAACGAAGAACAATACCAAAACCGAAAGGATACATAAAGAAAGGATAGATGGATGGAAGGAAGTAGAAATGTAGAAAGATGGAAAGAAAAGTAGGTGGGATGGCAATGAAAGTAAGTTAAAAAGTAAGTAAAAAGCAAGGTATAAAAATAAATGGAAAATGCATGGTAGGAAATAAAGTAAAGTTGCTGAATTGAAGAAAGTGATGGATGATGAATGGTTGAAAATAATGATAAATAGATTAGGTAGAAAGGAAAGAATAGAAGTAAAAAAAGAGAAATGAAAGAATGGGGTAGGTGGAAGGAAGTGGGTGAAGATTGGATGAAATGGATAATGAAGGCAGTATGATATTTGGTTAAATGGAAGTAAGGATTTAAGGACTGATGGGAGAAAAGAGTTAACCTTTGTGGGGTATTTCCATTTAAAAGCAATTAAAAATCTAAATTTTACTCTATAACACGTTAACATATATGACTTATCTCAAATTCAAACAATAAAGAGAACATATCTTGAATTATTGCAACCAGTCCCTACTAGAAAAGAATATAAATTTGTAACATTTCTATTCTTGCAAAAATTAGAAACAGGTCATTTTGACCCGAAGGCCACACAAGGGTTAAAACAGAAAGACAAAAAAGAAAAATATTGAAATAGAAGGATGTGAAGCAGAGTAATGAAGAATGTTGGTTGGATGGATGGAAGTAAGTAAGGAGTTATATATTGATGAGAGAAAAGAGTGAAGGAGGAGGGTGAGGAAGTAAAGAAGGAAGAAAGGATAGATGGAAAAAATTTTAAATGAATGACTGTCTTTCAAGTAAAAAAGATTAGGGAAGAAATAAATCCTCAGCAACAAACATTTTAAAACACATTTTTGATGAAGAAAAACATAATAAAGAGAACTTTTTTTTTTAATTGAAGGAAAAATGTAAATAGTGTATGGATGAATGATTGGTTACAGTTTTTTTTTTCTAAGACAGTTTTTTCAATACATTTAACAAGTAACTGAACGGATTTTGTTTTGAAGCAACAAAAAAATGTTTTAATCTTATATCCTACCTAGACGGATGTTGTGCTAACCATGTTAATAGTTTAGGAAAGTTGTTAAAATATTGAAAAAACTGTCATAGCAATTGTGAAAAACTGTAAATGGATGGAAAAAAGATGGTAAGTAAGAAGGTAAGTAATACAGTACATAAGCAAGCATGCAAGCAAAAAGGAAAGAAAGAAAGAAAGAAAAGAAAAATGAAAGTTAATAAATAAGTAAGAAGGTACACTGTAAAAAAAATCCGTATAATTACAGGACAAAATACTGTAATAATGTGAAGGAATTTTCCGTATTTCCATTTTACGGAAGTTATACCGTTATTTTTAATTATGCATTGCATTGTGGGAAAACCTCAGTCGGCGCGAAGCGCATTGAGGGAAGCGCCATTGCTCACTGTTTGGAGAATGCTGCGGGGACCGTCTCTGTGGTAAAAATTAAGACATATTTTACAAGTAAAAATAAAATTTACTCACTTTTCCCTTATCGTCATATTACCGTGGCATTAGTATATCTATTTGTGATGGTATCCTGCTCGTTTATCTGCCTCGTTTACTAGATTTGCTATGACTCCGTCACTCCGAGCTAGTTTTTATTTGCGGAGATAATATGACTGTCACATGGACAATGCTGCTGTTTTATTGACTTTTTTTAGTATGATAATACGCTTGTATGTAATATGTTTGTATTGTTAGCAGATCTCAATTATATTTTAGTGTAGTTTATTTGCAGTTGTAACTTAAAGTAGTAGAGCCGTAGTTTTTTTTGTGTAGAGCCGTAGTAGTTAAGTAGCCGTTCTGGCAAATGAGTTGCGTTAACGGGAGATAAAATAACGCAGAGTTAACCAATTAACGTGCCCAACCCTTAAATAGATCGATAGATGTTTTAAATTGTTTGAGTACAGATGACTTTTGTAATCTTGAAAACATAATTTACGTTAACTGTATGCTTGTTTAGGTTACGATCGATTCAAGATTGTGAATGATCACATCATCTCCCCCACCGTGGCCCTGAGCTACACTTTGTCTTTGTTTTATTCTTTAAACATAAAGTATCCAGATGAGATGGCACTTTCCCTGGAATTTATCCAAAGGTAAGCCATATATTAAGAAAACATTGTGTTTTTTACAACAATTGTCTACCCTTACCTAGAGGCCATTTACTGTTTCTGTATCTTTTACGGTTTATAAAGTCTGTTTCTAAAGTCAGAAGAAGATATTTGGAATTATGTTGATAACCCAACTACTAATGGCAGTTACTAACATTCGTTTTGGGAAAAAATACTTAATAGTCAAAGATTATTATTATATTTATTTATATTTTTAGAACGTCACAAAATAGAATCATAATACGTTTGAAAACCAGTTTGCTACTAACGATCCCGCTTCAATGTAGTCAGGCCAAAAGATCATCACAAACTACAAAGCCCCAGCATCTTCATCAATGGGCAATCAGAACTTGGTGAAAGATCTGAACGAGTTTTACTGTAGATTTGAGACATACTCTGAATGTTTCCATGAGCATCCATTAACACCTCCTCAGCTCTTCAGGAAGCAGAAGAGGAGGAAATCACAAGGCCCTGAAGGGGTCTCTCCAACATGCCTCAGAACCTGTGTTGACCAACTGGCTCCCATCTTCTCTCAGATCTTCAACAGATCACTGGATCTGTGTGAAGTCTCTGGATGCTTTAGATGCTACACCATCGTCTCTATCCCCAAGAAGCCTAAAATCTCAGGTCTCAATGACTACAGACCAGTGGCCCTGACATCTGTGGTTATGAAGTTCTTTAAAAGACTGGTATGGGCCACCTGAAGAACATCACTGGACCCCCAACAGTTTGCCTACCGATCAAACAGGTCTGTGGAGGATGCAGTTAACATGGGGCTGCACTACACCCTGCAACATCTGGATAAGCCAGGGACCTATGTGAGGATCCTGTTTGTGGACTTCCGCTCAGCATTTAACACCATCGTCTAATCACTCTTTCAAAACAAACTCCCCCATCTCTCCGTCCCTGACTCCACCTGTGAGTGGATCACAAGCTTCCTGACAGACAGACAGCAGCTTTTGAGAATGGGGGAATCCACATCATGCACCCAAACCACCAGCACTGGCGCCCCCCAGGTGTGTGTTCTCTCTCCACTTCTCTTTTCTCTCTACACCAACGACTGCACCTCGTACGACTCTTCTGTAAAGCTCCTCAAGTTTGCAGACGATACAACCATCATTGGTCTCATCCAGAATGGCGAGGAGTCTGCGTATAGACAGGAAGTGGAGCAGCTGGCTTTCTGGTGCAGTCTAAACAACCTTGAGCTCAACACCCTCAAAACAGTTGAGATGGTAGTGGACTTCAGGAGAAGCCCCCCTGCACACCCTCCCCTTACCATCATGAACAGCACTGTGACACCAGTAGAGTCATTCAGGTTCCTGGGCACTATCCTCTCTCTGGGCCTGAAGTGGAGCACACACATCAACTCCAAAAAGTTCAACCTTTCACATACACTGCAAAACCAGTTTTACTCTGTGGTCATTGAGTCTGTTCTCTGCTCCTCCATGATTGTCTGGTTTAGCTCCGCCTCTAAAGCAGACATTCGTAGACTTCAGAGGACTATTCACACGGCTGAGAAGATCATCGGTGCTTCCCTACCCTCCCTCCCTCCAGGACCTGTACACCACCAGATTGACAAAGAGGGCTAACAAAATCATTCTAGACCCCACTCACCCCGGACACCACCTTTTTGAGCTCTTGTCCTCTGGCCACCGCTTCAAAGCCACTAAGAACAAGACCTGTCATAATATCATGGCGCCCCACGCGGCAGACGTGTTTGCGAGGAGCTCCCGACATCGACTTTGTTTATTGTTTACTTTAGTGTGTATAAGGATTGCAAATGTTCAGTGCCTGTTCACAAGGATCACATACAGCAGAGAATCACTTCTGGACATCGGAAAAGTTTACCACAAACTAAATTCAGAACTTTTCGACTACAGCTCTCTTCTCCTCTGCACGGATCCCACCAACTCCAGCCGGCAGACCGCACCACCACAAGGCCCGAGTAAACAAAGGGACCGGCGAACAGCGAGACAGAAACGGGGCAAGAGAGGAGGGCTACATACTAGGCTAAAAGCTAGAGGCACACGACCGCCACTACCCAGCCTTCTGTTAGCCAACGTCCGCTCTCTGGAAAATAAAATGGATGAGCTACGAACAAGGACAACATCTCAACATGAGATCAGAGAGTGATGTGCTCTTATCTTCACGGAAACATGGACTACTGCAAGTACGCCGGACTACGCCATTCAGCTTCAGACTCACACAGTGCACCGCGGAGACCGCACATCAGCCGCAGGTAAAAACAAAGGTGGCGGTGTGTGTGTGTGTCTACGTTAACAACAGATGGTGTACAGACGCTCAGGTGGTGGAGAAACACTGCTGTGCGGACATTGAAGTGTTGATGGTGAAGTGCAGACCTTTTTATTTGCCAAGGGAGTTCAGTGCTGTGTTTCTGCTGGCTGTTTACATTCAACCGCGGGCCGATCAGACCACAGCGTCAGGACTACTGCATGACGTCATTAGCAAATACGAGACTGCACACCCGGATGCTGTGTTTGTTATTGCTGGGGATTTTAACCACTGCAACCTCAGGTCTGTGTTCCCAAAATTTCACCAATATGTGACTTTTCCTACAAGGAACAACAACACTCTGGACCAGGTCTACAGCACCGTGAAGGGTGCATACAAGGCAGCGCCCCGCCCCCACTTTGGACAATCTGATCATATCTTTGTCTTCCTCTACCCAGCCTACAGACAGCTCCTCAAACAAGCCCCCCCGGTAAGCAAAACCATCAAAGTTTGGAATGAAGAGACTGACATGGTGCTTCAGGACTGCTTTAATACTACAAACTGGGATGTGTTTAAAACTGCTGCTTGGAGGACTGTTTTGTGGAATATGCATCAGCCGGCACCAGCTATATCAGCACCTGTGTTGATAACATTGTCTCCACCAAGTGCTGCAAAATATTTCCCAATCAGAAACCCTGGATGAACTGTGAGGTACGCTCCATGCTGCATGCACGCTTCACTGCATTCAACTCTGGTGATGCTGAAGCCTACAAAAAGGCCAGATATGATCTACGTAGATCCATCAGGGAAGCCAAGAGGCAGTAGAGACTGAAACTGGAGGGATACTACAACAACTCAGACTCCTGGAGCATGTGGCAGGGCCTACGTCACATCACAGACTTCCAGCAGAGGAGCAGTACGGTCACCAGTTGAGCTGAATGAGTTCTACGCTCGCTTTGACACCCTCAACACCAAACAGCACAGAGGGAACACCAAACCAACTGAGGTGCGCAGGGCTCTGAAGAGGACAAACCCCCGAAAAGTAGCTGGCCCTGACAACATCCCTTGCCGTGCTTTGAGGGCCTGCTCTTCAGAGCTAGCTGAGGTTTTCACAGACATTTTCAATTTGTCCCTCTCTGTCATCTGTGCCCACATGCTTCAAGACCACCACCATAGTGCCCCTCCCCAAGAAAAACAAAGTAACCTGTTTGAATGACTATCGCCCCATTGCCCTCACTTCCATTGTAACGAAGTGTTTGGAGAGGACAGTCATGTCCCACATCAAAGACACCATCCCAGACACCTTAGACCCCCTGCAGTTTGCATACCGCCAGAACCGTTCCACTGACGATGCCGTTAATGCAGCCATCCACACAGCTGTCACATCTCGAACATAAAGACACCTATGTTAGAATGCTGTTTATAGATTACAGCTCAGCATTCAACACTGTCATTCCCAGCACACTGGCTGAAAAGCTCTTCACTCTTGGACTGACATCCTCCCTCTGCCACTGGGTCCAGGACTTCCTCACAGACCGACCCCAGACTGTCAGAGTTGGTGCCAGAATATCAGCCACAAAGACTGTGAGCATAGGAACCCCCCAAGGCTGCGTGCTCAGTCCACTGCTGTACACCCTCTTCACCTACAACTGCGTCCCCTCCCAGAGTAACACGTCCAACATCAAGTTTGCTGACGTCACAACAGTCATCGGGCTGATCACAGGAGGAGATGAGGCAGCCTACAGGCAAGAGGTGGCTCAGTTGGTTTCCTGGTGCCAGGAAAATAATCTCTGAGAAGACTAAGGAGATGATTATTTGATTATTGACCCAAGGAAGAGGAGAGACCAGCACGCCCCACTCTTCATCAACAAGGCCCAGGTAGAGAGCCTGAAAACCTTCAAACTCCTCGGTACCCACATCCGTGAAGATCTTACCTGGGCTCACAACACACGGCAGATCATCAAGAAGGCTCAACAGAGACTCTTCCTTCTCAGGAAGCTGAGGAAATTTGGATTAACCACCAAACTCCTCAACAACTTCTACAGATGAACAGTGAAGAGCGTCCTGACAAACTCCATCACAGTCTGGTACGGGAACTGCACCGTTCAGGACAGGAAGGCTCTCCAGCGTGTCATTAAAGCGGCTCAGTTCATCTGTGGAGCAGCCTTCCCACCCCTACAGGATTTCTATAATGCCCGGGTCACAAAGAGGGCCCAAAACATCATCAAAGATCGCACTCACCACAGCACTCACTGTTCACACTCCTGCCGTCAGGCAAGGACAACCAGACAAAAAAACAGTTTCTATCCACAGGCCATCAGGCTGCTGAACCACTGACTGAACATTTGTTTATTTATGTTCATTATTTATGCAGATAGAACTGAACTTTTTGCTTATTTTACTTTATTCTTCCTTTTGCTCTATTGTATATTTATTTAATCTTATGCCCAAGTCTACTTGTTTAATTTAGTTTTTGTAGATAGTCATATGAAGGGAACTCGCAAAGTAAGAATTTCATTGCTCAGTGTAACTGTAAAGTGCTGGGCATTTGACAATAAACTTCTTGAATCTTGAATCTTGACTGAACAGCACAAACAGAGCTTCTTTCCCCAAGCTATCCGTCTGCTGAACTCTTAATTCTTAGCTCCCTGACATTTGTTACCTGCACATGGACACTCACATTTCATTTCCTTGCATTTTGCACTGAAGCACACCACACTTTATAGACTTTTGTTTGCATTTCATCAATCCTTCAGAATACTCTACCTCATAGCCATATGTAAATTGTTTGTTAGTTGGGTTGCACTTTATTGTACTTGTGTGGTTTGCACTGACTGCTACATTGTACCAAATTCCTTGTGTGCACGCACACACACACAAGCATGGCAATAAAGCTGATTCTGATACAATCCTGCATTTCCCAACCAAAAATATAAACACATAGAAAACAAATAGAAAAGAAAACAAATAGAAAACGTCCGGCAAATAAATAAAACAGACTGCAAATGGAAAATGAACTGCAAAACTAAAACCATAGCAAAGTGCGTAAACCCAAGTGTTTTACTTAGTAAAACAAGTTATGGAGTTTATTTTTATAAATTCCAGCACAATCGTTTGACATTTTTTTTTATCAATTTACTTTTTTCCTCCTCCCACCCTTAGTGTCAACTACTCAAAAATGTGTTTTTATTAAGTGTGATCCCAATCTGTGATGCACTTTTTCAATAAAATTTTATTTTATTGTTAAAAACAACTTTTTCTCTTCTTTCAGAGTTTTCCTGGGAATAAATCCTGAGCAAGGGTCAAAGGCTGAGAACAAGCGAATAAAATCTCAAAATACAAAATATTACAAAATATGTTAGTCAGTTACAAAGCTGCGGACTTGTTTTATGATGCATGTAGATAAAGTCTAACAATTGTTGTGTTTCTAAATGCTGCTTTTCATGTACATTGTTCAATACTTATTTTTATTTGATGTTTTCATGATATTCACATTTGGATGTTTTAGCGAGGGGGAAAAAGTTTTGTTTTTGTAATGAAGTTTGATTCTTTTAAGTTGTTTGAGTGTACTTCATCTGCAAATCAAATAAAACTGCATTTATTTGAACATGATTATATGCTATAAACTTTTAGGGACATAA
Organism: Danionella dracula; assembly: GCA_900490495.1. NCBI lineage: Eukaryota > Metazoa > Chordata > Actinopteri > Cypriniformes > Danionidae > Danionella > Danionella dracula. The sequence goes on from UELW01000556.1 coordinate 10,726,267, forward strand.
GTGTTGAAAGTGGGGTGAATTAAATGTACATTTATATAATTATCTGTTTTTTTAAATAAATGGAATGTCTGTAAAAAAACGGAAAGTGTACTGGTAATTTTCTGCCAGTACTTTCTCTGTTTTTTAACAGAATTTTCCGTTTTTTTTTTTTACCGGCATGTTCGTAAAAAAACGGAAAATGTACTGGTAATTTTCTGCCAGTACTTTCTCTGTTTTTTTACGGAATTTTTTTTTACAGTGTATATAAGTAGGGTAGGTAGGTAATTAAATAAGAAGGTGACAGTGTTCTATGTTTTATTTTAGGTTTTTAAACCTCTCTTTATCTGTATTGTATTTTTCATTCAGCCGTTTCTGTCTTAGTCTGGTTGTTTGGTTGGTCATTGTCTTAATTGCTTCCATATTGTTCGTTTTAGTTGCTGATCAGGAGCCAGGTCTCTGCACCTGCCGCAGCTCTTTTTCTCTCAATCAGTCTCCCTTTATAAAGCCTTCTTTTGCTTTAGTTGTTTGTCGCAGCCCCTCTGTCTCCTGCCAGTTTTTTGATTGAAGTTCAAGTTATACATTTGTTTAGTGGCTGTTTGTTCTACAGTTTATGTTCTGTTTATGTTCTCCCTCTCATGGAATTTGTTTTCTGTTTTACGAAGTAATTTAGTTAAGGTAAGTTTTCCCACTCTTGAGTCATTTATGTTTAGTTAATTTTTACTAAATTTTGAGCTTTGAAAATAAAATCTTTTTCTTGGATCCCTGGCTACTGTACATTTGAGTTCAGCTGCCCCACATCCTGACAGAAGGTAAGTAAGTAAGCAAGCAAGCAAGCAGAAAGAAAGAAAGAAAGAAAGAAAGAAAAAAAATATATTAGCCTGAAATTCAACATCTAGTTTTGTTATTAAGAAATACTCTCTATATGGTAATTATTGGTAGCTCTGGCAATGCCCTCTGCACTGTACTTCTCGAACCTTCTGTTTATGATGTCTGAGCAGGCAGGAAAGCTAATAAACAGTCGGCGTTTATTTGAGCGTCACACATCAGAGAGAATCAAATGAAAACCTAAACCCGCACAAGCTCATTAGCAGAAGGGAGCTCTATTTTAATGCAGATCAATGAGAAGCACCTACAGCAAACGTCCCACAGTAAGTCCTCACGAACCAATCAGATCAGAGCTCCTAACAAGCCTGCTCCCACTACCCGTCTCTCTGTGGCACCATACATAAATTAAGTCTTTTTATTGATGACCAAATGAAACCCTCATCCTGTTCAGACAAAGGCCATGTCCACAGGTGCACGGTTATGTTTTTTTTTTTTTACTTGAAAGTTTTGAATAAAACCCCCATAAAATTGCAAAAGCTCCTAAAAAGCTGTGAAGACTATCCTAAATTCAATAGATGGCAACGACTCATCACCTTGCAGTTATATCAGCCAATTAGAGGCTTCCAAACTATTTTGACCTATGACTCATCACAGGTTCTTCCATTGAATGTGTGTGCAAAGCAACTCACACTGTTCAAAGCAGACAATCTTTGATAAACAAAAAAATCTCTATTTCATTTCGCTCTCAAAACTCATTTAAACAAATTGAAACTCAAAACATTTATTTAATTCGCAATCCAATTCAATCCAGTCCTCTGGCTCTGGCTCCAAAAATGTGATTTCCCTGTCCAGACGATAACTATGTACCCACATAAAAAAAAACTTTCAAAGTGGCTGTTTTGAAATATACCCGGTTGCACTGAAATGTAGCTAAATATTCAGACATGTGGACGCACAGGACAGGATCGAAAAGTTGATAAATTAAAGTTGAGAATTCAAACCACATCAATCTTTATTGTAAACTGCTAAATCAATTTTTGATTTCAAACAAAGATGCAGTGATAAAAAAACTGAACAAAAGAGTCTTGCATGATGGGAGAAAGAAGAGGGAACCAAAGATCGTTTTATGAGTTGCATGTTTTGAAAGACGAACGTTTAAGACAGACAGTTACTAACAATTTATTGGTCTGCTTCTACGCACTTCCTGTCCTGCTGTTTTCATGTTGTTGTGTCCCGGAGGCTCTTCATGCTAATGTCCACTGTGTGCACAGACGGAGGGTGAGGTTACAGACAGAGGTCAGAGGTCACAGGAAGCCCCAGAGTGCTTCATTAAGAGGGGTTGGGTGGGTTAAGCTAGGTGCACCTGTGAAAAGTGAATCCAGGAGACAGAGCGGGAGCACGCTTCCTGAGCCGGTTCCCTGGAAAACCGTAATTATTCTGACAATTTTACTCCTGGTTTTAACTCTAATGTCATTAATACATACACTTTTATTCGATTAAAATGGACTTTTGGCAAGTAACGGTGTTTGAAAAAGGAAAGGACGGAAATACTTGAATGTGTTTGTGTGTGTGTGTGCGTGTGTGTATATATATATATATATATGTGTACCTTCCTTGTTTGTAAATTGAGTTAATAATAAGATAACTAAAGTCACTAAATTACTCCAAAAGCAGTGTTGATTGATATTGTCTTTAAGCAAACTAGGCAAGCTGTCCTAAATACATCCAAGTACAGATGCAATTTTTACTATTAAAATAAATTATCTTTCTTAAACCTGACTAGTTCTGCTCAGCGCTCACATCTGTCTCCTTAAAGATCCTGACAGCTGTCAGATCTCCTTAACCATATTTTTAACTGAAAATGCATTATTTTAGACTTCCCATGAGGGCTGGAGTGACACAAAATTGTAAAAAACTGTAACATGCAAATATGTCAGAACAATTGAACTCAAATTGAAAATCTGTTCATTGATATAACATTAGCACTAACCAACTGGTAATATACACATTTTATATCACAGCCATGTTACCATTACATGTTACATTTTTGCATGCACTATTTGATGAAACCCATAACACTTTTATATTTAAACATAGTCAAATCGTATGCGTTTTTATTCATGTGGAAACGTTTGTTAGTTTTCCATCGTGTGTCTTTTCTCTATTCTATATTAGGGTCAATAAAGTTATTATGAAACACACACAAAAAAACATCTGATCAGGACATGGCTCCCTTGACCCAGTCTAACATTACCATAGCAAATCGCTGGGAGAGGCTCATTGTTGCGTGAGCCCTCCTATGGGTTTGGCCACTTACCCCACAGAGGAGATTTTGACAGGTCAAATGTCTAATTAGTCAATATTTCTTCCTCGCTGCATTAAAACCAGCCTCAGCTACCCAGAGCCTTACAGAACCCGTTGTTTTCCTTGTTCGGTCACTGCAGGAAGAAGCTCCTCATATAACCATTCTGAGAAGACCACCATCAGACACCAGCAACATCAGATACTTAACTCAAATCTGCCTTCAGCTGAAAAGGGTCTTTGTTACAAACTCAAGTCCTTTTTCTGTCATCTTACGTGAGCTTTTGAAAATATGCTCCAGCTCCAACACCAGTTCTTTTGATTATGACATGATAACCATGTTGAAAAAAGGCATTCAAAATCATGAATGAAAAACGAAACATCAAACAAAAATCTTATGTAAAGTCTTTTGAAACAACAGTTGTTAAAAAAAACTGTTTAAACTAATACAAAAGATATAACAAGATATCAAAAACAAAGCAGTATAACAAAGAAAAGTTAACACAAATAATAATAATAATAATATGAACGTAATCAAGTAAATCAAATACAAATAAAATGTAAATAATCAATGTAAAAATGAAAACTAAATATAAAATAATGTTAAATGAATTCAATTAATTACTTTCCTCATTGTTAGTGTCGATTTTACATGCAAGCAAAACTTTTTTTTAAAAGATCCTTTAGATTTTAAATTTAAGTTGAAATAACTATCAAGTAGTAACATTATTATTTTTGTTTGTTTTTCCTCGTGTGCTTTTCATATTGAGGACATTTGTCTGAATTCAGTGGCAATAGCAAAATTTCACTTTGTCACGTTCACACAGGTAAACTTGCGAATCGTTGCTGAATCAGCGCCATAAAATATGAGTTTAAAGTGGCACTGAAAAAGAAAATGTCGTTGTCAGTGATCAGTGACATGAGTGCTGGGGGAGGAGCTTCCTGTAGGCTTTTTTCGAGGCAACATGGTGCAGTCAAGAGAACATCTGAATCTGAAATCTTTATTTTCTCTGGAAGCAGAAAAACAGCGGGTATTTAAACTGAGGCCGTTTACTAACTACAGGGTTCTATTTTACCAGGAGATAAATCTCCTCACTACTTCTTTCGTTGTATTAAATTGTACATTTTTGCATAATAAAGGTCTGGGTTAATCGAGTGACAGCCACTTACCAATTGGCTGAGGTTTGGTTATCATTTTTAATCCTTCAAATAACCTGTTTTTGCCTCTTTTGTGGAAATGCTTAGATAAGGACGAACACAGATTCACATTTGCTTTTTGCTAAGCCTACGTCGATCACATTTTATCCATGTTATAAACAGTCGATGGGTAGCAAAGACAAAGCTTGCAAAGATGGAGATTTTGACAGAAAGCACAAAACTAATTTCAGACACGTTCCTAATTTTCAACGGTGACCTTTTACTAGAAGGTCCTAAACCACCACACTTCCATCACATCAAATCTATTACCATCATCATAACACCATAATGAATGGTCAAACATCAGCAACACATTTTATAAATTTGCATTAACTATATAAATTGATTATTTGCTATACATCGCACACAAACAGTTTTTAACAAGAACTTACTGATTACCCACAGTGCATTGCAATCTTGTGACACTTCTAATATTTAAATTTAGCCAAACTTTAATGAGTATTGAAGCATTACTTCAATCTAACATTGCCTAGCTAAAATGGAAAAACTCATAAATATCAAAAAACTACTCAACAATGTTAATTCACATTTTAATTTCATACAAATCTATATGAATAATTACTTACAACATTTGGGTTTACAGTGTGGAAAAAGCCTACAGTTGGCTATAACAGTATGAGCAATGTTGACTTGATCTATACTTCTTGCAATGACACAGAGAAAAGTTCACTCCAGAATACTGTTCCCCTCAAGCTCTTACTTACTCAGAAAAAAAACACAGACTGTCACTCCCAGAGAGATGAAAATGCTGTAACTGGATAACAATAGAAAAGCTTCTCACTTAAGCATTAATAGCAGACAGCCGTTTTAACGTACTCCTAATTAATTGAATTCCCTCAGTGCTGCTAGATCTGCTCTACTGGTTTCATAATCAATCAAACCTGGATGTGCCTTTTCTTCTGATTGGCTTCCTGTAAGCGTTTAAATGATATCTGGAACTGATTACAATAGTTAAATATATGCGAGGGAGTGTAGTGTGATGCATCACATCTGCATTAAACAGCATCATTCTAAACTTCTATTCAACCATTTTAGTCTCTAGAGGAAAAACTGTCTTTAATAAACAACTGCAGCTGTAATCAATATAACAACAAAGGCTAAAACAGCTGCTGAAAGTGTCAAACACATACACATAGTTTTTATCCATTTAAATATACAGGAATGTAAACTTAAATTGCTTTTTTAAGAGGCCATAACCAAGAAACTAAAAAAACAACAAGAATTTGGTTTAGAACCAGTTGCTCTTACTTGAGCTACAAAGTGAACCCCTTCCCACGATAGTGTTGAATCCCAAGTCTTTTAAAATTCCAGTCTTTTAAAATCCCAGTCTTTTAAAATCCCAGTCTTTTAAAATCCCAGTCTTTTACAATCCCAGTCTTTTAAAATTCCAGTCTTTTACAATCCCAGTCTTTTAAAATCCCAGTCTTTTACAATCCCAGTCTTTTAAAATCCCAGTCTTTTAAAATTCCAGTCTTTTAAAATCCCAGTCTTTTAAAATCCCAGTCTTTTAAAATCCCAGTCTTTTACAATCCCAGTCTTTTAAAATCCCAGTCTTTTAAAATTCCAGTCTTTTACAATCCCAGTCTTTTAAAATCCCAGTCTTTTAAAATTCCAGTCTTTTAAATTCCAGTCTTTTAAATCCAGTCTTTTAAAATCCCAGTCTTTTAAAATCCCAGTCTTTTACAATCCCAGTCTTTTAAAATCCCAGTCTTTTAAAATTCCAGTCTTTTAAAATCCCAGTCTTTTAAAATCCCAGTCTTTTAAAATTCCAGTCTTTTAAAATCCCAGTCTTTTAAAATCCCAGTCTTTTACAATCCCAGTCTTTTAAAATTCCAGTCTTTTAAAATCCCAGTCTTTTACAATCCCAGTCTTTTAAAATCCCAGTCTTTTAAAATTCCAGTCTTTTAAAATACCAGTCTTTTAAAATCCCAGTCTTTTAAAATTCCAGTCTTTTAAAATCCCAGTCTTTTACAATCCCAGTCTTTTAAAATTCCAGTCTTTTAAAATTCCAGTCTTTTAAAATTCCAGTCTTTTAAAATCCCAGTCTTTCAAAATCCCAGTCTTTTACAATCCCAGTCTTTTAAAATTCCAGTCTTTTAAAATTCCAGTCTTTTAAAATCCCAGTCTTTTAAAATCCCAGTCTTTTAAAATCCCAGTCTTTTAAAATTCCAGTCTTTTAAAATTCCAGTCTTTTAAAATCCCAGTCTTTTAAAATCCCAGTCTTTTAAAATCCCAGTCTTTTAAAATTCCAGTCTTTTAAAATCCCAGTCTTTTAAAATCCCAGTCTTTTACAATCCCAGTCTTTTAAAATTCCAGTCTTTTAAAATCCCAGTCTTTTAAAATTCCAGTTTTTTAAAGCATGTTGGGTGTGTAACTAACAAGCCAGCAATTTAGTTTTTTTCAGACTGTACACTTACAAACGTAAACATCTAATCGACATAAAATTTTATTACATTACTAGGCAACATTACACAAAAAGTAAAGCTATGTTTATTTGGGCACTTGATATGGGCGTATTTAGTTTGCCAAAGCCCCGAGCATCAAGAACTTATGCTCCCAGTTCTCTTACTTGATATTGCTGATTCGTGGACTTGATTTTTGCATGCAAGAGAAATGCTAAAACAAGGTCGAGTGGAACTATATATTGATAATAGTAAACATTATAATGTAACTAGTAATGAAATGACATATTACACAAAGAAAAAATACTAAACTTTGTTTTGGGTCTTTCTTTTTTTTTTTTTTTTTAGAAAGTTCACAAAAAAAATGTTGTTATAAAAAATTGAACTGGCCACATATAGGGAGTACAAAATGGCAATTAAAATTTGTATGAGTGCTTTATATATTGATGAAAACCCTCTCTGGCAGCAAGTTACAGCTGCAGCATGAGCTGCTTCTGTAAATCTGCTGCTATGTCTTTGTGAGAGAGCTGCTGTGGCAACTGAAGATGAAGTCAGAGCATGCACTGATGCAAAATTTCCATATGATTTCTATGAACATTTGGATGAATTTTTTCATGACTTTATGTAGTACCAAAAGAACCTACCTTTGTAAAAATGACAAGGAAAAACTTGTTGACTGAACAAAAAATTGCTTTCAAAGTAAACATAAGTTTACTTTTGCTATAGTGAAGTTTTTTTCAAGTAAATTCGACATGTCAGTTCTAAATCGTATTTTATATTGAATTTACATTTCCATTGCCCACATTTTTAAGTAAGATCCAGTTGTGTTTTACAAAAAAAGGACAGCAGTACACATATGGATCTACATTAAATCTAGTATGTGAAGTATTTTTGGGAAGATTGCTGGTCATCAACTTTTCAAGACCCTGAATTACCCACAATGCAACATGTGCTGCAAAAGAGGCACAGGTCGCTACAATATTAACCAAATAATCACAGAAAGAGATACATTTTCTATTTAGTTGACCAGTTTTATTGTCTTAAACTCAGCGATGTCAATTGAACATAACTAATTCCTAAAGCATAGTAAATGAACACACTTTCATAGTGAAAGGAGAAAAAAATTGATAAATTATTTTAGCATCAACAAGAATAATACAAGTGATATTATCTATTTTTAAACCATGCATCACTTTCAATCTCACGATTAAATCTATTCAACTTTCAAAAAGACTATTTAACAAATCACATTTCTCACTTTTGTAACAGTGATAATACAAAATGAACTACAGACAAACTACAAAGATGGTCCCCATGTCAGATAGCAAACGCGAAGCTTTTAAAAGATGCATATTGATGCTCAAGATGTTGTATCGGCTTTGCAGTTTGGATGGGGCCTGTAGTGGTTTCAGTGTGATCCTCTGGTTTCTTCCTCGATCAGTGAATTAGAGATGAATATAAATTAGAAGTAATATAAGACATGGTGTAAATTATTACACAAAGAATCATAGCTGGCTCAATGTCTGATAAGAGATGTTGCGAAGGATGTACGAAGAACCAAATCTGTAATGGAGTAGATAGTTTGTGAACCGATGGTGATGGAATACAGCAACATTAAATGTAGCTTATGAATTCAAAACTCTGCTTTGAATAAAATATAAAATTGAGATAAATATTATTAAAGATACTAAAGAGTTTGGACACAATCTAGAAAGAAAATTGACATGTGGGGAGACCCAGATTGGCCTGATTCAGTATTTACAGCATCCCCTATAATCTTTTTGTCCTTCCTGTTCTATCTTTTCATCAAATCCCTATTATGATCAAAGAGAACCTAAATCCTTCCCGTATGCAAAATTCATATTGGAAACACACCTCCGGCTTTTTCTTGATCACAAATACATGCCGGAGGAATTTAGCAAAGCAAGGTCCAGTGCAGTAAATGAAAGCATGTGTGTCTGTGTGTGCACTTCTGTATGCAGCATCACGGGACATGTGTGATTCTGTTGAACCCGAGCCCTTTGTTTAAAATCCTGTCTCGAAGAGACGCAAATCAACTGCCAGTTCCTCCGAGTGAAACAGATGGAGAGCCTGAATGAAAGAGTGGCAGATCTGGCTTTTGAAGTGTTGATGCAGTTGCCCCAGCTCTGGTGGTCTCAGACTGACTGGCTGGATGGATGGTTTCGATAGATAAACACACCTTCGAGAGCAAGGAAGAGTTTCCACTAAGTTCTGTGATCGTTCCATTTGCTCTCAAGATTTAAACTCCCTCTTAACCTTAACTAGCCTTAAGGTCATAAGAGTAAAGTTATTACAAACTTAAGTACGCACTGGTAGATTCAATGGTATCCTCTACAGTAGCAATCTCAAAGAGAACTCCTGGCTTTTGTTTTACCTCTGTTTCAAGAGACCCACTAGTAGCTGTGTGAGTTTCCTGACATTTTTGTTTTAAAGCAAGATATTGATTTTCAGGTCTTCAGTGTTGATGTGAACCATGCTGCCGTTGGATTATTTAAATTTAGAGCTTGGTATTTTGAAGACATGCCACCTAGTGGGCGGGGACCCCCACAATGCAATGCGAAGGTAGAGTGGCTGGCCCTTTACTCTTACTAACGTTAGCTTTTTGACCAACCCGCCTTAAGGGGCTCGTTTAGTCACTAAAGGTCTATTGATGTCAGTAAATCATGTCTGTAAAGCTTGTAACTATTCATAGCTGTCTGTAAGAAAAACTCTTAACCTAAAATAAATAAATAAACATTTTGAGTCCTGAAACTCTCACTCTCATTTTACAGTTGCCTCAGCTCTTATAGGTCAAACGGTTTGCTTCATTGCATGACCAACACTTAAATATTAAATATTCAAGTAAAAATAGTAAATCAAAGTCCTCGTTATAACTTTCACATTTCCTCTGTAATAAATAGAAGTTTATAGACTACAGGGAGGTCCTAGAAAAACTGTGTTAATCTACCGCTCCTGTTACAACTTATTTACAATTGCTAAGTCAGTTTCTTTAATACATTCAACAAGTTTACTTAACGCTTAACTCTTAATCAGTTAAAACACACAATTGGCAAAACAGTTAATTTCATTCTCAAAACCCCCCATTGTAAACTAAACTCCAAAACTCTTTTCCAAAATACAATAATACAGTTTTCAAAACACTAACACATTTTTTCTTCCGACAGCAACATTTAATCAATCATAAAACAATGAAAAAAATGTGGCTTTAATTGTATATCCTACCTAGACAGATGTTGTGCTAATCATGTTAAGAGTTTAGGAAAGTTGTTAAATGTATTGAAAAAACTGTCTCAGCAATTGTGAAAAACTGTAAAGGAGAGATAATTCAAGTCATTTCAAGCTATAAAACACATAAGGAACAGCCCACTGAAATTGTGAACTCTGAAGAGATATGAAAGCTAATACTTTTCCTTTGAATGTGGGCTATCTGTGAGATAGCACCAGTGATCCATGCTGACAGGGTCACGAACCATTATCAGTCTGTTTCCTGTCCGATGGCCGACCAGGCCGATCTCTCCTCACTGTTTTCCAACACTCAGACTTTGATGGGCGTTCTCCTGTTTCTTTTCTCGTGTCTGCCCGGTTGGATGCCATGGTTCATTTAAATGACATATTATGGCTTCAGAGACCATGCTGATTGGATGCAAAGTACCGCCAGATCAAACACGGTATATTTGCTCGCTTTTGCACACACAAGCCTGCTGTCAGAAGGAAAAATGACCCATCTGCGTCACAAAAGGTAAAGAGGCTTCAGACACTTTCCTGCTAGCCGCTGTGTTTTCGTTCGTAGGTGCTGACATCATGATAAAACATTGGAGGAAATCAAACACAGTCGTGGCTTTCATAAATATTGAAACTTGGATCTGAGGGCAACACGAACAACTGTACTTTGTTTCTCTGCCAGGAAGAAATTAGTGCAGAGACTGAGATCCTCTGTGAGGCATGTCGGACTCAGTTTTACTCAGTTTCACACTTTTGTTGAAACCCAAGTGAGAAATACAAGGGAGGAATTTCACAATGCACAATTGCAAAAAGTGTGAATTGTGGGTTTTTTGTGTGTGATTCTTAATCACTTTAGTTTAACATAATTATGTATGTTTTGCGATTGAGATATTTGCATCAGAGATTCAAGTGACATGCAGACTGCACAGTTGTAGCCTTCATTTTGAAATCAATTCCGACTGAAAATATTGGCAGAACTCTATAACTACGCACTGCTAAAGATTAATTACGCATCATCAAATAGTTTAATACAAAATGTATTGTTTACATGTTATCACACATTTGTTATAAGGTTTACAAGGTTTATATAATTATAATATATAATAATAACATCAATTTACTTTTCACTTTTAAAAAACTGTTAATTATTATTTGTTAGTGATTCGTGAGAACATTTAGAACATTCATTCATTCATCTTCATGTCGGCTTTCTTCTCTTTCGGGGTCGCCACAGCAGAATGAACCGCCAACTCTCTGGCATATGTTTTACGCGGCGGATGCCCTTCCAGCCGCAACCCATCGCTGGGAAACATTCACACACACTCATTCACTCTTTAACACTATGGGCAATTGTTCTTACTCAATTCACTTATACCGCATGTCTTTGGACTTGTGGGGGAAACCAAAGCACTCGGAGAAAACCCACGTGATCACGGGGAGAACATGCAAACTCCACACAGAAATGCCAACCGACCCAGCTGAGGCTCGAACCAGCGACCTTCTTGCTGTGAGACGACCGTGCTACCCACTGCGCCACTGTGACACTTACATTTAGAACATGTTAATAAATAATTATGGCACCAATGAAAAGCACATTCATACATCTTATTTTTCAGAGATATAGTAACTTTTACTGAGTGTGATAATAAATGCTTTATTAACATATGATCCCACTGTAAATTATGGTTAATTTAGCTAGTCATAATAATGTTAAAGTTAACTGATTTTGTGAGCTCATCTAAACCGCGGACTCATTTAATTTAATTGTATAGTTTAATTTATAAATGATTAACTGATCCTCAATAAAACATAAAGTTAAAGTTACTAAGCAAGTTTATAGACACTTGTAAACCAAGAATAAAGCACCTAGTTATATTTATAACCTACTTATAAATGTGTATTAACAACCCCGTATGATGTGAAGCTGCACAGAAGGAATGGCTGGGGCATATAAAGCTCAGTTTTTTTTTCCTTCATATTGAGGTGATAGTTTTACATCCATGTTTAGATGTCGTTCAGGCATTATGATAAATTCGTGTCTGTGGATGATGTGACCCCGGGAAGTGGTGTAGATGTAGAGTTGAAGACGACCAAGGACTGAAACTTGAAGAACCCTGGTGAGAAGAGGATGAGTGTTGGATCATCCTCAGACCTCACGCCCACGGAACGCTGGCTGAAGATCTGATGGTTTTGGTGCTTTTTTTATGTCCAAAACTCTGGGAGAAGAGGGTGTCACATTTGCTTTCATTCCACTCTGAAAGTAAGTATGATCGAGAAAAGATGATATACTAGCTGTGTGCCCCTCTATTCCATTATAGAAGATTGTTGTTCTATTCTTGTAACTTTGCGTTATCTCTCACCTACTGTTTTTCCTTGGCTAACTTGCGTGAATCTGTCATTTGTTTCTGGTGACATGCTATGCGAGATCGCATGGGATTGGTTATTTATCATGTCAGTCAAATGACTTCATGGATGGCCTTGACCAAAAAAAGCTGCCAAAACACAAGACTTTTCCTGCCTACGTGAGTCTAACTGTTGGATGACTTACCTCTCCACCTCACTTAGAAAGATCTGCCATATATGCTTTATTATGCATATATTTATGCTTTATTAAATCAATAAAAGAGCGAAGCTGTTTAAATCATCACCCCTCAATATGTAAACCAAGATTTCTAAGCCGCAAAAGGCCAACAACAAGCACATGTGATGTTTATAACCATACTGATCTGATTATGATGAAAGAGAAAAGGTTTTGTTTTAGGGTCTGATAAAAACTTAAGCTGTTAGATAGAGTGTGTCTGTAAAACCAACAGAATTTGGCAATAAGCCTATGAAAAGGATTTTTTTAGACTTTAAACAGTTTAGCAGCAGGGAACAAGACGTTAGGGAACCACTAGAGTGTAAATATTCTTACCTTTAATCTCACCTTAAAACAAAGAATAGCTTTATTAACTGTAGCAGAACAGATTTAAGGTGCATCTGAAATGTAAAAAAACATTAACTCCTTAATAAAACTATAATCATTGTTTGACTGATTGTGATTGCTGGCAATATTCGGCACGTTTTCGCTGAAAAAACATAAGCGGCTTTTCAGCGTGATTGGGGTGTAATGTCTTTAAGTGACTCCTTAATTTATTTGTTTTTTTAGACGCAGTAAGCACACCTGTCTCTCCTCGTCTCCAACCATAGTCACAGTGAAGCCAGTCGCTACATACGCGTCATATTTCCTCATCTTAGTTTTACAGGAGACTTTCGTTTGTCTCTTTATCTCCTCTCTCCACCTGTCTTCTACACTTCGTATCTACTCTTCATACTCTGCCAACGAGAGCGCCACTGTCCCCTAATGTAGTGGAGTGGTATTGCTCTTTATTCTAGAACAGTAAAAAAGAAAAAGAAAAAAGCATGTTCCCCGAGGTGAAATGCACCCCCCTTGAAGGAGCTGCGCGCCCCACTATTTGAGAACCACTGCTCTAGAGCATTGCTCTCTATTCCCGTCTGGTCTTTGGATGGCGTGTAAGCGTCAGCACGCGATTGGAGGATGCACAAGGTATGTATACTTTCAATTGGGTTTCATTATGAAATATTACTGTGGTTGTGTTTGGCATCTATGATAATTATTACTATAATACCATTTTTAAGATTTAAGATCTATAATGATAATTTACACTTGTTCCAATAAAGACTTGTAGGTTCTTCAAAGCATATAAGAAGAAGTTACAACTTCCACTGGTTGTAAGCGTACTTGTCTTTGCTACCACCTACAGGCGTAAGCTGAGTTGGGGCTACCGGAGAGATACCTTGTATGGGTCTTCACGTTTGGGTGGATTCAGGACTAGGATCCTCGGACATCTTGCAGAGGGAACCCTTTAGTCACGGCCTTCCGTTAACTCGCATGAGTACCTCTGTTGGGTTCACTACTCGCCTTCCTTGAGATCTCTGTTTGATTGCACCTACCTGGACTCCCTCTTTGATACTGTCAGGCCACTGCGGCCAAGAGAGAAATGTGGACCCCAATTCCATGAAAGTTTTAAAGATTATATTTTATTGAAGAAACAAAAACAAGCCGAGTATAACTAGGGCAAACAAAGACAAACCCATGAGGGTGAAAACCAAGACTAGAAAACTCAAATGACAGAACTGGAATAAAAAAGCAAAGAAATACACAGATTACACACTTCTACCATTTGAACAAACTCAACGCAGTCTCAACAAAATCAGCAGTATGTGACCACAAGGAAGAGAAAACTGAGGGAAACTTCTACAGGGAGTGCAGAATTATTAGGCAAGTTGTATTTCTGAGGATTACTTTTATTATGGAACAACAACCATGTTCTCAATGAACCCAAAAAATTCATTAATATCAAAGCTGAATATTTTTGGAAGTAGTTTTTAGTTTGTTTTTAGTTTTAGCTATTTTAGGAGGATATCTGTGTGTGCAGGTGACTATTACTGTGCATAATTATTAGGCAACTTAACAAAAAACAAATACATACCCATTACAATTATTTATTTTCACCAGTGAAATCAATATAACATCTCAACATTCACAAATATAAATTTCTGACATTCAAAAACAAAACAAAAACCAATCAGTGACCTATATAGCCACCTTTCTTTGCAAGGACACTCAAAAGCCTGCCGTTCATGGATTCTGTCAGTGTTTTGATCTGTTCACTATCAACATCGCGTGCAGCAGCAACCACAGCCTCCCAGACTCTGTTCAGAGAGGTGTACTGGTTTCCCTCCTTGTAGATCTCACATTTGATGATGGACCACAGGTTCTCTATGGGGTTCAGATCAGGTGAACAAGGAGGCTATGTCATTAGTTTTTCTTCTTTTAGACCCTTTCTTGCCAGCCACGCTGTGGAGTACTTGGAGTGTGATGGAGCAGTGTCCTCCATGTTAATCATGTTTTTCTTGAAGGATTCAGACTTCTTCCTGTACCACTGCTTGAAGAAGGTGTTTTCCAGGAACTGGCAGTAGGACTGGGAGTTGAGCTTGACTCCATCCTCAACCCTAAAAGGCCCTACAAGCTCATCTTTGATGATACCAGCCCAAATCAGTACTCCACCTCCACCTTGCTGGCGTCTGAGTTGGACTGGAGCTCTCTGCCCTTTACCGATCCAGCCACGAGCCCATCCATCTGGCCCTCAAGACTCACTCTCATTTCATCAGTCCATAAAACCTTAGAAATATTCTGTCTTCAGATATTTCTTGGTCCAGTCTTGACGTTTCAGCTTGTGTGTCTTGTTCAGTGGGGGTTGTTTTTCAGCCTTTCTTACCTTGGCCATGTCTCTGAGTATTGCACACCTTGTGCTTTTGGTCACTCCAGTGATGTTGCAGCTCTGAAATATGGCAAAACTGGGGGCAAGTGGCATCTTGGCAGCTGCACGCTTGACTTTTCTCAGTTCATGGGCAGTGATTTTGCACCTTGGTTTTTCCACACGCTTCTTGCGACCCTGTTGACTATTTTAAGAGTTGACAATTTTAAGAGTGCTGCATCCCTCTTCAAGATATTTTTGATGTTTCGGAACCTGTCAAGTCCTTCTTTTGACCCATTTTGCCAAAGGAAAGGGAGTTGCCTAATAATTATGCACACCTGATATAGGGTGTTGATGTCATTAGACCACACCCCTTCTCATTACAGAGATGCACATCACCTAATATGCCTAATTGGTAGTAGGCTTTCGAGCCTATACAGCTTGGAGTAAGACAACATGCATAATGAGGATGATGTGGTCAAAATACTAATTTGCCTAATAATTCTGCACACAGTGTAAAGGTGAACCAATAAAGCACAACAAGGGAAACCCACGTGAACTAACTGAAAGCTAGATAACTAGAAAACGAGAAGGGTGGGGAAAGGTAGGAAAATAAGAAGACCATGTGCTTCAAACATAGACAAAACAAAAAAAAAAATGGCCACCGTCAGTCACATGACCTGACCCGTGTGGCTGGAGGTGACAAGGAGAAGGGAAATGGAATAAACAAAGGGTGATAGCTGAAAACAAGGTATAACCAAAAATGAGGGAAGAACTGTAATGATCTGTCACCTAAAGAGAAGGATTTACAAAAGATACTTGACTGATCATGACGCATACAAACAAGTGCAAGAAGATTTTCCCACAGAAAATTTTCCTTGAACCAGCTCTGGCTAACTCGAGTCGTTTTGCTTGACACACCTACCCCAATGAAATACAGTAAACAACTGGACTAGAGAAGGGCCACTGATGGGCCATACTAGGCATAAGACTGGTCCAAGCTTCAGCCAAACTCCTCACTATTTTCTCTCTAAAGCTGGAAGAGGATGGAGGTGGACAGATGTGATGTATGTTTTCCAATAAAATATTTTTAGTGTAGTTTGAAAGAGAGGGAACTTGCCAAAGAAAATCCAAAACTTCCCATAATTCATCCGTTTCCTCACTTGTACCTATCCTACTGAACAGATGTGGAAATGACCAGACACGCCTCTAATTTAATACTGATGACTTGATATCATGGTTTGCTTTTTATTTGAAGGAGGGGTACAAAAACAGAACAGAACAAAAGAAGTGTAGAGCGCTTTAAAACACATACATGAGCAGACACTAAATAGAGTTATTCCACCAAATACCAATTTCAAATGTTGCCACAACAAACTGACTGATACTGGGTTATTTTGGCATGTTTTCATTTTATTGCATTATCTTATTATATAAAATTACAATAATTCAAATAATTTCTTGGAGGTCTCTTTTCTTCTCCAAAGGTTCAGATAATTTGCAAAACAAACAACTTGTAATTGCTTGGAATCTTTTTTGTGTGTATCTATATTTTAAACAGTTTGTATTTAGTCCCAAAGGAAAGACTAGAAAATTTCAAACCTATGATCCAAACAGAGGGAAAATTTTCGGAGTATTTAAAAGTCAGCCAATCAGAGAGCAGCGACAAGTATGAGTATCTCAAAGCTACACATCTCTTCAAATCTGCCCGTAAAATGTGTATTTCCAATTAACCTAGGGACAGTTTCTATTCAAAGGGGGGAGGAATCATCTCACAAAGATGCATTCTACAGTGATTGAGATATTCAAAGATCGAGAACAAACAGACTAGCTTAACAGAACTAAAGTCAATAACTCAATAAATGCACATATAAATAGATGTTGTTCATCCGGGTTTAAATGTGACAGGAATCCAACAATATGGTCCTAAAATGAACTACTTTTTAATCATCAAACCAACTATGTTCAGTGTTCAGAATCCTTATGGTAACTCGGGCTCCAAAAAAAAAAAATCTATAATTTTTTCAAATAATTCATATTTGAATAAAATATACATTAAAACAGCATTTAAACATCTGATGTTGTGGTTGTGCAGTTTATTATGTACCTGACGATGTTATTCTTCCTTGGTTTTCTCTCTCTGAGTTTGCATTTTGATTAATTTGGGAATCAGAGCTGGTTGGGTCGATAAAAAGGTCAAACTCCATTTGATCTTTATTCAGAGTTTAATTTATTTTTCATCTTTCCTTCTTATTATTTTTCCTTCTTCCTCTTTTTGTTCCTCACCTTCTTTTGGTTCTTATCCACCTGCTCTTTTTACTTTTCACTCCTCTTCTTTTCATCTTCCTCTTCCTAATTTCTCTTCTTCCTCCTCTTTGCCCTCTTCCTCTTCATCTTTTTATTCTTCCTCTTTTTCCTCTTCCCTCCTCTTCTTCTTCCTCCTCTTTTTCATATTCATTTTTATTCTTCCTCTTTGTCCTCTTTATCATCTTCTTCCTGATATTATTGATTTCGTTATTAATCCTTTTCCTTTGGTTCTCTCACATCTTCATTCTTCTTATTTCTCTTTGTTCTCTTCATCTTCTTCCTCTTCTTCATCCTTCTTTTCATCTCTTTTTCATTCTGCTTCCTCTTTACCTTCTGAATATTTTGCATTCATTTTATCTTGTCCTTCTTGATATTCTTCCTCTTCTTCAATAACTAACATTTTTCAGAAAAAAAACTAATTTTTCAAATCATTATTTTTTCCTACACTTTTTTTCATGCTCAAAGCGATGTCACTATCTGAATATATTTTTACATAAGATTTAATTTATTCGTTTTAGTTACATTTTTTTATTAAACGTTGACGTTTCTATGTTGAGACGAAGTAAAGTGAATTAAAGTGACAGAAATAGTGTCCCTATGAATAAAAATTGCTCGAATATCAAATTCTGTCATGGATGACAAAAAAGTTTCAAAGTAGCGAAGGTTAATTGCTACTATATCCATTTCTGTATGTGTAAGAAGCAAATTAGATTCGATAGTAAGAAGGTGACACTTATAACTACCGTTTAATCATATATCTGACATCTTGAAGGTATAATAAACACATACACGCTCAACACCTACAAAGAGGGGACTTATATTTCTGCTCACTTTTAAAAAACTCAAGTTCTGTACAGCATGTTCATTTGACCTTCTCATTCATAATCTAACTTCAATAAAATAAAATAAAAAAAATAACACAAACACAGACAATAACATGAACAGATCAATTCTTGTTTTACAAAGGGATATAAAAAAACATTTCAGTTAGAACAACTAAATTAAGATATTTTTTTGTGAGTTATATAATCTCTATTAACTTTTCATTTAAGTCTGTCAACTGAAAACTGACACACAAAGTGTTTTATTTTTCTACACAAGAGAGGACTCTAATACACACCAACCAATTACTTGTGACACAGGAATAAATCAAACTTCAATAATATTTCTATCTGTTCATCTGGACAATTATATTGTGATATTTTATACTGCGCAACATCGAGATACGAATGCTTCACGTTATGGAAAATTGAAGATACGAAAGGTCACGCAAAGAATATTTTTGTTTCATGACACGAAAAACGCGCATGTTCTGGGCATCACGTGACTGCATTCAACGAGCCACCAAATGTTCTGCTCTCCTATTGGCCAGCTCCAGCCCTGATGCTGTGTATTTGTGTGTAGTATCCTGCTCTCCTATTGGCCGCCTGACTCCCCCTGATGTCTTCCTGGAAGAACTCTCCCTGTCTGCATGCGCTCTTTTGTTTTTGTGTTGCTGTCTTAAATTTGTTAATATTTTTGTGTTGCTTTAATGGCAAAGCGTATTTTTATGGTCGTGGCTCTCCTCTGCTATCATTTGTTCTCTTCCGACACTTCACCACATCGCTTCACTCGAAAGGTAAGGGTTATTATTTTTCATTCTTTATTCTGTTTTCAGTGTTTTATTATTATTTATTGCATTTATAATGTGTACTTTTAAAGATTGAATAATCCTAGTTTATTTTTCTCTGGTTTTACATGTTATTTCTTTTTCTTTTTATTCTTTTATTATTTTTCTGTGGGGCTTAAACAAATCAGGCATTTACATGTAAAACTTGCTACGACGTACAAAAAAAGCAGCATACAAAGGCCACCCCGGAACAGATTAATTTTAACTTTAAGATTATCTTGAGGTATTGGTGTATAAATAATTTTCTTAGTTTTTTTCTTTCATTAAATGGGATACACAAACGCTTTATAGTGGAGAGGACTTTGAGGGAAACATTACTTTTTTTGTTTTCTCACTGCTTCCTGACATTTTTGCTCCTCTGATCAAACTGGAAAAAAAAAACCACTATCTGCTAAAGACAACTGCACAAACTGCAACAATGACACACCAAGGACACATACAGTAGAGAACATTTACGGGGAACACATCAACACACGTTTAGAGCATGTGCAAGCGAGAAAGAGGAGATCAAAAGAGAGAGGATGCTATCCAGAGGGAGATGAATCTCCAGTGTGCGTTTGATACTGAACCGCAGGATGAACTGAAGGTGTGGAGGATTTCACAAGCCTTAAATTTACCCACAAACCCCCTCTAGCAGTGAACCCTACCATAAACTCCCTACACAGCATCGTACAGTCCACCGCAGGTTGCTCGGGGGATGATTCATCAGCCATGAATCAAAACCCCATTCACCGAGATCTCATCGCCCCCTCATTCCAAGATTTAAACATTTAAAAGTTTGTCTTGATAAGCACTGAAAGTCTCAAAGAGGGTTAACAAGGCACTTGTCGTTTGGTAAACTTACAGAACGGAACCGCATCTCTCACAACGTTAACGACTTATGTTCACAGAGAGGATTTGAAAAGAAGAGTGCACAAATCTCCTCAAGCATCAGCGTATCAGGGGAAGCAAGGCAGGTGTGTGTTTGTGTATTAACCGGGAGCGAAACAGGGCTCTTCAGAGGCCTAACGCATGCATGGAAACACTCCAGTCAGACTGAGACTTCTTCTCGAGTCTTTAAACCCACACATGAGAGAACTCTGAGCTGCTAGAAGATGGAAAGATATGTGACTGGAATATTAATTGCACTTCAGAGACAGAAACTGAGCTCTTGACATCACATGATATGTCTTTAAAGGGAAAAGCAAGATATGGAAAGACTTCCATGGAGGGACTTTTACAGTGAAAAGCAACGGTGTTACAGTATCTGGATTTTTAATCAGTCAGTATATCAATCATTGTTTTATTGTTATGTCTCAGTACATAAATGTTTCGGTTTTTTGTTGTTGTTGTAAAGTAATCAGATATCAACCAGCATTTGTACTCCTTTTATCTCTGAATAAAAAAAAAAAACATCACAATAGACAGACTTCTCACCGCACGGAAAAAACAGTGTGAGGAGAAAGAGGAGTACATTTTGTTTTATTGTGTTTATTGTTTGTTCAAAGGAAAGATAAAGTATGTTAAGGGAAGGTTCAACATTTTGATGAGAAATAAACAGGCTGTTACAGCCAAGATTAAAATAAGAAAACAATAGTTCATGAACAAACTCAGAAATTGGAAAATAAGGATGGTTTTTAAAATGAGGATCGTTTTAAATGTGTAAGAGAACAACAAAAATAAAATCTAACTCTGCAAACACCCCACAAAACAGGAAAACAAAAGCAAATTTATAAGGCAAGGCAAGTTTATTTGTATAGCACATTTCATACACAAGCAAAGAAAGTACATTAAAATCATATAAAAGCATAATGATTAAAAACTGAAAATTAATATCTATATTAAGATAGTGAAATATCTTAAAATATATATCTCTTAAGATAATATTAAGATAAAACATTTATGTTATTTTAACCAAAGTAGGAACACATTATTGTGTAAAGCTAAAAACCTCTTAAAATCCCTCAGGTTTTCTGCATGACCAATTTTTTTTCTCTTTTTAGCTACAGAAGATTGCCCTCTAGTGGAGTGATGCATCATCTATAAATGCTTTAGGAGCACTACGTTTGGATGAAAATTGCTCTCTTTTTATCACAATTATTTGTTTACAATATTTTTAAAAGAATTGTGCTACAAAACCACTATTACTGAGGTTTTTAATAAAAATATCACTTGTTTTTACCCCGTTGTTAATTTATTTTTTATTTACATTAACAAACAAAACGACAGTAAATAAAAGACAGACGAATGATCTGCAAATATAACCAAACATTTGGTTTTAAAAAGAGAAGCTTTTAAGGATTCAATTATATATTTGTCTGCACATATAACTAATAAACAAATATATTACTGACCTAAAATAATAACAATCTGAATTGTTATTTGTGGTGATCTGTGCCTTTAAGGTTTCCAGTTATGTCAGTCATATACTCTCAGACTAAACTAAACTACAAACTCCCGTTTAGGCCTATAATTAGTAAAAGATGATCTACTATGTAAGTTAAAAAGTAATTTTGCATATCATATAGGTTTGAAGATAATGCAAATCAGTCCATTCAGGTTGTATTATTTGCACTGTGATAAAAAAAGTTTTGAGATGACTGATTAATTTTACAAAATTATTTATACCCCCAAATAATTACCCAGGCATTTTTGATGATTTACAATTTTACAACCGATTCTCAAGTTTTTTATTTTATGACCACTCTGTTTTAACCAATTCAGACCAGAATTATTTTCTCTGCATTAGTAAAATTTGATATTGTTTTTGTAATAACACTTGCAGAATTTAATAATAGTAACTGTTAAAAAAATTGTAAATAATTGTGGACACCAGCTTGTATAAAAATGAACAATAATGAAATTAAAAATGTCTTGTCGTTAAACAATAAAAATGTAAAAGACAAAATATTATATTATAATTTATTATAATGAAAATAATATATTTCAACATCTTCACAACATCAAATTTGCAGAGTCCCCAAAGGTTTTTGAGGGGAGGGGTGGGCAAAACTTTACACTTTTTGCACAATAAAGGCCTGAGTTAAACAAGTGAGAGCCACTAAACAAGTGCTGAGGTTTCCTTCTCATCATTTCTGATTAGGGTTTTTTGCCCTCGAATCCCGATCTGATACTAATACATAAAGAAAGATTAAAGAAGACCACGGAAACAGATGTGATTTATTTAAGCAGACGTTATTTGTATACTTAGCTCTAATTTCACTCCATGAATTCTTCTTGTGGAGATGTTTCAGAGAGCACCAGTACAGAGGTAGAGTCTAAGTGTTAATTTCCTCACAGTTATGTAGCATATTGGTAAAATTATAGATGAAATGTATTTGATGCATTTATAGAACAAAGAAAACATTTGCTTAAATTAGTTATTTTTTTGTGGATATGGATTATTACAGCAGATCTGTTTGCAGACGTCAGTGGATGTTTGAACAAGAGAAGCTTGTTTTATTGGTGATCGCGATGTCAAACGTGCATTTTTATGCCAAGTGCTGCCGTTACACTGCTAAATATGAGTGTAACACAGAATTCTCTTGGTGTTGAGTTGTCGATTTAGTGTATATCGTTAGTGTGTTTTGTTAAAATACAGCGCTATTCCTTAGTGGGCTATATATCATAAAGCAGTATTTATGTGACAAAAATTTTGCATGTGAGTGTGTAAAAATGGCCAAATGCGTGAGACTCCCTGTAATTATTTAATACAGGGGGACGTACAAGTGGCAGGTCACTCATTGTTATCTTTTGAGCTATCCTAGCAGTAATATCCTGCGTGTTCGTGCTGTCACTGAGCATTCTTTCTTTCCTCTTCCCCTCCTGCAGCATGAGCTTTGCTTTAACCAATAGCGTCTCTGCATAGATTTGTATAGAATGAACAAAATATACATGTATTCATGTGTATTCAAGATAATGAAACCATTAAGTCCTGATTGGGAGGCAACTTCGATTCCGATTGAGTGTGAAATCACATGATCGGTTTGAGACATCCACATTTCTGATCCATCAAATAAGCTCTTTTGGCTTATTTTGACTTTATTTATTTTTTTGTTTATTCATTTGTTTGGGAGAAAGTGTTTGATTGACCCAAACTCAGAGCCTTACTTGCTTTCTGCTGAAAACTATGGGAGATGTGATGCATGTTGCATCCATCTTATATACAGTCAATGGTTTTGTCATGTCAGTGCTGTTTTGGGGGCTTTAGATGTAAAGCCTGAAGGATATGAAGCCAAACAGACCTTGTAAAAAAGAAACTCTGATTTATTTTAGAAAATTCTCTTCCTTTCCATCACAAAGTTGGCATAGCTTGATCAGACAGCCTTGAGTATAGACCTGACTGTGTATTTTGAGTTCAGCTGTGTGCTTCTGAATCTTGATAAAGAGTGTTTTACTGTCTCCATGGTTATCCCTGTGAATCTGAGGAATGTTTCCCACTGTGTGTCTCGCTAAAGAGAGGCTTTTCTAATGAACTGTATAGACGGCTCTTTGGTGAGCTTCTCTTTCAGAGTTGAATTGACTAACAAAAACAGAGTCCCTGAACGTTTTAGAGATATATGGTTATACAACTCTAAGCCAAACAGACTTGCAGAGCTGCAGATGAAATAAAAGGACTATTGTACCGCTAGGTGCTGCTGTGGTTCATTCGGAAAGCTTACATCAGCGTAATACATTAATCTACTTCAAGGGTATCTTGATATCTGATCAAAACACTTTTTCTAAAAGGTCATGCATGATTTATTACACTTTTAAATTAAATTAGTTGATGGAACTATAATGTGTGTGTTA
The DNA here is from genome assembly GCA_900490495.1 of Danionella dracula. Lineage (NCBI taxonomy): Eukaryota > Metazoa > Chordata > Actinopteri > Cypriniformes > Danionidae > Danionella > Danionella dracula. Next base: position 10,750,242 of record UELW01000556.1, read on the forward strand.
GGGAAGAGCGGATATTTTAACATCATTAGTGATGTCATTTACTGTTAGAGAGCTATTGCGTATTAAAAGATTGTGTTTAGGATATGGGAACTCTGGATAAATGAAGCTCCAGAGGAATCTTGTGTCTTATCCAGTTTAAGAGACGTTGACAAAAAAAAAAAAAGGTAAGCACCATTACAGTGATAACATCTTTGCCAACAAAAAATGCATCATTAATTTCTGCTGCGTTTTCTTCTCAGGTTAAAAAGAGAAAAATGATTGTGGGTATAAATGTAGCAAAATTTTCTTGCTACAAAAGTTTTAAAACATTAAAAGTTTTTTTCATGTCCAAGAAGATGTTATATTTAAAATTTAAAGCGTGATGTTTACAGTTTAAAGTAGAATGTTATGTGAAAGTAGTTTAAAGCTTTCATATAATGTGATTTTTTTATGTTTTATTTATTTTGAATGTTGGATGGAAAGTTAATGCTGTGCTGATAGAAAGATATATATATATATATATATACTTGGATCAACATAAATACATTACTGTTTTCTGTAGGATTAAGGCCTAAACATTACTAAAACAAAACCTTGAAGGCATTTAAAATCATATTTTGTAATAATTCATTCCCCAGAACAATGCAATTAGCATGTTCTAGCCTGGAAGTGCCACTGATTTAGATATTTTTAAACGTTTTTTTTTCTAACGTTTTTATTTTGCATCATCAAATAAGACAGGATACAAACAGTTGAATGTACAATTAAAATTGTTTAGTGGATGTTGGGATTTGTTCTGTTTACATTGATATTCAACACAGTTCATGAAAAAAGTTATAACTTCTTTTCTGCAGCAAAAACTAAGAAAAAGGATAAGACTTCATTCTTTAATAAAACGAGTAGGACTTGAGAGTTTTATTTGGTTTAGTTCGACAATGGGTTCTGTATGGGAATAGAATTGCGTTTAACGAAAATATAAGTTTATGATCTACAAATAAATGTAAAGAGATACACAAAAAAATCTAGTAAAAACAAAAAGATTAGGCACAAACATAAACCATAGCAAGAATCAAACTGGCAATATAAGTTTACCTATTTGGGAATTTCTTGCTCTCTTGACAAGAGATTTGAGTCAGGACTCACAAATGCACGCACCCTGCCACAAATGCAGAATAGCAGAGCCACATATTTAGACGAAGAGATTCACAAACGAATCGAAAGGAACTTTTACTTGTGACTCTTGAGAACATATTTGTGGATTGGGTTTGAATTCATAATGTTATATTTGTTTATATTTTTTTACATTTCTTTGTAGATCATACACTTATGTATTAATTCTACTGACTATAATATACCCCTGTACTTCGGGACCTAACACCCTTCAGAATTTCATCAGAGAGTTTGAGGAGTTGCAACTTTCAGACATTTGGCCTGGGCTTCAGACTCCCGATCTACCCAGGCTAGCATTTTTAGTCATAGAAACGATATAGTTTACTACATGCAAGCAATACCTACTTCATGGGTCAAATAGTTCAATGATATAAACAAATATGTACACTGTTTACAGCCATAGTTTTATAAAAGCAGCCATAGAATTACAAAGAGTAAATGACAAAAAAAGCTGCGCGTGTAATAGATCATTTTAACTTAACAATAAGGTAAAAGCTTACAGACATGCAAAAAAAAGATTGAATGATTAAATAGAACACCCAAACATGAACCAGTCTTGCTAAACACTGCAGTGGAAACTTTTTGCAATATTTCTTGGGGACTGACAGGTCCTCTTTTCGATCAGCGATGTCCTCACTCCAGCTGAGGCGTGGATCTCTGATGTGGAACATTAAAGCTAAGCTCAAGCTGTTGAGCAATGAGGTGTATAATAACCAAACCCAAAGGGTCCGGAGAAGGTCAAGAGCTCCGGCTCCCAGTGACCACCAGCGCCCATTCTTATCTGCTTCACCAGAGGAGAACTTCAAAAATAATATGGATGATAAAAAAATCTAATAAGGGCAGAAAGTGCATTTCTGCATCAGCAGGATACTGGAGAAACATTCAGCATGTTCTTAAGAGAGCCTTGTGATGACTGACAGGAGCTGTCGGTGACAATCAGACAAAACAGCTTAAGGAGAATCTCTCAAGACATATTCAGGTTGTCTTGCTGTTTGAGTCTGTAAAAAAAAAAAAGAATAATCCTGCTTACAGTTTTATGCTGTGTCAATATGTCTAAGAATTTTTTTTTCCTCCAGTTTTTTTAAACATGCTGCACAAAAGCTATAACTCAATTTCCCATGTTTTTTGGTATTCTAAAAATGTTCAAAGTGTCCATGGAGAAATTATTGGTCAAATTTTGAAGCGATGCGATTCAACAAATAGTGACCTTTCAGGATGATGGAATATGTCTTTTACGATGTCAACCCATAATGGTACAGTATGTGAAGAGAAACCAAACACTACTCTATCTGTTTTTCCATCTCGAGGGAAGGGTTTAAACTGAAGGAGACTAGCATGAAATGAATTTGATTGGAGGCTTTGCCCAATGTATTTGCATATCTGTGTTTTTGACCAGAACGCAAAAGGACACTCTCCCCCAACAAGCTCAAAAATACAACTCAGCCCTAAACACTTGGCTGTCTGAGTATTGCTTTTCAATAAAACCCTGATATGATTTGACTTGTAAGAGCATTACTAGTGAAGTGAAAGTGACCAGTTGGCCAGATATGAAGTGACACATACCCGGAATTTGTACTCTACATATAACCCATCCCACTGTACACACACAGCAGTTAAACTGCCACTAAGGCTGATTTTAACTAACCTAATTAATAAATGTAATCAACAATACATTATTGTTTTATTCTGTATGTGCTCACAGATTCTCTCATGACTACATATGTTAATCTAGCACAGCACACATCTAATTCAATTAGGCCTTTAAACTAACTCAAAACTAACTCAGCACAAGCAAACCATGTATAATTCACACTACATGTATATATATATATATATATATCTTTTTTTTTTTTTTTTTTAAATCAGTCTTTTTTTCTTTCAGTCTCAGTTAAAAGTACATTTATTGCCATGGTAATGATGTATTTGGCAGCAGTCATTGTGGACAAAAAAAACCATTTGAAAGTAGGTTTTGCTTTTTGGCTTATTTCTACAATGATAGACCTCTGATTGTGTTCCAGAGAGCCATTAACTGCAGCACACCACCTTTCCACACCAAATAAAGACAATACAGACCAGTAGTAGTAGTATAGGTGAAATCTGTGCTTGTTTTGTTTTAATTTTGTCATTTCAATAGTTTTATTGTTATTTTACACTATAATCTTATCATTCATATATAAAAAGACAACCTATAGCCGCAATTGGGCCAAAGGTAGATGGCATCATATGACATACTAAACGGTACAAATATTGACTTGTATTTACAGTACTTTTGTGTAATGTTATTTTATTTACAATAAATATCAATAAAAACATTGATGTTTAATTAACTTGAGGCATATAAGGAAATAGGTTTACGTTTGTTTGACGTTTTATGCTTTAAGCATACATATGACATTTTCTTTAATTACATCATTTTGATATTATATTCAAATCAAGGGCAATTTTACACATAAAACGAGAAAAAAAAAGGTAAAACCTTAAAAACATATGCCCTTTTTAAATAAGTGTATTTTTAAATAATGTATTTTATGTATGTACAATGATCTCATAATGATATCAAAGCATACATAACTTGATTTTGTATTATATTATATATAAAACTGACAGATTTTTTACTATTATGATGACTGCATTGAAAATATTAATGAGGATTATTAAATTAATTAATTATTTCCTCTGTAACTGTGTAATATGCTTGCATTGATGTAATGTATGCATTGTTATTTTCTTTAGTATTTAATTTTTTCTTTGTTGTTGTTGCAGAATGTTTTTCAAAAGACAATTCAAACACAATACAAAAAAAAATTATAGTTTTATGTGATAAGGCAAATTTAGACCAGCAATCAAGTTATGTCTGAAAGCAGATAGGATGCAGTCAAATCATAAAATCATGAGCTTAATATACAAAACATTGCAAACTGATTTCTTCTTTCCACTGCAGTAGTTTCATGACGTGCTGCTTCATATCTCATTGCGCTCAGATTTGTGCTGCCATGCTACATTGACTTTTATGAGTTTTTATAACTCCTCTCTCCAGTGACATAAAACCTACTGCAGTGGGCATGAGAGGCATTGCATTCCATTATGCTTCAATAACACAGAACGCTTTATGTCAAAACTTACACTAACTAACATATTTAAGAAATTGGCTTTGCATAATCATCCTTATATCTCCTAACAGGAAGCAATTTAAGATTTGGTCATGGTTTACTTTGTCTGTATTTCTCTTGGTAGTACTTTAATCACTTCTTTCCTTGCAGAGCTTTTCAGTGACCAGCAGAAGGAGCACTCCTTTGAAATTTAGTTTTTGCGTACTTCATGACTGCCATCTGATGCCATTTGGCTTGACAGCAATGCACATTTGTTGTCTCTTGCTGTCAACTTTCTAATATCTCAGCAGTTGTTCTGCCTTTGTTGTCTTACTATAATTTTCATTACGAACAATCAGTGCTCAAAGTCATCACTGCCAAGAGTGGAAGACGTACACTTAAGAGATGGATAGTACACTTATGTGTCAACCCCAATTTATTTGTGTCTAAATGATTTACTCTTATTTTATGGATTTTCAAGATATCAGTGTGGAATCAGACCCGGTGTTCTCGTTTCCCATCAACTCCACAGCAGAGATCCCATTTAGATTAGCAAGAGACAGGAGGTGAGAGTGACGAGGCCATGCTGCTTTATCTAAGACCTGTAAAAATAGCCCTGAGGGGTTTCAGGACATCTCATCATTGTCTGCTGGAGAGGAAGAAGGACTTTTGTCAAATGGTGCCCTCTGATTTGTACAGATTCAAGCTTTATTCACCTAAATATAACTCTTAAAGGGCACATACTGTGAAAAGCCAACTTTTGGAACTTTTAGTCTGTGACTAAAAGGTGTGAACACACTCCTGTTGTAGTTGGAATCTTTGTTTTGTTTAATCAATAAAAGTCAAATGGCATAAAAACGATCTGTTGTTTTCACGTCATAGGTCTACGACATGTTCCCCTACCAAGGGGAAACCTCCCGCTCTCCCTGCTTCTGTGAAATAGGAAGTGACTGAACTGTAGAACCTTGACAGGCCACAAGGGGATGAGGTCAGAAGTGAGCAAATTTTCATTAACTCTAATGTTAAAACTGCTCAAACTTTGGAGCCGAATTAAAATTGCTAGTTTTGACCTTTATGAACACTGAGGGGGTGGATTAAAAATATACTTTTTTTTTTAAGATATATTACATTTAAACCTTCAACCAATCAGACATCTGTGTTACGCCTATGTCCTGCCTCTCTCAACCCATATTTGGTTTCTGGAATGTTATGTAGATTCAGGAATGCATTAGCTAGCTATGGCCATTTCTAGCCTGGTTCACCGATCCCAAGAAATGTCATGCGCACCAGGTCTATGTAATATACAGTCAACTTGGTGGATAATGAGATCAACTTGTGATCGGAAGGTCACCGGTTCGATACCCAGATCCACTGAGTTGAAGGTGGTGAAACACTCTTCCACAGCTGTGGTGCCCTCGAGCAAGGCTAAAGTTTCCCGACTGGTCCTCGGGCGCCGCAGCCATGGCTCCTACTGCTCCGGGTGAGTGTTCACGGTGTGTTTGTTCGCTGCTGTGTGTGCACACTGGGATTTGTTACATGAAGAGTACAAACTCCGCATTTGGGTCTCTCTATATCTGGCCTGCTGATCACTTTCACTACTTCTTCACTTCAACTTGTGACTGACTGTTAGGTCTGTGTCTTTGTCTTGTCTGCTCATTAAGTTTTTTTCCCCCTTCTCCTACTGTCACCTGTCTGCGTCATTCCCGTTAATTGCTCATCGGCCGTTCTCGTTCACTCATCACTCAGGGTGTTAAGGACCCCCTCCCTCGTCTCTCTTTGTGAGTTATTGATCTGCAATCACAGCATGATTAAAAGGCATGCGTCTCTTAAACCCTATGTGTCGTGTGCCTTCGTGTCTGCCTGTCTTCCCTTAAGGATCACTCTGTTTCTCTCTGCCTAAAATACAGTGAGGATCTGCTGTTGACTCGACCCAGTTCACCTAGGTGCACCAGCTCTCCACCTACGAGCCGGTGAGCTCTCCTTCCTTCCTCGGGGCAACCACTCTTGGCTCCCTCCCTGCTTCTCGGGAGCAGATCCCAACTGACTTTGTGTTTTTCCCTCTGGAGAGGTGTACCTCGGTTTCTTTTCCCCATTGCTGCTGCCTGAGTTGTTCCTGTTCAATTGAACAGCAGGTTTTGGTTCTATTTCTAATAAAAGACTTTAAGTTCATCCCCTCGCATTTGGGTCCATCCTCTACAAACCTTTACACTGCCTAAGTATGCAGGTTCGTTGGGTCCTGTTTCAAATGCTGTTCCAATTTGAAATGCTCAGTAAATCTGAAAAACTAAGCTGAAAAACTAGTCTGGGCTGTCATTTTTTTGTCTCCTGTTCTTTCTCCACGGGTGTTGCATGTTAAAAAAAACTTTCCTTTGCACCCTGTACTTAAGTACATTTTTATACATGAAAATACTTCTCTTACTTAGGTAAAAAAAAAATACAAAAAATACTGAATACTTCCAAACTTTCACTTGAGTAGAATGCTTAGCAGGTACTTTAACTTTTGCTTAAGTAATGTTTCAGTAAAGTAACTACTTTTACTTAAGTACCGCTATACATTACTTTATACAACACTGGTTTTTAACTTTTTCATGTCTCATATTTTATTTTTTATTTATTGTAAAGCACTTTGGGTGGCTTTCCTGTGTAAAATGTGCTTTTTTAATTACTTAATATTTAAGGAGTAATTTTCATAATTTCAGCACAGACATCACTGACAGTAATCGCCCAGTCTGATTATTTACATTTTAAAAAAGCTATTGCAGCTCTGAAATAATATTTAAGTTAACGTTTTGCGCTACCTCTTATCCTACCTCTAACCTTTCAGTCAAATGAATGCTTTTATGTTCCTAATATTTGGATGTCTCTACGATGTTACGAGATTGTTTTAAAAACACAACAAAACATATGATACTTTGACCAGGATATTTAGTTTTAAATTAAACTTGTGCGTGGCTCAAAAAAGATTGAAGATTTCTGCCTCCTCTACTAATACATCGGTCTGTTGGATGTGCATCACACAAAAACCCTCTTCACAAAATGATTCCTACAATCAAAACATAATTGTGTCCAATACCATTAAGTATGCTCATGCTCTTCATACAAATGAAACACAGAAATGATCAAAACACCCCTTATCATGGGGAAAGGCTAGAATGCATTACCAGGATCTGAGCTTTCGCCTGAGCAAAGCGTTGAATATGTAGGTATCATTTTCACAGGTGCATCAGATGGTTTTATGAAGAAATAATGTGCTTTGGTGTGGATGGAGAAAATGTAAAACCAAAAACAACGGAAGCTCATAATGCTAATATCATCACAATTGCTGTTATTGTGGACACCTTTTGAGTCCCACACCTGCAGAATTTCCAGCTCTTTCTGTGTCGACATCATCAGTGAAAAAAGAGCTTTTTATTTTTAGGATGTGAGAGGCCACTCTTCTAAACAAAGACACAGCATGGATCCCAACAAAAATATTAGCGTCATGGATTTATGAGCAAGACAAAACATAACCCTTGAGGGGCTTTCCATTTGAAGGAGGGGAAAATGGGAAACAGAGAGCGCCGAATTCATTTACAGAAGGTAAGTGTTCGTATCAATTAATGGGCAGAAGAGGAACTCTCCAGTTTAGCACATCACAAGCTGTGTTTCCCTGTCACAGCTTTGATGAGCTCAGGTAACGAATTAATGTGAGTACACATTGAAACGAAGGGTTGTTTAGGTCAAGAACGATGTGTGCACACAAAAACAAATATTGCAAAGAATAAAAGATGAAACAGAAATGGAAGCATTATTTATATTTTGCCAATCATTTAGGGTATTAATATTAGTTTTGATAAGACTAAATTATTACATCACCACACAAAATTTATCAAAAAAATAAAAACAACAACACCCAAGTGAGTACTTTACAATACTCAGAACAATGTTTGCCCATAATAGTGTTTTTTGCTTCCTTGCATACCTGCCAGGTGTCTCTAGGAAGGATAGGAGTCTAAAGTGAGTTCTTATATCGTGTTCAGACCAGTAATTGGTAAAAGCATTAGAAATGCTTGAATTCCCTCTGCCCGCCAGCATCGCTGGGTTCCAGGTTTCCCTCAAGTAACTACTCTAGGAAGCTCCTGATTAGTTGATGCAGTCTGTGATTTATGTTCTCACACTCTACCAGCCGATGCTGGGATGGTACTCAGCTGTTCACAATGAACGTTGTTCAAACACAACAAGTCACTCTTATTTCTGGAACTGCAATACAGAAAACCCAGGTATCTCGCCAAGATATCTCACCAAAAACAAACACGATACCTTGGCAATTTGTGCAATTATCTGTACAAAAACTATTCAAAATGTAACTAAAAAACAAGTATGAACAAGGAAATGGCTGAGAAGATGTGTTTGAGTATACGCAGAGTGAGATGTTGCGTTAAATAGGCTCGTAGCGGCGATGTCTTCACGAGGAGTGAGCAGGATTTCAAACCGGTTTGATTTTCTTGCGATCGTATCGTGGGTCGGGAGCTGGTGGTTACCCTAGATACTCTGCACCAGCCAGGACACACGATTCAGCAGAAACTCAGGTCGATCCACAAAATAGTTGCAAGACACAACTTTGCACCCTTCGGTCTTTGGGCTCTGCTCACCAAATAGACTCCCACCCTCAACTCATACCTCGCCTTCACTACTTAACTATCTCTTTCAGCCAACCAAAAGTCATGGGGTCGAGAGCATTCAGCTCCCTTTCTCTGGAACAAGTCCAAACTAAAAACCCGATAGACATTTTCTCACTGAGACCATTGTGTTTTTCTTTGTGTTCTTTTAAATGTTTCCTATATTTATAAGTTTCCCTCATTCTTGATGCTTTTCAAGTGAACAATGACACTGAGTGTAAAAATAACACAATATTACTATAACAACTAATAAAATAACATACATTTAATATTGTTTATATTACTAGTCTTCACCGTACACTTCATGCATAATGGCATGGTGGTAAAGCTGGTTTCATTTTTGAGATTAGTTAGATAAAGGACAACTCATAATTATTTTAAGTACAAGCAAATTACCCACAAGTCCATCAAAACGCTGACATATAAAGATAAATAAAAAAAGTGCTCTTACTAGACTAGATGCACAGTTTCTCTAGCTTAACTTAGAGGTCCACACTGGAATCCTGTCTTCCCATAGAACAGTTATCTGAAAAGCTTGATCCAATTGTAATGTACATAAATAAATGTAGCTTCACTAAACAGTGGAGTGACTACAGAGACATAGAACATTAATGATGGCAGAAAAACTAAAAGCTTGTGCATAGACATGCTAATCATCACAACAAAGAACAGGTGTGATACTAATTAGAAACCATAGCAACAAGCAATGAACCACGACCAGCAAACAAAACATGTTTGTGACAATGATTGCTAGCGTCACAAAATGAAAAGCTATATTTTTCCATCCTTAAACGTGCACACAAAATCTCTCTTTATAGTATATTTTATAAAAAAAAATAGCACTAACAATCCAAATTAAAAACTAGAATACAATTTTGTATGTGTTCACAAAGATGCATTCTTATCAACTGATCCTGAACAGGCTTTGAAACCTCTGCTGTTCAGTCCAGGTTATCTCAAGATTTTCTTTAAAAAAATGTTTTTGGACAACAGCACGAAGAAAAAAAGATGGTGATGAGGAAATATCTGTCAGTAGCCCTAATTTTATTCAGTAAACCAAGGAGAATTTTCTTCGATTGGAGTGCTAAATGCATTGAGGCTTACAACTTAAATGCAAAATTTGTTGGTGAGCAAAAGTTTTTGGTTCTTCTACACATTGTTATAAAAATGCTTGTCAAACACACAGAATCCCTGTTGATGGCCAAAGTCACACAGTAATGAGTCTAAATTATGAGCTGCTGCCCATATAACACCTAACAACTGAACAGCCTATGCATTTCATGTATGTGTTTTCTGCATTCACAAAATTCCATTTGAGTTTTTAGGGCAAAAATCAGGGAGAAGAGCCTCTCTTCATCTTATATTCACTATATTTAATTAAAGGAGGTAAACTAAGGACCCAAAGCATATCTGATATATTCAAGAGATGAAGCAACAATAAAATAACACTCACAGTTTCAGATCTCAAAAGAGAAAAATCCCCACCGCTAACATCTGGCAAAAAAACAAAAAAAAAAACATTGTACCAAGTACTGTGGTACCACAAGATAAGATAAGAATGCTTATTGTTATGAAAAATGCAAGATACAAAAGCCCGCTCAAAGAATATTATTTTCCATGACAAGAAAAAAAGATACGAAAAATGTACAATACGTAGACGTACATATTCTACATTTGAAATTCACGAGGCTGACAACCATCGACTGTTTACAACAGCTAATAACACCGGACTGCGTTAAACTCTGCACCAACTCTTCTGCTCTTCTATTGGTCTGCTATTCTGTTGCTATGCATTTCTGCTTAGCATCCTGCTCTCCTATTGGCCAGATCATAATTTAATGCAGGCTTTCAATTCACACCTCTGTAGTTGGTTTCGTGTTGATGTCCTAAATTCGTGATTATTTTCATATTGTTTTTTAAGCTTATTTTTATGGCCATAGCTCTCCTCCGTTACCATCCGTTCTCCTCCCTTATCACCTCCTCTGAGAGTTCATCACATTGCGTCCCTCGAAAGCTAAGAGTTATCATAGTTTTCATAGTTTTACTATTATTTATTAGATTTACAATGTATACTTTTAAGGCTTGAATAATCCTACCTCAATTTCCAACTTTCCATTTTCTACCTCATTTTCCAAATCATTGATTTTCCAAGTTTATTTTACATTTTTCTTGGAACAGATAGACATTGTACAGGCAATTTTTATACCCCATAACAACTCTCCAATTGGTACAATCCCAATGTCCCCAAGGTGTTTTTTCCACTCAAGTACTGAACCCAGTGGTTTATTAGTCTGTTTTAAGACAGTTTTCTTCCAACCTAATAGAACCCTTCTATTATGTATTACTCATGGTAACCTGTGCTAACACAGTTTTAAGATGCACCGAGATTGTGGGGCTGCCTATGTATGGAGCTGAATTAAAGTGGATTTACACATCTCTTTTCCCAGGTTAAGAAAACCTAGATCATGATCTAATGCTAAAAATGCAATATAAGCAGCTAACAAAAGAGTAGTTTTACAACATAACTTTTTTGTTTCTTCTGCATGAAGAGTAAAATGTTAATTCATTAATTTTATTAGAAATGGCTTTTCGTCAGAGCATCTTAAAACAAAATGGTGGGAAAACAGGGCCTTTAAAAACAAACACACAGATGTTCACAAACAGGAAAAGCAGTTTATCACAAGTGAAAAACACATCTGCACATGAGAAAATAGGATCCAAATAAACTTGCACACATCACTGTGGCTAAGCGCGGAAAGCAGACTCATGAATAAGGAGAGGTCTCTCAACTTGTGTGATGATTCAGTCTTCCTCACTCAATCGACCCTTCTCTGTGTTAGCAATCTGTTTTTTTTACACTCATGAAGCCGGCCCAAATTGTCACAAGTACAAGGGCTCCTTTGCATTAAAAATGCTGTAATTGAACACCTGTCTTTTCTTCTTTTATGCTTCTATAAATAGTCCCACGAGTTCTTCCAAAAGCCATGTGTCATCTAAATTACATATGAACAGAAAACAAATAAACAACAAGACTTATACACAAGCCTGAGAGCACCCTTATTAGAACTGTAACACAGACCAATTATAATGTTTACCCACACAAACGCTGCCATTAGCATATTGCTTAATGGGGAGTCTGCTTAAAAGCAGCAATGAGTAATAACCATTATTAGCCAACTTTACCATTTATGGCTCTGAATCTTTCTGGAAACATGTCCCTGGTTCAATGCGTAGCTGACAACATATTAAATGCACAGCCTTGGGGTCGGTGTTAAACAGCATTCAGGTTTCTTCTGGATTTATTAGAGTTTTACTGCTCTCAGATAAAATGACATATCTGTTCTTTCAGTGAGTAACATTGAATGCTAAAAATCTTTGAAAACAACGGTCTATTGTGACAAAGATGAAACAAACAGGGCTACTGTCAGGACTCCTGGCTGATCGGCTGGTTCTATCCGTTTTGGTCTGTTTGTATTAGCCACAGGTTCCATTGTTTGTGCTCCTAATTGTTTGTCTCCACCCCCTCGTTGTCATTCAGTGAGTTGATTCGTCTCACCTGTCGTTGCTCATTTACTCCTCATTAGCTCCCCTATTTATTCCCTTTGTGTGTTCTGCTCTGTGTCAGATTGTTGGTCGCAGATGTTGGTGAACTGCTTGTGTTTCGCTAACCCCTTCTGTGTGACTCCAGGACTCTCTCCCTACCGTCTCAGATTGCGGTGTAGTCCCTGGCCAACCCGACGTCCTCGCTCGGTGCTGCCTCAGGTTCTGGACCCTGACCTGGTCCTGACCGGTCCACCTGCTCCTGTCTACTGGCCGATTCGTTTTGTGGTTCCTGGTTCTTTCCTACTGAGTCTGCAAGTCTTTTTCTGATCATTTTTATGAACTAAGTAGTTTTGTGTTTCCCCCTGGAGCGGAGGGGAATTTTTTGTTGCCTGGGACCTGTTTGATTTTGGCCGGCTGTAAATAAACTCTTTTGCTTCATCTGCTTTTGGGTTTTCTGTCTGCTTACCGGCTGTGACAGCTACATTCTAGTGGCTATCTTTATGACGATGAAGTCTTGTGTGAGATCCAACAAAATTTTTTGTGTGCTCATGGGTTGACAGGGTTTCCATTTTTTGTTATGAAGGAAAAATGTAATTGCATATAGATTTTGTATAAGAATTGATCTTTCTAGTGTGAAAGGGATCCAAGCACCTACACATTTATTTTTATACTTGCCTAATTAGGGTCACAGGGAGCTGACCTCAGCTGTCTTTAGGGAAAAATTAGGGGTAATGATTCCATAAACATGTAGCCGTTCAGCCAAAGGGCTTTTATCAGAATTCGCCTGAAGGAAATCAATCCAACAAGCTTCATTCTAAAAGAAACTAGCTTGGTTCTTCCTTCTTAGCAAATAAAAAGCTATTCGTAGATGTCAAGATTGACTGAATTTCAGTTGCTGTCCCTTTAAAAATCAGTGTTTTGTGTATTTGTCAATCATTGGTTAATTTCAGCTTCAATTGCGAGAGGCAAATTTTTATATAAAAGCACTTTAATTGGTGATTAGTTGAATTCATCAGATATTTGGGAGAAGCAAGTGTCATGTTTATTATTGTTCTGCCAGGAGATAAAGAGACAGTATATGCACTGAAAATAAGAGGTTATTAAGAGCTGCTAAACATTGGATAACACTGAATCTTTTGTGGAATGCTGGTAAATTTTTGTAGGGACATTTTCTTACTCCTGGGTAGGTCTTAGCCAAAGAAAGCTGCCAAACTCTACACTAATCATTTATTTCTTTAATCTTTGTACATAATGTACAATCCCCCTCGTAAGCAATCTCATCTGCTTTTGATCCTACCACTAACAAACATCTCAATAAATATATAATAACTTACCCCCATACTCTGAAACCCACTGTTTCTTCCAATTGTAATAGAAATTTTAAATCATTATCAGGGGTATTAGTGATTATGAGTAGTGAATATCTTTATTGGCATTTCAGTATCATATTGAATGTGTGTTGAAAGGTTTTGGGGAGGTAACTGACGGAGTATGTGGGGTCTTCGGGCAGCGATGGGCCTGTCTTTTGGGAGGGCATAAATTCGGGTGCATGGAGACTTTTGCTCCATTTCCGGCTTTTCTTCCTTCACTACTTTACGAGTAGATCTTTCAGCTTCAATAGAGTACGATTTCAGTGTTTACTTAAATGAGAAGTTGCAAAATAAAGTTGCAGTAGAGAGAGAGAGAGAGAGAGAGAGCATTTTACAAAAGTATTTTACAGGACTCCAGATTTGAAAATGAAGTTATATGTCAGACCCACAATGCAGACCAGCCTGAGCAGGACTTCTGCCCGATTGACTGCACAGATTGATAGCTCCAGTATTTTAAGCAAAAAGAACTCAAACAAAGAATTGAGTTATGTACATGCTCATACTTTTTAGTTTGACGGTGATTTCTGAAAGGTGTATTTAGCTCTAGCTATCATATTTAAAAAGATAAAATGATGGATAGACTTCAACAGACTCTGGTTTATTTTTGATGAGCATTTTAAGAGAAATGACATTGTGAAGCAGTTCCAGTCCAACAATTCTCTCAGACCCTTGGTAATAAAAGGTGGGATATTTAACTGTTGTTATCGTTGTTATACAACATGTGATGGATGTGAATTCAACATGCGATGTCCAAAGATATTGTCATAGTCCGGGATGTCATTAGTGTTTTTTCCCTCTCTTCACCTGTCCCTCATTGCCCTCACACTTCTCAGGTGTCGCTGCTCGTCTGCTGATGAGGCGCTCTATATTAGCTGTCTCGCCTTTCTGGTTCATTACGGATTATTGTTTGCAAATGTGTTACGCGTCTCTCAAGATCACGCCTGTGTTTGTCCGCTTACCCTCGGTCGTCCTGTGCCGTTCAAACCTGTCTTGTGCACCCATTTCCTAGTGAAGAGGAGAGAGAGAGACGTTACCCACCTGATCTCAGCGAGTTGCCTGGAGACTTCTGTTCACCCAGCACCCGCACCCCAGTCTGGAGCGATCGCCTACGAGGTTCGCTGCACCGTCGTCTGACTGCCGTCAATGACTTTAGTTTTCCTGTTCTGTTGAACAGTGGATTTTGTTTCGTCTTCATTAAAGATCCTTAAAAGGAGCTCCTGTGAATCTGGGTCATCTTTTCCATATCATCACAGATATTTAGCTTCATCACATTTTCTTCATAGTCTGTGCTGAGGTGTTCTTGAGTCATGTTGAAAAATGTCCTTATCAATAAACAATTAAAGGGAATATAAAAAAAAAATCTTAAAAAGTAAAAAAAAAAAAACTTGGCCTATATTAAAATTTTCGGAGATACTGATTTTGAATTTATTAGTTGGCAGTTATAATCAAAATGACTATATATAAACATAAATCTTAATTTAAAAGTTATTTGTAGTTAAATACTATTCAAACTTGTCACATGAATTTGCACAGCTCTTGATGTTTTTATCATGATAATTTTTAATCAATGCATTTCAACCTGTTAAGGGACTTCAGAGAACATCTTGAGGCTGTTTTCACTCACTTCATTCAACCAAACAACCCATGATTACTCTTTTATTCTAATGGGCTTGTTTTCTCAGAGCAGGTGCACTTGACCCAATCGAGTAAGGTTTGATATTTGCATCCCCGCTCTTTTTTGTAATCTATAATGTGAAGAGCCGGCTTTTGGTTTGGGGAAAGGTTAAGTGTGTAAATAAATGAAAAAAGGCTGCTGTGTTTGGTTTTGAAGGGATTGAGTCAATCGTATCTGAAAGCCAAAGCTTTGGAGGTGAATTACATGCATACAGAGGGGGTTTAAAGGGTTTCCTCAGACAAATACAAAAGATATCAGAAACCACAACAATTTAATTCCCTAAAGCAACACTCTTATATGCATTCCCTTAAAAGACATGTACTCAGCAGATTGACCTCTATCTAGGAAGCCAATTTAAACTATGACCTGTCATAGCGCATCACGTGATGTGACTGTTGAGCACAGACTTTAGAGAGAAGTCAGAGCATGTGTTACTCAAATCTTGTTTTAAAGCTAGATTTTATTTTTAAGGGTTTCAGTGTTTGTTAGAGTGAAACCTGCTACCATTTGGACCGCCTATATTTAGAGCTTGATTTTTTTTAATATGTGCAACCTGTTGGGTGGGGTCTACGCTGCTACACTCAAATACGTTGACATTTGGATCTCTCAAACTCAATGTGACCAAAGTTTGGTCAAAAACACATCTATTCGAATGTTTGGTCTAAGTTATGCGTATGAACATTCCTCAATCGGAAAAGCACAGGCCCCGACGGCACATTCCACATCTGTCCGAGCGATTGGTGCGAACAACAAGATTTCAGCTCTGCCATAACGGATCGGGTTTTCGCAAAAGAACAACCAATGGAAGTTGGCTGTTTTGATGATGTGAATGGGACATGAAAGAGCTGGTGGATGGCGCTCGGTACACACTCCCGCTTCAATCTCATGACAGAAAACAGCACCAAAGAACTACAAGATGAACAGCAGAGGAAGAGGCCGGGAAATGTGAGACTACAAACATGCAGAAGCTTGTTTTGTTGGTGTCCGACCATCAAGAGTTGTGTAATAAAGCCTTCGAAGGTTATACATCCGCCACGTGTGGCTATTGTCCCTTGATGGGAAGTTTTGTTTAACTTGGTGCTTTGTTTTTTGACTGTTGTTTCCTGAAAAGAATAATTCGTTTGAAAATCTTATCTAATTGCAAACCTTTATGACAAAGACACAAAAATAGAGAAAAATACACTAATAAACATAGTTATCGATGTATTCTGATTATTATAAGTGCTCTCACCAAAGAAAATCCTTCTTTTGTGAAGATATTACTAAAGAGTCAGATTCATTCCTTTTTTTAAGAATGACTCATCAATACCCATGAGCGCCAACCAATGGCAAAGAGCGCCACTGCATCCATTTTTAACACCAACTTGTGAAATGCACCCTGCAGAGAAGCCATACGAAGATTTGTGCGCTTCTCAGTTCGGATAGATGAGTCAAGTCAGAAGGCCATCACGTTGGGAAAAAATGCATTGATACAAACATGCCTCAACAAAACAAAGAGCTGACTGACATTTTGGAATCTAAGATGCCTAGGCTCTAGAAATTTCTACCACTCCCTCAGTTTTCCCAACTACTTTTCATCAGAAGCTCCTCAAACTGAATCAGTATTTTCCAAACCCACCATAATGCTAACGTCTAGTTAGCTAAAACTCAACACGGATAACAAAAAAGGTTATTTACTTCGTTGCTACAATAGAGTCAGTGTGGGATTATGTGAAAGCACAGCCTTTGCAAAGAACAAATCGAAGGCTTGCTGCACACATATATATTGGCCTATAGCAGTTAGTCTTGTTTGTCTATTTAGACTCAGATCTAGTTTATAGTTTATTGCTTCAAAATATTTCACTTGTTCTATTGGACTTGGAATTGTTGCCATTATCTCCCAGATTCTTGTTGCCTTTCTCAAAAGATAGCAAACGTAAAAACTTTTACAGAGTGGCGGTAAAGTGTCACTATTGAGAATTAATTCAAAGAGTCACTTGATTCACAGAACCAATATTTTGCTACTACATTTATTTGGCTCCATTCAGAAGTGAAACAGTTCTGAGTCTTTTTAGTACCTGAATGGGGAACCTCAAGGGAAAACCGAGTTTCTGTGGAAGGTGGTGTTAGTGAGGCCAGAAGGAGAGCTCACCTTTTGGTCCGTGTGGGTTGAAATTATGGAATATAAAAGAGTAACCCGGGCCAAATTGGCACAGTCCTGACAACCTCTGCATTCTAATTGGCTACATTCCTCTGATTGGCTCCCCATGTCTCCTGGTCTCCATTAGCTGGTGTGTGGTGAGTGTTCTTGGGCAGAATGTTGGCGTAACATCATCCAGGTGGATGTTGCACACTGCTGCGGGATTCAGAGACAGTTCCCTCTAGATGTAAAACATTAGGAGTGTCTAGAAAAGCGCTATAGAACATTTTAGCTATATTTTATAATTATAGGATTTATTCTCCCTCTGTTGTTTTCCAACACCAGTATCTATCTGTTTATTATGACTAGTATTATAGAAATCTGAAGGTTACCATCTCTGCTTATAGAATAAAGGTTTATTTGAAACGACAACTACACATTGAATGCTTCTCTATCTGTAGATATGACGAGACACTTTGTACACAGTGGCCCAGAGCTGACTAGCAGACGAGTCAGCGCTGACATAGCAGAGTGTAGAAAACAGACAGAGATAGGAATGCTAGGGTACAACTAGATTACACAGAGCACAAATCAATAATGATGAAGTCAAGAGAACGAGCTTTATTGATTAAACACAAGAGATTAAATAATAAGTGCAAACCATTACATTGAGATGGCTTTTCATTTTCCTATTGATCTGCCACAAGAGGTCTGTGTTGAAAACCTCGAGTAGGCTTGTTAATATCTGTTAGGGCTTAACTCAACATAGACACATACAGAGCAAACAAGTAGAATTAAAGACACATTTTCTGTTATATCATGCATGGAAATACGTACAATTATATAAATCTAGCACCAAACATTAAGATTAGACATAGACCAAAAATAGACATTAACATTTAAACACATATTGAACACTTTTAAAAGCTTATATTACAAAGGAGTGGAGCTCAGAGGACACATAACTCTTTCCTCAAGCTCAGAATAGAAAAGAGGACGAGTCAACTAAATTGCTGCGCCTTTATTTATTTACTTTTTTAAATTCAACTTAAAAACATTCAAGTCTCTCTTACACAAAACAAGAATGTAATGGCTTAACACATTAAACTAACACATAAATAGAACCGATAATTAATAATCTGTAACTAACAAAAACATACTGACGGCATAGTTTATGTTCTTGTGTTTAGTACAGACAACCTTTTTTTCCCCATGTTGAGAGAGAGGCTCCTTAAATGAAGCCAACAGTTGTTAGATTTGTTGTTTTAGGTGTGTCCAACCCACCATACATTGAAAAGAAAATGTTAAAATATAACAACCTGCAAAAGTGAAAGTGACCCATATCTGGAATTTGTGCTCTGCATTTAACCCATCCAGTGTACACACACACACAGCAGCGAACAAACACACTGTGAATACACACCCGGAGCAGTGGGTAGCCATGGCTGCGGCGCCCGGGGACCAGTGTATACACACAGCAGCGAACAAACACACCGGTAACACTCACCCGGAGCAGTGGGTAGCCATGGCTGCGGCGCCCGGGGACCAGTGGGTAGCCATGGCTGCGGCGCCCGGGGACCAGTGGGTAGCCATGGCTGCGGCGCCTGGGGAGCAGTGTACACACACAGCAGTGAACAAACACACCGGTAACACTCACCCGGAGCAGTGGGTAGCCATGGCTGCGGCGCCCGGGGACCAGTGTACACACACAGCAGTGAACAAACACACCGGTAACACTCACCCGGAGCAGTGGGTAGCCATGGCTGCGGCGCCCGGGGACCAGTGTATACACACAGCAGTGAACAAACACACCGGTAACACTCACCCGGAGCAGTGGGCAGCCATGGCTGCGGCGCCCGGGGACCAGTCAGGAACTAGTGCGTGTTCAAGGGCTCCACAGCTGTGGTTTTTGATGGAGAGCAAGTATTTCATCACTCACACCACCTTCAACTCGGTGGATCAGGGGATCGAACCCGAGACCTTCAGATCTCCTTATCCACCGGACCACAACTGCCCAGGTGTTTATAAGTAATTATAATTAATAATAGAGTACTTCCCTTGATTAAATTGTAATAACCTACTAATAGTAGGGTATTTACAGTGTACCTAATGGGTAATTATTCTTAGTAACAGTGTACTTTTCAATAATTATGTGTAATTCTATAGTACTAATAAGTCATTTTCCGGTAATAATGGAGTAACAATACAATAATAAAAAAACTCGAATGAACTCCAATTTACAGGGTAATTACTGTATAACTACTATAAATAGTTACAAAATAAATAATCACAAGTACGGTGCATGTACATTGTTATTACTAATACTTATGCAAAATATACTTTTACTGTTATGTATTGTTACCCCGTTGTTACCATAATTGTGCACATTGGTATGCAAATACAAATAATTACTGGGAAGTAAGCTGTTGTTAAATATTTATTAATGTAAATTAAATTAAATTAATGTTATTAATTAACCCCATTTATAACAGTAGTTTACTTGTTATTACGATGTAATTACAATCAATTATTGAAATACACTCTTTATATTATTAATTAACCATAACATACACTAACTACCCTGTAATTAACAGGTTATCGTCATGTAATTAAGGGAAATTATCATGTTATTACTAATATTTGCAATTTGCGGGCTTTAAAGTGTTGCCATATATTGGTTATTAATAACCAATATTTAACTGTTACCCCTTTTTCAACAACAAAAAAAGTGTTTTCTGAATTGTTTTAGTTCTTTTTATGTGTTGTTATTAATGTCATATAAATTCATTAAGTATACATATTTATAAAAAAAAATGTGTCTTTGATAGTCAAATAACAGTTGATCAGATTTCATAACAGCCTGGTTGTTGTTTAAATGGATGAAGCCAAAATATCATTGGGATCCTTCCAGGGAACAATATGAACACAGCCAACACATAATTGGCCATGAATAATTGGTATTAATGTTGGGCTATTGTAAGATTGAAAACCCACTCAGAACTCAAAGATGCATGTGCACACACACAAATTGTAATGTATGTGCCATTAGCAGAAGTAACCATAATTTAAAGGTTAAACTCATACTCAATTTAAAGATAAAACATTAGTTTATGGGTGTATGATAATGCAATAGACAAGTATAAATTATGGGTTCATAAAAGGTTTTTGTCCTCTCTGGGGTGACATTAAGTATTTTGGCCATTTGAATATTTGGCCATAACATTCTCTGTTTCAGCAACTGGAAGGATTTTTGGGGACAAATTTTAGAAATGTTTCAAAACCTCAAAAGTACTCTGTGTGCAAATTGACTACCTATTCATTCATTATTTCAAACTGCTTTAAAAAAAAAAAAATTCTCGATTTCCTTGCATAACTGAGTTAATAAACCTCACCAGTGACCAAAATAACCAAATGTTTGAACAAATCATTGAATTTCACTGTTTAATAGCTAAATTAATATTACTTAATTTCTTGCATAATTATCCAAGACAAAAACTGATGATTATTTAATGTCCACATACTGTCGATTGTGGAATATATTATTACAAAGTAGCCAAGTTACTCTTTTTATTAACTATTGAATTAAATGTTACTGTAATGCTAACCAATGATCCATGACTCACGTATAATGTTACACAAGTTACACAGACCAATGTACTAAATAGTTTCTTATTTTATTTAACATTAACATTTCATACTCCTAACTTTGTATAAAACTAACAGCAAGCTCTAATATAATGACCTTTTCTTAAGCAATGTGCAGGCTGTGCCATAGCGCTTTCTTGGTCGTAAATGCACGTGTATTATAATCGGCCAACTTTTCGCATCATGTGGCTGAAACCGATATTTTACAAATCTTGAAATACTGACCTGGTTCACAAGAGAAAAAAACTAATTTTTACTGTTGATCATCGGTTGACACCCTCCACACTTAAAAAGCTTAATGAGCAGCTAAGTTTTTTTTATTATTATCTTTCATGTGGTGTGGTGTGTAATCTGTTTTAAAAGAGACCTCAGATGCCAATTTAACGAAAGTTTAATTTATTTCCCCCGTGTGATGTGTGATGCATTCATACATCTGTGAGAGTTTCTCCCAGGGCTCTTCAAATGTCTGCATGATGGAGACTGTGAATGAACACATCTAATCTGGGCATTGGCATTCGTGGATGTTTGTGCCGTTGTGCAGAAGGATTTAGGAATGGCTGGAGGGGATGGAGCCCATGAGAAGCCGCGGGTATTGTGTTGGCTTGAGGATCGCAGGCTGGAGAAGTGGTCTCCTCTGAGGGACTATAGAGACCCAGGCAGTTCCCATGCTCCAGTGCTCTATGGATAACTGCAATGTGTGGCCCCTACTTCAGGCCAATGATAAAGCCTCTCTGGAGCTCTAATTGCTCACAATTCTGTTCACTGTTTGGTTTGTCGCTCCCTATTTCATTCGAGCACCAAATCATTTGGAGAGCAAGGGTTGGTTTTAGTCCATGCAGTTTTCCAACTCATAACAAAGACTGAATCATTTCTATTTGCATCTAAAGGCTGCATTCTTTACAAATGAGTTGTTTTTAACTTGACGTGGGAACATTTTCTGAATGTGAACTATGTTTGTGATTCAAAAATGTTTATCGCTAAAAGGGCCACAACACCCTTTAGGTAAACATTATGAGATTATTGTCTGAAATGTATACATGTAGAGCACATTTAAGACAATTTTGTTGTCTCTTACATGTCTTGTTGGGGAAAACAGGTAGTTTCTATCTTTTCTTTGCTATTTTTGACTTCCTGCTTGAAAATAAACCTATCACCACGTTTAAGTGTACAATAGTCCATCGATGATGCGTCTGCACCTCATATTTATTCATGAGCCTGAGCTCTTTAATCCTATTAGAGCACACTATGAATTTTATATTCTTTATAAAATCATAAAATGTAATATTTATTATAATTGTCCACTAAAGTAAGGCTGCGCAGGGGTATGGAGCTTAGTATATGTTCAGGTTTTTTTCATGGAGCAAAAGTTTGATGTTGCATGGTAGAAGTCACACATTTAAATCAAAATGATAGATAAAAAGAAATGTTAATTTGCATCAATTATTTTTATATAATTTTTTATTATTCTTATCAAGATGTTAATATGTGTGTTTCAGAATTTTTTTATAGAACAAAATTACTAAACTGTAGTAAACGTATTATTTTTAATTCAAAATAAATATGTCACAAATATGACGCAGCGTGTACACAATGGTCACGAGCAATTGGGTATGTGTAAAGCATGGATATGCTATTCATAATTGACATCAGAAATGATATATTGTTAAGTCGCACACTCCCATCCAAATTGCACTACTTACTGACCGATACTTTTCTGCCAACATGGCAGAACTCTCCATTATTTTGTGCTACAAGCTTGTTGCATTTGTTTCACAAATTCTCTATTCACCAAGCAAGCAGAAGTAGAGTGAAAGTGGAATGATGCATTTTGAGTGACATGTCTAAAACAAGCCCACTCAAACTGATACTGCAAGACGGTGGAAACACAAATGTAAAAACGAGTGAAGCTTAAGAAAGCCGTAACAAAAATACTAAATGTGCTTCTAAAAGAGAACCAATCAGTATGAGAACTCAACAGTGTAATTATAAATTTCGAAAGAACGAAACATAAGTGGAAAAGCAATTTACAGAAAACTAAAAGAAAGTAAACAAAGATGCATAGAAATCAGTCAGGCTGTCTTGCATTTAAAAAAGCATAACCCAAATGCAGACCAGCCACTCAACTTAAATAGTTTAATTTAAATAATAAACAAGAAAATTAACAAGAAATCAATAGACCCACAACTTGAAAACCTGTTTGCTAAACTCAAACTGGACTCAAAAACTTTAGAACTAACAACTTACTATTAATCTTTGAGAGTTATGCAAAAGACAAGTTGGCAAGGAGTGACATTCAATGAAGTAGATGAACTGACAAACTGTGAGGAATATATAGCAAACACAATCAACTTAACGCTAATGATCAGTCTAAAACAGGGCAGAAGGCGATAACCGTGTGCTCTAAACAAACATAAACTAAGACCGGATAATGTTAAGACAAAAAAACACAAATAAGGTAAACCAAAAAAGCACAAAACAATGGCACAAGTGACTGGCCCTGATAGACAGCCATTAGAAGTTGAGCAAAACTCTTCTGAGAAAGTCTATTAGCAGACTTTCACATGACAAGTTAGCTTGTCATGTACAAATGCATGAATATTTAACATGCAGCAGAAAAGATGAGAAGACGTCTTTACTGAAATATGAAATTCCACATTGAGCCTAATAAATATTTGACTGAATACGCAAGATTAATGTTTAGCCGAATTTTGATAGTTAATAGAGGGCAGATTTGAAGAGAGAGATGTCATTATGTGCTTGGCTATCTCTCATTGTGACGTCACCGAAGCATGCTAATAAAAGAGCTTTAATACTGTCAGAGATATTTTCTTCAGCCATTAAATGAGTAAATCTGGGTAAATGAAAAAAAATTATGAACAAACACGATGCCAAAATTAGGAGACTTAAAATTTGAATACACCAGGCCAAACTTCCATAAATAGTTGTTATACATTTAGCTCCTTCTGGAACAATATCCAGCATTGCCCACACATAAAATAAGAAATCAGTCCTCAAGAAGACACAGGAGTTTTTAAGGAATTGATTCAAACATAGAGAAACAACTCCTAAGTAATTGATGACATTATTTTAGTTTTATATTCAGTATGTTGAGTGAAAACACATATACTAAAAAGTTCATGTCTACAATACCTCCATCTTTGTGTCCTGTAATCTGTACACTAACTCTCTCTCTATATATATTTATTTATCTTGTCTCCTCTCTTTCTCTCTTCTCTATCTCCTCTATAGCTCTCACTCCTCCCTTTCTCTATCTTTTTCTCTCTCTCTCCTCTCTTCCTCCCCTCTCTCTCTCTTTCTCTATCAATGTGTATTATAACATAAAACATATATATGTTCTTTATGTTTGAATAAAGAGCGAATACTAAGTAGTATACATTATGAAATAGTTTGTGCTATGTGTGGTTTTAAATTTCTTTATTTGTCATTTCTTTGATTGAGAGGGTTATTATTGGACTTCAGTTTGGGAAAAGGGGGTGGTGGTTGGATGGGCATGGCCATTGGCACCTTTTTTAATCTGGCCGTTGTGCAAAAATAAATGGGGACCCCTGGTCTACGGTTTGGAAAGATGTTGGTTCATTGTTAATGAATGTATACCCAGTGCTTTGAGTTTGCTTGAAAAGCTCAACATTTTGGCATATTTTTGCTTTTGTCTTTATCTCCAATTTTGGTAATGTTGTCCTCAGTGACAGGTGTGAGAGGAGATTAAGACTTACGTATCCAACACTGAATTCATATTTTTCAATTCAACGTCTTTATATAGTCAGTGGGATCGGATCTGAATTGGTTCAGTAAGCTGACAATGTAGACCATAATGTGGTTTTAGACCATTTCTTTCTAACTCTAACAAAAAGTAATCATGTCAACATAACTCAAGAGACAGAGAGAGAAACACTTATACTTTACTAGACAGCGCAACGAGGCTAGAGAGCAGCTTACAGTAAGATAAGGAAAGACAAAGAGGCAACTGAAAGGTGATGCTATAACCATGAAAGCGACATGCACTGAAAGCGACAGAGTCACTGTTCACATTCATGCTTTATTTTCATTCCATTCACTTTCGCCCACTGTGGACTTTCAGGGCTGTTAGCAGGCCTCTACCGTGGGCGACCACACAAACACACACATGTCTGCTTATCGGAGACTCAGGCACCCTCCACAGGCACATGAATAGAGAGATGCTTAACGTGTGTGAGGCTGTTAAGAGATTTGTTTTATACACTAAAGCCTGGCAATAGCTCTCACCATCTATTGATTAGTTACACACCCACACTCGCACACACACCCGTGGCATTTTCTCAATTTCATATGTGTAAACGCATGAGTGATTTCAGTCAAGGCTCAGACTTCAACTCAAGAGTCAGGGAGCGCTCTTTTAGAGTGAGTTTCAGAGGGTGGGCTCTCCGAACGTTGTTGCAGAGCTGAATTTGACACAAAATGGAAAATTTCTTCCATGTAGCGCAAGCGGGAAATGTTACAACAAAATACATTTTAAAAGAGACTGTTTGGGTCAAAGGTTTAGATTGTGGATGGTACGATGAATTATTGATCGTTTCCTTCTATAAGAGCAATATTACAGTTATTGAAACTATAAAATGCAGCTAAATTAGTTAAAAAGACAGACCCAAAATACACAAGATGCCAAATACTAAGCTTGATTGGTTTTCAGTGAATGGTTACCAAGTCCTAACGTTGCTTTGGCTTGAGTTCAACACTAGAACCTGTGTGCTTAGCAAGTCACTTACATATGTGATATGGAATCTGTGCAGGGAAATTGGAGATGGGGTATGATGGGTTGTGCTAGACAACTAATGTGGTAAATCGGTACAGACAGCCCAGAAATATATTTTATTCAATACTATATTTAAGCACACCAACCAATAAGGAGCTTCCTAGAGTAGTCACTTGAAGGAAACTCGAAAACCAACAATGGTGAAGTGTGGAGTTTGCCTATGTGAAAAGCAAGTGAGAGTGTATTCAGGAAACTTTTTTCCAATTCTCGGTCTGAACACAGCATAATGCCTCAGACACACTATGAAAACAGCTCCATTGGTTTTCGACTGTGCTGGAAGTTCCAGCACAGATTGGAGAGGTGAAGACATGTTTTTACCGAAAAAACTCTATTTTTAGGGTTAAGTAATTACCCATGACAGGGTACATGGCTCAAAGTAAGTCTACTATACTTACTGTACATTCCCTGACCACTTCATTAGGTGCACCTGCTTGCAAAAGCAAATGTGTAATTAATCTACCGCATGGCAGAAGCTCAATACATTTAGTCATGTAGACAAGATCAAGATTATCAGAATGTCAGAATGGGGAAGAAAGTTTAATTAAGTGACTTTAAATGTGGCAAGGTTGTTGGTACAAGACAGGCAGCTCTGTGTATTTCAGAAACTGCTGATCTACTGGGATTTTCACATTCAACCATCTCTAGGGTTTACAGAAAATGGTCCGAAGAAGACAAAATATCCAGAGAGCAGCAGTTCTGAGGGAGGATATGCCTCGTTGATGCCAAACATGAGTCGAAAACTGCCAGATTGGTTCTATATGATAGAAAGGCAACAGTAACTCAAACAACCATTCTATACAACCAAGGTAAGCAGAAAAACATATCTGAACCTAAGACACATCCAACCTTGATGTGGAGGATCCTTGATGTCCAGGATTTGGCCTCTACGACATGAATACATGGATCCATCCTGGGTTGTATCAAAGGTTCAGGATGGTGGTGGGGGTGTATTGGTGTGGGGTGTGGGGTTTTGGCAACCTTTGGGATCATTAGTACCAATTGTGGACCAATCAAGCATTGTGTTAATTCCACCGCCAATCTAGGTGTTGTTGACAGTGAGATCACAGTACTCCAACAGCCTCCACAACCACCAGATCATAATCCAATAGAACACCTTTGGGATGTGATGGAATAGGAAATTCGTATCATGGATGTGCTGCCAACAAGTCTGCAGCAATTGCATAATTTTTCTGATGTTCCAGTAACTTCTTGAAGCTATGGCACAAAGGATTAAGGCTGAGGATGAAATGAGGTTCTGCCCAGCATTAGGAAGGTGTACCTAATAAAGTGGCCAGTGAGTGTATAACACTTGAAGACATCGATCAATGAATCATTAATCAATCTGGCTTTTTGAACTGAAACCACAGGGAATAATGTTATGAAATGATAATGAAAACATTTCATAATTTCAACTGAAAGCATAAAATTCAGAATAAACATGAGAGAAAAATTACAATAAATAAGTAAAATTCTAGAAGCAAGTAAATATGCAAGAGAACAGGCAGTAGATAAAAATACACGACTGAACCTGAGTTGCCTACTGCTAAATCTGCAGCCATCATATTATTCAGGAAAACATTTACCACAAAAAGAACCTCAAACACTTCTGATGATCACATTAATGATCTTTATTAGTAGGACAGTGAGTTTTGATCTGGCTGGCCGTGAATTCCATTTATTTATGTAAATGATCAGCTCATGAGGGAAATGTGCCTTTCCACAAATGAACGCTGAGATGATTAATGCATGACGTCCCAGATATGATCACGAGAAACTTAAGGCCTGCTGCGTGCCGCACATCGCCGGCAGCAGAAAGAGAATTAAACATGAACCAGGATGACAGGGAAAACAGAAGAGCTGATTGGACATGACAGCAAGCTTTGATAGTTTAATTCACAAATATTGCAATTGAAAGGCAGGATAAAAAATAATAGTAAACAAAGAAACACACTTGACTTGATAAATGTGATGGATGCAGTCAGGTCAATTAAAAACCCAGCTCATCCAAGCATATAAAATGTCATTAAAATACTTAGCCCCAAGGAATCCGAGATGTAGGTGACTTCAGAAAACTGCACTGTTTGAATGAACCACAACCTGGTTTGGAAAGAGATGTCTTCATAATCAAGTGGTATATAGATAAAAAAAACTATAAAACTACTGACAAAACAGAATGTTAAAATCCACAGATTTCTTTTTTTTTTAATCAAATTTCAAAACCCAAAAACCTATTGGCCTGATTTAACATGACCAATGATGTTCCAACCCGTCACTTGATTTTTACGTTTCGTTTCAGGGAACATTAATAAGTAAATAATTATTACAATAATAACTGTGTTTTGTAAAAGAAGAAAAGGGCCTTGATTTTGTCAGATTTGTTTTTGTATATTTGACATAATTCATAATCATATGTTGAACAGTCGATTATGAATGTCAGCGCATGACAATATGTTTGCATTGTATACAATAATTTCAAATTAATTAACCTAACTATGATTCTGTCTCTATTATGTCATTTTAATATGTTAATATGTTAGGACTTCATAATAAGTATACACTATGAAGCATTAATTATGCATTAGCAAATGGTTAATAAATAATTTATAAAGCATTGCTTATATTTTATTACTTATTTGAAAATACTAGTTTAATCACTTATAAACGTCTTGGTTTATGAGCACTTATAAAATTAGCTTAATAACATTAATCTTATACTTTATTGTGGATCAGTTAGTCATTTATACATTAAACTGTTCTCAATTTACAAACCTGTAATTGTTAGCTGTAAGCGAGTTATGAGATAATTTATAATGTGTTGATAAATTATTATTAAACTATTTGAAAGCACATTAATGCATCTTATTAGTAACAGTTCTGAATCATAGTATCTGGATCCTATTTTCTTTCTGTTTAGCACTAATCAATTTAAAAATGCCAGAATCTCAAAATAAAACCCTTATATTGACATATTGTATTGAAGATACCCTTGCAGTTAACATTGTTTTTAAATACAAATTAACATTAACTCCTCACATTCATGGGCCGGTCACACAATGTTCCATTAACTTGAAGAGGATTGCGTGCAATAGTGCCAAAAAAAGAAATTTGATGAACAGTTTTTGACCTGCAATACCACATCACATGATAAGACTGCAACCACTGGATTTGACAGGTGAGAGCATGAGCTAACTGAAATATCGTTTTAAAGCAAGTTTTTAATGTTTTAAGACTTCAGAGTTGTGTGAAGTAGACCACAGTGAACGCTGCTGCTGTGAGGATTATTTATAATTTGTGTTTTGTATTTTTAAAACACACTGCCTGGTGGACTATGTCTTAACTGCCACATTACCATTCTGAGATTCATGCTTATACTTGAATAAGCAGTTCTAAAAGGTTTACATGTGCATTAATTATCATAGTTCATAATATTCTCATATAATCCCAGTAACTGAGCAGATTGTGAAATACTCAGAGCGGCCCGTCTGGCACCAACAACCATGCCACACTCAAAATTGCTTAAATCGACTTTCTTTCCTGTTCTGACATTCAGTTTGGAGTTCAGGAGATGACCAGGACCACATCCCTAAATGCATTGAAGCAACTGCCATGTGATTGGTTGATTAGATAATTGCATTAAGGAGAAATTGTACAGGTGTTCCTAATAATCCTTTAGATGAGTGTATATATATATATATATATATATATATATATATATATATATATATATATATATATATATATATATATATATATATATATATATATATATATATATATATATACATACATACATACATACACACACACACACTTGTTTTTATTCATTTTTAAACTTTGATAAAAAAAAAATACATGTATTTACATGTATTCTTTAAAAAAATTGTCCTCTGCTCCATGACTATATGAACTGGTTCTCATTCTCATTTACCCTACTTTCACTTTTTAGTTATTATTATTATTATATAACATTGTTTACCCATTTATAAAGAAAATTAGCAAATGCATACTTTTTCTGAACAAGCTACAAGATTTTAGCATAACAAAACAAAATCATGACTTATTTTTGCATTTAGACCCATCTCAAAAGATATAGCATGGTTAAGAATCTGCATGACTTGAGAAATGTTATCCAACTATATTGGCTAAATTTGCTGTTATACAACCTCCCAAATCCCGAGAAAGAGAAGGACAGATCCTGAAGCCGTTTCTGGTGTCCAAGTGCTTGGTGTTCATCTGAAACCGTGGGCTGTTAGTTCTGTGCTGGCAGATTGAGACGCCAAAGGCACACACTGTCTCCTTTGGCAGTCAGTTCAATAGCACTGACATAAAAGCTATTTAATAACATTCTAATCACACGCTGTCGGCTTCGCCAGAAGAAAAATCATTTCACAGCTGAAATTAGCACAAAATAACAAGAGAGTCCTCAAGAATCTGTTTAGAAAATCTGTTTTGGTGTGGAGAAGTCTTTATCAGTGTTATCAGAAAAGGAGATAGGCCATTAATATACAATCTAAAGCTGGTAAAGGCTTAATTATCTTCACATGTAACTTGCTTGTTAAGACTATATTAAAAATCAAAGGTGCGTTGCTAACATACAATCGTAGGTCAAATTTGTTACTCCAACTAACAGAAGATTTGTGATTGTGTTGTGTTAATGAGCTAACTAGCAGGATTACAACTGCATCGCTCTAATTTCAGACATGCATTAATCTGGATTCGATGCACTCTTAACACACACAAATCCTAAGAGATTAAGAAAAAGAATTTCATCTGCAAAGATTTTGATTCTCGGTTGCGTTTCCCTAAAGTGCTCTAAGCTTAAATTATTCTTAAAAACATTTGTATATGAGATTAAAACGATGTATTAATGTGCTTTTAAATAGTTTATTAACCATTTATTAATATGTTATAAATGATCTCATAAATCAAATAATAACTAACTGGTTTTTAAATAGTGAAAAGTGTAATTTAAAAATGTGTAACTGATCCTTAATAAAGCAATAAATTAATGTATTTAAGCAAATTATAATTAATATAGGTGTTTATAAACCATGAATAAAGGCTTTACAATTATATTTATAAACGGCCTAGAAATGTGTAACAACTTAGAAACGATTGTTTATAAATTATTTGTTAACTGTTTATTAATGCTTAATAAATGATTAGTAGTGTGTAGTTATTATAAAGTGCTACCCATTCAGGCAATTAATTATTCTTTTTTTAATTAGTCAAATTTGCCCTTTATCCTCTTCTAAAGCCTAATTGTAAACTAATATCATCTAATAATAGTCTTAGCAATTTAATTTGTTATTTTTGGAATGTGAGATGAAGTGGATAAAGTTAATGTTGGTTAAGCGTTGGCTGGAACTTAAATATGAATGACAACCCTTAAATTAAAATTTTATATATGCCAAATTACTCTCTAGACATTAAACTTTAAAACATGCCTAACTTGTTTGATTGCTATTATGAAGTAGATGGAGGGGGGGGGGGGTCTTTTAATGAATACTTCATTATTTCATTTATGAATTACTGGTTATTTACAACAGAACACCGGAAATTTTAACTCGCTGCATTTCAATTTTAGTGTGAGACTTTTTCACAGGTCATCCACTATTCTACAGCCCACTCCTTGTAAAATTATACCATAAATTTGTAGTGTTAGTCACTGACCTCCTTATAAAGGATTTCCACAGTCCTCTAGTGAAAATCTGTCAAGTCTGCATGCTCACCCTGATTATTCAGATAACAATCATAATAATCATAATTACAAAAATAATAAGAAAAATAAACTAACAAGGACACTTTACAATTGTCAGAGCATTATTCATTCAATACACATCTGGTGGTGCTAAGCTACCTGCTGCGCTGAAGAAGTCTGACAAGGCGTGGCTGCCATTCTGCACCTACAGCCTCCTGACCACCACCAAACACACCCCACCAGTCACTCACATCCACCAAACACCCCCCACCAGTCACTCACATCCACCAAACACACCCCACCAGTCACTCACATCCACCAAACACCCCCCACCAGTCACTCACATCCACCAAACACACCCCACCAGTCACTCTCATCCATACAGGGCAATGAGGGTGAAGTGACTTACCCAGGGCCACAACGGCAGAATGGACCTGATGGGGATCGAACCGACAACCTTCCGGTTACAGGACGGTCAGCTCCACCACTGCGTCACCTTTCTACCCCTAGCGCCACCTCTCCGCCCCTGTTAGATTTTTCTGAAATTTTAACTGATTTATCTCATTCCACTAATTAATTAAATTATTGAAACCTTTCCATACTTTAAGAGCAATGATACAATAATATTCTAATCTGAAATTTATAAAAATGAAAAAGTAGGTGTCTTGGTTAAGCTTGGAAATACTGATTAAACTATTTTAAATATAATATTTTTTTATAACAGTTAGAAATTGCATTTTCTGCAAGGATTTGTGTTTCCTACATGTATTTTTTTGACTAACGTCAAACCAAAAGCAGGCTTTAACATTCTAATCAAAGCCTTCCTATTCACTCAATAAAAAATCATTAAAAAGCATCAAAGCTGGCATCCTCATCACAGGAAATGAAAGCTTCCATATCACATGCTAAACCGATAACGAGACTTGGCAAAGTTTTTATTAGAAATCAATCACTGTCAAGCTAGAAATTAATCCTTTACAAAGGGATAAAGATGTCTGCGGAGCGAGGAAATGGTGTCCGAGGAGTTGGGATTAGCTTTGTGCTTTTGAGTTTGTCCTTGTTTTAAAACAAACAAGTAGCTCAAATGTGTGAACAAGCAATAATCCCTCATCCATTTAAGATCTGAATATCGTTTATCATTACAAACCCATTCCACCTCCCTGTGTTCATCTGTGAGCGTTTTGATGCAGTAGTGCTGGGTGGAAGGCAAACACAGAGGAGACATCTCTGGAAAAACAATGCTGCCCTTTCTTCTCGGAACATCCGCAGGGCATCGCAAGAATCCAATGCTCTGAATTTGGGAGGCAGAGAAAAGGCTTCAGTGTTTTTTTCTTTACCTCTCTTCCGTAGTGAAGAGGATCTTTTTATTGCGAACAGCTTGAGTCCTCACGAAGTCATGAGAAGCCAGAATGTCCATCCAGAAAGTCTAAGCCAGGGAAAATCTGCCTGTGCATGTTTCTGTAGATGCTCCTCTATTCTTGTAGATTTCTATGTTTGTGAGAGAGAGAGTGGGCCTCTTCACTTTCACATGAGGAATTTCAGTCCATAACTAAGTATCCATGTTTACATTAGTACATACCTTATATAAGTGAAAAAAAAAAGAAATAAAAAAACAGTTGAAATACAATCCAGCTTTGTAACTATATTAAGTATTAAAAGAAACTAAGTATACAGTCAAGCCAATAATGAATCATACCCCTGGCAAATATTGACTTTATTCAACCAGCAGCTTTTTTTTGACAGGAAATTAAAAACAGTAAGTGCATCCCAAAAATAAAATGATAATGTCCAAGACATTATCATTTATTGTGAAAAAAAGCTTTTTTTCACATTTGGGCAAAAAAAAGTGTAATGCCCAAAATGCCTTCATACCTGTCAAAAATCTAAAGTTCTATACAATTCCAAATAGTCCAAGCTCTTCTAAAGACATACCCTGATTAATTGGGACTAGCTTTTTTAAATCACCTCAACAGGTGAACACAGCAGTTCTCTGTAGTTGGCTTGTGGAAAATTATGGCTGAGACCAAGGAGCTCAGGTAGGACCTGCGGCTGCACACAAGGCAGCAAATCAAAAAGTCAATTCAATGGTCACTGCAAAATACCGAGTTCAACGAATGCAGGCCAAAGAGGATGCAGGCCACTCCAAAGCTCGCCTGGGCTTTACAAATTTCCATCTGGACAAAGAAGAAGACTTCTGGTGTTCACTGTCTGATTAGACAAAAATGGAATTGTTTGGCCACAATGATGTGTCCTTCATTTGGTGTAAAAAAGGAAAGTCCTTCAATCCAAGATCACCATCCCCACTGGTGGCAGGAACCTAAAGCTTTCGGGGTGCCAGTTCCCAACAACATCAGGCAGTCTGCAGATAAACCAGTGGACATTTCAGGATGAAAATGACATAAAACATACAACAAAATAGGTAAGGAAATGGTTAGCAGACAACAACATTAACATTTTGAAGCGGCTACAAGAATATGTGGAGGGAGCTAAAGATCAGGGTGATGGCAAGAAGACCCTCCAACCTGAAAGATTTGGAGCTCATTGCTAAAGATGAATGGGAAAAGGCTGATCTGCACTTATAGGATAGTATATAGGATTTACAGAAGAAGGACGCGTCTGCTTAAATTCAATGGAATGGGGTGTACTTAAGTGTACAGGTTGCAACATCAACAGAGGCGATAGGACAGCAGAGTGGAGATGGCACCCTGAAACCAAGGAGAGGAAGACGACGAGGGGAAACTGCGAAACAACAAAGAGTAGCGATCTCTCATCATTTTTCATAATAACGCTGGAAATTGGGTTGCTTTTACGGAAGTTCTTATATGTGTGGATGTCTGAACTGTGATTGGCTAATGCATTCATGGCCTGACGAGACAGCTCAGTAGCCACAGGAGGTGTAAGACTAGAATGGTTTGGGTTCAAGTTTAGCTGAGCAGTGTCTTAGAGGAAGTCTGGTGGAGCTCCGACTCTGGTATCCATTGGAATAATAAAAGATAAGAATGTCTCCTCTTGTATATATCCTTGACTCAATAGGTTAGGTCCCATCTTGGGAGGTATAATTAAAAGAGTCATATTGTGAGTGCAAATAAAATTTTGGTAAAAAAAGGAAAGAAATAAAGCAGAAATATAAGTCCCATTTTGATGGGCATAGAGCAACAGTCTACTCTTGGTTTGTGAGTATGCGTGTGCATGTGTGTGTGGTTCTGCCATGGTTTTAGGCAACCTTCTTGGTCACTCAAATAAAGCCAGGTAAAATGTGAGAAATCTCACACCTGATTTTGCTTTAAAACAGGAACACTATAACACAAAAATGTATATTTTGTCATGACTGCTGTTATACAAAACATTAAAGGACGATAAAAAGATGAATTATACTGATTTTGCATTTACTGGCACAATTATTTTTTTGTATACAGTGATGACTACTGTCAAAATATTTACCTAATTTATAATTATTTTATTAATTTAATAATCTGATGAGATTCAAAAAACTGACCTGAATCTTATCACCAGTGATCCGCTTCACCTGAGTTCTAGCAGTCAGGAAAAATATCCATCCATTTCATAACAGAATGAAAATGTTTTTGGCAAACTGCTGCTGGAGAGTCCCAAAACCAAGTATGAACCATTCAAAATCATATTACACAGTAAAATCTAAAGAGTAAAATTTACTCTAAAAAGAGATGGACCAAATACACTCTGGATTAAGCTGAAAGTAATACTGGTTTAAAATGACAAATAGATGTTTACAGTAATTTAGTCATTATCTAAACAATTTTTTTTTCTCATTAGAAGTACATTTGAGAACTTGACTTCACCTTTTAAATAAGGTACAAAACTTCATTGACTTGAATGAGATCGCATACGACAAAGCCATTTAGAATTCCGCTCTTATGAAAGTTGACCTGAATTCAACTTTGACCTGTGATACTGCATCATGTGACATGACTGCAAAGCACCGGATTGGAGCGGTGAAATCTCAAGCTTACTCAAATCTCATTTTAGAGCACATTACGGTGAACCCTACTGCCTTTGTTGTTGTTTTTTCTATTCAGAGCTTGGCTTTTTTTTTAAACATGGTGCATGGTGAGCAGGGTCTTCAACGCCACACAGCCATAGCTCTCAAAAGCTAGTCTGATCAGCGCTTGAGCCCCTTTAAGAAGCTGATGGCAACCTCTCTGCTTTGTTTATCACTTGTGACACAGTTTAATATTAGGGAAGAAGGAGCTGAGTGGAAAGCATTTCACTATCAAGGGGTCACAGAAGTTTGCCGGTTCGATCCCCCCAGGGTCATTCTGCTGTTGTGGCCCTGAGCAAGTCACTTCACCCACATTGCCCTGTATGGATGTGAGTGACTGGTGGGTGGTGTTTGGTGGATGTTTGTGACTGGTGGGGGGGTGTTTGGTGGTGGTCAGGAGGCCATAGGCTTGGATTGGTAGCCATGTTCTGTCAGACTGCCCCAGGGCAGTTGAAGGCTACCGAGGTAGCTTATCACCACCAGAGTGGGAATGTGGAGTGAATGAATAATGCTCTGATCATTGTAAAGAGTCTTTGAGTGTATGGAATTGTGGATAAGCGCTAAATAAATCATTATTATTATTATGGGCATTATTTTTATTACTATTATAAATAATTTGACCTCTGAAATGTTGTGCTGTTTTATTGTAATTTTGTTGTTTCCATAATCAAGTTGAAATATTCAACGATCATCCCAGAGAATATTAGAGCATCAGATTAACATTTGTCAAAAACTCAGTTATGAAACAAAGTTTTAAACTAATCTACCAACATAGTTTTGAGAATCATAACTGGTTTAAAGTACCACCCAACACAATTGCTGCACTTTCGAACTCCACGTTCTTAACTTTCGTAGAGAGGATTGCCAAAATTATGTTCACACCACAAACAAGCTTAGCTTGCTAAAATTTGGATGCAGCTTGTAAAAGATGGCCGCAGATCTCTTAATACCTGAATCCTTAACAGCAGGGCCTGACAAAAGGAATCAGAAACAAGCCAAGTTGGAGTGAGATCAGAAAGATGAAGGCGACTCCAGTCTCTTCACTTTCTCCATCTTTTTCAAAGCTTAGATAAAGGTGGAATGAATGACCCTCTCATCCTTTGAAGAAGAGCAAATTGTTGATATAGTGTTCAGCATACGTGTGTCGAAAATAATTTGTATAATAATTAGCCTGTTTAATTAGCCGTCTGCGTCGGACAGCAAGCGTCACGGGTGTCCGCAGAGCAAACATCTGAGCAACAGAGAATGTTGCAACATGCTTTTTGACTCATGCATACAAGGACGAACATGTTCTTGCTGAGAGTGAGCCAACCAAAAAAAGCTCATCAGTGAAGCAAAATGCTTCCTTGCACAATTTTTACCACAATTCTATGGACACTGCTTATACAAGATGATTCTCTCATAAAGAATAGAAAAAGGGCATTAAAAAAGGTCATCATGATTAATTGTCACTTGATCCGGCACCTTAGAGGCATGTGTATAGCTCTGGACACTTTCCAAGTTTCAAACAGTTTTCTCAAATCTCAGTGAGTGGATCTAAAAAAAGAAGAATCTCTGGTTTGATTTTAAGGCTATAATTTTAAGTAAAACAATGCTTCTCTTGGAGTAGCTACTAATATTTGTGAAAATGTAGGTCTTAGTTTGATATTCCCTTAAATTTGCAACTATCACCCACTTGCTGGAGAATCCAAATGTAAACTCAGGTGCACTTGAGAGTCACAGGTTGCTCTGCACCTATTTTAAGCTCAATTTCATCTACAAAATTCAATTGGGTTTCAGAACAAGACACAGCACTTAATCAATTTCACAAAAAAATTATGCATACCGACCTGTAATTGTGTCATTGCTAGGCTTTGTTCAGACTAAAAGCCAGAAGTGGCAGACATTTTACATGTTAAGTCAATGAGAAAACGCATTCATGTTTGAATTGGCAGAGTCACAGATATTGATTTCTTGTGATGCGGAGGGTTCTTTCTTGCAGTGCAAAATTGCAGGAGAGGCAGAGAATTCAGATATTGAAACATCTAAACTTTTAGAAGAAATATATTTGCCCCAACCAATCAACTTACTCTTAACTAGTGATGCGTTGTCTAGAGGAAAGTCTCAACAGAATAAAAGCGGAGCAACTTAAAGTCGCAGTGAATAGACACCCGGTGCTGTAAGCTGGCACACAAGCATTTAAAAAAAACAAGACTCAAAAACATCTTGCTCTGAGTCAGAGAGAATTTTGGAAAATCTAATAAAAAATTGTACTCACATTTGGAATGTAATGACGCTCAGTTAGCTTTAGCAGCTGAGCTAGCATTGTACCTCTGAGGAGCTGATGTATATTTGTAGGTAAATTGTGCGGAGTTGACTGGGAAATGTACCTGTCTGTTTTGGTGAGCGACCTAAGCATATTTTTGTAGCAGATGAAAGCTGGAGGTTTTGTTGACCACTCTACACTAGCATTTTATTTGCTTTTCAGTGTGTACAAGGCTGTAGACCTCACTGCAGCTTTTGACATGATTGATAAAGCTACACTTCTCAGCTGCTTGGAACTTGTCAAGATGGGCTATACTATAGTGGCTCAACTTATATTTTACTAATAGTTTGATTATGTTGAGTAGAATGGAACTGTCTCCTCAGGTTTTCCTTTGGAAAGGTGGAGTTCCACATGGCTCTATTTAAGGCCCACTCCTTTGAGTTTTAACACTCTCGGTTCTATTTGAATTATTATTTTCCCTTGCATTCAACCCCCTTCTACAGAAATCCATAGAATTAACCAAATAACCAGAAAACTTAGCATATTCAGTCTGATCCTGAAAGTCATTTTTTCAGCAGCAACTGCTTAGGTGAGACCTTTTCCTGTAAGAGAGCATTATAGTGTGTTATTCTTGCTTTTATCAGCTCCAATATGAATTATTGCAACACATGGAATGTCAACATCAATAAAACTGAAGTCTGAACAAAGTGCACGTTAATAACAAGATCAAAAGAAAAATGTCATGTCTCTTCATGGAATGTCCAGTTTAAAGTTTAAAACGTTCAACGAGCATGGCTGAAAAACTATTACCTTTACTACCAAATTAAGGTTAGACAGATGTGAACTACCCCATAGTGAAATTAAAAATCCTTGAAACTCAATTGCAGAGTCATACATGCCTTTTTAAACTTGTGTACAGATAAACATTAGTGTTTCAAACCAGGGTTCATCCTTACAGATTTCATTCCCTTACAGTATGTATTTTGATCTATGGATTTGTATATGTATTTAGCTTCCCCGTAAGCGTTTTCATGTCTCATTCTGACAACCTTGTGTTGTAATGTGGCACTAAATCAATTCAAAATGTTTATGGGTAGAACTTTATAATACCTACACACTACTACTCATTAAATAAGTCATTAGCAGATAGTTCATTAAAAATGTATAAAGAAGTAGTTATCACTTAAAAAGCATGAGATTTAATGGCTCAGTTTTACTATCAACAGACGGAAAAAACACAGCACAAGGGAAGCGGACCATAGTCTAGTGTGTAAATGCTTTACATAGCCCTCACTTTGGATGAGCTCATAAAAACATTTAGCTAATGCTTTGAAACTAGCGCAATTGTTTCTGAGTAACAGTAGGAATATATTTTAATAGACACTAACTAACTATGACTATACATCTGAATAATAAAACATATGAATGTGCTTTCAAATAGTTTAATAATCTTTTATTAACATGTTTTAAATAATCTCGTGAATCACTTACAACTAATAACTTTCTGGTTTTTGAAGATTGAAAAATGTAATATTTAGAGTATAAACTGATCCTCATTATTGCATGAAACTAATGTTATTAAGCATATAAAATAGATGCTTAAAAACCAAGAGTAAAGCCTTTAAAGTTCTATTTATAAAATACTTACTTCATGTCTTTTAACATAGAAACGTTATTTATTAACAATTGATAATGCTTAATTCATGATTAGTAGTGTGTAGTTATTAGAACGTGCTAACTTTTACGTTCATTTGTTTCTTTTCTTGTTAGTGCTCTTTTTCAGTAAAAAAAAAAGTTAAATGAAAATGTGGTTTGATTGCAGTGGGAAAACACGTCTCTGACTCTGAAAGGAAGCCACCATTGATGTAATAAATGAGACTATGTTACAAAAAGATAGATTGGATCCTACTTTGTAACCATTTTTCATCAATTCACAGGATTAAAAATTTAAAACGTAGATAATGAACCTCACTTTTCAATGTTTCCAAATCTACACTTTTGACTGAGAGCAAGACAATGGTACATTTTGGTTCAAACTCTGTTTGCTAATCTTTCTATCAATGTCCTCATTATCTATATTCTAGTTATTGTTGTTTTTCTCTGCGATGACTGACAACAAATCTTTATGTTTGCAAAGTTGAATGAGAAGTTTCAGTTATTTCGAGGCAGGCTTTAAACTTATATAAGCAAATACGTCAGTAGCTCTTTTTGTTGCTAACAAAGGCTCAGGAGAGAAGTTGAAAAGAGTCTGGAAGCTTCTTCTCCGGTGTGACATTTTCCCCATTATGCCTGTGACTGTGCTGCGCTATTGAGGATGTATCTGTAGCACAGATCTTAGGCAGTGCTCAGAGACAGAGGAAAGAGTGACATTATCAAAGAGATGAGGCAGTCAGGAACCCAACCTGGGGAATTAACTTCCTCTTTTCTGACCTACAGGAGAACTCAAAGAAGGGTTATATCCGCTCAAACCCACACACTCAGGTAAATGTACAACTCTGTACTTCTGGGGATATGAGCTTTCTAGAAAAGTAAAAGTTCCTGTTATGGCATGCATGCATAGAAAATATTTTTGAGAAAATAATTTGTTGATTTATCGCACACTTCAAAGTACTTGCCTTTAATATATAGTTAGAGGAAAAAAAATTATTTATTTGCAAATTCTACAAAATTGTGGGGACATACCTCAGGTATGGAGGGATAAACAAACAAACACTTTGAGAGTTTCAAATATGATGTGAGACAATCAGCCTCCCTTACATAGAAATCCAAGTGTACACAACCTCTCTCTTACTCGAAACCAAACAGAGCAGTTGCGAGAACAATAACTGAACATAGAATGAGGTGACAGGCAAACGTAAATACTCTCAAAGAGAATGAGACGCATGTGATATAAATTAACATAATTAGTGGAAAACTACTGAAAAGCAGAGACAGGAAAGTCAAAAATAGTGACATCGAGTGTCCAAGGCTTATAGTCCTTACAGCAAACAAACCAAGAAAAGTTTAATAACTGCAATCAACTTCGTTGGGGCGTCATGGTGGCGCAGTGGGTGGCATGGTCATTTCACAGCAAGAAAGTCGCTGGTTCGAGCTTCGTCTTGGCATTGTGTGGAGTTTACATGTTCTCCTCGTGATCGCGTGGGTTTACTCCGGGTGCTCCGGTTTCCCCCACAAGAACAAAGACACTTACATCAGTCAATTGGGTAAAAACGATTGTCCATAGTGTTTTAGTGTTTGTGTGTGCGTGTGTGTGGATGTTTCCCAGCAATGGGTTGCGGCTGGACGGGCATCTGCCACATAAAGCATATGCTA
This sequence comes from Danionella dracula, assembly GCA_900490495.1. Classification (NCBI taxonomy): domain Eukaryota; kingdom Metazoa; phylum Chordata; class Actinopteri; order Cypriniformes; family Danionidae; genus Danionella; species Danionella dracula. The sequence goes on from UELW01000556.1 coordinate 10,791,576, forward strand.
GAAGAGTTGGCAGTTCATTACGCTGTGGCGACCCCGAAAGGGAAGAAAACCAACAAGAAAATGGATGGATTGATGAATGGATGGAACTATGTTGATTGAATGTTGAAGTGATTATCCATTTTAAGTCTCTCCCCTTCTATAAACCCATGTGTATCTTTATCTTATGGCGATCTCTGAGCACTTGGCATGCAGGTTCCTTCACTCATATAGTTAGACTGCCGGGCTTATGTGTTTACCTAAAGCTGGTTAGCTTTGTCTTCTAAAACAAACACCAGGACCAGCATCAACAGAAAGGATATTTTAAAGATGGCCTCAGTATTCAAGCTTCTGTATTACTGTTAGTAGCAAAGTTTGAGGCTGAGTCTGATTTAAACTGTATCTAAGAATGGACCCCTTTTAAGGTGATAAGACTGTTAATACTTCTAGATACTGACAAACTTTACTTTGTGTTCTGTACTATCCTTTTCAATCTTATAAATGTTGTTTCTATGTTCCTATGTCTTGTAAATATTTAACAAGTATGTCATTAAATTTTCATTCAAATAAAATGCTCATCTAAGACACTTCATTGATAGATCCCATAATTAATGTTAATTTGTTGATATTAATTCATTATAGTCTCCCTATTGATCTAAATTCCTTTGAAGGCTACCCTGGAGTGTGGGCTTTGTTAACTTAGAAATGTATATATTGGTGTATTATTGGTACACCAGGGAAACATGTATCAAGAGTGGAAGAGTTTTATCAAGAGTGGAAGATGTTATTAAATGCAACTACATATTTGCTAACAATTCACATTTATATAACTTTCTATGGTTTGCTGATAGCTAGAGACCTTGCCTATAATTAAAAACCAAACCTTGCTGACATAAAAAAAAAAACTAGTTCAATGAGCCCAGGAAACTGGTGCCTTCCTCAGGGACTTCATTGTTTCGGTTGTTGAAGATGCGAAATCAAATGTTTCATCACTCACCCCACCTACAACTTTGGGGATCTTGGTATCGAACCAGCAACCTTCTGATTCTTAGTGAATATCTTTATTTACCCGGTCACAACTGTCCATACTTGTGCATTTCAGCACTTACTATAACACTTATAACACAATATTCTGCAAACTTCTAGAGCAACAATAATACGTAACTGTTATGTATGCAGCAGATAGATGATTTTTTCAGTAACTGTTTGGGAGGTGGACACAGAAATCCATAGAACCCTTTTACATCCCTAAGTGATTTCACATACATAAAAAAAATAATTTGACCAAACCTTTTAGAGTTACATAGATTTATTTGTTATTAGGATGTCTTACTTTTAAGATTTGATTCCTAAAAGACTAGATTCAGGTAAAGAGAATACGTAAAGAAAGAGGAACAGCCTGGGTGGCAGTTGTCTCCTCTATGGGCATCTGAGGAACGGAGGCAGCAGTGCAAACCCAGTGCTGCAGACTCTCCCCAGGCTTGAGCATCCAGCTCTGGCCTCCTCACTGTGGGCCACCTCCACAGCCTCCGCTCAAGTTAATGACCCTCTCTGTGTAGGAGCTGCTCTGCTACAGGTGGCACATTAACCCTGCGGCATGGAACAAGTGGCCTGTAAACTCCTCACAGCACGAGGACACATTTTTAGTCTGGAACATCAACAACTTGGGCATCTAGACAGATCTTCCCTATTCAACCACTATGCCTGCTACTCCAGTCAGCATATATTTTACCTGCCAGCAGGTAAGCATGCTGGCATCTCCACAGAAATCACAAACTCATGCTCAAGTGGTTACAACTAATCAAAGAACCTCTCGGAATGCTTTTGTTTGCATGAGCTCAACCCGTCTTGTTGCATTGTAGCAGTGCACAGCTGCTGTGTCAGAGCTGCTGATTAATCAATAATTCAGAACGGAGAGTTAATGTTTGATGAGCAGAGCTCCTGTGGTCAAGTGCTAATGAATGGAGTCCTTGCTGGGAATGATTGTTACGATTGGTAAACAGGCAGATGGCACTCACTGCACAGGCAGAAGAAGCGATCTCTTACCTGCATGAAGGTTTACCTAGGTTTTACCGTGACTCATCTTTAACTTTATAAATGAAGCGATTTTCAATGAACTGGCTCAGCACAGCTGGCTCCACTTGAGCGTGTAAAGAATCCAGTATATAATCAGTGGAATGTACGAATCCACATATGGCAGGGCTTTTCACACTTGAAATTGTTAACCCTTGGTAATTCCAAACCCCGGGTAAATTGAATCCTTAGTTGCACTGTCACCGTGTGATTTTTAGCACATTATGTCATGATTTTTCAGTCACGAGTATTTTGTGGCTCAGCCAGTGTTTCTGCTGGATTAATACCTCACGACCACCAGGGCCACGATTGCCGATTTAACACAACTCACTCTGCGCATACACAAACATGTCTTCTCTGCAATTTTCTCATCCATACATGTTTTATCCTTTTAGTTTGAATAGTTTCTGCAAAAACCATTTTACATAGCAGCATTTGTTTTTGGTAGAATAATTCTAACATGACAAAGACAACATGTGGCAACATGTTTAACATTGTCAGATTGTGGCAGATCTGGAAACCTGCACATTTTTAGTTCAACCATCATTAAACACACCTGCTGCACTAATTAAGGGACCTATTGTCTTATTTAATTATAGTATGCTTACTAGAGCTGAGTTGCAACAAAAATGTGCAGGGCTGTAGCCCTCCAGGACCGTATTTGGAAACCCCTGCCCTAAAAATGTTGTTTACATGCACAAATCTTTCAAATGGCTTGTATAAACCCTATGACAAATGAAATTTTCCTTGGTGTTTTGAGTGAGACATTCATACTGTTTATGGATACTGCTAACTTTGTCCAGCTGCTGAACAACATTACAAGCACAAGAACAAACCGCTGGAGGTGTGTGATTGATCAAGATTAAGAAGCGCATCACAAGGAGGAAGGGTAAACAGCCAAGAGATGAGAGAAAGAGAATGTTTTTGACCTTTGAGAAATGTAGCCTTACATTATTACAGATGATGCTTCTTCACCCTAAAGAAGACACCTTGCTCTTAGGGAAAAATGTCTCCCTTTAAAATATACAAAGTCTGATAAAAGCAGTTGTTTGACCTCTATCCAACAATTCACTTTTCCTCATGTTCCTTTAAACAACATGGCATAAAAGCTAAAGTAGTTATGAGAAGTGCAGCATACTCAAGCTGACATCTTTATAACTTTTGTACAAAGGGCGCAAACAATTCTACAGTATGCTACACAATGCCTTATTAACACTCATTGAAGCGTGTCTGGTGGATTTTTTTAAATGAGGCCCTTCACACTCCGCTTCTTCCCTTTGAGAAACAGTGGAATCACCTTCATTAAAAAAGGAACAACATTCGTTGAATAATCCTAATCCAACTTTGAAGGATTTGGGGAGCCTGGTTTCCGCTGTGCTTTTCTTAAAAGGCAGTCGCACAGTGAGTGAAACAGTGGAATCACCTTCATTAAAACAAGAACAGCATTGCTTGCATAATCCAAATCCATATTTGAAGGATTTGTGGGGCCTGGTTCTTTATATAAAAGACAGCCATGCATCTCAAGGTTTTTGACATTGAAAAATTCTTTCTGTGTGAAATGTGTGCGTAACATTGTGCAACAGGGACAGAGATCCAGCGGAAGCCTCCCTGCGTCATTGAGAAACCAATACGGTAATGACAAAAATTGCAATTTGTTGGCTGCTAGAGACTAGTACTAAAAACATGTAAAACATCTGCAATTCCTGTGAACAACGCATAATGAGAACTGATAGTGTTCTTTTGTTTTTATAACTGCTCATTCTCCATACACACCAAAGCTCTTTGTCTCGATCTTATGATGGAACTTCCCGGCTAAAAGAAAATAAACACAAGACATGCTTCTCCCAAGAAATCTGAATAGGTTCAGCCAATCAGAACACAACTTTGAAATTATTGAAGTACAATAAAAAAAATTGTAGAAACGTTTCTTTTCTACCCACATAGGGAGTTTAATAACACTCCGATAGCTTTAGCTGCTAAACTGGCTATGTACTGTTGAGGAACGGCTGTATACAAGTGCCGAAAGAAGTGGAAATTACTGAGGGAGACTTATTTGAAGGATCCTTGAACAGAGATTGAAGCCCCCCCATCCCCCCCTCCCCCTTGCAACCGCATTTATTTGCCTGTGATCTGGGCAAATTTTTGGCAACAGGTACAAGGTTTTGTAGTCATCTGAGCAGAGCATAAGCATATTATCTAAGACCTAGTATTATTTCTCCCATACAGTTAACGTATATACACTCACCTAAAGGATTATTAGGAACACCATACTAATATGGTGTTTGACCCCTTTTACCTTCAGAACTGCCTTAATTCTATGTGGCATTGATTTAACAAGGTGCTGAAAGCATTCTTTAGAAGTGTTGGTCCACATTGAGAGGAGAACATCTTGCAGTTGATGGAGATTTGTGAGATGCACATCCAGGGTACGAAGCTCCCGTTCCACCACATCCCAAAGATGCTCTATTGGGTTGAGATCTGGCAGCATCAATCCAAAACCTTAAGTTAGCAAATTACAAACACCTAGTAACACCGAGTTACTATCACACAAGATGCTTAACTTTTTAATTTTATTTTTTAAAACTAATTAATGTTGCTTGTTTTCAAATGCATTTTTGCTTGCACACAAAAAAAATTCCAACCGATCCATAAATTTAAGGTTGAAATACACTTAGGTCACATGGGCTGTCTAGCTTTTAACTTCCCATTAGCTTAAAATGTCCCATGTAACTCAAAAGAACCATTTATCTAAAACTTGAACAGCTTTTGAGGCCCTCTTGCAACTATATGAGTGTTATGATGGCTCTGATGTTCTGAGAGGCCTGTGTTACTGTGGATGCATGTGCATAGAGTGAAGAGTAATCAATCAGTGGAGCATGGCTGCCATTGTGCAGCTGATAAATGAGCCATTGATAATCCTATTAATACATAGACTGCACTGAACATTAAGGCCATGCATCTCCATGGAGGGGGAACAGATGGACTCATCCCATGTGGGGGAAGTGTTAAAGTCTCTTTCACTGTCTATCTCTCTCTCTCTCTTTCACTGTCTATCTCAAGCTCACTCTTCCTCTCACACAGTAACTCTAATTCTGGACATGACAACATGTTAGTAGCATGACATTTCAGAGGTAGAGAAATGTGTTCTTATTATTTGTAGCTTTTTCCTTTACTGAATTGCTTTTGCTATGCCTTTTTCTGAAAGTTGACATTCTTTCGATTTGTCTTTTTTACAATCCTTTTTCATCTCAACTGTTTTCTTAAGCATTTTGATTGATTTCTTTTGCATTACTTATGTATTAACTCTGATCCATGCATTCTATCAGTATTTATTTAAAAAAAAACACCCTGGTTTCTCTTTGCTTTATTTGTTTTCTTGATTCATCCTTCTCTCATCAGCATTCTACTCTTTCAAAATGTGTTGTGGATCTTTCAAAATTGCTGTCCTGGAAATAGTTTCTCTAAATTGTACTTTATTTTGTGTAGACATGCTTCAGGTTAAATACATTTGCTTTCCCTCTTTACTTTTGTAGTATTTATTACTTTTTTCAGATTTTCCTTCCTTTCTCTATTTTTTATGCATTTTAATCCATTTAATCCATTTTCATGTCGGCTTTTTCCCTTTCGGGGTCGCCACAGCAGAATGAACCGCCAACTCCTCTGGCATATGTTTTATGCGGCGGATGCCCTTCCAGCCGCAACCCATCGCTGGGAAACATTCACACTTTAACACTATGGACAATCATTCTTACTCAATTGATTTATACCGCATGTCTTTGTTCTTGTGGGGAAACCGGAGCACCCGGAGAAAACCCACGCGATCACGGGGAGAACATGCAAACTCCACACAGAAATGCCACCTGCCCCAGCCGAGCCTAGAACCAGCGACCTTCTTGCTGTGAGACGACCGTGCTACCCACTGCGGCACCATGACGCTCCTGCATTTTAATTCCTTCCTCTATTACATTTTTTTACATCAGACACCTGCTTTCTCGTTGCTTGTTTACCTTTTTGTTAAATCCACACACTGTTTTTATAAAGTGTGTTCTTTAAATTATCCCTTTCTTCTCCATTTAATTTTATTTTATTCAAGATGTCCCCAGCTTACTCTTTGGGGTACTTATATAGGAAATTCTAGTCACAGGGATAAAATTTAAAACACAAGGAGACTGTTTATAAAATACGTCATCTTGCTCCCTCCACAGATTGTCAGAGTTGTGCTAAGAAGAGTGATATGTGAAGAGTGAAAAGAGTGATACATTTATTTTTTACTCACAAACAGTAGCGCAGTACACATAGGAAGAGCTGGGTTCAGGAGAGACAGATTTTTCAAACTGTGACCACGTGTGACCTGTGTGAAGGAACAACACCCAAAATAAGGTGGTGATTAACTTGATAATAATTGTCTTTGAACGTTCAAAACAAACTAAACAAAAAAACTAAAACTAAAAGTTGAGCTCACCAAAGGTTAGCACCAGATCAATCGATTCTCAGAAATGATCGGAACAGGGAACAGAGTGTTTGTAGTGGAAAACACACAGACAGTCTTACAGGGCAAGACTAGACATGGCAGGATCCCATTAAGACTTCACGGAGAAGGGTGAAGTAGACATGTTCAAGATAACCGAGCCTTGGACGAGAGTTGTCTAAAATACAGTATATGAGCCTAATGAAATGTAAATCAGCTTTGATGCCTCTTCCGGCCTGAGTAAAGATGAACCAAAAGCAAGTGAAGAAACATGAAAAAAAATAGCACATGACACAATACTACCAGACGTGACTATATGACATAAACACAGCACAAACCAGATACAGAGGAAGAGCAGAGGAGAGTCTCTCATGCCCCGTTCGCACACCAAGCTCGTTTGACACGACACAAGCTCTGTGTCAAACTTCATAGTTAATACAATATTCAGCACAAAGTGGCCAATAAAGAGCGCCTCACAGCGCAAAACACAGCACCATTTATCAATAAATATCTTCAAATGATCACTTTCTTAGGTGTCCAGTGATTTATGTTAAAGCTCTATTCGGAAAAGACTAGTTTTCCCAAATAAGTTTGCATCGGAATTCTTCTCAGGCAATGTTTTTTACGTCGTGTGCTGATTAAAATGGAACTAACAAGTCAGTGCTTTTTACAGAGATATTAGCGTCTGAGTTTGACTTGGGGGTGTGCATAAAACCACGTGACCAGAAGCCGTGAACTGCTTTTGACCTAACAATGGAGCGATGGATGTGAACAAAAATGTAATAAAAAATTCTACAAAATGATAACATGTTTGTTTTATGTACAACTTATTAAAAGAAATCCTCTTTAAGACATATATTTTAATGCATGTCATAATAACGTTAATTAATTGACAGAAATGAAAGAGACCTTACCTGAAACTGATATTAATATAGTTAGTCTTTAAAAAAAAGTTACATTTTCGTCTTCTAGTTTATTTTTTTTTCTTTTTAAATCCTCGAAGGGTTGCATTCTCATTCATTGCTGTAGGCTAAAAGGTTTGTATCAACCAAGTCCATGTTGTCCAAAACACTAAAGAAATGCATTTTACACAAAGACAATCACGGACATCTACATTCTAACAGGATTCGATTTGTCTGACAAGCACCAAATTTGACGAAAAACGGTAGGTCTTTAGCTATAAATTAGGAATTTTTGAGACGTGAGAGAAAAACACACAGATTCAGATAGGATTAAAAACAGAGTATGAAAACAGGAAATTTAACAGCTATTCTAAACATCCAAAAGCTGTATTTTTTTGCGACACAATACACCTGTAATCTTTGGAGGTTTATAACTCAGTTTACAGAGATTGTGTGTGTGCAGTGATAAGAATCTCATTATAAACTAGAGTAAAAAAAAATCCATATCAGATATATTACAGACAATACACTATAAAAGATACACAAAGCTCTTTGATATTTAATATTCAAACTGGATATTCCTCAAACTTTGAGTGGCAATACACACTGCATAAAAAAAACACTTTTAAAAATCCTTAATAAATACACATTATCTTTTTTTCTACCCTATTTTCTCCATTTCTCTGTTTAATCCCACACTTCCCCTTTTTCGTCCTCTCCCATACTCTCCTTTACCAACAACCAAGCCTGGACAAAGTAGAGGGGCACCCAGCCAAAAAAAGCATTTACTATGTATGGGTGTTTGTGTCTACATTTGTGTGCATGTGTGTGTATGTGAGAGAGAGAGAGAGAGAGAGAGAGAGAGAGAGAGAGAGAGAGAGAGAGAGATATGAGAGAGATGAGAGAGAGAGAGATGGGAGAGATGAGAGAGAGAGAGATGAGAGATGCGGAAGAGAAGAAGAGAGCGGCTGGAGAGTACGAGGAGTTTCTCTTTTCTCTCTTTCCTTCTCTTCTCCTCTCTCTTCTCTCCGCTCAGCTATCATCTTAGGGAGAGAGAGAGAGAGAGATCTGACCCAAACAAAGCAGTTCTGTCCAGCATACATGCATCCAAATGTACAAAGCCTCTATTCTTTGGAGGCCCAGTGTGGAGAGGAGACTTGCTTTAGAGGCATCCATCAAAGCTCCAGTACCAGCAGCAGGGTTCTGAGAAACTACACTGGGAAACAGCTTTGATTGACAGGCTGATCACAACACGAACTTCTATTCAGATGAAGAGAGGAGAGGTCAAGGGCAATCCAGTTAGGAAGTGATTGTCGTACTTTTTTTAGATTTCCGATGCGTCTTCCACACAAAAGATTTCTGTGTTAGATGTGCCTTCTTCAACAGCACCCTTACCATAAAAGTGTCTATTGTCATTGAAAACTTAAAAATGTGAGACTATATTTTGAAAAAACTGCAATAAAGAGGATACAGCATTTGTTAAATAAAGTACATCAATAATTTAAAAATATTTATTTTATTAAACGATGTACCTGCATTTAAGAACTCTATGGAACTTTTCAAATTAATACAAAATAAACACAATTTTTATTAAGAACAATTAAAGCAAAAAAAAAAAAAATCAATCTTAGCTTTTTAATCCATTCAGACCTTGCAATAATTTAAACAGACATCACATAAAACGTAGATGTTATGATTTGTCTGTTATTTCCTGTATTTGCCTGTATAATTATTTACAATGTTTCCGTGGTATGTTGTTTTGGTCTCCACCCATAACTAACCTCTTTGACTCTGTTCACCTGACACTAACTAGTGTTTCTCTGTATTTAAGCTTCTTCTCTTTGTGGTTTCTCTTGTCCCGTCAACAAGTACCTGATAATTTTGACGTTTTTCCTCTTGATTTACTGGAATTTTTTTTAAATGCCGGCCAAAATGAGGTGTTTTTTCCATCTTTGCTCACTTGCTATGATCCAAACAGTGAAGGTTTTGAACAGAACTGGTTAGAACATAAAATAGCAAGAAAATTAAGAGTGGAATGGTTGTTGAAGTATGGCAGGATAATTTTCTTTTAACTCAAGCATTATAAGTGATACTATTTTTGAAAGCTTCTGATTGGCTTATATAACTCCGGCTAAGAGTCCACTGCCACATGTGGTGGAAAAATATATTTTTATTGTATTATTTGTAAATGGGTTTACTCTCTACAGTGTTTTAACGGCCAGGTAAGTGAGGACATTTAGGTAGTGTCTAGTCTACTTTGTGCATTGTTTTGTGGGGTTGTTTGTTGTATTTTGTGTTTTCTTGTTAACTTTTTTTGGAAATTTGTCTTTCTCTTCCCACCTAAGTCTGTGTCCTGTCATTGAGTTCTCGTTACCGCCCCTCTGATTGGTCCCTATATATTGAGTGCTCTGGCAACACTCTGTGCGAGGTGTTCATGTGTGCAGACGTGCTTCTTGTCTTCCCAGTTCTGCAAACAACTCTGGTCCGGTCTCGCTAGTCCTCAGTCTGCCTGGAGTTTCTGGTTTCTGGCACTTTAGCTGGGGTTTTAGTTTGCTTCTGAAAGAGTGAGCACTTGGGTGCTGCACGGCGCAGATGGGACAAGTGCTTCTGTTTTTGTTTTTTGACTTCTGTTTGGAGCCTGTGTTCTAAGACAATAAAAGTAACTTCATCTCTCGCATCTGGATCGGCAGCCAGGTTCTTGTGACAGAACCCTACTTCAATAACTTATTGTAGAATTACTGCTCATCATTCATTCATTCAAGTGTCATTTATTACAACACATAGAAACACGATCCAGTTGCATACACGTCACAAACCAGGCACAAAAAACAAACCCAATGAACAAAAGTGATGCTGATTTAAATTCTCCACATCACAGCATGTTTCAATAGAAACGACTGGCGCGAACTCAGAGTTAATTGATCTTTACTCAACATTCATGAATGCAACACTTCTACATTTCTTTTTAACAGAAAATACAAAAATAAGTTGGAAATAAACACACCAGATCAGTTGTAAAGAAAAGAAGAAATCAATTTTCACAGTAATCAGGTGGGATCAAACACTGTCTGCTTTTTTTTCCCATACTGAAATCCTAAAATGGAGGATCATCGTGACCTTCTGGCCAACACACGTAAAAAATATTTAAATGACAGTACGCCGTATATTTTAGATTTTTGAAAAGTACACTCATGCCCTATTTTCCGCTGTGGAGCACTTTACATCCCCATCATCATCACTGTGTTTATTTCAAGGACCGGATGGTCTCTTGGTCATCCATTATTGAATTTACATGGCAGATAGTGTTTTATTAAATAAACACAAATTTATTCATGTCTTTCCTCTGCATATCTCTATACGAAAACATTCAAACAGGAAATGTTTCTCTCATTTTCTAGCTCTTCCACAGGTTCATTATTCCACCTTCCTGTTTCGATGGCCAATCTGTGACTTCCAAATATGATGTTCTAACAAGATTTCTATTGTTTACAGTTTTAGTGTAGCTCTCCTGGACTGATGTAGATTTGTTTAGATTTTTCTTTTATTATCTTATTATTCTTATTAAAAGAATAAGTGTTAAATGTTCTGTTGTTGCGCTGCACCTCCTAGGCACTCGAGATACAATAACAAAAAAAGATCCAAACCACTAATGAACTAATTACTAAATAACACTAGTTTTATTCAAAACATGAAACACATTTTCATGTAAGAAGTGGACTTACACACTTTCGGTTTAACCATCATGAAACAGACCTGTTGCACTAATTAGGGTCCTCTCTGGTTGCCTGAAGCTAGAGTAGTATACATACTAGAGCAGGGCTGCAACTAAAATCTGCAGGGCTGCGGCCCTCCAGAACCGGTTTTGCAGACCCCTGCTTAAACTCATACATAAAAGAATTTAACAAGAAATAAATGGACATTGTCAATGCTCTTCACTGGCTCATAACCTTATACTTCAGCTCCATAAAGAAATATTGCGGTCAAATAAGAACAAATATTTGTTAAAGCTTATTGTCTATTTATATGTATTTTCTCAGTCCAACGTTGGTAAACTTCATAGAATCCTGGTATCTCGGTCCAATAAGGAAAGTTAAGCATGCGCAACGGCATAATGGCATAGTTATACTAATCCTTCATATTCACCTGAAACACTAAAACCAGTCAACTGAAAAAAACGAATATTTTTTCTTAAGAATATTAGATTTTCCTTTATTTCCATCATAGTAAAATGAGGGTTCTGATGCAAAAAGATTTCCCTGTAGCTTATGTTCTTTCATTGATGGAACAATGGTCATAACCATGCTTAAATTAACATGCTTTTAAATTTGTATTTGTTTTTATTTTTTATGCTCCTCAGGCATGAGCATATAGTGGAAAGCAAACCGAACACAATCAGGAAGCAAAAAAAAAAACAGTTTGGATATAAATGGCTCTGAGATTAAATATGTCAATTTGTCACAGTAATGCACAATGTTATTAGTATTGCTTTCCCTAAAGACCTATTTATAGATCAGATTAATTTGCATTAAAACAGGCGATTCCACCTCAGAAGTCAGAATAGTCAGCGAGGACTTATAAAATGAGCGATTATATGCCTCAACAGAGATATTAAGCAATGACAAAGAGGTTATATAATTCACATCGGTCGCACACTCATAAAAGCCCTCCATCTGGAAGTCACCACTCATTCTCAACAACATGCATCCCCATGCAATAACACTGGCACACTGCTAAATCTCATATGTAGCTGTAAACGACCCGCTAGATTATCTGTCACTTTTAGAGGACAGAAGCAGAAAATGAGAGAAAATGAACGATAGAAAGAGGGTGATGGAATTAGACGGGGGTCTAGCAGCAAACCCTGGAGGCTTCTGGCACAAATAATTCCTCTCAAGTCTCATTTGTTTAGTGGCAGTCGTGTTATTAATACATTCACGATATTCCCTTTCCCCTTAAAGCCCAGCACTCATCTAGGAAAGTCACTTTTGGAGGTTAGCAATAAAATGCATTATTTCCTCTAATGGGTTGTAACACAATCAGCTTATAAGTATAAATCATGGAGATGCTGACATTGTCCTATCAAAGCATCAAGAAAATAAAAAGTTGTTAAAAATACATAAATTACTTTTGTACTGTTGTTTTGCATTTTGTATCAGAAAAAAAGATCTCATTGTTGATCACATAATTGTAATGAAAAGTTAAGTTACAAAAAGCTTATACAAGTCAAACAAAACAGTGTTCCAACTTAACGATTACTCGCTATGTTTTTTTTTCTCTTCAATTTGTTCGACTGATCCAATAAATTCAACTCTGAGTAATTGGATATATTTTGAACACAAAAAAGGTTTATTGCATTTTCAGAAATAAAAAAACATTTATATAACTATACATTATTATTTGACATGAAATTGATTTATTAAAATCTAATTTAAATGAAAATTAGTTATTAAAATGTAATTGATATGAAAAATTGAGACTTTGAAAAGTTTATAGATTGGTTTTGGGAGTCTTCAGTAGCAGGTTAAAACATAATTAATGATTAAAAACACTTAAATTCTCTTGTATTTTATTATTTTTGATGGAAATGATGATGCTGCGTTGCAGGAATTGAATTTGAGACCTCTGATGTACATTGAGATCTTTGTGCTCTGTGAGATCCCCCTTCCGCTGCGTGTGGGGTTGTTCTTCACCTCCACGTCGTGCATTTAAACGGTACCAGTGTTTATCTTTTATGCATATACTTGGTTAGCAATGAGTTAAAGTTAAGTTACTTGATTAGTGGACAATTGCAAGACAAGCTCCTCCGCGTGCTGATTGGTTATTTAAAACTGATTTAGCTCAATAAGTTATTACCTATCTAGAAAACATTAGGAGTCTAAACGCATGTTAGCATTGATTCTAGGCAGCCTGCTAATGCAGTTACCATTTGGTAAAGGCGCAAGAAGGGATAAGGAAATCCAGATTTTGTGTTCAGTTGAATGGATTTTTGAGCTACTGATGATGAGTTTAGATCAGTGATTGAGAATAAAAGACAGCAGCAAACCTTTTAATAATTCAATGACTCACTCACGGAATCATCCAACAGATCATTTCAAAACAGCCCATTTGTTTGGAAGCAAAGCTGTCAAAGTTTAGGATCAGATCACTGGTGCTTTATTTCTAAACCAGAGGGAAACAATGCCTTCTAATGTTTAATATATACTTCTTATATAAGTTATTCACTACTGGTTCTGTTCAAGTTTGTATTTTAACAGAACATGCATTGTCAGGATTACTTCGAGCGTTCTCTGCTTCTATACGGTATGTTTTCTATAACATGTTTTATTTAACTGTTGTAGAAAAAAACTGCTTATTCCATGATATACCAAAAATATAACACTGAAAATGCAGCAATTTATACAACACCATACTATTCTTGAATCTTATTACTTATTCATTGTGTATTATTATTGTATTAATTCAATTAATTAATAGATCTACTACATGCAGTCAACATTTTGTTATATAACTAGTTTATAAAATTACATATGACAATAATTTAACGTGACTTAACAAATGATACATTTTTTGTTACTATCAAACCAAGAGACTGGTGATATTCCATTGTACAGCTTTCACTAGATGGGCTAAATGTTTTCAGTCATTTTAGAGGAAACTGTCACTTGGAGTTTATTTATAACATTTGCACTCACTGCAACAATTTAGATGTGAAAAACAGCTCTGAATAGAAGGGTTCTCTGAGATAAGCTCTCAAAAATTAGGTGAGGTCACATGGCCGCACTTTGCAGGCGGAGTTAAGTCACCACCACACTGATATGTAACAGATTTTATCGATTTAAAATAAATATTACATCCAGCAATACTTGAATGAGGGCAAAATGAAGCACAGCTGCACCGATTACAGCAGAACGTGTCTGTATGGTAACTACTAGTGTTTACTGCTAAACTCCTGTAACCTTAAATGTGCCGCATCATGTAAATTCAGATTTCTTGCATGTTTTAGTCTGCCTCAAGTCATTTTCAGATTAATTCATGCTTGTTTGTGTAATCCAATGTTTTTTTTTTTCTGGGAGCTCAAAACAACCTGATGATCCTAGTGACATCAATTGCCAACAGCACTCCCAATTAACCAATCAGACATCTGATCCAGAAACGTAACATATTTATTATACATTATTTAAAAAGGGGCATAATATGGCACCTTTCAGTTACCTGTCTTGTCTTTGTCAGTCTTGATTTTCTGTATCTGAGAGTGTTAAAGGTGCTCGTTGATTATGAGCTGGGTGATGGGTTCAATCTCCTTCTCGTGTGCAAGCGGCTCTGCTGCATACTCCTGGGAGAAACAGAGAGCTGGCTTTGAATAAAAATGTGTAAAAATGGGAGAAAGATGTGTTATGCAGAAATACGCCATAAAAAATATACTGGTATTTATGTCTGAAATGGAAGCATTGCTTTTTAACTGATTCCATTAGTCTAAACATATCAGCTATTCTTGTTTATACAATGCTCATCTCACAAATGAAACTCTTAACTTCTTTAGTTTCTTTACATGTTTAGTCCTGATTAACGCCATGGGACTCTGGTCACTGGTCTACATATCTAGCTACTGTTGGACAATATCAGAGTTGAACTCAGGCCAAGGCGTCTGTACATTACAAACCCACATTCACTCACACTAACTTTCAAACCTGATGTAAATTCCTGTCAGTCTTCAAATCACTTGGACTTTTGGAAGAAATTGTAGCCAGAGCCTCCACCAGTGATGGGAATAATGGCACTATAAATAAATGGCGGTGATACTTTTTTCAGTAACGTGTAATCAAACCAATTACTGTTTTCCTGTTACAACACCATTACAGATACGGTTCATAAAATGAGTGTTACTAAAGCAGCCTATATTAGAGAACACAGAGTGGTTTTAATGCGAGTGGCGCTCCTCAACCAGAGCGCCTCTCAGTGGTTTGAGTGTGTTTAAGGCTAGGGCGGGACACATCATGATGATTAGTGTGTCTGTTAATGTGGTTCGCTGGAAGAACGCAATGATTGGCTGACGTAGAGTAAATGTCGAGCAATGAGAGGCAGGGTAGGACGGGTCTTTACACCCAACACACGACAGAAACCATCATTTTGTTCATTAAGAACTAGAGGCAAAACCAAGGCAAGCCCAAAAGCTTCAAATTTTCGCTAATTGGAAGTATAAGCACTAC
This sequence comes from Danionella dracula, assembly GCA_900490495.1. Taxonomy (NCBI): domain Eukaryota; kingdom Metazoa; phylum Chordata; class Actinopteri; order Cypriniformes; family Danionidae; genus Danionella; species Danionella dracula. The sequence goes on from UELW01000556.1 coordinate 10,807,202, forward strand.
TTTTCCCTCGATCAGGTGAAAGGCAAAAATTTTTATGTGATGTGCAGCTTGTGCTCTGGAAAACAAGTCTTTTTGTGTCATTGACTAGTATCTCAAATCTAATGAAGCGCCTAACATCTTTACACAGCTAAGAACGCAGTAATAATGTTAGTTCTGCTAAAAAAGGAGGAGAAATAGCTATCAAACCAAGCAAAAAACTAGATTTTTCTTCTCCGCAATCACTTATAACTCAGGCAGCATTAAACAAAATAGTAGTTCAATATTTATTCTTTTTATTTGTTTATTTTTGGTAAATTTTTTCGAATTCAAAGAAAGAATGTTTGTGTTCGTAGTACGTTATTAACAAGTTATGTACTGTGCAATAAAACTTTAAAGTTCTAAAGTTATTATGTTTAATTGTTCCGCTAATGATAATATATAATTTTCACATTAGATTAGAGTGGAATTTAATGAATTTGACCAATTTAATTAATTTTAAAAATATTAATTTTCTTGGTAATTAGTTCCTTTTATAATAATGTAATTCAGTTACTATAAGAGAAAAGTAACTAGTAACTATAACTAGTTACTTTCTAAAAGGGACGTGCCCAACAGTGGCCAGCACACTACTCTAATAAAAACATTCATTCATTCATTTTCATGTCGGCTTTATTCCCTTTCGGGGTCGCCACAGTGGAATGAACCGCCAACTCTCTGGCATATGTTTTACGCAGCGGATGCCCTTCCAGCCGCAACCCATCACTGGGAAACATTCACACACTCATTCACACTTTAACACTATGGACAATCGTTCTTACTCAATTCACTTATTCCGCATGTCTTTGGACTTGTGGGGAAACCGGAGCACCCGGAGTAAACCCACGCGATCACGGGGAGAACATGCAAACTCCACACAGAAATGCCACCTGGCCCAGCTGAGGCTCGAACCAGCGACCTTCTTGCTGTGAGACGACCGTGCTACCCACTGCACCACCGTGACGCTTAATAAATACATAACATATACAAATATGTACAATCAACTTCACACTTCAAACGAAATAATGAAGACTGAATCAATTATTACGTTTTTCACCCTGCGATAAGCACTTTGTATTTTTCATGCAGATAAGTGCGGACAAGTAACACACAGAGGTGCAGTCATGTATGCGCTTTCACTCAGTCCAATTTCAGCCCATCGGAGGGGAACCACAGGCTTAAACACTTGCATTTTAATAGCATTGAACAGACTTCATTGTGGTCTGCAGGAATACACTTAGCCCCAAAGAGAATGAACTGAACCTTCAGAAACGTTCTACAATCCGCGCATCTCAGCAGGGGTCAGCATAACAAGGCACTAAATAAGGATGACAGATCGCTAGAGCTAATGTGGTTATTTAAACAATTAGCCTAAATTGAAATGACCATGGTTTATTCATACCTAATTAATGCTCTGGGAGAGGTGTTTGTATTCCATAAATGATCTGTCTGCTTTCTAAACATCTCTACACAATGCTGCCCCACAGAACAAATCACTTCACACTGTTGTTTTCTTTCATCTAAACAGGCAGTTTAGAAATATGTTTATGTGCATTTCATAATGTTGATCTATGCATTATTTATAACCCAATTATGACAGATATGACTATGGGGCGAATCATAGCACACCTGAGACCCTGACCCTGTTAGCAATGTTTCTTGTTCCTGTTCTCTCTCTCTCTCACTCTCTCTCTCTCGCTCTCTCTCTCTCATCCTTCCAAAAACATTAGCTAGGTAGCTGATTTTAATTCATTTGAGCACGCAACACAGTATTAATTGTTTAAAGGTGAGTTTTCTCTCTTTGGCCAATAAAAAATGCATCCTCTCTAGATCGATTGTTGTTGCTAGGAGACAGAAGCATCCTGAGGCGAGGCAGCATCCCGAACGCCAGACGTGTGTGTCTTCTACTACAGCAACAGCACTATTTCTCTCTCTCTCTCTCTCTCCCTCTCTTTCCCCCTTTTCTCTCACTTGCACACACTCTGTTCCTCGCTCTCTGATGAGTGAGGGCAGTATTGTCAGGCTCTCTGCTGCGCTTTCTCTAACGGAGTTTCAAAGACAGCAAAAGGGAAGAAAATGCAAGCTTTCAAGCAAAAGACATCTTCAAAAAAGGTAGTGCCTGTTTTATCCTGACTGAATTTTAGATGAGCACTGCTGCTGTTTTACAATTCTGACACAATGAAACTAAATGGAACAATTATTTGAAAAACAATTTGTATGTTAGAGAGTATTTTATTTCTTTATTGCCTTGAAGATAAAAGGTTCTCAAGTCAAACTTAATAACTTCTTTTAATAAACTTTGACTACAAAATATTTGTTTACATTTTTTTATTGACTTTATTTGAAAAATGACTTGCTACAGTCTATTTCCTCCATATATATATATATATATATATATATATATATATATATATATATGTGTGTGTGTGTTTTGAGCATATACCTTATGTTTAACTCGACAGTATAAATGCATGGCAGGATTACATTTGAAGAAAGAGTCGACTGAAAACTTGAGATTTCAGATCTTGTGACGACTGTGTCTTTTTAAACAATATTTGAAATCTAGTTTTGTAGGAGGCTTCAGAAAGTCGCTTTCAAGCAAGAAAAACAAACATATCTCTCCTTTAGAGATCATTTCATTCCTAATATAAGAGGTTTTCCATCGTTCTCCTCTTAAGTTGGTTTTTGACGAAGACACTTATCTCCATCGTAGTTCCTGTAAGACTTTACAATTACAAACAGTAATTACAGCCGCTCTTGTAATTTGTCTCTGTGCATCACGCAGTTCAGGTACGGTGTGGCAAATGTTCTTTAGACTTCACCTGGGTCTGTAAGATAACTAGAGAAAAGACGAGGTTGATTCATAATTTATGACGTCGGGCTCTGCGCTGAATGTTAAAATCTCTCTTGCATTCGGTTCAGGCAAGGAACGTTATAGTGAGATGTGATGTTGTAATGCCTGACGATGTTCTGATCATCTGCATGCTACAGAGGTGTGGGTTTAACTCGTTTGGAATGATAATTAGCTAGAAAAGTTGAACTGAAGAAGACCGCAGACAAGAGTGCATGCGTATGGAGGGAGTTTTAATTTCTATTCAACCTGTTCAAAAGGAGCTCTTGTCTGGTTTGTGTAATTTTGCACTGGAGAATGCTTGTTAAAGGGCTATGCATGTATTGATACATGCCATACGTGTATTTAAAACCAAACAAAAACAAATGTACAACTGTGAAAGTTTGACAAGCAAGTATAGGCCCTCTTTCAAATACTTTATTTTTTGCAACTTTAAAGAACAAAATGCCGTATTGCTCTTGCTTTTCCTAAAATGTAAAAAGCATTTCCATTATCTGTTTTAAATAACAGTGAGCCGTTCCTATAGACACCCCTTTTTAAAATGCCAAACTTGTCAGATTCTGAACCTTAAGTTCTGTTTTGATTTTAAATTAGTTTTAGACCGTAAAACAAAAGCTGAGAGACCAATGACAGAAAGCTAAGGCTTAAATTACTATAATTTTCTCTCTCAATTTTAAAACGGGCATTTCTGTGATTTTAAAACTAAAATTTACATGATTTTACATAATAACTAATATAAGTTGTTAATTTATTTTTGTATTTTATAATGTTAATGTGTTATATTGTATTTTATAATCTTAAATATCAGTATCATTGTCTGTAAAAAGTAAAAGACTGAAATAAAAATGCTCACTGTGTCATCTCCCTCGGTCAATACCTGCAATAAAATGAGAAAGACAAGTTTATGTTTTTGTCAATAAACGTGTGTATACTGAACCTGGAGATTCCTTAGAGTTTTAGGTTAAATAATTAAATGTGATTAATTCTAAGAGTTTAATAAAACTTATTATTATAAAAACATTTATTATAAATCATTACAAGTTCATTCAATTACACTTACCTTTACTATTATGCATCTGGCAGGCAATTTTGTGCAAAGCAACTTACAGAAGGTGAGAGACAATATGCAATTTGTCACACAGTCACAGTCTAACTCAGTTTGCTCATAGTAGAAGTTGTATCAACTGATCAATCAACCATAGCAGGAAGAAAATAAAGGGAAAGAGAGGGGAAAATAAAAAACATTTTCATTGCTTTTTGAAAGCTGTTAGTGTTGCTGCTTTCCTGACTGGATCAAGAAGTTGTTTCACCAGCCAGGGACAGTGAGAGAGAAGGTTCTGCTGAAAGAGTTTCTGTTCCTTCTCTGAGCGCAGGCTTCTGGAGGGCGTGTAGGACTGTATGAGCTTGTGGAGGTTAACAGGGGCTGATTTGGAGGTAGTTTTGTACGCCAACATCAGTGATTTGAATTTAAAACGCATTACAATGAGGAGCCAGAGAAGAATGATGAAGAGGGGAGTAACATGAGCTCGCTTCGGTTCCTTGAAGATAAGACGAGCTGCAAAGTTCTGGATCATCTGCAGAGGTTTGAGCGCGTTTGCTGGAAGTCCTGCTAGAAGAGCATTGCAGTAGTCCACACGTGAGAGGACCAGAGCCTGAACCAGGAGTTGAGTTGCATTCTCAGTTAAGAAGGGCCTGATCTCTCGAACGTTACACAGTGCAAACCTACACGCTCGAGTTGTCTTGGTGATGTGGTCTTTGAAGGACAACTTTGAAGCTTCAAACTTAAAAGCTTTAAATCCAAAAAAAGTCTTACTATCGATCTGAATTGTTTGCCGGCTGATGCTAGTCTATGTAAAGCTAAATGGGTGATGTTTCACTCGTTGCAATCTCTTATGCAAAATTCAATCTCAATTACAAAATAATCAAATGTCTGAAGGTGCCATATGATGATATTTCTGACATTCTTGGCATCTTGAAGTGTTGTTTCCTCATCAAAATATGCCTCAAGTAGTATTCCGATTAGTTCCCGCATGTTAGTAATCTTTTATTCCTTTTTTGTGAGCTGAAAATGACTCATCTTTCCTTATTCCCACCCAAGCCCCACCAACTTGTCAATCATATGAATCACTAGCACAGCCCTTCTCTATGACGAGCGGGAACACAGTTGGACTTTGAAGTGTGAGAGCAGCAGACCCACGTTGGATAAACAATGCCAGAGAAGTACGTTTTCGGAGTTTTGGTCAGAAATGGCTCGATTTTGTGTCCATCAGAGAAATTTTGGAAAGATCCCTTTTTTACTTATGCTAGGCTTAAATACATTTTAAATGAAATTTACTCAATTTTGAATTTTAACTCTTCATCGATCAAGCCGAGCGCACACTACATAACTTTTATAATCCTTTAAGGAATTGGCTTCCGCACACAAATAATGGAGACTTTTTACATCTTCCTCCAAATCCTAAACATGCACACACTAAAGGATTCAACAATCATGTGGAATGCACACTACATGATGTTACTAACATTACACATTACTGTGCAAGGCTCATGCGTCAAAAAGTAAAGATAAAGAACAAAACAGTATGCCAACATTAGAATTCATACAGTGTAGGAGTAAATGCGTTTGATTTACCTTGTAACGTTAGCTGAGCAGCCTTTTTCCTCTGGTTTCTGGTTCATTTTGTGGACTCAAACTTTGTGTCAGACTCACACATACGAGGTGCTGTTACATCACGAATAGCCATTGTCTGTCGATTACAATGTTTTAAAACAATGACACTGCTTGTTGTGTTTGTTTTTGCTGAATTCGGACTAACATGAGACCGCTGGTCAGTAGGGGCCATGCAGAAAGCTTGTCTGTGGGAGTAAACAGTGCATTTCGCCTGGTCAAAAATACAAGGTGATTCAAAGACGTTTTTATTAAAATATATGGCATTTTGAAAAATATTAACAGTGCCGCGCTAGTATAGAGGCATAGTATATATCAGCATACTTTTTTTTTTTTTACTTTTGATAGCTTTATGTGATAGTTAAAAGTCAGTCAAGTACAGGTGTTCTTAATAACTCTGTTGAAAGACCTGAGTGCTCTACACATAATAATTAGCATGCGTCAAAGTTATTATTCAAAATGTCTGAAGGGATTCGAGATTTTATGCATGTGTGCACAAGCTTGGATCTTTCCATCAGCATGCATGTTTGTGCATCGAGCCGTTTTATACATAAGTGTGTACGTGTGTGGGAGTGTGAATTAGTTAGACGGCCTTGCATAAGACTTATCGCATATACAGAGTCTGATGCTGTAATAATTAGGCTTTCAACAGCATGGGCAGCTCAGAGCATGTAAATAAGTTCTTCCACTAGATTTGCCCATCCCATTATCTCCATAAATCAGATTGTTGATAGAAGGTTCTGAATAGTAGCGTGTTAAAAATCACTGAATTAAAAAAAAAGATATAAGTAAACATTTTTAAAAGTCCAGATCAAAAACTCCAGCCATGAACGGCTGAGAGCACAGCTGAAGCATTTGTGAGCTCAGTGATGCGGATGCTGTTTATCACCATATGCGTTAAAGTATCCTGAGTGCTTATATTTTCTTCCTCCTACGCATATGTTCAGGCTCCGCTTAGGAAGTCTACCTTTGTTAGACTGCGCTTTTCCCTGCGACGAAGCCCATGGGTGCAGAGCTGTGTTAGAAATTCTGCTTTAGTCAGAGACTCCAAGGCCCCATCAAGCTTTCAAAAGCCTTGCCTTCATATTCATTAATATGGAAAGAGTATGGAGCATAAAACTAAAATGCCATTACTGTGTTTTAATATTCATATATATGCATCTCAGGTTTTAGTTTAGTTTAAACAAACAACTGAGTGGGTGCAAAATGGTGACTATGGTGAGGAGTATCATTCAGAGGCCGCCCAATTGTAGAATATGAACTGTATGTGACTATGATGTAGGATGCATCAAAACAGCTATTCTGTTGAATAAGATATGGATCGAATAAAAAAATTTTTTGAGTGTCTGTCTGTGAGCAGCCAGAAAAATTGTATAGAGATTTAAGCCCCCTGTAGCTCCACTCAGTGCTGTTTTTAAGGGAAATCTTGGTATTTTGATCGAAATGTCTAAAAGTGTTACACAATAAATAGAGTAAAAAAGTTTAAATACTTGATTCAACCCCCTGTAGCAGAAACTATAACAGATGTATTATATCATGTAAATGTTTAGATTATGTGTTTGTTGGTTGATGGACAGGTCAAACCTGATACTTGAGACTTACCCAGGCTCAAATAAACAAACGTAGCCAAGATTGCTCATGCTTTGTCTTCCTTCTTGTCTTCACAAGAGGCCATGTTACCTACAGCAGCTCTTTCTTGATTCTTTGTTAGGTCCTAAAGGTCCCAACACACTTATATGTATTTACTGCAAGCAGGGGCTGCACCTATCGGTCTGCTCCTGAGGTCAAACACGAGTGCACAAACCTCCTGAAAACTAGATGGCGCTTTGGTAAACTGCAAATGAACTCAGACCACAGGGGGCGCAGCTGCACCTAACTTTGTGTGTGAGGTTTGTTAATATAAAAGAAGAGCGAAATCCTCTGTAAACATAACCCCAAATAATTTGTTATCTGGCAAACAAACCATTTATAGCAAAAGCTTTGGCTTCCCCAGCTTTATTTCTGGTTCTTTCCTTCGTTTTTTTATAGATGTGAGAAGAGGAGAGAAGAGATGGCTTTTCTGCCTGGTGCTGGACAATGTACGAGTGGACTGAGAACTCGATACCAACTCGAATGCACATTTATAAATTTTTATATTTATAAATTTGTTTGCTATGGTGATGGACAGGTTGACAGATGAGGTCAGACAGGAATCTCCATGGACAATGATGTTTGCGGATGACATTGTAATCTGTAGAGAGAGTAGAGAGCAGGTGGAGGGACACCTGGAAAGTTAGAGGTCTGCTCTAGAAAGAAGAGGAATGAAAGTCTGTCGTAGTAAGACAGAATACATGTGTTTGAACGAGAGGGAGGGAAGTAGAACAGTGAGGTTACAGGGGGCTGAGGTCAAGAAGGTGGAGGAGTTTAGGTATTAGACAAAAAAAAACTGATTCTGATGGGGGGTTACGATCATTATATCCCATTTCTGCTATGCAATCAGCGTTTTGACGCACTGCGTGAAAAAAACGACTCGCAGTGTTTCTTTGAGATTGATGCATAGACACACTTTGGGTTTTATTTCATCTGGTGTGTAATGTCACAAATCAAAAATCCACTGTAGTGCATTTAGTGTGTAGAGATCTTAAGCCCCAACCTTTCTGGTTTGTCTATTTTCTGGTTGATTCAAAGCATTATTTGTTGTGTTTCACTCTTTAATGGAACTGTTCTCAACATCAGCAAAAACATTCTAAAGATTTAGTGGCTTAAGAAAGATCATTTCAGACCATACGCTTTTAAAGTTGAATGAAGCAAAACATAAGATGTTTTCACGCTTCATTGTGAAAAATAAAAATGGCTGATCTATAAATTCACAAGTTATCGCGTATTTGGAATTAATGCCGTTGTTGCATGCTGTTAGGATGAGGGCCTTAAACTCTGAATTATGACCCAAACTCAGAGCTTGCTCAGAGAATGAGGCGAAGGGATGGCAGACAAATGTTGAAACGCTGTCTCTGAGGTGGGAAAGGAGAAGAGAGTGATGGTTTTGTTATGTCATTAGCAGTTTATCCTTATGTCACCTGTCTGCGTTCTCCTTCACTCAATTCATGATTAGATGTGTTACTTGTTCACTGTCTTTTCAGTAATTCAATGAGAGTTATTATATTCATGCTCTCAGTGTAAGCAGTGTCAGTCTATTAATCTCTATGCTATATCTTCGTGTTGTTGAGCTTACCTTGTCCTGTTGTATCTGGTGTTGAGATCCTCTGCAGGGTGCTCTCGGGGTCTGACGTGTCTCCTGGTTCTGCTGTGGAGATGGAATGTTATGCTTTTCTCCCACTGTCCCCTGAATGGGTTTTTCAGTTGTTCTTTTTTTGTTTTCCTACTCAATAAAGTCCTACGAATCAGCTTCCCTACTCCTGGGTCTTTCATACTCCAAACAGCGAGCTAATAATAATATAAATAATACATTTTGATTTGATAGGCACCTTACATGGGAGCTCAAGGTCAGCGTACAGAGTTTTAAAACACAAAACCGCAACAGAGACAAACACAGGTCAAACAAAACAAACATTAAAGAGAACAAGACTGCTGAAAAAAAAATGTTTTAATGCTGGATTTCAAATTCTCCAAATCTGAGATGTTTCATATTCCTGGTGATATCTTATTCCAGAGCGGCGGGACAGCTAAGGCAAATGCATGAGAACCAAAAGATGATTTTGGGGGCCTGGGAAGAACTAGAGACAAGGATGCAAAGGAACGGAGAGAACAAGCAGGAATTTGAACAGATCAGTTCTGAAAGGTAGGAAGGTGCTGAGTTATGGAGGCCTTTGTATGCTAGTAGCAAGAGTTTGAACTCAATAACGGTTGCTATGGGCAACCAGTGGAGACTAAATAAAACAGGAGCGATATGTTCTGAAATCAACCTAGCTGCAGCGTTTTGAATAAGTCTGTCTTTTGGCTCGTCCTTGTTAAGTTAAGCTCAGGGGGCACAGCAGACAGAAATTATTGTATATGTGTTAATATCTCAAAAAAAAGTGTAGTAAAAGGTCTAATATTCATTCATTCATTCATTCATTCATCTTCATGTCGGCTTTATTCCCTTTCGGGGTCGCCACAGCGGAATGAACTGCCAACTCTCTGGCATCTGTTTTACGCAGCGGATGCCCTTCCCTGCCGTAACCCATCGCTGGGAAATGGTCTAATATTGTTTTTTATTAAACAAACTAATATATATATATATATATATATATATATATATATATATATATATATATATATATATATATATATAAGCTATATATATATATATAAGCTATATATAAGCCAGTTTCCCTCATATCCACCCCATATCTGTCTACAATTTTGGCTAGAAAATATTTTACCCCTCTTTCCTGTCGTCATTCCATATTAGTATTTAAAAAAATAAACAAATAAAACAGCGTTCTTAAGTCTCACACATTTGACGTTTTCTCAGACCACACAGATTAGAGAAAAATGTATATTTTGTGAAAAGATTATTTAGACTGCGGACAAGATTGAATAAAACCTTGATGATTTACTAGGATTAACAGTTGATTCTAATATTAAGTAAATAGTTAAAAAAAGTTGAAGTGTGTGTGTGTGTGTGTGTGTGTGTGTGTGTATATATATATATATATATATATATATATATATATATATATATATATATATATATATATATACATTTTTAACCTTTGCCAACCTAAGTATTATGCTATTGTTTTATGTGTATAGCATGTTTATGTTGTTATTTAAAGGGCTCGATTATGCCCTTGCTATAGAACTTAAAATAAATATTTGAGTCCTCTATACTAGTGCTACACTGTTAATAACTTTCAAAATGCAATATTTTTCATAAAAATGTCTTTGAATCACCTTATATTTTTGGCCAAGCAAAATGCACTGTTTACTCCTGTTCCTCCCACAGACGAGCTTTCACCATTCCTCTACTGACCAGCGATCTCATGTGACTCCAAATTCAGCAAAAACCAACACAATGAGAGGTGCTTAAAACATGTGTTAATGTTTTAAAACATTATAATCGACAGACAACGGCTATGTGTGATGTAATAGCGCCTTATATGTGTGATGCAGAGTCTGACGCGGAGTTTGGGTCCACACAATGAACCAGAAACCGGAGTAAAAAGACTCACAAATAAAAGTGATTTTCGCTGATGGGCAGACAAAAAATTTTTACCATTTCTGACAATTAAGCTCATTCTTTGGTGATGCAAACAAAGAGAGGGGTGGTACTAGCGATTCATTAGATTTAAATATAGGCGGGGCTAAGAACTTTGTTCGGGGATAAGAACAACGAGCCATTTTCAGCTAACAAAAAAGGAATAAAAGATTACTCAAACATGCATAAACTAATCTGAATACAACTTGGGGCATGTTTTATATGAGCGAACAAACTTTAAGATGCCAGGAATGTCAGAAAATTCAGGTTATCATCACATGACACTTTTAAAGATTGGCACATAATATAAGTTCTAAAGTACATGGCTATTTTTAACTCAAATGGTATTTACACATAATGTATTTAAAGACCCCTGCTTAGCAGCAGGAGAATTTACCGGATCTGGCAACAGGCAGCGGGAAATAATCATATCTTTGACAAAAATGACAGGTATGATCCACCTCCAAACTTATGGTAAACACTGCTTTACAATCAAAAATTTACATTCCAAACCGTTACAAATAAACTATAACACAGGTAAAGTAATGCAGTGTGTGAGAACAAATCAACACCACAAGCACCAGAAATCAAAAGTTTTATTTGTGAGATTGAGAAAAATAAATTTCTAGGTTCAGTACACTGTCAAAAAACTTTAGATTTTCTACATTAAAAAGTATTGTAATAATATTACACAAATAATTATTAAGCTGTTTTAAGACTTGATTGTTTTAGCAAAATCTAATTAAATAAGTAATGTAAACATTCCTAAATTAATAGCACATCATTTAAAAGCATAATTATTGAAATAAATTTTTTTCTGTTTAAGCAGATAATACTAAATTTACTCATATCCATCCAATGCTCTTCTTCTCAGCTTTGTCCCTTTCGGGGTCGGCACAGCAGAATGAACCGCCAACTCATCTGTCATATGTTTTATGCAGCGGATGCCCTTCCAGCCGCAACCTGTCACTGGGAAACATTCACATTCATGATTCAGTAATCTCTACTGAAGATTCTCCACTATGAACCTTTTTTGTTTTTCCCAAATCACCTGCATCGCATGTCTGGACTTGTGGGGAAACCGGAGCACCCGGTGAAAACCCACGCGATCACGAGGAGAACATGCAAACTTTACACAGAAATGCCAACCGACCCAGCCGAGGCTCGAACCAGCAACCTTCCTGCTGTGAGACGAGCGTGCTACCGATTGCATCACCATGACACCCAACTTTTATTACATGTTATACAGGTATCAGGCAAAATAATATAAACTCAGGAAGGCTTACGAGAGCTCTAGTCAGAGTTCTCAAACCAGGCAAGACTTTTACATCTTCTAAAACAATAATGTCCTGCAGGTTAACTTCTTCCAGCATACAGCAAATTTTATTATGTGCAACTTGAATGATCTGCAACATAATAATAGTAACTAAATGAGTTCACACAAAATAACCTAATAACCACACAAACTACTTCTCAAACAAATGTATAACACTGAACCACACTTAACAACACAATCATAACAACCTAAACTGACATTTAACTATAATAAACATGCAATCCCATATTCTCACAATGCACCAGGTTTGACCAGCGCCCTTTTAGACATTCAAATAAAGTTGACAATTAAAACTGGATAATTGGACCAATGCTCTTAAAATAAATATGGAGTATAATTTCCTGAATCATTTAGCCAAATTGGTCTCTCAAATTAGGCCTAAGAACCACAAAAAAATCATTTAAAAATAGGTCATTTGTTTATCTTTATTTTACTGGTGAAATACTATCAATATTTTATTTAATAAAATAATTTATAATTATTTTATAAACTTTTTTTTAAATAAAACACGCAAATTACAAGCTTAATTATGAATTGTTCACTGTGCACAGGGGTGTCAATAAACTGAGCCCTTGAAATAAAGTCTGTATAAACTTCTTCAAGACAAGAAACAACCAGACAGAAAAGAAAACTTTTTAATGATTGTAATTACTGACAGTGACAACTTGGCTTATAACTTCAAAGACAAATACTATTTTTGCAGTCTATTCAAGTGATTGTGCCAGTAGATCGATCTACTGTTGTTCCTTGTGTGTGCGGTTAAATAAATGATGTGTTTATCCGCATCAATCTATACGGCTCCTGACTGTGTTTCTCTCCATCTACACTGCAGGGCAAATTCATCCGCAGTCACAGCCTCCTAACACACATTTTCTCTATCTAAATTTTAATCCATAAACTGCAATTAATGGTCAACTCAAGCATGTCAAGTTGGTATCTCAGGAAAAGCTTTCAACTCAATAAAAAACACATTTATTCAATAGGCCACTTTGTCTTGCTGAACTCCTTCCTGAGCTTGATTCTTAGGATTTGCTGCGTGTGTAGTTTTTACGCTATAGCACAGAGCCAGGCGTGTTTATGGATCAGTGGCCTTACAGCTGTTGGAGAAGAACTTTTAATATTTAATTGTGTCTCTCCACCATGGATGCTCAAAGGGCTTTCTTAAATCTGCAGCACATTATTTTCAAACAGGCATCTAGTGTATGAAAAAGCAGCAGTATATGGTATTCAATATGGATCAGCATTAAATTTAACTAACAAAACTAGCCTTTTGTGGAAAACCAGCATGGCCATTTCAATCTCTGTTTATAGCGTGGCTGGTTTAAGCCTTTTAGCTGGTAAAAGATGAACCAACAAATAGCAGCTTTGACCAGCAAAATGGGAGACATACTGTAACAGGCATCACTGTTTAAATTAGCACATAGTGTTACGACACAGCATGGTGAAATTAATCTCAACTGTGTTAAATGTGTTGTTAGTATTATACACTGAAATGTGAGGATAAATGAGTTATCAAATTTCATCATTAGTGAATTTGTTAATATTTTAGTTAATATAGGCTCAACTTGTGTAATTGTGTGGCTGCTATTTTTTATTAAAACTACCCAAGAATCTAAAATGACCTCAAAGGCTAGTTTTTTTAACTCGCTGTTAATCTGCCGATACAACTAAACCACAGGCCATCTTTCTCTTAAACATCTTGAATTGATTTGAAACTATTGTACAGCAGGCCTGTTTTAATTCCACTAGAAACACAATTGCAATTGTGTTCAACCCTGGGAAACAAATGAAGAGCTCTCTGTGTCTGAATAGCTACTTCCTTTAGTGGGGGTTGTTTGTGCAATGGGCATGTGTCTGGGTTGCAATGCCAGTTTCCAAGCTTTGTACCACCCCCCTCTATGAAGAACTCAAGTGGATCTGCAAACCCTTCTTCTGAAGATTCACTTCAATAGTGGGAAAGCTCTCCTACAGTATCTCTCACAACATGTGTACAGAAATAGAGAGGACAAACACATGCTTGAGAGATGAATGAACTTCTTTAGAACCAAATTTTTATAGTTATAGTTTAAGGGTTAAGGGTAAAATACCTACAGAAAATCTATTGGGCCAAACATGGCATTTATGGCAAACATCTGAAACTGGTACACAGTGTGTGGACTAAACATGGTCCAAGTCTGGCAGAGGTCATAGTGTTTTTAATGTAACACAGAAGTCATAATCATAAAGTATATTAAACCTAATTTTAACTCGTCTAAAGCTTGGGCCAGTTGTGGCACGTATGTTCCATCTGTGGCCCCTGTGTGTAAGTCTTGTACCACAACTCATTCCAGGGAAAGTACTTAAGTAAGCGAGAGCTGTGTCAAGTAAAAAAAAAAACTATGTGCTATGCATAATATTTTGGCAAGCAAACTGTTAGTAAGTACACTATATATTAAGTTCACTAGTTAGTCCCATTTCCATTTCCATCCCTTGGCCCTTCCCCCAAAGTCCATTCCCTTAAAACTGAGGGATAGGGTTAGGGGTAAAGATGGAAACCTTAGGACACACAGACAGAGATACTAGGCAACTATGAGCAAGAGTAAACTTGTGAAATATTTACTTATTTCACAAGTCATAAATCTGCTGTTTATGCAGAGTAAAAGATTTGTTTAAACGTTCAGTGAATTAGTATTCCTGCTTTCTTTTTTTCAAGAATGATGATTACTAAAATACTATGTATCTTTTAATAGTTGCCCATCTCTCATTGATGTCCATTTAAAAAATTGACGAGTTTGAGAGTGTTTGTGAGAAATAGATGCCAATCTCCAAGTAAACACTGGTCTCCAATGAAGCCTTTCCTGTATGTCAATCGCTGGGGCTCCTGCAGCTAATCATAAGTATCTTTTCGTGTCAAAAATGATTTGTTGGATGCTACCGAGAAGGGGAGAAAGTCAAACAGAGCCCTTGCGTCTCCGCGACAATCATAATTAGCAGTCCTACAAGATACATTTCTGTAAGCAATCCTGAAATGTTCATCAGGTGTTTTTGCCTACATTTTGTGATTTTAAACGCGACATCATACCAAATTTCCCTTCAAAATGAACCCCAAATAACACTCCATCTATATAGTCTCCAACTTTGGGAGCGCACACTCCTTATATGTAATGTCTGGCACTTTTAGGTAAAGTATGAAAGTTAATGTTTTGCATACTGAGCTTAGTCCCCAAAGAATATCAGGTACTGTTCTAGGAAAGAATGTAACATGTGAATGAGAAAGGTGTTGTCTGAAAACAATAAAAGGGGAAATGTGAAACAACGTTAAAGCCCAGTTGCTCTCTGGGACTTTCTCTTGTTTTCAGAGTATTCTGTGCACATCATTCTCACCAGCCAGTTTTCCAATTCCAATCCAGATTTCCAATCAATGATGTTAATCTCTTACCAGTCTTTTATTTGCCCTTGTCATTGCACTTTTTACTGTGGGGTTCTACTATGAAGTTTTCCCGCAAAGAAGTTTGTATTTAGATTAAGAGTTTTGGTTCCTTATTAAAATTAATTTTGTGTCCAGCCCTGTTCGAGTCTGGTGCTCTAGTGTTATTCTTACTGTGCAGGAAGCAGCTGTTTAGGACAAACTTTCTAACTTTTCTAGAGGGGTTTAGTGAAAGCTATCTGCTAGTTATACCTGTGTTATGACCGGCAATGTGGTCCCACAGAACAGCCAGCACGAAGGTGACTGATGCTTCTACACACGTATCCTTACCCACCAAAAAAGTAATCTTAAATAGATGTCTATATGACGTCTTTTGGTTCAGAACAAGCTAAATTTATGTCCTGGACAAGTTTATTGCTTTGTGTGTACATTCCTTTATCTTTGGTTTTCCTGTTTCTTCTCAAATGTATATTTATTTAAGTATTTGTATTTTTAGACCTTGGTTGTAACTCATAAAATATCAGAAATTAGTACACACAAACTTTTATTTCTTTAGTTTATTTCTTAATATTCATGTTATTAGACAGCCATTGGTTTGGATGAAGACTTTCTGATTGCTTAACTTATGAAATATATATTTTTGCTACGTTAATACTTAATTTGGCGTCACGGTGGCGCAGTGGGTAGCACTGTCGTCTCACAGCAAGAAGGTCGCTGGTTCTAGGCTCGGCTGGGGCAGGTGGCATTTCTGTGTGGAGTTCTCATGTTCTCCTCGTGATCGCGTGGGTTTTCTCCGGGTGCTCCGGTTTCCCCTCAAGTCCAAAGACATGTGGAATAAGTGAATTGAATAAGAACGATTGTCCATAGTGTTAAAGTGTGAATGTGTGTGTGAATGTTTCCCAGCGATGGGTTGCGGCAGGGAAGGGCATCCGCTGCGTAAAACATATGCCAGAGAGTTGGCGGTTCATTCCGCTGTGGCGACCCCGAAAGGGAATAAAGCCGACATGAAGATGAATGAATGAATTTGAGCTTAAGTCTCTTACAACATGTGAGATTTAGTTTCAGGTCAACATTACTGAACAATTCTTGAGTTAGACTTTGCAAAAAAAAAAACTAGGGATGTCCATATCATGAACTCATCACACAATTCATATACAACGCCACATTTCAAACATTTACATAAATAGTTCTGAATGTGAATGAACTTGATGAATAACGTACATGCTACTTGTCACAGTCTGGACACGCATATCCACATAAATAAGTGAACAAAAGTGAGACATTTAGAGGCAGTCTTCTGAAGCAGTAACTGAATTGAAAGTCAAAGATGAGCCAGAATAGAGTAGAAAAAACAAATAAGGATAATTTTTAAAAAAGCATATAGGGATATTAAAACAAACATATAGAGATGGACTTTCATTGACATTCACTACATCAACATGGAATAATTTTAAAGAGATGACAAAATAGGCTTGTAATGAGCTTTATCAGATATCAGACACACCAGTAAGTGAATCGTCCTTCATGTGTGATATGTCATCTACTCCATTACTTAAACAGTGTTCTAGCTTAATGTGGTGCATCATGGTAATGTCCGCCCTTGATCTGCTTGTTGATTGGCAGATGAATCAATTGGCTTGCTGGTTAAACCTCTTCGGTGATCTTGATGCTTTTCATCATCAGAACAGTTACTAGACACATCAAAGGCTGTACTTCACATTACAACTTGTATAAATGCACGTTCTGAAAGAAGATTTGACCGTGTCAGCTGTCTCAGCCAATCACAGGCTCCCATATGATGATGTTTTAAAATTGTTTGTGTGGTTGAAAGTATAAGTACATTTTTAGTCAACGTGAGAGAAAACCATTTGATTCGTTTCGCCAGCATACATCATCAAAATGTTTGGATCATGTCATATAAATTGTTTTGTTTTGCGATTAATTTGGAATGATTTTACCTTATTTGCTCAGTGGGTATAACCTTTTTTTTTATTTCAGGCACCATTAAGCTTTATAAGAAAGGAACCATATTTTTTCTCACTAGGACATGGGAAAAATATGGTTGAAAAATGTGCACCAAATTGTTCAACTCAGGGGTGAATGTGAATGGTAAGTATGTATATGGTCGTTAAGGTGAGGTGGAAAACTTTAACTATACCATAATAAACTAGTACAATTTCAACACTGCAAAAACATCCTAACCAAGCTATGCATAATTATGCATTACAAACATGATCAAATTGGAAAAGCATGAAAAGATAATTAAAAAAACTATACAAGCGGTATAGAAAGTTCAGAAAATTGTACTCAAACACCTCTCATTCTAACCCTAGAGTCGCCCTTATTTTGGAGCCATGCTGTATTCTTACAATTATTATTTTGCGCAGGGTCAGACTCTCTAAAAGAGATTTCAAAATAAATGCACCAGAAAAATATGTCTGGTTCCCCTCAAAGCAAAAAAGCAAGACAAACCGATACAAGGCATTGATGATTAGAACTTTTATTTTCTTTTTGTGTTGATTTTTGTGAGTAATTTGAATTTTGAAAAATGTAAAACTATTTCCAAAGGTTGTGGATCCCCAACATACAATGGCATAATGTTTATGCAAGATGTTTTATGTAGCATTTTTAAGAATTTTACCCAAATACATTTTGTCATCTTTATTATATGAAAATATATAAACTAAAAAATACAGAACCAAATTCAAGTACTTTCAGTGAGATTTTCTTTCAGGGGGCGGACTTAACTGATCTGCCTCCTCATTGGTCAACTGTGTTCCCAATCAGGTCCGAAAGTGGTGTCAAAAATCAGCCTTTTTTATTACTTCATAATGAGAAAAAACTGTCCTTAAATGTTCTTGTTTTCTGTTCATTTGCTACTAGTGCACGGAGAGAAAATAATAATACAACCAAAAAGAAATAATATGTAAAAGTAGCCAATAAAAACAGGATTGAATTAGCTGCAAGTGTTAAAAGATATCTCTAAACAATTGATGGAGAATATAAATTGGCTACTAACACAACAAAAAAAAATTGCTTTCTAACATTAAAAAACTAATGACAATGCATAAAATAAGAAATACTATAAATATACTCTATATAAGCACCACGGGTAATTATTTTAGCTAGATTAATTTTAGCCTAACATCAAGGTGTAACTTCTGTGCTGTTTTTGAAAAATATATGAAATGTGTTTCATGGTAAAATCATCACAACAATGAGTTCAAAGGCGTTTTATCAATGCTCTTAGATGCATTTCTGAGAGATGCAGGATATCGAGAAAGCAAAGAATGCAGGACCTTGTTCATCTGGAACTGTTTGAATCATAGAACTGCATTCGGTAGACGACAGGTGGTCAGAGGAAAGTGGCTAGGGAAAAAAACAGAATGACGTCAAGCAAAAATCAGTCTTTTTCTGAGGAAAAGGGTCATTTGGTTTGTTTGTCTTTGAAATAATATACTTTAAGAATAGACAATGAGCAGAGACATCATTAGTTAACTTCTGTTAGAAAAATCGTTTAAACATTTTTTTCTATGCTTCTTTTGTATTTAAAAGTAAGCATGAATAGTAGATTTCACAAAAGTGCAATACAAAATGTCTACATTGAAAAGTGTCAAACAAATAATAGAAAAAGAAAATACATTTACTTGCAAGTTGTTCCTGTAATACATTAAAAAAAAACAGTCAACTTGAAAAATCCTTTCAGTAAAACTGATGGATGTAAAACATGAGAAAATCACTGGACAACAATGAAAAGAGGTTTTATAGAAGTTTATTGATGGACACTGAGAGATTAGAAAATGGAGACAAAATAAAACATTTAAGTGCATAGACTTTTTTTTTATTGAACAGTAAATAGATTATGGCTTACTTCATAGAAAGGATTGGTACTGAACAGATAATGGAAAAGTTGAGTGATATAAGACCAGACTGAATGACCGAAATCAGTAGAGCGTGTTTAGTTATCAACATCAAAGGTGATGGGTTCATTTTACAGAGAATTAATCAAACATATTTCTTCAATGAATAGCAGCTTACTTTAAATGCGTACAATAGCTTAAAATTTAAATGAAAGAAAGATGGACGGTTGCTAAAACTTGTAATTGCCTTTTCTCTTGGCTGGATTTTAAAGAGATGCTGTTTGCCCTGTTTGAGCGAGGGAACTGTATCCACCAGTGCTTCTCACACTGTTATGCTCTGTATAAATGTGTTTTGGTGGTGTCTGTGAGTTTCCTCTCCGCCGGTGAGGGTGCTGTAACACCAGTTCTGACAAGACCAAGAGTCTGTCTTCAAAGCAGAGGTTGCTCTCACACCACACCTCCGGCTGACCTCTCAGACGAGATAGTAGGGAAGAGCATGAGCAAGTGAAGGGACTTCACAAAACCAGTGACAGGCACAGAGCTTTTGCCCGTTTAGAGCACCATTGTTACTGTTTGGCTGTGAAACCCAATCACAGGGGAGGAAAATAATGAGAAAAGCTCCTGACAGTGTCATGGTGCCAGAGGCCTGCTTGTTCTGCTTTGTGCAGTGAGATGGTATCGCCACGCTTGAGAGTTTTCCAGCTTAGGAGCCATCTCCCGACCAGACTTGGAGTCTTTGTATAAACGCCAAAGCTCCGGAAACCAGTCATGGCACCTCACTCACCTCAAAAGCTCACCCCCCGTTGCACCAATTTCTGTAAGGATTAGTGAAGTTTTTTCAAAGTCCTGAAATTAAAGACAAAGGCACAGATTGTGCATGGTTTTTGAAATGTCTAAACACGAATTTAAATCAAACTATTAGCTTCTAACATTAAAGAAGGTACAGCATAATGAATAGAGTTTTTAGCATTTGGAAAAAAAATGTTGAAGCATAATAAGCTACATTTATAGTTCTTTGAAGAAACCAACTTCCACAACTAAGCAAAAAATATTCCTGATATGAGTCTTAATTCACCATCTTTATAAGTGACTCAAGTCTCTAAAACATCCATTTAAGCACATGTAATCGCTGAAGAAAAGTTCTGTAATGTATTAGTAATTCAGTTTCATTACGTACCCCTCAATACCAGCTGGGATGAACCTCTGTGGCTTTAATTTAGATTTATAAATGGACGAAGAAAAAGCTTTTACGGTCTACAACACCAAGCTACTGTTCCCATCCTCTTTCAAGAAGTTCCTCGCTGCAAAGCAAATATGTACCACATTAAAATGTCCAGCAAGGAAGTGCAAGCTGTACAAAATGTCATCTCTCCTGACCTTATCTAGCTTAGACATTAAGCATTTGTTGCACTGTAAACCACACAAACCTATTTTGTATTTACAGCAGCTGAAAGAGACTACTGCTTTATTACTAAAGTCGTTTTGCTTGGACCAACTACCACAATGAATTACGGAACAAATCCGGATTACGGATTAAAATGCCATTCCACTAACCCCAGACCTGGCCCTTGTTTGGCCAACCTACTTTATATCAGTAGCTGATGAATGCCAGATGTGCCAGACAAACTTAGGCCAAGATTTTTTCTGAATGGGTTGTTGGCCATTTTGTGTAAACTCTGGGTGAAAGTCTGTTTGGCTTTCCACATTTCAATACATCAACATTGATCGTAATCTATGGACGTAGAGTTTGTGACATCCCCTATAGGTTGTTCCAGAGAACATTGACGCCTCGTAAGCAATTTCTTTTTTTGGCAGTGTATCCATACGGTAAAGTAAAACAATAAGGTATAGTTAAGGCTACATTGCTACTACAGATGTATTTTTCGAAAGAAGTTCTATTGATCACACACACCATCTTTAAGTGATTGATTGACTGACTTGGGTGTAAGGGCAAGATCGACAGACTTGGGTGCAAGAGCAAGATCTAATGTCTTGGATGTCTCTCTGCTGACTTGCGTTCAAAGAGAAGACCAACTGTTTTGACTGTAAGGGGAAGCACAACGGACTTGAGTGAAAGAGAAGACCGACTGATTTGAGTGTAAGGGGAAGATCCACTGATTTAGGTGCAAAGGGAAGATCAACTGGCTTGTATGTTAGGGGAAGATCGACAGACTTGGGTGTAAGAGCAAGATCGACAGACTTGGGTGTAAGAGCAAGATCGACAGACTTAGGTGTAAGAGCAAGATCGACAGACTTGGGTGCAAGAGCAAGATCGACAGACTTGGGTGTAAGAGCAAGATCGACAGACTTAGGTGTAAGAGCAAGATCGACAGACTTGGGTGCAAGAGCAAGATGGCATGTCTTGGGTGTAAGGGGAAGATCGGCTGACTTGGGTGTAAGGGCAAGATCGATGAACTTGGGTGTAAGAGAAAAATCGGACTTGGGTGAAAGAAAAAAAATCAATGGACTTGGAGGCAAAGGAAAGATCGACTGACTTGGGTGTAAGGGCAAGATTGACAGACTTGGGTGCAAAGGGAAGATACGCTAACTTGGGTACAAAGAAAATATCAACTATTTTGTATTTTAAGGGAAGAGTGACTGACTTGTATCTATGGAGACCACTGACTGACTTGTGTGTAAGAGAAAGATCCCTTACACCCAATCCTGTCTGATAAGTTTGTAAATGAAACATTTTTAAAATAGGCTCAATTAAAATAAAGTAAGAAAAAGAAAGTTTTATCCATTTTTAATTTATTCAGTTTTTCTCAGTTACTCGGTATACAGTCTAGCACTGTATTATATTAATGGGTGTTTCTGCACATTGCACTTTTTTGAGAACTTTTTATGCAAACAGAACACTGTGGTTATATAGAACAAATGACCTTGTAAAGCACACAAAAAAAACCTCTTAAAATGAGTCCCTTCACTTTACAAACCCAAGTTGATTGAATTAATTTCAAGGAGAAGCAGTCTTAGAAATACTGCTAGCCACATTATGCATGCAGATATTGGAAATGTTCAAGGTTTTGCTTAAACATTAAAAGAGATTTCTGACCATCAGATTGCCACTTGATTCCCTGTACTTCTAAGTTTTCATGGCAACTGCTTGTTGTTCTCAGTGAAATGGCCTTTAGTAAAATTACAAATTTATAACCTGGACATTTCTTTTATAATACAAATTGACGCCAGTGCTTCGAACAATGGTGCGAAGTACCATCTAAATTGAGTCTTACTATATAGACTGCTTTACTACTTTATTTTCCCTTACTATACAATTTAAATTAACATTAAGGCCATCAACTTTAAAAATATAAAAATGTAATAATAAATTGAATTTTTAATTAAAAATAGTGTTAAAGAACGTGTTTTTTAATTATAAAGTTTTTTCTATATTAAAAATATTTGTTTTATATGGTGAAACACAAAGATTTATTGCAAAATAAAAGGTTTTGATGAAAGAGAGCAGAAATCTAACCAAACTTTCTAAACCTAAACTTTTGATGATACATACTTCATCAAAAAAGCCTTCTCTCTTTTGTTGATGTCTAATCACTCCATATCCTCTCTTCTGTTTTCGGACTCTTCATACATTCTGTATGAGACAAGTAAGAGACAAATTTTAAGTTCTTTGGGGAGTCGGCCATAACAAATGCTAGACATTACACCATCCAAGATGACTTTTTGTTGACAACTGTTCAGTTGAATATTACATGTGCAACTATATTGCAAAAGGCTTGACAAAGAAAGGTTTTAACATGAACCGTGCCGTAATCACATTGTTTCCTTTCCTTCTCTTTCTGTTTGTCTACAGTTCAACAGTTGAACCCAATGCTGTGGATCTCAATGACTTTCCAAACAGAGAACTCTTCTGCCCCTTCATGCCTTGCTGGGCTCCCTAACCCTTACTTGTTACCCTTTCTGCCCCTCCTGATCAATCCACCTCCTCTGTCCTATATCCTGAAATGAAGAACTCCATCACACTCCCTCTGCTCCTGGTTCTGCTGGGTGCTGGCATCCCGCAGTCCAAAGGAGACACCCCCAGGAGAGAAATCAAGATCGATGGGGACTTGGTTCTAGGGGGTCTCTTTCCAATCCATGAGAAGGGCATGGGGATGGACGAATGTGGTCGAATCAATGAAGACAGAGGGATTCAGAGGCTTGAGGCAATGCTTTTTGCAATCGATAAGATCAACGAGGATGTAGGGCTGTTACCAGGGGTTGTTTTAGGTGTTCACATCCTAGATACGTGCTCAAGAGACACCTACGCGCTAGAGCAAGCGCTGGAGTTTGTTAGGGCCTCACTTACAAAAGTGGATGACACAGAGTTCATCTGTCCCGACGGATCATATGCTCTACAGGAGGACAGCCCACTCGCCATCGCTGGGGTCATTGGGGGATCTTTTAGTAGTGTCTCAATTCAGGTAAGATTTAGATCAATATTGATACCAATAATCCTAACAGTTAATAGTGGCTGCAAACAGTCAACCCTAAAGAGTTTCACCAATAACATGCTTTCCTTTTTCTACAGATTTTTTTCTATGACCTTATTATGAAAAGGGGGGATTTAGCCATATTTTGTAATATAAACCATTAGGTCAACACTCCAGGAAAGTATAAAAATCATTGTCCAGTTACCCTATCGGGATATTCCAACTTTAAGATGCAAAGACAAAAAAATGAAACAAACTTTTAAAACAAAGGTAACAAAAACTGTTATGTAAATAATGTTTTATATCTTTTCAAGCTAATCTCTGTCCTGTGCTACAGCAGTAAGCTATTTTATTTAGGTTCTTTTAGTCAATCTTGGGTGAGGCGTTAGTGAAAACAAAAAACAACAGTTTTTTTATTTTAAATTAAACAAATTAATCTGATGTAAATGCTTGATTGTTTTTAAAATGCAGTTTATTCATTTCACTTATTATGGTGAATAAGGTATTTTTTTTATTTATCAAGGTAAATTACACAATAAAGGCTCTGAAAGTTTTAAACTTCAAATATTGTCAATATAACAAAAATGTTTGCAATAAATTATAACATTTGTAAGGGAAATAAGCACATTCTACTATAGATAGATATATTGTATAAATTCCACATGGAGACGGTATTACCTATAATGATGGTTTTGAGAACAGAGTATTAAATCGATTAATTCGCTCATTTTCATGTGCTGTGTAGAAAGTCTTTGTTACATGACCTCCTCCGGGCTCTATAAGATCACATATTGAGTACAGTCACCTAAATAAACCTCTTTAATTAGTATAAACTGGACGAATACATTATCATCACTGAATTAATTGTGCTTTGTGATTCATAGATTTCTGCTTTCCCCTCTGGAAGCTAGTTGGCAAAACAAAGCACTTTTCCCTGACCAACTATGAAGAAAGCAATGAATTATTTAAAGAGCTGCCCTCAAATGAAAAAGCACCAATTCTCACCTCTGAAAGTTCACTTTGGTCTGTGTTTTCTTATTGTATGCACATTTAAGGTGCTCCTTTCCAGAACAAATGGTGATAGAGGAATGTAAATTTACATAACTCTGCATAACGCTTTCTATGGCTCAGCCAAAGCTGACTTCCACTATGAGTTTCAAAGTCCATTATCTATGTATGTCTTCTCTCCTTGTTCCCACTCTTTGTCTTCGCCTTACTCTGTATATCTCTTTTCCTAGTTCTTAGCAGTTTTATTTAAGTGATATTACTGGGCTGCTGCCACAGAGATGGGAGAATTATGACCTCACAATGGTCTCTTAGTTAGACAACCATTGTTTTTTATCGATCTGTATTCATTGCCAGCAATTGGTCATAGTTTTTTCTTGCAAGACACAGGCTGTTGCTTTATAAACCTTCCTATTCTTCTGTTCCTCTGGCAGTCTCACCAATTTTTTAAACTTAAAATGCAAACAAATGTCTCCATTAATTGTGATAATTTTAAAAGGGCTTTTCCAGACTTTCACAGTTGCATTACAATTTTTAGAGCATTATACATTCACTCCACTTTAACACACAGGTGGTGATAAGCTACCTTGGTAGGCCTCACCTGCTCTGGGGCAGTCTGACAGGACATGGCTGCCATTTTGCGACTACGGCCTCCTGACCATCACCAAACACACCCCACCAGGCACACACATCAATACAGGGCAATGCCGGTGAAGTGACTTGCTCAAGGTCACAACGGCAGCATGGGCCTGGCTGGTATTCATTATAGGACAACCAACCATAAAAGTACGCCAGTTGATGCCCCATGTCTCTCTATTGTTAACACACATATATAAGTGTTAATTTAATATACAAGTATTACCCTTGTGTTCCTACAAAAATTGCAGAATAATTTTAAAACCAGAATTCATTTTCAAATATTGGGGTTATTTTATTATTTATTATTATTAATAATACTATTTCAAACAGTATCATTCAAATGCAGTCTCAACAGGGCACATGAAGTATCAATTAAGTCTTGCCTGAATTTCCCTTACATCCAAGTCAGTCGATCATCCCCTTACTCCCAAGTCAGTCTATCATCCCCTTTCTCCCAATACAGTCGATCATCCCCTTTCTCCCAATACAGTCGATTATCCCCTTACTCCCAATACAGTCGATCATCCCCTTTCTCCCAATACAGTCGATTATCCCCTTACTCCCAAGTCAGTCGATCATCCCCTTTCTCCCAAGTCAGTCGATCATCCCCTTTCTCCCAATACAGTCGATCATCCCCTTTCTCCCAATACAGTCGATTATCCCTTACTCCCAAGTCAGTCGATCATCCCCTTTCTCCCAAGTCAGTCGATCATCCCCTTTCTCCCAATACAGTCGATTATCCCCTTACTCCCAAGTCAGTCGATCATCCCCTTTCTCCCAATACAGTCGATTATCCCCTTACTCCCAATACAGTCGATCATCCCCTTACTCCCAATACAGTCGATCATCCCCTTACTCCCAAGTCAGTCGATTATCCCCTTACTCCCAAGTCAGTCGATTATCCCCTTACTCCCAAGTCAGTCGATCATCCCCTTTCTCCCAATACAGTCAATTATCCCCTTACTCCCAATACAGTCGATTATCCCCTTACTCCCAATACAGTCGATCATCCCCTTACTCCCAATACAGTCGATCATCCCCTTACTCCCAAGTCAGTCGATTATCCCCTTACTCCCAATACAGTCAATTATCCCCTTACTCCCAATACAGTCGATTATCCCCTTACTCCCAATACAGTCGATCATCCCCTTACTCCCAATACAGTCGATCATCCCCTTACTCCCAATACAGTCGATCATCCCCTTTCTCCCAATACAGTCAATTATCCCCTTACTCCCAAGTCAGTCGATCATCCCCTTTCTCCCAATACAGTTGATCATCCCCTTTCTCCCAATACAGTCAATTATCCCCTTACACCCAAGTCAGTCGATTATCCCCTTACTCCCAAGTCAGTCGATTATCCCCTTACTCCCAAGTCAGTCGATCATCCCCTTTCTCCCAATACAGTCAATTATCCCCTTACTCCCAGTACAGTCGATTATCCCCTTACTCCCAAGTCAGTCGATCATCCCCTTTCTCCCAATACAGTCGATCATCCCCTTTCTCCCAATACAGTCGATTATCCCCTTACTCCCAATACAGTCGATTATCCCCTTACTCCCAATACAGTCGATCATCCCCTTACTCCCAATACAGTCGATCATCCCCTTACTCCCAAGTCAGTCGATTATCCCCTTACTCCCAAGTCAGTCGATTATCCCCTTACTCCCAAGTCAGTCGATCATCCCCTTTCTCCCAATACAGTCAATTATCCCCTTACTCCCAGTACAGTCGATTATCCCCTTACTCCCAATACAGTCGATCATCCCCTTACTCCCAATACAGTCGATCATCCCCTTACTCCCAAGTCAGTCGATTATCCCCTTACTCCCAATACAGTCAATTATCCCCTTACTCCCAGTACAGTCGATTATCCCCTTACTCCCAAGTCAGTCGATCATCCCCTTTCTCCCAAGTCAGTCGATCATCCCCTTACTCCCAATACAGTCGATCATCCCCTTTCTCCCAATACAGTCAATTATCCCCTTACACCCAATAAAGTCGATCATCCCCTTACTCCCAAGTCAGTCGATCATCTTCTTTACCCAAGTCAGTCGATCATCCCCTTTCTCCCAATACAGTCGATTATCTCCTTACTCCCAATACAGTCGATCATCCGCTTACTCCCAATACAGTCGATCATCCGCTTACTCCCAATACAGTCGATCATCCGCTTACTCCCAATACAGTCGATCATCCCCTTTCTCCCAATACAGTCGATTATCCCCTTACTCCCAATACAGTCGATTATCCCCTTACTCCCAAGTTAGTCAATCATCTCCTTTCTCCCAATACAGTCGATAATCCCCTTACTCCCAAGTCAGTCGATTATCCCCTTACTCCCAGTACAGTCGATTATCCCCTTACTCCCAAGTCAGTCGATCATCCCCTTTCTCCCAATACAGTCGATCATCCCCTTACTCCCAAGTCAGTCGATTATCCCCTTACTCCCAAGTCAGTCGATCATCTTCTTCACCCAAGTCAGTCGATCATCCCCTTTCTTCCAATACAGTCGATCATCTCCTTACTCCCAATACAGTCGATCATCCGCTTACTCCCAATACAGTCGATCATCCCCTTTCTCCCAATACAGTCGATTATCCCCTTACTCCCAATACAGTCGATCATCCCCTTACTCCCAATACAGTCGATCATCCCCTTACTCCCAATACAGTCGATCATCCGCTTACTCCCAATACAGTCGATCATCCCTTTACTCCCAATACAGTCGATCATCCGCTTACTCCCAATACAGTCGATCATCCCTTTACTCCCAAGTCAGTCGATCATCCCCTTTCTCCCAATACTGTCGATTATCCCCTTACTCCCAAGTCAGTCGATCATCCCCTTTCTCCCAAGTCAGTCGATCATCCCCTTTCTCCCAAGTCAGTCGATCATCCCCTTTCTCCCAATACCGTCTATTATCCCCTTACTCCCAATACAGTCGATCATCCGCTTACTCCCAATACAGTCAATCATCCCTTTACTCCCAAGTCAGTCGATCATCCCCTTTCTCCCAATACTGTCGATTATCCCCTTACTCCCAAGTCAGTCGATCATCCCCTTTCTCCCAAGTCAGTCGATCATCCCCTTTCTCCCAATACAGTCTATTATCTACTTACTGCCAATACAGTCGATCATCCGCTTACTCCCAATACAGTCGATCATTCCTTTACTCCCAAGTCAGTCGATCATCCCCTTTCTCCCAATACAGTCGATTATCCCCTTACTCCCAAGTCAGTCGATCATCCCCTTTCTCCCAAGTCAGTCGATCATCCCCTTTCTCCCAAGTCAGTCGATTATCCCCTTTCTCCCAATACAGTCGATTATCCCCTTACTCCCAGTACAGTCGATTATCCCCTTACTCCCAAGTCAGTCGATCATCCCCTTTCTCTCAATACAGTTGATCATCCCCTTACTCCCAATACAGTCGATCATCTCCCTTACTCCCAATACAGTCGATTATCCCCTTACTCCCAATACAGTCGATCATCCCCTTTCTCCCAAGTCAGTCGATTATCCCGTTACTCCCAAGTCAGTCGATCATCTTCTTCACCCAAGTCAGTCGATCATCCCCTTACTCCCAAGTCAGTCGATTATCCCGTTACTCCCAAGTCAGTCGATCATCTTCTTCACCCAAGTCAGTCGATCATCCCCTTTCTCCAAATACAGTCGATTATCTCCTTACTCCCAATACAGTCGATCATCCGCTTACTCCCAATACAGTCGATCATCCGCTTACTCCCAATACAGTCGATCATCCCCTTACTCCCAAGTCAGTCGATTATCCCGTTACTCCCAAGTCAGTCGATCATCTTCTTCACCCAAGTCAGTCGATCATCCCCTTTCTCCAAATACAGTCGATTATCTTCTTACTCCCAATACAGTCGATCATCCGCTTACTCCCAATACAGTCGATCATCCCCTTTCTCCCAATACAGTCGATTATCCCCTTACTCCCAATACAGTCGATCATCCCCTTTCTCCCAATACAGTCGATTATCCCCTTACTCCCAATACAGTCGATCATCCGCTTACTCCCAATACAGTCGATCATCCCTTTACTCCCAAGTCAGTCGATCATCCCCTTTCTCCCAATACTGTCGATTATCCCCTTACTCCCAAGTCAGTCGATCATCCCCTTTCTCCCAAGTCAGTCGATCATCCCCTTTCTCCCAATACAGTCGATTATCCCCTTACTCCCAGTACAGTCGATTATCCCCTTACTCCCAAGTCAGTCGATCATCCCCTTTCTCCCAATACAGTCGATCATCCCCTTACTCCCAATACAGTCGATCATTTCCCTTACTCCCAAGTCAGTCGATCATCTTCTTCACCCAAGTCAGTCGATCATCCCCTTACACATAAATCAGTCGATCTTTCCCTTAAACCCACTGTCTTTGAATGCATTGTATTTTCCCATTGATTTCACAGGTAAATTCCTTGCAAATTATGCACCTTTTGTTCTTGTGGCTTCT
Source organism: Danionella dracula (assembly GCA_900490495.1). NCBI lineage: Eukaryota > Metazoa > Chordata > Actinopteri > Cypriniformes > Danionidae > Danionella > Danionella dracula. The sequence continues at coordinate 10,837,069 of UELW01000556.1, forward strand.
CTTTAGCTTATTACTAATCAAGTACATCAACTCAAACCAGACAGACAACAAACAATGTTTGTGCAAGCTATCCTGCCATCTGCCTTGGTCACTGTTCTGGGAGTACTTCTATAATAGGTTGCTTCCTGTGTATAGTAAACTTCTCCACAGCTCACTATATTTGCTTGTGATACTAGGCAGTTATAGACAAGAGTTATAGTGAGAATATTCATGACTAATAATGTGAAGTGATAACTTTATGATATTGGAAAGCTCACAGAAATTATATGTGACACAGCACACACTGGTCAAATAAATTATATTGCCACAGTATTAATACTATCTGAAGACAAAGGAGTGTGATGAAATAAAGAAGGTAATTCACAATGGAATTATAACCCCGCAAATTACTGACCAATGATATGTCTAAATATTACAAATCCTTCGACTTCCCTAAATATCACTTATCGCATGTGAATAAAGCATCGATAGAGAACTTTCTTTTGTTATTTTTTGCCTAGCAAACATTTATAACAAGCGTAATTGTGTTTCTCATAGGTTGCCAACCTTCTGCGGCTCTTTCAGATTCCCCAGATCAGCTACGCCAGTACAAGTGCCAAGCTTAGTGACAAATCTCGGTACGATTACTTTGCACGCACCGTTCCTCCAGACTTCTACCAGGCTAAGGCCATGGCAGAGATCTTGCGTGTCTTCAATTGGACCTATGTTTCCACTGTTGCATCTGAAGGTGACTATGGAGAAACAGGTATTGAAGCCTTTGAACAGCAAGCCCGATTAAGAAACATCTGCATCGCTACTTCGGAAAAAGTAGGACGGTCAAGTGCCAAACGCTCTTCATATGAAGCGGTGGTTCGTCAACTTTTACAGAAACCCACAGCGCGTGTGGCTGTACTTTTTCTACGCAGTGATGATGCTCGAGAACTAATCGCAGCAGCCGCACGACTCAATGCTTCCTTCCTCTGGGTGGCAAGTGATGGCTGGGGGGCGCAAGAGAGCATCGTAAAAGGGAATGAATTCACAGCTGATGGAGCAATCACACTGGAACTGGCAGCTCACCCCATTCCTGAGTTCAACCGGTACTTCCAGAGCCTCACACCACAAAATAATCACAGAAACCCATGGTTTAGAGACTTCTGGGAGCAAAAGTTTCAGTGTTCTTTGGGAGGGATATCTGCAACAGGAGTAGGAACCCCAAAGCCACACTGTGACCCAGAGTTGGTTGTCGACAAGTCCAATTTTGAGCCGGAATCGAAGATTATGTTTGTGGTAAATGCTGTTTATGCCATGGCACATGCTTTACACCGAATGCAACGAACGTTATGCACAAACACCACTCGTTTGTGTGATGCCATGCGCAGTCTTGACGGCAGGAAACTCTATCGGGATTTTCTACTTTACGTCAATTTTAAAGGTAACCTGCTTTGATTTGTTTTCCCCCTCATAGTTTCTCTATAGCCAACTCTGTGAGAATTTAAGTGTATCTGTCTCACTCAGTAGTTGTGAAATGAAAGCTTTGCAGGCTCTGTAATTAGAGATGCTGTGTGTCTTGATTGTGACTGCGAGAATGAAGAGTCTTGTGTCAGCGCCGCAGCATTGACTGACAGCTCAAGAAGAGAGAGGCAGGTAAAAATAAACTTTAGAGAGGTGCTCAGCATGCTTAGGTTGCCTTGGAAAGGAGATGGGATTATTCCACACTTATCTGTGATTATGCACAAACACATTCCAAGACAAACTTACAGAGGGCAAGGATAAATGCTAGTTTGAAGTTTGACAGAGGAAATGACTCCTCAAAAAGGTTCTATAACTATATACGTACTAAATTACTTTATAGTTACTGCAGAATTAATGAAGGATGCAAAACACAGCTGATCAAACTTAATTTAAATAAGTAGAGCTTGCCTTGTTATGAGCAACACTTGAAAACATGTGAATACTTGTTTACGTGAATACTTGAAGTGCTTTAAAAAGAAATAAATGTACATTAATCTTGAATTAAAGTTTAAATATGTGATGAGGAAGACATTCATACATATTATATGGCAGCACTGAAGTTTGTGATAAACTCTGATGCCCTTTCTATGCTCTCAGGTGTCCTCCAAAACTATCCTAGTTTATATTTATTGTGGTAATAAAGTCAACTGCACCTGTACCAAGTCGATGATACTATTATCTGTTACTGTTATAAGGGAAAATTCTCATCACCCAGAGAGCAGAGGTTAATTAATTATTTAACAAGTTTGGGAAGATCCTTTTTTGTAATGGGTCACATTGCTCTTCCCTTCAATTGTGATATCATGGAATTCATAAGAGAGAGGAACTAGTGAACTGATATTTAAAAAATAAAATCTGGAGTACTACAGTTTCTGCTGGTGTTTGTCCCAACCCTGTTTCAAGAGACTCACTGCAAGCAATGCAATAGGAGTTTAATTAGTGGAATCAGGTGTGTTCAGTTAAGCTTGGAGCAAAATTGTCCAGGGCTAAACTCTTCCAGGAATGAATTTCCTGCTTTAACGATGTCTCTTTGTTCAGTTAAATTGATGTGAGTGGAAACCTTGTGTTGTTAGGGGAAGCACACCATGGAACTATTTTAGTATGAGAGGAGCGATGCTAAATTGATTGGGAAGGTTCTGTGGAAAGGTACTGTGGTCTGTCAAAATTTTTCCATTGTTCTCTTGAACTTGTTTTTGTTTTAAACATGAACCTTCTCTTACTTTCTTATGTTTCTTTTATGTTCCTTTCTTGTTTTAGTTTTGTCTTTCGTTGCTTGTTTTTGTTTAAGGTCTTTAATCAAAAGGATCAAATCAATCTTTTTTGTTTATTTAGAGAAAACTCCTATATAAACCTACAGAAGGAGCAAAATTATTTTTGTATTTATACAAGGCCTCTAATCAACTGGTACTTCAATAAAATCTGACCAAAGATCAATAAGACTTAAATGTGTTAAAGAACATAATAACCATACTGATCAGAAACCTTCTAATACTGTCCTTATTTCTTTTCTTTCCCTTATTGGGTTTTGCCTTGTTTTTGTGTTCATGTTTTTGTCTCATTATTTTCTTATCCTCATTTTCCCCGTGTTTTTTATGTTTTTTTCTCATTATCTTCCTGATTATTTTTATTCTACTATTTTTCTTTCCAGTTCTCATTTCTCCGTTTCTTAATTTTTGTTCTCTCCTATTTCTTCTCATCTTTTTGATGTCATTTTTGTTGTTTTTTTACTTTGTTATTAGTATGTATTGTAGAAGAGACTAAACGTGACCTTGTGTAAAATAATTGCATCATCATCTATAGGTTTTACACAAAAAGCAACAGATACAAAGACACACAGAGACACAGAGAGTGAGAGAGAGAGAGAGAGAGAGAGAGACAGGTAGGCCAGATAAAACGACATGAGAGAGGATGAGTGGGCTGGTACGCATCACCAGAAGATCATTCTCTTTGAAGTTCACCATCTTCATTTTTCAAGCGTACAATCAAAGACGAGTGGAGTTTGCTGTCTGGGGCGATCAAGAGCAGGGCAGGAGGCAAACCATGTGGGAGAAAATGAGCAAAAAAAGTCATTGTGCAGCCAGAAAGATAGAGAGAGAAGAAGCAAGAGAGCATCAGAATGCAAGAGCTTGCAGAGTGAGAATGATTGTACTCTAGGTGTGATGTGAATCAAAAGATGGCTATTGGTAGAGATGATTTGCCATGCAGGGAGGGAAAAAGTAAAAAAGAGAAAAGATTGAAGAGATGAGAAGAGAAACCCAGAAGGATTTACAGTTCAGATTCTCCTCCCACCGGTGGAGAATTAAGTCCCAGTGCATGCGCTTCCAGCACTCTGACTCAGAGCTCACACAGCTGGCCTGCTCTGGCTTTCTCTCCGTCTGTCCCTTGCAAGAGTGTTTCACGCTACATCTTTCAATGCAATCTGCAGTCTGTCCAATGTCTAACTGTCAGATTCTCATTTTTGGTATCTTGAAAGATTATTCGCAAAAACAGCTTGGAATGAGATCTGTTGCAAAAGATCTAAATATCAAGCATTGTTTCTTGTGCAATATAGTTACTAACTTCTAGTACATTCTTGTGTGTCACGCTGAACACAAATTTTTTTTTTATCCATTCCGTTATAATGCGCAGCAATTTTACTATTTGCAACAAAATGAAAAAATGAACTAAACACCAGAAATTAAAGGTGACATATACCATAAAGTCTATCCAACCACCAAAACAGACTCGTAGCTAGGCCTGTCATAATAACACATTTTACTGTGCAATTAATTGCCCCCCGATTTTATTGGGATAAGCGATAATCTTGAAAATGTTTCCATTTTGAAATCCCCTTTTATTGATGCACACTATTTTCAACTTATTTGATGATGATGAAAGTTAAACAGCTCGAATTCTGTCAAAAGTCTTGGGGTAGAGTATAGTTTAGAGTTTTAAATATAACACAGTTTTATTATCTGCTTTTATAATTAAATGTTTATGCATTTTATTCAAATAGTTAAGGATTTTTACTCATTTATAAATTATGTTTTTCATCTCAGTGAAATGAGGTGAATGTTCATAGTTTTAAATTCTCTGTGTTCTTTTTCAACAAATCTCCAGTAACTGAAGGTAGAGCTAATGGATGTGTAGTGAAATCCACGAGGAAACTAATCCTCAGAATCTAGGTTCTACAATGTGCATGCCATGTTTTTTCAGCTTGTCCGTGGCACAGACGATGTGGAAAACGTGAGCTGAACCGCTCTTGGATTGTATATCTCGCAAGAGAAAACGACCATTAAACTTGAAGCTCTTTCCCTTAGACGATCTACATTCATCTATTGGTGGCTGGCAGTTCCTGGGAACGTGTGATTGGTTGTCCTCACTCGCTCTATGTTTGATAGACGAACACATTATACTTCAGCGGTTCACAGTAGGGTTTGGTTACTGTAAGTTGTTGTTTAGCTTGAGTCGCATTAGCTTAACAAATTGTATTAGCCAGCATTTATTTACATTAGCATTTACATCTCTCTGTTTAGTAAAAGGAGCGTCCAAGTGGAATAATATCCTTAAAAAAAAAAAGAAAAAAAGAAAATTGACATCTTCTGTAGAAGCCACCCTGTAAATTATTCAAAGAAACTCGTAACATTTCCTTTTCAAAGTCTGACACCTTTCCTCATAATCAGCAGCAGTAATGGTTACTGTAATGATAATAATCATAATGAAAACTAATATTAGCGTAGTGTATAAACAACAATAAGGTCCAAAAACTTTTGATACTTTTGTATATGTTTATATTTGTTATGTTCATGCTTGTCTGTTGAAAGGCAGGAGCTGTGTAAAACAACAACAAGAATAAGTTTGTGGGGAGGGAAAACTATACAAAAATACAAAGAAATATACATAATAATCTAGAAACTATTATTTATCCTCAAACTATAACCACGCTGTGAATCAAAACACTTGACTCCTGAATCCACAATTGTATCACTGCCAAGCTGATAAATATTTATGACAGTGGTCTTTTTACAACATGATGACAAAGTGAAGTGCTAAATTGGAATTAATATGCGGGAGAAAAGTTGACAAATTTAAACAGAATTGGGTGATATTTTTGGGTTACATGTGAATAGTCAAAGCACACACAAAAAAACAGTGGCTATAAGAACTTGAAAACACTTATTTCTTGCACACTTTAAAAAAATTGAAAAGCCTTTAGAAGAGGCTTAAAATCCTGTAGTTTAATACATATTCAGAATGTTATATTGAAGTCATATTCTCATTGTACACATAAGTCATAGTCAAAGTCAAGAATAAGTTGGTGCTTAATTCCGCTGTGGTGACCCCAGATTAATAAAGGGACAAAGCTGAAAAGAAAATGAATCAATCAATAAATCAATAATGTCAGGACCGGGCGGCCAAAAGAGGAATGCGGACCCCACATGCATGACAGTCTTTCTCTTTAAATAATAATTTATTTAAGAAACAAATAACAAGCCCTGGGAAGGTAGGGCAAACAAAGAAAAACCCAGGAGGTGGAAAACAACAAACAGGAAGAAAATACTACAGCACAAGAGCCAAATACAAACAAGAGCTACATACCAGGATCAACACACCAATAAGGAGTAATGAAACGCAACCAAAAGAAAACTGAGGGAAGCTTATAAAGGGAAAGCAATCAAACATAACGAGGGAGACTACAGGTGAACTAACTGAAAGCTCCAACTAGAAAATGAGAAGGAAAGGTAGGAAAAAACTAGACCATGTGCAAAAACAAACAAAACAAATCAAAGATGGCCACCATCAGTCACATGACCTGAGCCACGTGGCAAAACAAAATAAAAGAGTGATAACTGAAACAAAGTAAAACCAAAACTGAGGGAAGGACTGTCAGTGATCAGACCCCTGGCGACAAAGATCTACAAACAAAATACTTGGCAGATCCTGACAAATAATTTTGGGCTATAATAGCTACAAACGTCACTGTATAAAATATTTAATCGGTTTTTAAGGTGTAAAATACGTATCAAACTAATAACTTTACATAAAGTTCCATGTCTTTGAGTGCACATAGCCCCTTCCTCAGTTCACCGAACAGCCACTAGTGTCACAACTAATAACCGTCTCTAAAATTCGACTTAAAGCCCCTTCAGCAGGAGTTAGACTTTGTATTAAAGACTTTTCCTCCTCCTTCTGGATTTTTCCTCCAGCTAGGGGGACTCTTTATGGCTCATTGCCTGTTAAGTGTTAGAAGTGGTTAGCTGGATGTCACTCAGAGTGTTATTCACAAACAACTCCTCGTGTAAAAAAACCTTCCTTTCCACGTCAGAGTGTTTCTTTGCCTGTCACTTTTGAAATAACCCAACACACTGGAAACTCACTGTTGCTATAGCAATTAGGTCATCCCATGGCATGAAGCGCTGAGGTAATCTAGAGGGGATGAACTGTCAACATAGAGAAAAGAAAGAAAAAGACAGAAGGATACAATGCTTGCTTTCATATTGACAAGCACAAATGCTCAAATAGTGAACCTACTTTGTAAAAGTTAGGAATTTTCTGCAAATTTCTATGTATTTATCCAAAACTTTATTTTGGATTTCTCATAACACAAACACTTAACCCAAATTGACTCTGCTAAAACAGATTAAGCCCCGACTTAAACAAAGTTTCTCACAGAAACGAGTTGATGGAGAAGACTTTCTTGTACTGAAATAGTTACAAAAAGAGTCCAAAGATGCGTTCGACGCTTGATGATCGCAGGTTGCTATCAGAGAACTGCTAACTCTGCTTATTACTGGTAAATTACTTGTCATCACCACATATTTACAAATATGTATTGAAAAGTACACTGTTTCTATTAATAATTACCATCAGTACACTGTAAATATTAAGTTATTACCATGTAATTAATGGTAAGTATTGAGTAATGAGACGTTATATTACGCTGTAATTTGCTGGCTGTAATCTAAAGTGTTACCAAAACTCATAATTGGCCATCTACGTCTAAACATAGATTTTAAAAAATGCACCAAAATGTCTTCAAAGGCAGGGGTTATGTTAAAAAGCCATTAACCCTTGTATAAAAAGCTATCTTCTTCAAATTTCAGTATCAATACAGTTATTTATTCAAATATAACGATTTGCGAGTTTTGGCCAGAAGAGAGTAAATAGAAACAGAGATGGGTTCTTAAATATAAACAGAGAGAATCTTAGCTGTCATAACAAGTTAATGATTACAAACCATTCTCTCTATGAAAGTAGGGAAAGTGAGCAGCAGGCCTGATATGGAGTGACCCATACACGGAATTTGTGCTCTGCATGTAACCCATCCCAGTGTACACACGCACACACAGCAGTGAACAAACACACCGTGAGCACTCACCCGGAGCAGTGGGAGCCATGGCTGCGGGGCCCGGGGAGCAGTCAGGGAACTGGAGCTCTCTCTCGAGGGCTCCACAGCTGTGCTTGTTGAAGATGGAGAGCAAGTGTTTCATCACTCACACCACCTTCAACTCGGTGGATCTGGGGATCGAACCAGCGACCTTCCGAATAAAAGTCGATCTCCTTATTCACCAGACCACAACTGCCAGACCTAGCAGATTTATCTTATAACGCCCCCATTACATGGACACACATAATTCATAACTTCAAAATAAATTCAGAAATGTAAATGATCTATATTCTGTAATTCTACCCATATCCTACAAAAAAATTCCTATTATTACACATTCGACCTTGTGTTTTGGAAGCTGCTTTGAAGTGTTCACCAAAGTTATTTTTACGGTGGACAAGAAGTTAAAAAAATGCACATTTGTGAAAGCAAATTAACAAAACAAAAACATAATTACAAAAATAACAACAATATTCAAATTAAGTAAACGCTCCAAATTAATAATTAAGAAAACAACTAAATTTAGGCCAAACCGGAAAGGGATCTGAAAGGAAAATTGACCTGATTGGATGAGACTTATGTCAGTCATGACGAGCGCTTATGTGATGCTTATGATTATGTATGTAAACATGTCAGTACTTCATGGAATAAATATCAGTCTGTGTAACATTAAAACACGCTGGAAGCAAGCTGGAGTAAAAGTATTTATTATTTTATTGTCAAACTTTCGGTTTAGGCAATTTTACAGGTCACGTTTAGGAATGTCATAAAGATTCAGAAAGTCAGAAATGTAGATGCAACTTCCAATTAGAACCATGATTTATGAATGCGGGCAGACACAGTTAACCCAACATTGAAATGTATCAAAAAGAGATAAAATTATGTAAAAGTAATTACATTTCATGCATTAATAGGTTGAAGAAAACCTGTTCTTTTTCTGAAATCAAATTTCAGCTTTAAAAATGTTTCCTGGAAAGGCAGCCAAATTCAATTTGGAAGTCGCTTTATCACCAACACATCCAAACGCCGACTTCCACACAAATCATTCGATTGACACAAAAGAATCTGTGCCTTTTTCCTTTTTCTCAGACACTTTCAACCCACGCACAATGAAACAAAACAATTGCTCGTCCGCCCACCACCGCCACATCCTGAAAAGCTGCTATGTAACCATCAACCTCCCCACAGCTACTAGATCGCTAACAGCTAATTAACCACCTCTCAAATTCACAGATCTGGAGTAAATATTTATCATGCCTCGCAACAATAGATGACTATTTTACTTTAGCCAAGCTTTTTTCAGAGCCTGTGCATGACGCAGAAGAGTTTTCACCATGTTTGCTGTTTTAACACATAGAAATAGCTCTGAAAGAAGCAATCTTCCATCCGCCCACCTTTAAGGCGAGCAAACTCACAGATTCAGAGGCGCAGAGAGTAGTGCTCATTTGTTAGTTGCACTCTGGAAGGTGTATTTTCATGGACAGAGAGAAATGTGGTTAAGTCAGGCATGCATCCGGGGAGTTAAGCTCTGACGGAAGGAAGCAGGAGCAGCAAACTCTGGTCTGGATTCTGCTGCAAACAAATGCAAAGCTGGTGGTCACTGACTGATTCGCTCAGAGTTGAACGATGATTTGCCAACCGCTGAGGTTTGTGGCTGCTGAATCAGATTTACAAAAATAAGCACCCAATATAATTGTAAAACCACCCATTTTTTTTCATATTTCATATAAGCTCTCTTTACAAATATTATTTGGGTTTCGCTCTCTCTTCCAAGTCTCTCTCTCTCTCTCTCTCTCTTACTCTCTCTGTAACTTTTTTCCTCTTTTCCGTTTATTTCTCTCTCGCTAACTTTGTTCTCTTTCCTCCTTTTTTCTCTCTCTATTTTCTCCTCTATCTGTCCTTTTTCTCTTTCTCTCTCTCTTCTCTCTTGGTGTCTCTCTCTCTTTTCTCCTCTCTTTCTCTGTTCTCTTTGTCTTTTCTCCTATTTCTCTATTTGTCTCTCTTTTCTCTATCTTCCTCTCTCTTTTCTCTCTCGCTATCTCTGTCTTTCTCTCTCTCTCTCTTACTCTCTCTGTAACTTTTTTCCTCTTTTCCGTTTATTTCTCTCTCGCTAACTTTGTTCTCTTTCCTCCTTTTTTCTCTCTCTATTTTCTCCTCTATCTGTCCTTTTTCTTTTTCTCTCTCTCTTCTCTCTTGGTGTCTCTCTCTCTTTTCTCCTCTCTTTTCTCTGTTCTCTTTGTCTTTTCTCCTATTTCTCTATTTGTCTCTCTTCTCTATCTTCCTCTCTCTTTTCTCTCTCGCTATCTCTGTCTTTTCTCTTTCTCAGTTCTCTTTCTCTACCTCTTCTCTTTCTCTCACACTCTTTATTTTCTTTCTCTCTTTTTTCACTTTCTCTCTTTTCTATCTCTCTCTTTAATCTCTGTCTATTTTCTCCTTCTCTCTTTCCCTGTCTCGTTTCTCTCTCGCTGTCTCTCTCCTCTCTCTCTTCTCTCATTTGTTCTCTTTTTCTCCCTCTCTCTTTTCTATCTCACTCTCTTTTTTCACTTTCTCACTATTTCTCTGTGCTTCTTTTCTCCTTCTCTTTGTTTCTTTTCCATGTCTCTTCTCTCTCTCTCTCTCTCTCTCTCTCAAACACGCATGCACACACTTACTCACGCACACACACATGCACGCACTCAGACTGTTTTGATTTCATGTGCCCTTTGTTTTATTTTTTTTGTACCCATGTCTCTACTTTTAATTCTGAAGGGTAAAAAAGTGGTAGATATAAAAAAAGTAACATACATCAGGGTAATGCAAATACAGTCAATCACTTCCGAGTGACTTTGGAGGGCCGTTATTGACGTTAACGTTCTTTGTTAATGTGAGACTCTTATCGGGCGATGAAATGAACATCACCTTACATTCTGAGGTGTTCTCTTGTAGATTAGTTGCAGAGACTGCTAACAAGATAGCAAGAGCCCGATAGAAAATTTTCATGGTAAACCCTCAGTAAGAGTTTTTACTGCAAATTTGACTGCTTCACACTTTCTCTGCCTTGTTTTAAACAAGTTCCACACTTTCCCTTAAACGATTCTTACTCACCAGTCCAGGCTGTTTTGTGCATAATTTCGGGAACTGGACGCTAACACTTGCAATACAGACTGTACGTCATTATTTTTTATAATTTACACATTTTCACCAATAACCTGGGTCTTGATTCAACAGAGAGAGAAAGAAGTAGCTGCATGCGACAGAGAAAAAGAGAGAGAGGGAGGGAGAGATAGAGAAAGGGAGGGAGAGATTGAGAGAGAAAACTGGCTCTGTGATCAGTAAGCCGGTTCTTATCACTTGCATTGAAGAGCCGGTTCATTTCGACACATCACTACTCAGCCTCAGCTTTATAGCTGAATTCATCTTAGAGTGTCACGTTTGAGGTAACTTCACAGTTGGCATACATACAGGTACGGGAAACTCTGTATGTATCCACACCAAACATCAAGGTGAAAGCCATCATAACTTTCTTAGTATAGACCTAGCTCTCAACCCACCTTTGAGAATAGATTAACGTCAATATTTTTTTTTATCAGTCATGCGTTAACGCAGTATGTTAATGCTGATAATGGTCCACCCCTAAAATATATATTACGAGGATACTCAAAAATTGGGGGCCCAATGCAGCTACCTACTTTTGGTCATGGTAAATCCACCTGTCAGCGTAATAAAGTAATGACTAAAACATAAAACTCCTGAGCGCAGCAGCTTCCTGAACATATTCAACTAAACTAATGAAAAATAAAATGCTTTTATCTCACATGTTTAAGCCAAGATACACATAACACATGCATGACATACTTTAAAGTGATCATCATCCGTTGATACCTATTGATACAAAGTGAAGAATCATCACTCAGCTTTTACCACTTTAATTAAAGCTCTATATTTATAGCTAAAAGAATGCAGAGTCATCTGTATATTAGAGTAAAACTCAGAGGAGCAGTTTTATGGAAAGGTCAGACTTGCCATGGAATATATCATTTTTCCCCTATTATGAAAGGAAAATCTACTTTTTGTTTAACTCTAGGTATGTGCTGCATCTGAGAGGAGGCTAATTAAATGTGTTCTTTTATTTCACAAGGTTTACAGAGTAGGGAAAAACTGTGAGTTTTTTACCAGTTTATAGGTAAACAAACAAAGGATTCTAAATAAATGAAAAGTGGCTGCCAACACACAAAACTATGAAATTAGTTAATAAAGTTAGTTAAATTAGTTTAAACTTATATGTGAATACATGTTTTTTGACCCCATCAGAAAAGTAGATGACAATGTTCCTGTCTAATGAACATTACATTTTTATTTTGATTGCATTTTTGTTTTATTAGACTTTTATCTTCAATAACCACCATTTCATTTCAGCTATGTACTGCAGAGTAAATATTTATAAAATCTTTAATAGTTTAATGTTGGCCAAAGACAATGGTATACACAGCATAATCCACGTCAAATGTTAAGACGTCACAGCATCAGAATTCTACACTAGGTTTATCTACATAGTCAAAACAAGTTTGACTGACCAGAAAAACCTTCAGTTTCCACTCATATATTGCAGCCCGGACAATAATAATCATTAAATATGTTAATGTTGAAAAGACTGTGGCATAAACAGGATATACAACGGTTGAGCATGCATTATTCTGTTTTAAACGCACTTCCGAGAGGCAACTGCCCTCCTCTTATGGGAGGTGGATAGTGCCAAAACACAGTTTAACCAGGCTAAGGAGAAGCCAACCCTTCGCTTCGGGTAGTTCTGCGTCGCCACGTTGTGTGTTTAAAATTGAATAATGTGCTCAACTATTGTATATCCCTCACTTATTACATATAATACAAAGTAACCCAGCCTTATGGTACTTTAAAACTATTTTTAGATGTTCATTTCTTGACACAAACAGCGAAAGCATAAAAGATGTAATTAGTTTAAAATCACAGAGCTTAAGTTATCTTTCAAGTTATTTACTTCATCCCGTCCCCATTGTTTTTTTTATTTAACTTCAGAGAGCATTACATGTTTGTTTTATAACCCTACATGTTTTCATTTAATAATGACATGAAACATGTGTACAGTATATGCAATACTTTTTTTGTTCTTTGTCATTGATAGAAACCCATTGGGGCGGTTCTTCACAGACATCACATGGTATTTTTGCAATTAGCTGATTATGTCATCTAGCGACTGTTAGCAACTCTTGGGCTAGCCAATAGCAATTTTTGTCACTGAGGAGTTGCTAACACTTTTCCTCAGAGAAGTGCTTAAAACACAACTATCAAACATGACTGTCTATGTCAGCAGCTCTCTGCATGTGTACTGGATGTGGATTCTGAATGGCGAGTCATGTCAGGTGTGCAGAGATACAGAATTTGAGACATCTCAGATGCCAGTCTGACATGTAGTGGTACCTCTGAGTCAAACAGACCTTGTCATATTGCTGGCTCTCTGTCAGAAAAGAAAAGAAAGCTACCATTGAGCTTAAACCGTAACTGACAAGTGAGCACTACCTGATAGAAACCCTTTGAGATGGCAAAAAAAAGTGTGTGTGTGTGTGTGTGTGTGTGTGTGTGCGTGTGTGCGCGTGTGTTTATATATATATAAACTATAGGCATTCAGGTGAAATTGGCACTGCATCATAAACCTCAATAATTGTGCCTTTTACTGTGTATGAATGTAAAACCCCTTCCAAGTTAAGAAGGAGAGGGATCCAAAACACGTTTGTCCAGTTGCAGGAGTTTGAGTGATTAGTGTTAGCAGTAAAACCAATGGAAATACTTCCCTCACATGAGTTAAACTGCTGTAGCTAGATGTGTGATGATCAATAGAGCTATTTCACGGCACATGAATCCACATGTCTGATCAGATGATTTACTGTATCTGCATCCAAAGTATCCCAAGACAAAAGATGAAAACATTGAGAGAAGATGCCTGAACATTTAAGATAACCTTTTGCTTGAATTTTGAAGCAGATAAGATTAAAAAGGTGATGAGCTGCAAGTAAATTTACACGTACTCACAGAAGAGCCCTTAACAGGCTTATTACTGTGTACTTACGGGGTAATTACTTTGTACTTACTGCTTATAAAAGAGTTCTTCACTTTAATTGTCATTACATGGTAACGACTTCCCCTATTATTTGTGTTAATTCGATGTTTTTTCTGGTTTATGAAAAGTTACACCACATTTACTACACTTCAGGGCTAAAATCTAAAGTATTACCAAATATCAAAAAGTAGGTTTTTAAATATTTTTGTTGGATGTTTTTTTTATTGACAGAAATACAGGCGCTTGAAATTCAATATAACCTGTAACTTGATAACGCAGTCATTGTCTAAATATTTATGGGAATAAACAGACAGAACACCCAATCCTCACCCAACCATGACAGATTTTCTATACGTTTAGCATCCAACAGGATGCTTTCCACATGAACCTATGTCCTTTACCTTGTAGATTCAGCACAACTAATTAACTGCAATTATTGTTTTTAACAGGTAATTACAGAGCAGTTAATTATGCTCTCGCCAGCTGCAGATTATTTTAAACAGGGGTGTGTTTGGCATCAAATCACGGTATGAACAGATGAGCTGTAAAGAAATGAACAGTGGGCCACAGAAGGTTAATTTGATCTAGTGCTCGATGAAGTCCTCAAATTCAGGAAGGCGGCTGTGGGTTTCATAGCACCTCAGCTGTGTGTGTTTGTGTGAGTAAAGTGGGTGTTTGAGAGCACTTGTGTTGACATTGACATTATCTTTGTGAATGATGGGGTTCATAACTTTAACCTGTTTTCCTTATCTGATGAATCATCATCCAGAGCTTGCAGAGACCCTTGGAGCAATTACAGCATGCAGAGAAAAATACACTGCACCAGGTTTAGGTGAAGTTTTATGTGTCTGGGTTGTGTATAGTCACACTTGCTACGTTTTTAACATCCATTTTAATAACAAAACTTTTCTTTTTAGCACCAATGGTGCATTTAGAAATGCAGATAATTTGACATTTTGCCAGACGAACAAATGAAGAAAATGGCATTTTTAAAGGGAACATATGCTAAATTACTTCATGTTTGAGTTTTATTTCTTCATCAAACACAATTGCAACGTTACATTCACATTCATTCCGAAATATACGAAATTCATTCATTCAGAAATAATCTCACCCATTAACAAATTAGGTCTCCAAGCAGAGCTAAATGCCTTTCTGTCACACTGAAATATGTGCCCCACATCATAAATTCATTCATTCATTCATCTTCATGTCGGCTTTCTTCTCTTTCGGGGTCGCCACAGCAGAATGAACCGCCAACTCTCTGGCATATGTTTTACGCGGCGGATGCCCTTCCAGCCGCAACCCATCGCTGGGAATCATTCACACACACACACACTCATTCACACTTTAATACTATAACACTATAATTGTTTTTACTCAATTCACTTATACCGCATGTCGTTGGACTTTTGGAGAAAACCCACGCGATCACGGGGAGAACATGCAAACTCCACACAGAAATGCCAACCGACCCAGCCGAGCCTAGAACCACGCTCCACATCATACAATAAAATATTATTTAAATTTCTACATTAATATTGCAATACCTCATAGCACTAGTCTTTATTTCATACGTATTTTGTGTAACTCCCATTACTTTTACATAAGGAATAAATTCAGTGCAATATGGTTGCCACAATGGGGATGCTAATCAACTTAGTGTGAGAAGTATCTGCTGCGAAAAAGAGACTGAAGAAAAAAGACTCAGTGTTGGAAAAAGACAGGTGTGCTATGTCCCAATCTGAATGCCTGAACTACCCTCTCAACATAGATCCTAATTTTTAGAAGAAAATGTACGCCTGGGTCACGCACCGATGTTGCTTGGCTGGACGTCAGGAGAGAAAAGTGCGAATGAATGGAAGTTATCCTTTCCGGAGAAAGCGTGGCACAGCAAAGTACTTGCCAATGAGAGGGGCTGCTGGTAATTGATCCATGAAAATATAGTTAGGGGAGAGATGGATGTGAGGGATTCACAAATATAACTTGTGAAACATTCTCAATATGAATGCCTAAATGTCAGTACTGAAATCATATTGTGCTCATTTTGAGACTAATCAATAACATTTTCTTTATAGCTTCAGAGAGTTCAGAGGTCCAGTTAAAGAGAAGCTCTGGCAGGGTCAGATTAAGGTTTAGGAGACAAGGTAAAAGGAGTTGAATCTACGTCCACGAGTGTAGTTTCTAGGATCAAGGTGTGTCTTTGAAGAAATCCAGATATTTTATTTCTCTCTCACAACGAGGTCTCACAAGCGCCTACAAGAGGTTCTAAGGAGCAAACTTTCTCTCTCTATGTGCAATAGTAAGTGACTGCAGTTCATTGTCTGACCTGTTGAGGCTACTCTAAAGGTGAGCCTTTACAGCAAAACACATATAATTATATAATACACATCGTTTCAGAGCGTCACAGTGGCGCAGTGGGTAGCACGGTCATCTCACAGCAAGAAGGTCGCTGGTTCGAGCCTCGGCTGGGGCAGATGGCATTTCTGTGTGGAGTTCTCATGTTCTCCTCATGATCGCGTGGGTTTTCTCCGGGTGCTCCGGTTTCCCCACAAGTCCAAAGACATGCGGTATAAGTTAATTGAGAAAAAACAATTGTCCATAGAGAATGAGTGTTTGTGTGAATGTTTCCCAGCGATGGGTTGCGGGTGGAAGGGCATCCGCTACGTAAAACATATGCCAGAGAGTTGGCGGTTCATTCTGCTGTGGCGACCCCAAAAGGGAAGAAAGCCGACATGAAGATGGATGGATGGACATCGTTTCATTGATACATAGCACTTAATTTGACCATCATGACAACTTGAGGGAGTGAATTTTTTTATTGCACTAATACTTAAGATTTTCTTGCTGAAGTTAACCTAGCCCCTTAGATTGAACCAGGATAATAATATTTCCTGTTTTCTATGTAGTTAACCATATTTTGTAATTCTATTATTACCCCATATAGTAGTGGTTCTCAACTGTGGACGCCTGTTAGTGGTACATGGTGGTTGTTTTTGTGTGCGTGTGTTTATGTCCGCATTGCGTTTTGATTGTGAATTTTTCTTTTAGGGACACTTAGAGTGACCTGAAAGTTCAATGACTATGTTTTTGGTTTGTAGTGGGAGTCTGGAACTATTCACTGTGAAAACTGAAGCGAAACGAGCGATGGCAACGTTTGAGGAAAATGGTAATCTAGTAGATTTATTCCACCTTGGCCATACTCATGTCTTAATTTTGGAGACCTTGAAGCAAATGTGCATTGAGAGATGCACTAAAACGAGCATGAGAAGATATTATTTTCGTCAAAATTTAAAAAGAAAAAGACATTTGACCAACCCAGAACTGGAGAGAGTTGTTACTCGGGCAAGTTGTCCATTCCTAAAATTTAATTTCCAACAATAGAAAATTGACTGTATAAAACAGGTTTAATCCTCTCATCCATTGACTGTTTGGTCTCATCAGCCGCCATTGGTATGCGTGAACAAATGAAGAACTTCAGGGTCATGCTAAGCTTCCCCAAAAGGCAAGTTTATTGGTATAGCACATTTTGTAGCTGGTTCCATCTGTGGCCTGCAGGGGAACTAAAGGAGTATTTACCCTGTTCGGAAAATACCCGGGGTAGATCTAATTTATTTGATCTGAGGGATCTCAGCTCTCTGTTTGGTGTGTATTCACTGATCATGTATGTTGGGTATTAAGAGGCTAAATTATGTTTGGACTTATATATGAGCAGCAGAACTTTAAAATCTATTCTAAAGGAGACCAGCAGCCAGTGTAGAGAATTAACAACTGGAGAAATGTGTTGTGACTTTCTATCTTTGGTTAGAATTCGAGCCGCTGCATTCTGAACAAGCTGGAGCTGTTTAATGTTTTTTTTTTGGGAAGACCTGTGAGAAGAGTGGTCTTCCCAAAAAGAAAACTCAAAATCAAATGCGACGAGCTCTCGTTATTAGTTTTTTGCATTTTTCGATTTGAAAACAGAATAATTTTTTTAATGGAAAAACAAATTCCCTTTTTTTTATTGTTTTGGTGTTTAAATTGAAAATCAAATAAACGAATAGCCATTCCAATATTAAAATCTTGCTAATATTAAAAATCCCAATATTAAAACTCTTGAATGAAGAGTAAGTATTGTTATTAGCAATAATATTGCCTCTTATTTGAACTTTGCTTAACTATAGCTGAACAGGAAAGCTTATACGCTGAGGCTTTACTGGAGTAGTGTATTGTAATGTTGATCATCATGGTGATGCTTGGAGAGACTATTTTTTTATGAAGTCGTACTTGGTGAAAAACGTTTGGGAACTACTGATTGATAGATTCGGTTTGTATAGACTACTATATAGACTAAAGAAAACGCCTTTGTTCATAATGGAAAGTCTGTGTTATAATGGCTGGAGTGAAATTTAGAAGAGCAACTGTTCTGAATATATTGAAATCTCTAACTTGTCACATTCGAGAACGAATCATTAATATCCACAACTGTGGCAGTTTGGGGAACATTTTTACCGAGTCTTTTTCCTAGTCAACAATACATCATGCTTCCTGAGGCAAAAACATGAGACAGACCATCATCTCCACTGCACTCATTTAGCCGTGTCTTATTTTGCAATGTGCTGACCAAGGACGCTCATTCCCAGAGCCTCAAGCTACAAACCAGAGGTGTGTGGGAGACTTCCCATTAAAACAAAACGCATGAAGAACAAAAGCACAGCTAGTGAGAATAGATTGCATTGCATATTTTGTGTAGAAGTTTAAAGATCATCTTTAATCTGACTCATGAGATTGCAACCATTTACATGTTTTGAGATGAATGTGTCCATAGGCTGTCATAAGGAGAACTATCTATTTTTGAGTTGATAATGCATGTCATCCCATTTGATGTATGCGCGTTAACTTTCCCCTGCTGTTCCTTCTCTGTGTCTCCAGCGCCATTCTTCCCTGTCGACTTTGAAAATCAAGTAAAGTTTGATGCATACGGAGATGGAATTGGACGCTACAATATCTTCAACTACCAGCAGGTGCCAGGCAGCGACAAGTTTACGTATGTCCAAGTTGGAGAATGGGCAGAGAGTCTTTCCTTAAACGAGGGCTTGATTGGTTGGCCAAGAGGAGCGGAAGTGCCCACGTCTCAATGCAGTGACCCTTGTGCTCCGAACGAGATGAAGAAGATGCAAGCAGGGGAATACTGCTGCTGGATTTGCACTCCCTGTGAGCCTTACGAGTATCTTCCGGATGAATTCACATGCATGGCCTGCGCGCCCGGTCAGTGGCCTCGTGCTGACCTTACAGGGTGCTATGACCTTCCTGAGGACTACATCATGTGGGAGGACGCTTGGGCTATCGGGCCTATCTCGATTGCCTGCGTTGGCTTCATCTGCACTTTAATGGTTTTCTTCGTCTTCATTCGGCACAATGACACACCAATAGTCAAGGCATCCGGTCGTGAACTGTGCTACATCCTGTTGCTCGGTGTATTTATGTCCTATGTTATGACTTTCATATTTATTGCAAAACCATCCCCCATTGTGTGCACCTTACGAAGGTTAGGCCTTGGGACCTCATTTGCAGTGTGTTACTCCGCCTTGCTCACGAAGACCAATCGCATCGCGCGTATCTTCAGTGGGGTCAAGGAAGGTGGGGCTCAGCGGCCACGCTTCATCAGTCCCAGCTCACAGGTCTTCATCTGTCTTTCACTGATCTCCGTGCAACTCCTGCTGGTATCGGTTTGGCTCCTCCTGGAAGTGCCTGGTACGCGGCGGTTCACGACGCCAGAGAAACGGCAGACTGTCATATTGAAATGTAATGTACGGGACTCCAGCATGCTGCTTTCCCTGAGCTACAATGTAGTTCTGGTGGTCCTCTGCACGGTCTATGCCTTCAAGACACGCAAGTGTCCAGAGAACTTCAACGAGGCCAAATTCATTGGTTTCACCATGTACACGACCTGCATCATCTGGCTGGCTTTTCTCCCCATATTCTACGTTACCTCCAGTGACTACAGGGTACGTCTGCACAACAGATCAACAATAATGCTACTACAAACAGGTGTTTTCCAAAAGGTTTTTATTGACTTACACAATGTCTTAAGATAAAGTTCTCCAAAGGGCACAATTTACAGCATTAAACTACCTAAAAGATCTATACAGGCACTATCAGTGTGTTACATGGTGACACCAATTCTGTTTTTGTGCTCCAGCTGTGAAAAACCATTCATGAATATTGAGATATGCCCATTCTAAGCCATTGCCCATTCTTGGGGCTCAAGGGTCAAATTGTTGGCTGCAAAAAAACTATTTTGCACCCGTGGGCTGTGGGACATCAATTCAGCTTCTCACCATTAGTTGGTAATAAGGAGAAGTGGAAAGTATAGAATTGGGTAGTTTTTTGTGTACTTGTATAGTTCTTCCCTGACATAAAACCTTGATTGTAAAATATAAAGCTTGATTTTATTCCCTATACACATATATGAACTTCCATCTTGCATACATATTCTTTTCTATAATTCATTCATCTTCATGTCGGCTTTCTTCCCTTTCGGGGTTGCCACAGCGGAATGAACCGCTAACTCTCTGGCATATGTTTTACGCAGCGGATGTCCTTCCAGGTCTATAATTCTAAATCTATAAATAGTCTAATAATCTATGAATAATTTACGGCCTTAATCCTTATAGAATCCTCAAAAAAATCCTCTAAATTGGTTGATTTGCAAAAAAACACTTGGTTGTTTGAGAAGTAATCTTTATCTCTTATTTTATTTTTTTGTGTGTTTTTTAAAATACAAAATAAGAAAAGAAACTTGGATAATTTGTATCAAATCAGCATTGCATCAAATTGAAGCATTTTATGTAAAAATCCAGAAAAATCAGATGGTTTTATGTTTTTCAGGTTTCATCATATATATATATATATATATATATATATATATATATATATATATATATATATATATACACACACACACAATGGACAGTGAGTGCTGGTGGGATTTGGGGGAGTATGGGGCCCAAAACTATTTTCTTCCCGGGGCCTAGAATTGCTAGCTACACCCCCGCACGTTTGCAAAGCTCCAGGAAATGGAAGCTTTGGGGATATTATGCTAGTGTAAAGCAAGACTGCAAACAGAGTAAAGCCAAGCTGTTTAAGATGTCTATTAACAAAAACTGTGGACTTTGGAGGACAATTTAAGGAACATTTGGTTACGGCAAAATCATATTTGATCCAAAGAACTTCCGTAATATACACTCAGCTGTTGAAGTTAGAACTGATTGTTAAGGAAGGGAGTTTCGCTTGCGTTTGCCCTGTAGTGGCAGGGGCTGGTTTTAACCACCCCTGAGTGCTTGACTGAGATCTTGGTGACACTCATGAAAAAAAAACCTCCCTTCAGATAAAAACCAACAACTAACAAAGAAGTGTGTTTTTATATGTGTGCGTCCATTGACTCAAGCAGAATCTCTCTCACGGACAAAAGCATTCATATGTTGTTTTACATTTATAGATAAAGAAACATCTTTTAAGAGAGGACTTGCTATTTATACAATGTGGAAAAGTGAATTTTGTATCCAACAAAGCAGCACTTTTGCTTTAGGAGAATAATATTTTCCCATCCAGTAAATTTGATGAAAAAACATATTTTTTAAATTTTCCCGAATAGAGCTCTTGTGTGCCAGAGATTTTTTTATTGTTGACTGCTAATCATCTAGCCCACGAGAGAAGTTCTGCCCATTAGTGCACTAGTATCCCCCTGTCAAAAAAAAGGGTTAGAAATGCATGCAAAGGTGTCTTTAGAGCTTAAAGCGACACTTATAAACAGCTCCAGGCTGGACTGGACCAAACAGACGGGTTGCTGATGTAAGGAGAAAAACTAGCCTGCAGAATGACGAAAATGAGTCTTACTAGCCCGCATTCAATCTTGTTCGAATAGAGGCTTTTTACTCTGGAGACCAAGCCCTCAGAGACCAATCGTGCAGAATGCTGATGCGTATAGAACAGCAAGAGAGTTGAAAGACATGGAAACCCAAGTGCAACCATCCAAGTAGAACACAAATAAGGACAGCTTGCGGACGGCTGATGCTGATTACAAAGCAGGAAAAATGAGCAAGACTAATAGAACAGCTTATCTGTTGGAAATTTTTTAGCATGACAAGAGCAAACGCACAAGGGAAGTGTTTTCAAACTTGCTGATAAGTCGTGATAATATAAAAGCTGAACTGAAACAGATCATACTCTTCACTTAGCTCCTTCTGAACAGCTCTATATTCTCGTACTCACAAGATCACGAGAACAAAATGATTTAAAACTGGAGAGAGAGAAACTGGAAAATGATGTTCCTAATGGGAGAGCTTCAACTGATTCTAATCAGCTGCCATTTACATAGCACTTTGCTAAACGTCGCTGTCATTATACCCCTGTGATCAACCTCTTTATTAGCAGAGATGATCTTGATAGTTTCTGCTAATAGCCTCTGATTGTCACAATGCATGAATGTCACCGAAGACACAACAAAGGAAGAGAAATTAATAGTTTTTTTCTGTTTCTCCCAGGTTCAAACGACAACAATGTGTATCTCTGTGAGTCTGAGTGGATTTGTTGTGCTGGGCTGCATGTTTGCCCCCAAGGTTCACATCATCATGTTTCAGCCTCAGAAAAACGTCACCAGTCATCGGTTAAGCATGAACAGGTTCAGCGTTAGCGGTGCAGCAACAAGCTACGCATCGCACGGTGAGACAATCTCTATTCAAAATCAACTACAACTGAGCAAGAGATTTTTTTTTTGTTTGAAGGTTAAAACACTTTTTTTGAGACTTTAAAGGGGGCCTTTCATGCATTTTTTTGCTAAATATTTCGAGTAAATGTTGAGTCTCCATTGACCAGAAAGGCAAGTATTATGCCTTTCAAAATGCAATATTTATTATAAACATTGTTTTGAAACCACTTTGTGTTTTCAGTCTTTGCACAGTGTGGTTCTTCCAAGCCCCCTTCTGAGAAAACCTCTCCGGAGTCATAACTTACCAAAAAAGCTCTCTTAACATGATTATATAAAATTAGAAAAAATGGTGTGATGGAATGTTCCCTTACAAGTACAACCTGAAGTTTGATATTATCTACTGATGAAACACAAAGGCTCATTAAAGACTTTAATATATTTTCTATGCAATAATATATAAACTATGCAACCCAAACTGGTAGACAAGGTTAACGTTAAATACTTAAAATGTTAAAGTAGTCCCTAATGCTTTTGTTATAGCCCAGAAAAGGTGAGTAATGACAGGTGTTATTAATGATCATGAGAATGACCATGTTTGGTATAATCAGTTGCTCATACACCTGTCCATAGTCCTACAAAGTTCCAGATTGTGAAAGTTTACCTCTAAGAATTGGTATTAGTTTAAAAGCAGAAAGTAGTAACACCAAATATTATTTATAATACTTTTTTATTTTCTTCCTTTTAAATTGACACACAATAATCAGCCATTTATTAAATTTCTGAAAGCATTTTATGATTAAAATTTATTTCACACCTACATAAAATGTTTGCACAGTATTGTATTTCTTTTTTTAATGTTTTAATGTCTTTTATTTATTGCACCCTTTATCTTTTTTTTAAACAATTCTTTAACAGTTTTCATTTTCAGGGATTGTGGCTCTTGATTAGATTTCAATTCAAGTATCTATTCTTGAGTTTAAGAACGTATGACTTAGAAAAGTTACCTGAAAATGGACCTCTCTCAAATTAGTAGCTGCACAGTATTTCACAACACATTTCTGAAAGTTCTATTTCTTCAGTAAGCATAGAACATAGCGATACGCTGGTTTCCAACTAACCACTCCACTGATTGATTCTTTGATTTCTTTCTTACTCTAATTAATCAATATACTTATTAATCTCTCTTATAAATCAAGACTCTGGGTTTTAGCCAAATTTGTGTAATATATCAATTTTATTGTAAGATTTAATATTAAAAAAATCTTTGAAAAATATAAATTCTTCTAGTTTGAGGTAAAAGTCAGCAAGTAAACCTCGTGTGGTTGGGTTTGCTGGGCTGTTAATGTTTTGAATGTTTTGACAATAACAAAATTACACGTTTAAACATATATATTGTAGTGTGCATCAACCCACACTACAAACCAACATACAAACAGATATTATTTTGGACAATAATGACACAAAATGGCAATTTGGGAGTTAAAAAGAGCCAGTTCTTTATTGAGCCAGAATGCTGATCACTAACAGAACAGAACAGAACAGAACAGAACAGAAGAAAGCTGTGAGCTGAGATTTGGAAATGGGATAGGCAAAAACACACACACACACACACACACATTACAATCAAAACACATTTCCTGGACACATCATGCCATGCCATCAAAAATAATAGGAACTTTCCATGAAATGCTTGGATCTATATTGCTGTGATATATATTGCTGTGAAATATAGAACAGCAAATGAACTCGGATGACTGAATAAACTGAATCTATAAACATTTACAGATAAATTGTAAAAAAAAATGTCTGATTCACACTTCATGTGATGTCAGGGCAACATTTCAATATTATATACAATACTTAGTATTTTCTTTAAACACCTTAGCAACTTTATATAACACTCAGCAACACCTACTGCTGTGGATAGCATCACAACAGCATCTTTTACACCAGCACAATAAAGAGTTTATTCAAAAAGAGATTTTCGGAGCAGAAAATTTGATTCATGGTGGTTGTGGGATGATGTGTCTCTAATGGAACGATATCATATACTTGCATAAGCATGCAAAATTGCCAACCATAATGGAACAATCGGCGAAAACAGCATAAATTGAAAAATCGCTGCAGGGCAATTCATTTGTGCTCGGAATACACGACACGCTAGGCTGACTAGATGTCAATGTTGAACTTTCTGCATTGCTTGCACAGGCGGTTTGCACTGATTACAGCTCTTTGATATGCCAATTTACACTGAGGATTTTACCGTCAGCATTGTCACACAGAGCAGCTGGCTCCGAAAGCTGATGGAGGGTAATATCAGATAACAGCTTCTGCTCCGATGCATTATTCAGGAGCACAAAAACGGATCAGGTAAACGGGTTCATCTGTATTTACATTTCATCCTTCTAATAAATAGCATGAGAGACACTGCAAAGAGAAGACACAGCAGTGCAGAGATCACAAACAGTCTCTCGCTAGGAGGGAAATGAGGGGGAGCGAGATGATGAGAGGAGAACCAAACAGTGAAAAGCATTTCGCTGAGATATTTTGTGGTCCCTTTTAAATGAAGTTGGCCACCTGTATGTATAATAACCTTAATACCAGAAAATAGCATCTCTGGTTGAGGTTTCCAAACACCTTCATGCATGTGAAAACTTTTTATGTCTCTTCTGAAACTGCTCGTGGTAATTACGTCTCTAAATTGAAAACGCATTAGACACTGTGCTGCACCACATGCCGTTTTGTAAGCACTTTTACGATGTTGCAAGAAAGAGGTCTCAATCCTATTGGTTGTTGCTGAATTAATCGCAAATAACAGTAGGAATAACTGTTAATAAAGCATTTGCATGAAATGTATGTGTTTAAGCCTGTTATATAGATGCTTATAAACAAAAAATAATTCTTTCAAGTTATAATTATGAACGGCTTTTTTATTATTAGCTTTTATTTATTTTGTATTAGTTTATATATTTAATTCATAGCTATAATTATTTGCTAATGCTTAATTAATGAGTAGTAGTGTGTAGTTTTTATAGAGCGTTATCTGCCTAAACATAACGCCTCATTCACACCAAAATGAGAGAGATTTATGCTACACTTCTTCAATAAGAAACACTTGCATCACACACTATTTTAATGGCAGTAGCTAAAGTTGTGTAAACCTAAATGCTGGAGGGGAACATCACTGCACGGTTTAATTACAACAACACTTTAACGCACCGACTTAAATCTTTCCAACCAACAGGAGAGACTTTTAGAGCTAGACTTTACCTCCATCAGACGCGAGGTTGCAGCTCAGCGGTATCTCTAGGAATGAATTGACATCTAAACAGCTTCCACGTTCATTAAACAGCATTTACATCCCAGCTTTTATACATTCTGCTAACTCTCTTTTCATTCTTTCTTTCCAAAGCATCAGTGAGCTCTCACTACGTTCCAACTGTCTGCAACGGGAGAGAAATCGTCGACTCCACCACGTCCTCTCTGTGACCCCGCCCCTTTCTTCAGACTCCTGCTCCTAAACGACTGTTAGCCAAAAAGCGCACATTGTGCTCTTCCCAATCTAGGCCTGTCTACATTGTGTAGAAAGTGTGTACGATTACGAAGATTAAATTATTTTTAAGGCTTGTAAATATTAACTCCGCTGTAGACAAACAGAACAACGTTTTAGAGAGCTTTTGTAAACTGTTCTTTTGATAGCTGTGTAAAAAGTGTTGTAAATCGCCATGATGTGATGTGACTCAAAGCAGTTTTTGATTGGAGACTGACCGGACCAGCTCCTCCGACAATAATGGACAGACTTTGTGGTTGTTTTCCTTTTTAGGGCTCATTGTAATAACCTGAAATGTAAGAATTTACATGTTGTATATATTGTAAAAAATCAAAACGAATGGTTTTAACAGCACAAAATAATGGTGTTGAAGTTTGTGAGAAGGCCATGCGAGGAAAACCATTGAGGAGCCGTACTGCCTCACACTTCCCTTCGTCTCATCAAAGGCAGAGGTTAAATATTATTTAAGTAAACAGTCATGAAAGCATCTTACATTAACTGCATTTAACAACGTATGTAATTTAACTAGTTGTGTAGAGGTGATAGATCCACGTAAAACTCAAGAGAAGTCTTTAGGGACAGAAAAACAAATGTCTTGATTACATAAATTAGGATTAAATGAAACACAAAGCTTTCTAAAAGGCAGAATTCCAAGGGAGATTCATGTATAGTATAAAGTACATGTATATTATAATAGTTCTGAAAAATGTCAAGCCGTTATTTGTGTTCATTTATCAGTTAAGGTTTAAACATTGAGAATATTTAATGTAACCAAAAAAATTAAAAAACCTTCTTAAATGTGTCTTCTGAAATGTGAAAAAAAAGTGTGTTGACTGCCTATTATGGGCTTCTTTTGCATCAATACTGCATCAAAATCAAAAATCTGTCCAGAAGGTGATTGTTCCTAATTCTTCAGCTAGTCTTCATGATGAGGTCTCAGTTCTCTAATCCTAATTTCCTATGGTATTTATATCAAGTGAGATTGATTAAGCTAAATTCTGGGAGTATTGGCTTTGTGAGCATGGGCCAAAACCTTATGGAAAAACTAAAATTTTCTTTAAAAGTGCTGTAAAATCTCCTGATCTACCGCTGCATTCACTGTGGACTTGGCAGTAGATATCCCACCGAGATGACTGTAGGAACTTCACCGAGGACATTTGTCCTTGTCCGGCAAATTGACTTTTCTGCTTCTCCAGTCATCTTCCAAACTATCTTGCTTATATCTAAAAAAAAAAAAAGAGGACTTTGGAGCAAAAGCCAACAGACCAGCACTTTTATCACTTTAGCCCAGCGCAGATGTTTCTGGTTCAGGGGTGGCTTGATGCATGGAAATCTGCAGCTGAAATCAAGGTCATGCAGATGTCTGTGCGTGCTCATTCTTGATGCATGGACACCAACTTCAGTCCACTCTTAGTGAAGCTCCCCCACATTTCTCAATCACCTTTGCTTGACAATCATCTCAAGACTACACTCATCCCGACCACTTCTGGACCTATTCCGAGGACCACATTTTCAGCCTCTCCTGAACACTCTGTTAAGGCTTGGACACACCAAATCAATGGCAATGAAGAAAAGATGAAGAAAGCAGACCGTGTAGTTGCCTCTCATCGGATGTATCGGTGAAAAACAACTGAGCTCAAACACACCAAACTGACAACACCTTACAATAAACTAGAAGGTGCTGTCTGTGCGTGAGGAAATAAACCTTTGACTACCTGCAGATGGCAGTGGTCTGTATTTTCATTCCAAGAACAGAATCCAAAAGTGTGCTGCTTGTATAAACAAATCAATTTACTTCATCGCTCACCACAGAGAGATTTGGTTTTGAGAACATGTCTGACAATCCACAAATGGTTCTGGCACTGTCAGCTCTTGGTTTTGCAAACGAGCCTTCTGGACTCTATTGTTTGCTTGTTTTGTTACTTCACATTCAAGTCCTCCAAGCATTCTGAATAGATGTTTGAACAGCCAATCAGAATACTCTATGTCGCGGACGGCCGCAAGCCCGACGCCAGTTAAACAGGTTGAATCTTGTAAACTTCTGCCTAAACGAGTTAGCAGAAAACCAACCTGCAGAGCACATAGAATCAAACTGCTTTACCGTCGCTCACCAACTGCTGATGAAGACCGATGGTGGATTATCAGCTTGATGTTAATAACTTCAATTATGTGCTCGGAGTACATTCTTTTTTTTTTTTTTTGCAATTGGCTACTCCTCGTGGAGGGTGGCAATGATGATCTTATGTCCAACCATCAACTTCTTCCCTGTGAATCTGACGCCTACAATGTCCAACTTTGCTATGATATTCTGATCAAGTGTAACACTGGAGGTTTAATCTTTAATCCACAATCATTCAAATTCAAAATCATCAAATGGAGGCTTTGTAGTGAGCTAATATAACATAAAAGTTTTAGCTCTGAACCATTTAACTATTAATATAAACTACTAAAACTTTACCTCAATATTGGATTTTTGACACATACCTGTGTAAAGTGGCAGAAAATAAGATAGGTTGCACAAAAAAAGCAAAAATTGTATGTATGAAAGTGAATATTGACACTATATTGATTTCATTCATTAACATGGAAGTATTTTTACAATCTTCCTTGAGTGAAAGACCTGAATTATTGACGTCTAAACAGGTTTAAAATGCAGTGAATGTAAAATGCTTTCTGTTGTTCTGAAATGAACTGTTGTGCCTTATTGTTTGTCCTATGGTTTTACCAAAACAGGTTTCTCAGAGGTTATGCATGAAGAGAGGGT
Organism: Danionella dracula; assembly: GCA_900490495.1. Taxonomy (NCBI): domain Eukaryota; kingdom Metazoa; phylum Chordata; class Actinopteri; order Cypriniformes; family Danionidae; genus Danionella; species Danionella dracula. The sequence continues at coordinate 10,866,000 of UELW01000556.1, forward strand.
TGGTAATTTTTTAAAGATGTCTTTTTTACATTTCAGAACTTTTATACATTTCTATGTTTTTCTGTTAGTTTGAGGTTCTTCGAAAAGCGGATGAGTTGATTATTAATAGTTTGTTAGCTTGATTCTAGCTCGCAGCCATCAAACATCACACAAAAATCATTAAGTTACGGTCATCAAACATCACTCATAATTTATCACCACACAAGAAAACAATATACATGTGCTTAAATGAAAAAGTATAGCAAAAAATTGTGGTTAAAAGTATGATGAATATTATCCAAAAATAGATTGTATCAGCTAGATTTACACTGTTAATAACAAACTAGATTATCAATATCAAACATTAACTCCATAATTGATCAATTCTTCCTCATGCAGATAACTTTACCCATCAAGTTCTGATAAGGAGTTAAATTATGGACATCTAAACTGAGCAGAAAGCTAAACCATTAATTTGGATTATTCCCTGTAGAAACAAACCAATATTAAGCAATAAAAGGGTACTGAGAACTGCATCCTGCATAGAGTTACTATTAGATAAAGTTATTGGGTCCCCAGCTTTTAGAGGCCCCATACCATAGGCTGCCTCCCATCTCTTAAAAAATAGAATTATATCACATTAATGAAACGATTGATATTTGATGATTGGTAGCAAAGTAGGCTATATCTATTCTTCTACATGTTCAGTACATTCTGTTCAAAAATCTCAGGCTTCAAGGCCCTTTTTTCACTCTGAAATTTCACTGAATGTACTTCAAGTATGTGATATTTCAAGTACCCAATTTTGACAAGATCCACTTATTTATGCCACAAATCCATAAAATTGTTGCCACAAAGTTTTGCACATTTAAGTTTTTAACTTGATTCCTCCCGAAAATGTTTTTTTTTCCATTAAAGCATAGAAAATACCTTAAAAGGAATGTATTGTTCTCTATACAACTACCCTGAAAAGTTATTTGTTACATAAATACATTTTTATAAAAAAATAAATGGCCACTGTAGATTTTTTGCCTCGGAACCCAAAATGACAAAATTTGCCTCGAGCATGAGTGTATGCGAAGCAGTCGCAGCGCCATAAACCACTGCTTGTTGCTCAGCCCCCCTCAGCCCCCATAAGGGGACGTTTCAGAACAAGGTTGCATTAAACCTGGAGCTTTTTCAATCCACTTTCACTCTTCATTTACAGAACCATGTATCAATATAGCATATGATGAAAAACTTTGCATACATCAGCTTTAATGTTTACGCATTTTTACTAACAGCGACACAAATATTTATGTTCTTGATGTAGTTGAACCGATTTTACATTAGATAAACAATTGGCACGACGGAAACAAACAAACTTTAGGGAAGTTTACATTTTTAACTATATCAAATTCTTCAAGCAATCTGTAAGTTTTTCAGGTTTTAGTTCATTTTTAGGAAAGAAAATATCGTTTCATTTAACAACAGCAGCAATGATAACGGACTTCTTTTTTTTGTATAAAGTTAAAATATTATAAAAACAATTTCTTTCAAAATGCTTTTACAGCAAAAGTCATATAGACACATATTTACTAGCCTTAAAATTAATCCAGTATTTAAATTCCTATTTTAACTGTGGCTATCTGTCACCTTTACCAAAAAGTAAAGCTTAGGACATTTTTGTTCAAACACCATCAGATAATTCACGTTATCAAGAGCACTTATAATTTCCAGTACAATTATTTTAAATTTAAAAGCATTAACATGTAATTTCTTTTTAGATTCAGCAAAAGTATTTTAAATAAACTTGTCAGTAGTAACTATTGTCTCTCCAGGGTGCCAGCAGCAAACATTGTGTTTATTACATAATACTAACTGCGTAATTATAAGCAAACTCAATAAGAAGTATGTATACTGCCCAAAGTTATTTTCTTTCAGTGGGCCCAAAACTGCCAACAGCGTCGCCGAATGTTAATATTAAAGCTGAAGTTTGCAAGGATAGCACACTAGATACTGTAGATGAAATTATTCTTCTGTTTATACCATCTAACAAAATGTATGATTTAGCAAACTTGTTCTTGGAGTTTTAGTTACAACCTGAATCACCCTGATACAATTAGCTCCAAACAAGCTGTAATTAGTATTGAGCAATTTGTGAGATGAGGTGTGTTTCAATAAAAGTTTAATCTAAACTGTGTGTGGTAAAGGCAGTCTACACAGGAAATGCCAGTTTGTCTTGCTGAGGAGTTTATTCATGTTTTTTTTCCAGGTGCTCCAATTTTTTTCTCCTACAACAAAAATTGTGAAATGGATAATATATTTTCCCATAAAATAGGCTAAACTATGCTAATGTGTTATAAGATGTTAATGATTACATTTTTCTTTCTAATACTTTCTAATACTCCTGTTGAATGATATTACATTGATATTTTTGGAATATGCTCCAAAATGAACTCAATCTGATGTATATACAAGACCGTGGCTCCCTTTTTTACTTTTAAACCCTCCTTAAGTTTTTAAATATTACTTTTTAGCAAGGTAATTATTGACAATATTTTAAGTAGACGGGGACTGTTTAATTAATTTTTTCTTCAAAAGGGTCCTCGTTTATAGATTATACCATAACCCTGCATGGAGTACTTCTAATATAAGCAGGTTTGTCAATCAGAGAGCCTTTTTGCAACCCTACAGGTTAGTTATGGCTGGCATGATACTAATGTTTCAGGTTTTTGCAGAGATCCCAAAGCGGAGATGTTTTAAAAACAATCCAATCCAGTGGCACACGATCATTACCTTTAAGGGTGCACAATGAGAATTAGGATGTCACAAATATAAATGTAGTATAAATAAAAAAAGGATCCAAGCACTGCCTAGATGCAATTCAAATTCAAAGTGATTCAAATGTTTCGAAACACTAGAGTCACATGAATTGGTCAAACGACTCTTCAAACACTTTAGTCACATGCCTTTGTTCACATCACTGTTTAAACATTTTGAAAGACTTGATTGGCTAGAAACGATGCTTTACGGTTTTACCAGGAATTTCATCTAGCGAAACACAAGTCACGTGACTTTAGACAAACTACTCTTCAAAAAGCACTTGGGCGACGTGATTTTGGCCTAAATGATTCCTCAAATGTTTTGAAGCCCTTGAGTCACATAACTTTAGTCAAGCGACTCTTTGAACGTTTCAAAACACTCGTCACATGACTTTAGTCAAGCGACTGTTCGAACCGTTCTAAACACTTGAGTCACATGACTTTAGAAACGTTTGAACAGTTGCTTGACTAAACACTTGAGTCACATGACTTTAGTCAAGTGACTGTTCCAACGTTTCTAAACACTTGAGTCACATGACTTTAGAAACGTTTGAACAGTCGCTTGACTAAACTCTTGAGTCACATGACTTTAGTCAAGTGACTGTTCCAACGTTTCTAAACACTTGAGTCACATGACTTTAGAAACGTTTGAACAGTCGCTTGACTAAACACTTGAGTCACATGACTTAAGTCAAGCGACTGTTCCAACGTTTCTAAACACTTGAGTCACATGACTTTAGTCAAGCGACTGTTTTAAGTCATTTGACTCAAGTGTTTTGAAACGTTCAGTCAAGCGACTGTTCGATTGTTTAGCCACACAATTATTTTGAAACATTCGAGTCACATAACTGGCCAATTGAATGTTCAAACATTTTGAAGCACTCAAGTCACATGACCTTGGCCAAATTATTCTTCAAGCGTTTCAAAACACTTGACTGAGTCGAAACAAAGCTTTGGCACAGTTTATTTTCAAGTTTTATTAGGATTTTCAAATAGCGAAACACTTGTCACGTTACTTTGGACAAATGATTCTTCAAACATTTCGAAATATTCGAGTCACATGACTTTGGCCAAAACAATATTTCAAACTTTAAAAAAAAAACTCGAGTCACATGGCTTTGGCCAAATGCCTATTCAAATATTTAAACACTTCAGTCACATGATTTGGCCAAAGTATTCGTCAAACATTTCGAAACACTTGAATGACTTGAAAAGATGTGTTTGGCACATTTTACTTTAGGGTTTTACCTGGATTTTTCTCTAGCAAAATACTTGAGTCACATGACTTTGGCCAAACTACTCTTCAAACGTTTCAAAGTACTTGAGTCACATGAATTCAGCCAAAACGACGTGTCAAATGTCCTCGATTTGCGTGATTCTAGGCTGAATTGTCCATTTATTTGAGTATTAGATGCTTAAAGGCCAAGTGAGAGTGCTATTGAGAGGTAAAAGTGTTCTCCACCACTATAACTCCGACAACGCCCTACCACATGTGTCCTAAAGGGTGTGCAACACTGCCACCACTAGGTTTGGCCAAAGTGTCCACCACCACAACAACAACTAGTCAACTTTGTTAATCGATTGAAATGTTGCTGTGGGAGCAAAATAAAAAAACAATATAAAACATATATCGGCTAACAATAAAACTACAATAGGCAACGCAAGGCAAGTTTATTTGTATAGCACATTTCATACACAGGGTAATTCAAAGTGCTTTACATTGGAAACAAATAATAAAAAGAAAGTAAATTTAATATACAATATACAGTTAACTTAGGGACGGGATATTTTCTTTTGAAAACCGGCAATGCAATTATCCTTGTTCCAAATACAGGACCAGAATAGGATTAAAAAGAATGAGCAATCAACATGTTATGTAAGAATAATTTGTGGCCAATATAGAGTATCCAATTCTGTTATTTGCATGTTTTTATATAGTGAGAGGCAAAAAAAAAAACCCACAAGTTTAGTCAAAGGAGTGCACATGTCAGGCATTTCTTGTTAAATCAGAGTTCTGTGTGAGCTAACTAATTAAAACACCAGAGGCCCTTGGATAACAATAATGTAGAGTAAATCAGGGTGTTTTTGGCTAATCCCAAAACAGCAAAAAACATTATTCGACTGGTTGATAATACCATTTATATGGACTCCCATTCCAAACTTATACTAAAACACTGTAGGACTGTTTCTGAGTGAAGAGAACATTAAAGACACTGGTTTCGTCTGAGTGGCTTAGAAACTGTTTAGGAGCGAGCTGTGACTGCAGTCTGCAGAGAAGGAAGAGTCAAGCTCGCTCACCCACTGCAGCAATTCCATTCGAGTCAGATTGGGGGACCAGGGTCTTACTGGGAAAGCAGCCAGCGGTGTCTAAATGAGCCACTGCTTGGAAAAGTTTAAAACAAACTCCCATAGATACATTTGTGACTTAAACCCTCAAACCTCTTCCGATTATCTGAGAAGGTTCAGTTTACTCAGAAGAGTGGGGTTATTAGGATGGTAGACTCAACGGTTGAGGAAATCGGATACTGCTACTTAACTCCTACTAAATACTACCTAAAATGCCACTTTAAACATAAAAAAAAATGTTTACCGAAAAAGTACAGAGATTTTTATGTTTGAAACAGTACTTGATTTTAAATCTGTTTTCAATCAGATGTTTTAAGTGTTTTAAGGCATTATCTTAAAATTACATTAAGAGGTCTACAACAATACAAGTTGTTTCTTCAGGACAAGTCAGCAGTTTCTGTCACATGTCAAGCTTTAGTTATACACAAGTTATCCATATTTAGAAATGTTCATATAATGTAATCAGTTTGATGATTGGCTGCATAGTTAAAACCTTTAACATTGGAAAAACTACATAATGGATTCTTATCGGAAGATGTTATGAATGTTAACATACTGGTCGATACAAGATATTATCTGAAAATATTTAGAAACATGTGTTTAACCACATTTTGGTCTGTTAGAGCTACCCTACATTTTTTTTTAATACATTTAATAAATATACATAATAATTATTGCACACAGACTGGTGTTAACGTGTCTTTGGAGCATGCAAAATGAGGGTGAAAAAAACAACATTATAGCAACGTTCATCACATTCAGCACACTTTATTTCACAAGTGCTCACTTCCAGGATTTTCCAAACAAATGAGTTTGTCTCAGTTGAGCAACGCTTCACACAAAATATGCGCATCAACCTCAGACACAGAAAACCTGACGTAAACACAACCTTTATGAACTGAGTGAACTGAGCTCTCCATTCAACCCATACAAAAGAGTTTACAAACATCATCTCCTCTTAGACCAATATTTGCTTTTTTCTTCATTGCATAAAATTTGCAATGGGCAAGATGTGAAGAAATAAGCAATTAAACTTAACTTGGAAAAAAAACATAATAAGAATAATATTGGTTTTAGAACAGGTTGATACAGACTTTAAGGTGCATAACAGCATCTACTGTAGTGGATAGTTAATGGCATGTTTTTTAGACGATCAAATGAGATAAAATAAAAAAAAAAAACAAGTTAAAATACAGTTTGGGAATGGCCGAATCAGCAACTCTAAAATGTATATTAAAAGACACTTAATATGTGAGAGAGAAAAAAATATATACCTTTGGAGAGTCCAATGGTATTCTCACTTACAGTTTGGCTCTCTGGTACAGTTGACAAAATCCAATTAAAATAAAAGCAATTAAAGGAGATTGGGGAGATTGGGGTAAGCAATACGCACGTGCACCTGCGCACAATATTCAGATCATTTTGATTTATAAAGCGAACCTTGCGCAGGTTCTGGTGTACGTACGGTTTTATGAATCTGAAAACTTTTGTGTGTACGCAAATTCTGCCTTATGTGCGTACGCACACTTTAAGGATTACATCTACGCAAAGTTTTATACATGAGGCCCCAGGACTGTTGATTTGTAGGGAATGTTTGTAGCAACAGAGCAGTTCCAATGGTGCTGTGTGCAAAAAAAGACCATGACATAATAAACAACGTACAGAGAAAAAGGCCTCGATTGCATTCTTTTTATAACTGTGAAAGGTCTTTTAATTATTCAGGCATGTACTTTTTTGGTTAGGGCTGTGCGATATGCGATTATTTATTTACTTTTATTTTACTGAAATAAACTAATTAGAGTATAAACTATTGTGGTTGCTTAAACAAAAAAAAATTGTGGTTGCTTTTTCTTCATCGATGATCTCCTCTGCTCAGTAATGTTTGACTCTTTATGTCCTATTCAATCTTGTTTTTTATGTTCTGCTTGAATTAAACGACCGGTTTGCAAAATCCAGGTGTTCAGGAATCAGAGATCACAGACCAGCGTCTCTGCGTTTGCTCTTAAATGGTTGACAGTCACTCATAATCTCATATTTCTGCTTCTGGTGGCGAGAAAACATTTAGGGCCATTTTAGCTTTTTAAAACATTGACAGGAATATTGATGTGTAATGAATCGGCTAGTTTTGCACTAAATAAGAGATCTAAACACGGCCATGCTGGACTCCTTCGCTCAAGAACTGCCACATCTCCACCTTGAGTTCTCCGTGCAGTCTCGAGCTGCTGCTTTATTTCCTCCTCCCGGTAATGACCTATCATTGTAGACAAAGTACAATCTTTGAGAGCTGGGGAGAGAAGCCCATTTTATTTCTAGCACTTTATGTTCAAGAGGAAAATCAATTTTCATTCAACCAAATCGATGTGAACCACACATTCAGGTTAATCAATAAAATTGGTTAAATCACCCAGGCCTAATTTCTACACCCAAAAAATCTACACATTGCATCAAAGGTCTTACGCCTCAGAAATTTTTCTGTCAATTGATGTTAAAGTTGTTTTACCAAATATGTTTATTAAAATATTTTCAGATGATCCCCTCATTCTATAGATCACCCCCCACAAGTGCAACTTTGTAAAGTTCTAGACAAAAGATCATCATGGGTGAGCAAATTATAGATCTGAAGCTGCTGCTAAAAGCTCCTTGGGAAAGTTTTCCACCAAACTGTGCTTGATCTTTTCATAGGTGCTAGGTTAGATCATCTAAACAGGTTGAGAGTATGCCTTCAAGCTTTCCTTACACTTTCAGTCACTTTGACTGTGATGATGGATTGGGATGTCTCACAAAGACGACCCAGGCTAGAATTTCCAAATATATAAAGCAATATATTAAAAAAAGTTTCTCTGGCAACTAAATGGTTCTGCTGACATCCAATCAACTAGCTTCTGACATTCTAAAGAGCACCGAGGAGCAGAGATTATGAGCAAGGAAAATGCAATGCAATTTTTGCCAGGGATTTTCTGGCCGGAATAATACATAGGAAGTGCTGAAGTATGGAAGCCTTTGAAAAGCTTTCCTTTTATCAGCCACAGAAGTTCATTCGAGGAGAGAAGGAGAGAGAGAGAGAGAGAGAGAGAGAGAGAGAGTACAGGTGAGGGAATGAGAGCGCTAAAGTGATGGCTGAGGGACAGAGATAGTCAAGGTTTTTTTTGTGGGTGAATTGTGCACAATACTTTCTCTATCCTCAGTGGAATTCTAATGGCTATGGCCCTAAATCTCTGCCTTTATGAGAGATATCTGAACTTGCTGCACTTTTCCAGGTTAGACACAAACTCTACCACCTACAACCAAATTATTTTTGAATCCTAGAGTGACAAGTTCGCACATGAAAGAACTGAGAATAAAAGACAATGTGCGGTGGCATTCCGAGAGTGAGAATGCGTATGCCACACACCTGCATCATTTCTTAAGGGAGCAGTTCAAACACAAATGAGCCTTGTCAAAAACCCCTCCTACTAAACGTCTTTGTGGAGCTTGACAGATTGGCATCAAGAAACAATACCTTCCCCAGTATAGAGCTATGTGGAAAAAATGTGAAAATTATATTTCAAGTAAATTTTTGAGTTAACAATTCAAAACAAGTGTAATATCAGTTGAGTCAATTAATGTGTGCATGCATGTGTATGTGTGTCAAGTAATTAGTTGGAATGTATTAATCTCCCCTCTTCGATAGGAAGAGTGTTTCCATTTTCAATTCAGACTTAAAAAGAGTTTAAATTGAGCTCATACAGAACCCATATCTTCTGAAGAACTAAGATGATTAATTTGAAATATCCCTGTGTCAAACAAGAAAAAGTGTGTTCATGTTGGAAACGGTCTCTGTCCCGTCTTGGAAATGTCTCTGACAAACGCTTTTCACAGTGAAGATAAACATTTCATACTAAAAATTTCAACCTACGACATTTAGATTGGGATGAAGGACTATTGTGTCAAGTTCTTTGGAGTTTCAGGTCCCCTGTTGGCAGTAAAAATGTGCTCTCTATATATATATATATATGCTCAATAGAAAAGTTTGTATGTAATTTTTGTTTTACAAAAGTGAGCAGTCCCCTCTAATTTTTTGACCTTCAAGGTCAATCAAAAAATCGAATTATGAGCTTTTCAGAAAAGTATGGTGAATCACCAAAGAAAGATTTCTGAGGGTGCATCTAATAAATATCACTTACTAGCCCTAGGCTTACTCTTATGGTTACCGATTACACCCTTTTGACATGATGTGATTTTAATCTGATGGCTCTATTGAATGTGATATTGAATCATATTGAAATATTAAAAATATTGAAAAACGATTCAGAGCTTTTATAATTGCTTTTGTAAAACTTCCGTTTTGGGTGCTTAAACGATTGGTTTGGTTTTATGTTACACATGACCGGTTCCAGACGGGGGCCGAGCAAAAACAAATGAAAGTCGCAGAGTCAGTATAAAAAAAAAACTTTTGTACATTTAAACCAGTCACACGCCTATTAAACCTTTGTTTATTATAGTATTCTGACAAGCGATAACAATATTAGAACTAGTCATAAAGACTAAATATCTGCACTTATATATACACTTTATATATTTCTGCTGTCAATTGATTAAAAAATATATTGCATAGTTTTAGTTAAAATGTATTTCAATTAATGTACACAGGCTTACATAATGTAATATTCAGATCTTTAATACAAATGCATGTAAACAAAAACACAATGTTTAGTATTGATAGAACTGTTTTATTGTAAAACTGAGATACTTCTTTCACATGCTTCTTCTAAATATCTGTTGTGAGGAAAGAAGATTCAGAATAAAAACAGATTTTTCATTTTTCTGCAAGAATCAGAATATCTTATCCTTTCTTTTGATTTAGACAGTTGCTAAATCCTTAGACGGTGGCTATTTGTAAAAAGTGTATTATTTTTTTCCTTTAGCAATCCAAACTTTTAACACAAGTCATCTTATCTTTTAGGGGAAAAAAATGATACGTAAATTAACAATTATCTGAATAAATAAAAACCTGAAATAAAAGCTGAATTACCTTAACAATTGTACGACAAAATCAAGTAAAATGATCGAAATTGAGCTTGAACACAACCTGATTTGTTGGATTTACTGTGTATTGTTTGCCAGAACCAGCGCTGAGATGAGCACAGTCAAACAGCATCTTCTTCCAGGAACGTGCCTTCAAAAGCAAATATCAAAACTAATTTCCTCCGTTGTTCTTTCACTGGTAACGATGAAGTTGACCTCATAAAATGAGCCCTTTACATTAATTTATCACAATGTAAGGAGAAAAAAAAAACGAATCTGTAGTTCAATAAACTTTTTATTTTCAAGGCAAGTCTTCAGACAACTCGATCAAAGTCATCGCTTCTCTTTAATCTCCTGCGTTTGTCTAGGTATGTCAAGAACCCATAAAAAATAGCTTCACAGAAACGACTCCTCCTTTGCTGAAATCTCTTTATTTACGTCATATTGCATTCCGAATGTCACAGTCAGATAGGTTACTGGAGTAAGAAAAAAAAAAAGCTTATTTTAGCCTCGATTGAACGAGACGCACTTTACATAGCTTCCCAGCGCTGTTTGGCTTGGATTGGAAGCGTCTGTCAGTAAAGCTTAACGTCTCGAGTGCGTGCATGTGCTCACCCTGACTCTCGGCTACATTTGCTGTGACAAGCAGGACTCGTTTAAAAGTCGCTTAGAGAAAATAAACGGGAAGCGGTGAATTTTTTCATTTTCATCAAGAAAAAAACACAACCTCACAGTGAGTGAGGAATGGAATGACAAAAAGACATCCACCCTCCCCAGGCATTGTTTTTGCCGCCTTAATCCAGCGTGAACACAAGGTTCTCAGGGCTGCTGCATGTGATTTCAAACTTCAGTTCATCCCTTTCTCTCCCGTATCCCTCTTCACTCCTTCTTTATCCCCACACAGACTTGTCTGAATGGGAGAAATTCAGTTGGACGGCTTCAGTGCTCTTCTTGTTGCCCTAGAAACAGGAACACGGCATTGAAAACGAAGCTAAAATGGGAACAAATCTCTGAACGCGGGCTCGACAAATGTACACAAACAGAGAGCAGAACGGTCGCTTCGCTTTGAAAAGACTGTCCTGTGAAGGCCAAGGACTGTCCACGGACACAGAGCGCTACCATGACAACCAGCCTGCACATCACACCGCCGTTCGCAGCGAGCGAGGCCTGGATAACACGGAGACAAATGACCTGCAACTGTCTCATGAGAATTTCAGAAACTATGTTATGTATGCATTTATTTGGTGAGGTGCCTAAACGAAGAGCTTAAAAATTGATTTTAGAAATGCTTCCTTTTCAATGGTTTAGGAAAAAACTGCCTAGAATTAAGCTAACAGACTGATTTATTTGCCTTTTGGTAAACACTTAAAATCAGCTCTCATTGCTAGTAGGACTGAACAATTAATCAAATTTGCGATTAAATCGCAAAATTATTGAACACAATTTCACATTGCAGAAACTGCAATTAAACGGTAATGATTAAACACGGTCAGGTGAGAGTTTGGCAAAATAAAATAGTTAAAATCTTGTAGTTAGTCTATTTAGGCTTTGTGGGCTTAAATATCTGATCAAAACCAACTTTATTAGCATTATACAATTTTAAGAAAAAGAATACATATTAAGGTATATGCCCAGAAGCACAGTTAGACGTGCTCAGATAACAAGATCCCTGAAAAAAACCCTTCAATCTCACAAAAATAAATAAAAACAGGAAACGAAATTAGAAGAGTTCTGTGCACTTCAGAATGTCTTACATGTTTATGTATGGAAAAAAGGTGTTCCCTGTAAAAACATTTGAGATTTAGACAGAGATTTTTCCTCTCAAACCGTGAATTGTGGAAAAAAATTAAATGGTTTAGGAATCAGGACTGACATGAATGCAAGTTAATATCTATAATAAAACTGTTTTAATGTTTTGTAAAACTTTAATAGCTGCATGATGCCTTTGCTTGTGTTGTCATTGATTTAAATTTAAATTGGTTCATTAATCTGAAACATACAGAAAAGAAAAGAAAAGAAAAGAAATAGGAACATTAGTGCACACCACTGTACATGTCAAAATGTGCTCAATGTCGGTCAGTGTTTTCCTGTCAGGAGGTCAGCCATACTCAGGACTGAGCACTTGAGGCTTTACGTAACACAGAAATTCTCCAGAGTGTTCCTTCAATGTAGCACTCTTCCTTTTCAGACTCGTTTCTAATTGGCTGCGAACAGAGTGACATGCAGCATATGCCAGTGCAGTTTCCCCACTCTTTAATCTTACAGATGTTTCTAGAAGTCCCAGAGCGGCTCCTTCAACCGCCTTGAGTTAAACATCACACGGATTCTCAGGAAAGTTTCTGACTGGAGCTGCAGTCAGCACAGGCGGAGAGAGGAAGAGACAAAAGATGCGAAGGAGGAGAAAAATACTTCTGGGTTGAATTGAGGTCAATTCAAATGAGACACTGTGAAGAAACCGCAGGGCATAGAAGGGCTAATCATCAAGAATTTACAGCGTTCTTTTGAAGACGCAACCGTCACTAATACAAACAGTTACTCGTTTATGAATTTAGCAGAGAATTAAGACAGCGACTAAGTAATCAAGTTAATAGGTCTTTAACATTTTCTGCTTTTACATTTGTTGCCCAAATCTTTTTATCCATGTTAAGAGTCTATGGAGTTAACTAGGGCTAGGTGATATGGCTAAAAACAAATAAAATATCGTCTTCATATCCGTTGATATCAACAATAATTATGATATGGCCAAATCTTTATTTCTGGTAAAAATAAAAGCAAGTTATTACTCTCGAGTGAAAGTTGAAATCAAAAATGTTCTGAACATGAACAGTTTAAGGTAATATTGTTGTATAATCAAAACTTATTTTTACAGAGCATAATTGCTTTTTTATTTAAACAGGTTTCAGATAAAATGTTATTTAATTTACTTAGTTACATTTACTTGAGTACATTTACTTGAGTAAATGTGTACTTCTACTCAAGTAATTATTTGTGGAATATCTGCACTTTTACTTTAAAGGAGTTAAATGCGAGTGATATCTTAGCTGTGTTCCTTCACTATTAATATCATGGACATAAAGATTATCTTTAAAAGAGTTCTTTTTTTGACGAGGATGAGGCACGAGATCTAGGCATTCATTAACTCCAGCTTCAAAAACACATAGAAGCAGTTGACGAAGTTATTGTATACAGTGTTAACGTTACTATGGTGACTCCGAGAGCTTCGATCGATACTTTCCCATTCCATGAACACTGAACGTGTGTGTGCTGCTAGATGTAAACAAAGAAAGATAAAGATATTGTTCGGACTTTATTTCACGTGGGAAGACAAAACTGGACGTTGAGTCAATCCATTTTTAGAGCTTACTTGAAAAGCTTTTGGAATGAAAAAGCAATTTTTCTTCCTCAATTCAGTCATTATATTTTATAACTTACCAATTAAAAAGGTAAAATAAGCTAAAGGTTATACATTAATCTGAATTAGTCAGTTCCCTGAATTGATCAGCCCCAAACAAAGCAAACTTTTAATGAATTTGAACGTAACACAAGAAATTTAAAAAACAGACATCATTAAAACTAATGCAGTATAGCTAACCTTGGTGGCGACAGCCTTCATCTTGGCCAGAAGAGAGGACTTGTTGAACATTTCCGCCTCCTCAGTCTCCTCCGTCTCTCCTTCCATTATAGCACAGCTGTCTGCCGCTGGTAACTCACACTCTTTATTGGCCGACATCACAAGCTTGGAATATTTAAACTCCAGCCTGTCAGAGCAGAGGGAGAAAAATCAGCAAAATAGGAAAGCACAAAAAGATATAATTGTGTAAACAAAATAAAATTTCTACTTTTTATTTTTCTTCCAAAAGTAGCAGGTCAGTATGATGAGCAGAAGGGCAGCAGAGGCTCCAAGAGCAATACCGACCTTTAGCCAGAAATCAACAGCTTCACAGGGAGACGTTCTTTTTGGAGGAAGAGGCAGTCCAGCGGTGCACAGCCGAGGTTCGATCCACACATACACCGTGTCCTGACAAAGAAACCAAATATGCTAACTTAAGAATCCCTTTGACCAATCCCAGCTGCATTTAGCCCATTACAGTTAATATGTATAAAAATGTCCAAAACTCATAATATCCTTCAGGCAAAATTTAACATCCAACATTAAAAAAAGTTTAAAATCTAAAGCGTCTAGCTTCTGTTTGACTTGTATTTGCAACTAAAAATGTTTTAGGCCAGTGGTGTTCAAAGCTTCAACAAACATATAACACACCTGATCACACTAATTAAGGTATGTACAGGGGGTAGAGGGTGCTCAAGCATGTCTTTTGATTCCCCAAGCGCCCTAATATATCTTTCATTGAAAATAATTTTTATAAAATATTTTTAGTATTTGATGCGAAACTACATTGACTGGTATAATTTCAGTAGCGTGTGTCTGTGTGTGTATTTATATCCACTATTAACATGTATTTGCAAGTGATTCTACATGATACAACCTCTGACGGTTATCAGAAAAGATTTTAGTCACCTGATGCTGAGGTTGCTGGGAGATGCAGTTCTTGGATAACATGTCTGCATACGAAGAGCTCTCACTCATGCCCTTTTCACATAATTTATTCCCTTAAAATAACTACTGGAAATATTTAAAGCTGTGCCGGAAAAAGACAGCCAATCAGCATGTACTATTATTTATGTAAACTTTTCATGTGTATGACTGAATAAGCCCACCATATGAAGGTAACAATATGTAAACTGCTACACAAAACTGAAATAGAATAGCGTATAACCAGGGGTGTAAAGTAACGAATTACAAATACAAAAGTTACTTTTTTTCAGAAATTGTAATTTAATGACTAGTTTTAAAAAATTTTACTTTTACTTTTTCAATCAGCCACAGCTGCTTAATGTTGTGTCATGCTGAAATGTAAAAACAAATGGAAATGTTTATATTTAAATCGCTTTCTAGAGAGGGCCAATGCGCTAAAACCATCATGCTAGTTAAAAATAGCTTATAAATTTCTAGCACAGCAGCTTATATAAAAATATATTTTTATATTGAGTTTGCTTAATTTTATGTACACAATTGGTGTATGCAAATATTATATAAAAATATTATTAAAAAAAATGTAGTTAAGTGCAGAAGGTTTCTACAGACATTAACATTGTCACATTTTACAGAGGTATTCAATATCTAGGCACCTGACCTCTGACCCCTCTGTGGGAAGATTTCTTGTTTATCGCGGGAGTCATGTTCTAATATTAAACCTTGATAGGATAAACCCACATATTCGTAATTTTATAAGATAGTTGCATTGCTTCAAATTATTATAGATGTTTTAAGGATTTATAACCACTCACTACATATTTTTCTCAGACCGGCATTCACCTTATTCACTAGTTTAAACACCGTTAAAGTTTAAATTACTACGGTATCCCCTTTAACAAGTCCAAAATTTCAACTTTTTGCAATATTTAGCTTTTGCCTCTGACTTTTCGGGACTACCAAAGGTGCCAAAACAATGTCAGGAAAACAGTGAGTCTGTGAAAGGTGAACCTCGATACAGCGAAAGACCCCTGTACACAGGTAAATTGGCCACCTGTATTTTATTGAGATAATGGACATTTTGTAAAAAAATATACAATGTCATCTGAGTCTATATGCTTTAAAAACTGTTCACAACTAAATAGCTTCTGAAATGGCTTTTAAAGTTGTCTACACGGTTGCAAAAAGCCTAACGTTAAATCTGCAGTTGGAGAGCTCAGAGAAAACTAAGTGATTTTTTTTACGTTTTGGCTTAACAATGGCTAGTGTTCCGTTTGAAGATGGAAAAGGGGGATTTAGAATGACACATGATATTGCATCAAACCAAACTTGGAGGTGCATACGTCTTGACACTTTACCCCAAACAAGCTTCAGTGGATAAATGCTCCAGACAGACTTTCATTGTTAGCAGATTAAATTGAATAGCTTGTATGGCTTTTTTCTCTTTTCTAATCTGAACCATGTTTTGCAGAGCAGTTCCTAAGCACACAAACAATATAACTAATTTCTCAGACTCTCAACCCACACAGTACTTCAATGCAAGTGAATACCTGCACTCCACCTTTACACGCTCCTTCAATGGAGTGGTAGTCAGCATCTGTGCAGAGAGGACAGGCAGTGGAACTTTCCCACAGGAAGTGAAAGCTGCAGCCATCACACGTGCCTGCTGGACATTCACTGAGAAAAGAGAGAAACTGTTTCAGTGAGCTCATAGATGTGTAAATTACCTTTCATGAGGTGTATAGCAGAGCTTTATCTCTGAAGAACAGCCTCAGTTAGAGTTTACTCTTAAAAAGGACAAACTGATCGGTATTTTTACAATTCCAGCTAAAAGATTTTTTTTTTTTACAATTTGACAAAGAACAAAAAGATGTTTTATTGAAAATATGCTTTGAAGATTATCTTGAATGCTTTTGTGTAGTGCAAGGGTCTTTAGATTTAGTTCTTAATTTTGAAGCATTTTAAGAGTAAAAATTGTGGGTCCGGAAGCATTGAGACTTTTACAAATTTCAAAGCAAAAAAACTGTGTGTTCATGGGCTTACAGCCTCTTGGATTTTTCAGAATAAAGGTAAAATACAGAGTCTACAGTACAAGCTATGAATGTATATATAAATATAACCATTTAAACACGAGCGGGGAGGGACGATCCCATTTTACTTCCTAGTATTTTTTGTTCAAGATAAAACCATTTTTTTATTCAAGCAAATCGATGCTAAATCGAGACAAATCGATATAGTTGGTTTCAGCCATAATAAGTTTGAGCCTTAATATCACTTCACTGTAATAGGAACTTTTCCTCAAAGAAAAATTCTAATTGTAAATGTAGAGAAAACTGACAATGTTAAATACTACCATAAAACGTAGCACACAAAAAAAAGTTAAAGATATGATTTTACCAGATATGGCGAGACCCATACCAAAAAAGTGTTCTCTCCGTTTAACCTTTCCCAGTGTGCACACACAAGCGGCAGTGGGCAGCAAGTGAAGGCAGTTTGGAAACTGGTTCCTTGTTTAAGGGTACCACAATCGAGGTTGAAGATGGGAGAGCACCATCACACCATCTTCAACTTTGAAAATGGCACTTTGAAAATTGCACCTGGAAGCTTCTGATCTCCAGTCAATCCTTTATCCACCATCAGCCCACAACTGGCCAAAAAACCCATTAATTTACAGTTCTGTGAATAAATGTGGTGCGACCAAACACGAATGACATGGTAGGTGCCAAACTTAAATGCCTAACTGGAAAATGCAAGTTTACCTCGGCACAGATATGTCTCCTCTTGATGTTTTTCCTGGGTTACAGCGCAACGTAACAACAGCATTTCTTCCTCTCTGACATGAAGCTGTGACCTGCGGAGACCTTTACAAATACAGGAGACCATTTAAGTCATCGTGAAAAACAGGAGAAACAGAGCAAACCACAGACCTTAAAACTAATCCCCAAAACAAGAATCTGTGAGCGGGGCTTTAAAAGCCACTTTGCTGGTACCGATAGAAGAAGTGGACGTCTGGGATGCTCTCGGGCGAAGAAGGAAAGAGTTCTGGTCTGGTGCTTATTCCGTTAAGTGATTTCTCCAGAGTGGCTCCTGTTGCAAAAATACAGACTGAGCCTGAACTGATGAAATAAAAAATAAACCCAAACATCCATGAGAAATTGAACTTCTTGATATGTACGACTCTTGTTGAATATGTATGAAACTGTTGAATAACGAGTATCTGAATTATTTTTAGGTCAAACTTTAAAGAATGTTTGCTTCCTCAATTTAACATCATCCAGAACTTCAGCAAAGGTTTTGTGTAGTTGAAAATATCATTCATTTTAAGAGGCCACAATAGATCTATGGACAAAATTCAGTGTGCTACTGCAGGACTAACCAGCTGCCAGACTAAACTGAGGGACAGATCGCTCCAGCGTTTCTGCAGGTTTCACAAGCTCAAATTTATTACCATTTTTATTAATTACTAATTAATAAAACACATTCAAAACTTGTTTGCATAATAAACACTATTCTTCAAATACATTTTTTGAAACAATCCCTTTTAGGATTTTGAGCATTTTTCCACATCTCCTCAAACTATGGAAACCCTAACCATCATTTTTACATTTTTTTTTTTGCATTAAGAAGCCTTTTCTCACTCTCTGGCAAACCCAAGAATTAAAAAAAGACCTGTGAAAAAGTGAGTGTAATACTTTTTGTAGACCTAACATTTGGTATTTCAAATGTTAGACTTTTAAGACCCGCATAGAAACCCTGTTAGAAGAGCTTGATTCACTTATTTAGTGGGGAAAACAAACAAAATAGTGACTGTAAATTTAAAGTATTAGTACTGATGTTGAATATCCTGAAACGGTAATGTTTATTTTATCCAAATTCAGAAACTAACTGCAGCATATTCCATAGTAAAAATTTTAAAGTTGCTATATGTACCTTTGTGGCCACAACTGTTACTGCAGCCAGGTTGACCCTCAACTCCCAAACAACAGGTTGCCAGATTATTATTATCCTACCTGCTACATGGCAACATATAGCATAGACATGATTAATATCTTAAAAACTTCATCTGTATATGTATAAAAATAAAAGTTTACAGCCTTTAGGTTTAGCATTTGTGAACACAAGTTCAGTCAGTAATGACTAATATTCAATCAGTCAATAACATCGATAAACCAAAGTGTAATTGAATCTATGAGAAAATTATGAAATAGAGCTTTCAAAGAGAATGAGACACAAACAAATAGTTATTGCGGTTCTTAGAATGATACGATTTTGAGGTTTACTGCCAATTTACATTAAAATAATCTGTTCAAAAGTCTCATATGTAATCATGACTTTACATTTCTAGCATGTTTTAGTGTTGTTCACTCATCAAAAACATGCTGGCTTGAATACACAGCGTTTCAATTGATTTAAATTTTTCTTAATTTAGGCAAAATTGCACAATAATTTTGTCTTAATTTAAGAACTCCTAAAAAATTATCATCCCAATTGACTAATTTAGGTGTCTCACTATTAAGGTAGATTTTTACACCTTCAAGTAATCTTCCAAAAAGGACATTATTTTTTAAATGGAACCTTTTTCAGTTGCTTCTCCATTTGCCTCATTTGCAGCTCACTTCGCATAGCCAATATCATTTTGCAAATTGCACAACAATCTTAAAATGATAATATCTTAAGGAGTTTAAACCGGTTTAAAATCAGAGCATTTGGAACAAACAGATTATGAAACAACCGCTCACCCTGAAAACTGTCAGCCAGGCTAATTGACTGAGAGATGAGGGGCGTTCTTAGGCCCCGCCCTTCTGAGGGAATAACAGTTGACTGACAGAGGAATGCTTCAACTGAAATCCTGCCATCTTCTGCCCCTTCACTGGGTTGGTCTGTTACGTTATCCCGGCAAACTGCTTTGTGACTCTGACCCCCAAAGAAAAAAAAAAAAAAAAAAAGAGAGATTTCAACTACCTGTTACATCATCTCATGCAAAAGTTCCCTTTAAAATGTACCTCGTCTCCACAGAGGCTGATATTGAAGAGATGGTAGTACTTCGTGCCTTTAGCGGTGAAGATAGGGCCATTTATGATAGATCCAGTCTGCGCAAGAGCATGGAAGTTGTACTGAAGAGAGCGATTACTGTCCGTGTATGTAAACGAACAGTCACTAAAACACACACTGTGCTCCTGTGAACAGTCAAGACAGAACAGTCACACAATGCAAACCATGAAAACAAAAGAATAAAAGAAAAGCTAAAACACCTTGTTGCTTTTGCTGCCTGGCCCACATTGCTGGCATGCTTCTTTGCCATAGATGTGATGTCCTGACAGGACAGTGTTGGGAGGGCACTCCTGGCACCAGTTGGACTCTTTGTCGATGTAATGTCCAGCTGGACACGGTACACAAGAGGAGCCTTCCTGATGAGACTGCAGAGCACATGCAAGGCACGCGGATGCCACCCCATCCACTGCATTCGTCACGCCAATGGAGTAAATCTTCACCCAGTCTTTTACAAATGGACGCACCTGATATATAGAAAGAAAAGATAAGTTTTTTTTCGCTGTCTCTGACCCACTTTGTCTTTGGTGTGCTTGTATGTGTTTGCACTGACATCACTGGCCTGAGTGCTGCGTTGAAAAGCCCATGTTAGCACAACAGAGGCGTTTTCAGTCAGGATGTGGGTAAACGTTTGCTTCTCTTTACTTGAATCCCATGATTCGACCACATTTGTGCTTCTTTTTTCCATATCCTGAAAATGTATTTAAAAAACCACAAACGCATAAATAAGCTTGATTAGTTTATTTTGAATAAATATTTGCTTTTCCAACTGAGTTACAGAAGTTTGGACAAATTGGTGTCAAAGGAAATTGTGAAAATTGACAAGCATTAATCAAAGTTAGCCAGTTAACCCTAGTATTCTGTTCGATGTTAAACATCATGTTTTCAAAAGTCTTCATGAATGTTTATTTGAATAAATTCTAAATCTTCCTATTAAGTAGTTGCGTCAAACAAATAAACGAATAAAGTTTTAAAAATTGCTAAATATTCCAATTTTAGCTCAAAAGACTACCTCCGGCCCATGAATGTGTGATCTATGGCTCCTGGGATTATACTTAAATACTATCGAAACCAGCCTGCAGGCAGCAGCTGCACACAAGTGTTTTGCATGCACTAATACTACATTCCCCACAATGCAACAGTAGCCCGTGAACACAATAAAACTACTGATTTTTTTTTTATTTTCTCATTTTACTATTTGAAAGCAGGGATTGGTAGGTTCAGGGCAGCAAAAATAATGCATTAAAATATTTTCAAATTGTATATTTTTTTTTACACAAAGCAATTGCCGATAATCTAGTATCAGTGTTTCGCCTACCAATCAATAGAATGGGTTCAAAGAAACAGGCTTTCTCAAGCCAACATAAATTTTGCTTTCCAAACTTTACCAATTTTATTCTTTAGAGATGGTGAGAAGGGTCATGGGCTAACTTTAAATGTCCTTTTTGTTCTCCATATTCTACTGTGAACAAGACATAGGTACCATGAATTACATTTTTTATTAGGTTTTCTTTTCATTAAATAAATTTGACTGAATACTTATTGCATGTTCCTCATAAGTAAGCTCACCGTCATGAAGTAGAACTCACAGTCAGCTGAGCAGCTGCTTGCAAACTCGAACGTGACACGGCCGTACTCATGGCCTGACAAACCTCGAACTGAGAGAGGCAACCTGACAGTAAACAACACACAGTTCCTATTGATCAGGTTAAATTGTTTAGACATTTAGGAAATACATTACTTTTTAAAACAGAGTTCAACAGTTCAACTACACTTAATTTTACCATGCTGCTATTAGCGTATATCGTTTTTGAGTCTTGAGCATGCAAGATTTACCCTTTCCTAAAAAAACTGCTCATCAAGGTCTTATTTGAAGCAGAAACTTCCATTGTAGAGCTCTATCGAGATCAACGACCATGTCAGATTCATGTGCGATTAAAGTCCAAGCTCATAAAAAATGTCTCGAATCCAGACTTGGAAGAATCACCATGGGACTGGTGCACAATTGTACAACTTAGAGAGAACATTGCGTCTCATCCTCTCACTCTTCTTAAGAAAGCACCCTCCAAATATCTAATTTCACAGTCCTTTATCTGGTTTGGATATGTTCAGGTCATGTAAGGATACACAGTTTTATTCAAAAGGGTTCATGATGTATGCAAGCCCAGCAACTCCCTGTAATCCCATGTCAAGCAAAAGAGATTTTGTATGCTGTTTAACCATGCTAACCACACAGTACAAGGTTTTAATGAGCCTTAATGAGCATGCTGTGATGTGGGTGACTCTCGGCAGAGTAGTTGTGAGGAGGTGGACAAGCACTTGAAGACTCACTTGAATCCAGGAACTTTGAGAGTCAGTATAAGATAGTCGTTATCCGAGTGACCGGCTCCTGTTTGTAAGTGATCACCTGCTACTTCCCAGCCTAAAACATACATCAGAAAATTAAAAAGATCAGAATCAACTTTAGTGCCAAGCGTGTGTGCAAAAACTTTTTTGTGAGGTAAGTACTCCAGTATTTGTTTTGGAGGTGAGTACTCCAGTGCAAGAAACATAACACTGCTAAACAAACTTCTTTAGTTTAGTGAAAAGAATGGCAATTTTGTAAAGCCTACTTACTTGACTCTATACAACTTGTATTTTCTTTCTTTTTTTACATTGTTTACGGTCCCCTGGACATTCTGTAGTGTGTTTTGTTAGAAATGCATTCCCTCCTTGTAGTTGACCTCCTCCTCCCTGTCTGTCTGTCTGTCTCTTTTCTTGTAAAAATATTGTAAAAGATGCAACATTTAGTGGGGGCTCGTCCGGGATTTAAACTTGGGACCACTCGAACCACAAGCCAGAATTACACCCCTAGACCTATGTGGCATATAAAGTTTAAAAAAAAAATTTAATAGAACTTAAAACTTATATACAGATTATATTTTACATTTCAATAATTATAACTAATACATGTTCTAATGACTCTTGATAAAAGGATCTAAATGATCAGTCATTTATGGACTTATTATTACAAAACAAAATCTAGATCTCTTAAATTTATTTGCAGACATACCTTTGTTCTAGAAGAATAAATCAAGTTTGACACTGATTTATTTGGGTTTTCAGGTAAATAATCAAAACATGTTTATTTTCCAATTTAACAAAACTAAACTATAAAATGAAATTTTTTAAAATTTGGTGTGCACCTGAATATTGATCAGATCTAGACACGTTTTATTTAAATCGTTTAACTGCATCAAATTGAAGCATTTAAATAGAAAAACCAGGAAAATTAGGTTTTGGATGTTTTCCTCTTTTGTCTCTTCAAAATTTTTATTTTTAAAATGAAATTTATTTTGTAAATCCTTATTGAAGACAAACATTGTGACGTAATTTTAATGAACTCCATTGGCAGTGTGTGTTGGTGGACTCTGGGGAAACAACGAACCCAAAATAGCAGCTTCACTTACACCGAGACTCATCGATTTCAAATATTGACTTGAAGTTGTTAAAAGCTGTTCACCAACACAACAGCGACATCTAGCCACAGAAACAAGCATTACAACCATATGTTGGCAATTCTGTTATCCCTCACCATTCAATCCGTCACAATTGTTGTTGGCCGCATTGAAGCAGGACGTCTTCATGTTGGCAGGCAGGACGTTCCACCACTTGTACTCATACCCGAGAACAGGCTCCGTCCCAGCTGGACAAGGCTGGCAAGCTATAGACACCACACAATCTGCTTATTAAATTGGCTGGTTATTTTCAAATTATATCAAATAATCAAGCATTACAAATCCATCTTAAGATCTTTGAGTGATTTAATACCATTGACTCCATTGGAGTACGTTCCAGGTGGGCAGGGAGAACAGGTGGCGGTGTCGTTGTTATAGAAACCAGGATTGCAGGGTGGACAAGGCTCATGCTGACCAGAAGGAGGCAGCGTAACTGCACCAGGAGCAGAGTCCAAGCAAATCTGAGGCTCCAACCAATTAAACATGATTTGTGTCTGTAAGAAAGCAGGTAGAACACTTATTCAATCTTTTAGGTTAAGAGGAAATGTTTTGGGTCTGTATTAAAATCACCTTTCCATCCTCATCGCATGAGCTGTAGGTCTGAACGTAGTCTTTCTCTGAACAAGGAGGTCTATTTTTGCACATGGCAGAGCCTTCTGCTGTTATCCAAACAGAGAGGAGAAAAACAGCAAAAACAATTATAAGTTTAAATAGTTAAACAATTGTAGAACAAGCCCATTGCCAATAATAGAACCATTAATACAATAGCTAGACATTAACAGAGACCAGAATGTTATTTCTTTCTCTCTATTGTTTTGTGGCTATTTTCATTAAGCTAATAGTTTTTAATTTTGTTATTTTAAAATGTAATGATGTTTAAATTGGACTTAAAAATATTCTAAAAACAAATTGAACTAAACTTACTTGTTTAAAAATTTTTAATTGGCCATATTTTCCAGATTAAAATGAAATAAAACTGATTTCTAATAGGATTAAACGCATCACAATCATTTAAAATTAAAACAAAGCAAGTGATCCTACAACCCAAAAACTGTTTATTTACAATTAGAACAAAATTTGAAAGGGCCCTAAACCTTCCAAAAAAGTTTACTTAACTTCCAATAAACTTTTTTTTAGGTTTCAGGACCCTTAATATTAATATTAAGTTAATATTGTTTTTATTATTTACTATTTCATTAAATTAAAGTCAATATTAATTTCGCTTGGTGCTCCGGTCGTTGAGTTTGCCTATAGTCAGTCTATTTTATAAGGAAGGAAGTCAAGGGATTGACGGTGTTTAGTTCTGTGGAATGGTGTTTTATCGCTGACTGTAAGGATGAGTTTATTTGAAAACCTGAGACGTTTAAGCTCTGAAACCTTTAATGTTATTTTATTATTGTGTCTGCTCCTTTATGTGAAAATATCAGGCTCTTTTGGTTCCTTATCTCATGCCCCGCTCCATTAAACACTAGAGGACTGAGTCAAATGATTGATCGATGTGGTGCAGAGCAAAGGCTTCCACGATCTTTCTTAGCTTGCACCCAATGTTAAACTCTGGAGAACTGACTCAAACTTAAGCAATATTAGCATATGTTTTGTGTTGGGCTAACTACTATTTAACATTTATATCACAACAATATTAATCAGCGCATAGAAAGAGCGTCTACAGCAGCAACGGGGTGCAGAACTAAAGATGCTCTTGATTAATGGGTTTGAGTGGAGCCTTTGTAACAAGCGATTCATAAACTAAAAACTCAGCTGATGTCACATGACTGAACGATGGAGAAGAGTGATTTTTGATAATCAGAATCAACAAGAAAGATCTTTTAACCTTTCTAATGCTCTGTGCTTATGAACTTCTGATTTTCTTTAACGCCTGTTTTACACTGCTTCCATCTGCGTAATGTTTATTAATTAAATGAATGTAAATTAATTATAACAAACAGCTGCTAGGGTAACAGATGTGTTTATAAATGTTAAAGATGTATTGACAAGACAGTATTGTTAAGATGGTTATAAAACATTACAGTTTAGTCTGAATAAACATCATGTTAATCGTTTGGCTTGTTATATTAAAATGTAAAAATGATGGAATTGTAAAAAGCTTATTAAAAAGTTAATATTAAGGTAAATTGTGATTTTTAAACAATGAGCATAAATAGTGCAGTGGAGAGCTGCTTGAGTCAGCGCTCTGATTGGTGGAGAACAGGAGCAGTTCTGAAGTTACGGATACGAACCAAAAACATGTGAGAAGAGTCACAAAAGTTGCATACCCGCAATCAACAATGCAAAAATATATGTCACTCGGTTTGTAAATATTTCATGAGAAGTAGATGAAAAACCTAATAAACTCAAATCTGTGAACTGGCTTTCAAATTAATTCAGGTAAAATGCACACATGTACGAATTGAGGACAATATTTATGCTTTTACTTGAAAATGTACGAACATTGTTTGAATGTATGAATTGTTTTTTCGTACATTTGAATTGTTGCTATTTATTAATTAATAGAATTGTATAACTAATGTATTGTATTGTAATTTATTGAATACAATCTTTATGAGATCGTGGCTCACTCCGTTACTGTGTGAAAGCAAAAGACCCCAGCACTCAGGAGATCCGCTATGGTGACGCAGACATCAGAAATCCACTTTTAATGTGTTGTCCTTAGCTTTTTAATCTCTGACCTGGTGTATTAGGCTTTTATTCCTCTGTAAAGCAATTTGAAAATGTACTACACAAATAAAATCCCCTTGCCTAGATTTGCTCCTGAAATAGATAAGGGCAAGCCAAATCTGTTGCTCCTGCTTTGACGTTAAAGGGTAAATTCATAAATACTGATGAGAGAATTTTATGAAGAAACAAATTAAACAAAAAATCCTAAAAAGCAGTCCAGAGACATATAGTGCATGAAGAAAAACCAAACGGATGCAACCATAAAGAGACCACAAAATAGAACAAAGTACGCTTACAAGCGTAGTGCGTTTTGGTGTTGCAGGGAGTACAGGAGCTGGCTCCTCGCCCCGAGTACTTGTCCCGTGGACAGATGTCACAGGAGGATGAGCCAGGTTTGCTGCTGAACGTTCCAGGCTTACACGGAAAGCACTCGGATGTGTAGGCCACTCCTGAAAGAGAGTAAGTTCTGAATATGCAGTGAAATGCTATTATACGCAGTAATCACCTTCAATCCAGATGTACTTCAACAGCACAGGTTTGACTGCTTTAGAGCCGAGTGTGACTCGAGTGGTTCTCCAGTATAGGATATTAGTGCCAGAGTTTAGATTGACCTGATGGTGTGAAGACACAGAAATGTCTTTGCTACAGAGAATTAAGGGTTATCGTTGATCTTTATTCAGAGGATTGTGAGCATTTAAGACATTTTCTTCAAACCTTATGTTGCCCCCACTCTCCATGACTTGTCAATTTGATCCATTTTTTACTTGTGTCAGGATCCATCTCTTGACACTGGTCGTTCTGAATCTAAGGGTGTAGAAGGGACATTAACTCACCTGGCAAAAATAAGGGGGGGAAAAAAAAGTCATCTAATGAAATCTAGACTTACAAAGAACTCAAAGAAGATGCTGTTATCCATATACTGGTAGTCGAAATACACCAAGCCTGGCTTCTTTAGGTGCACAGTGTAGATCAGGGACACCGTGCATTCGTCCCGGCTGGACTCCAGGTATGAGCCCTGAGCAACCCACATTGCACTAGAAATTTGAACGAACAAATGCTAATGATTATATTGCACCTTTAAGGAGCTTGCACATAAACTTAAGTCCCTTAAAGAATAAAAATCATTGCAACTGAACATTTAGCAGCACTAAATGATAAAAAATTAAAAGAAAGTATAATGGTGGTGGGATTCAACTTTAATTTAGGAAGCTACCTGGTGTCATCTATTTAACACAAACAGAACTGGTCTTCATGCTCATATCACATGTTTTTATTGCAATCCCTTTATTTGTGTGCTGGATCACATTTCAAACAACATGCCAATTTTATCCGTCCAGTTTGTGAACACAATCCAGCTCGCGGTGAGGCGCACATGTGCAGGAAATGACTGATCAAAATCAAAGTACACATGGACAAGAATGCTATTTGAGGCGATTGAGTGGCTTATTTAAGTTCCTTTCCAATCGTAGCTGCCATAATTTCAACCTAATCATATCATATTAATTATTAGTTCTATTTCTACCATGTCCAGAAATGCACCGTCTGTCCTCATACAATGACGTAAAAGTCTGTTAAATGGCGACCTGTCTGTTCAGATTGAAGTTGGATGGCAAATGATCGCACATGTATCAGATTCAGTACCCCATATGAAAAGAACTGGGCTGGATTTCTACAAAAATTGCATATGGGGAAAAAAAATATATAGATACGAGTCACTTTGGGCTGCAGTCTGAACACAGCCTTAGTTAAACACTAAGGGGTCTCCTTTAAAAATTGGAATGTTTAGAATTCTGACTAACTCCTAGTGCGTGTTGGAAAAATAAAAAAAGACAAAATCAGAACACCTGCATGCAATATTCCTTTTATAAATCAGATGTGGGCATACTCATAGGGGTTATTGCCCCTTGCACACCTCGTTTACACCATATATAGTCAAATCAAATCTGTTCATGAATATTCATCTGTATTTAGATCAGTTTCCAGAACATGGTTTGCAAATAGTGAATGATGGGTGAGGGGGGAAAAAAAGTCTGATTTCTCAGAAACTGATACATTCTTGTAGAGGAGGTGGACCACAGCAGCGGAACCACAGTTTTTTTTTTTTTTACAAACAAAAGCAAGTGGTAAAATGTCACAAAAGCTGTGTATTGTGTCAGTGAACAAAAAAAAAGATTGTGCTTGAACATGAAAGTATGTGCAATGAGTATTGTAGCGAACTGTGATGCATTGTGTGTAACGGGAGTTACCAGAGTTGAGTGCAAAAACATTGAACCCTGACTTTACAAAACAGTAGCCCTGTGTGGTAGTAAGCAAGTAAACAGATGCGAGAACATTTTAGTAAATCTCTAGAGATCTTGATTTTTTTAGAAGAAGAATTGCTCCACTTGGCCATTGACTCAACATTTTCAATACATCTTTAATAATAAAACAGCCAGTGCAACTTTAAGCATGTTTTTATATCATAAAAAACATATAAAAACGTATAATTTTCAAACAAATAAAATGATGTTAAGTTTAACACAAGAAAAAAACTGAACTCCCACTGCAAAAGCCACAAATGGATGCCCTAGTACCTCAGAGCCGAACCTTGTTAACCAACATTCAGAGTATTATTAGTTCAACGTTGTCTCTACCAAATATTTTCCCCAGCCTTAAGTGTATTCTTTTTACTTGGGAAACTGCAGTCATGGGTGTAACCTCAAAGATCGCTTTGTTAAAATATTATATTTCTCAGACACATTTTTTAACAAGTCTGCTTTTCTGCAATGCTCAACAGATACACTGGATGTCGCCATTCACTGAGGATATCAACAGAAGATTCTATTCTAATCTTTAATTATGCACTCATTTTTCCTTAAGTACAGTCATCGCTTGATTCACTTCAGCTCTCACACTTCCGCTCCAAAACAAACGCTGTTGTTGAGGTCATTAAACTTCACACTACGCATACCCAGAAACACCGCTGACAATTTTGGGCCCTCAAAGAAAACCATTTTGGGAAAGAAGAGGTTGATAAAACTACAAAGCGTCTGTTAATATGCAAGAATAAAAACTTGCTATCCAATCAGAGAGC
The DNA here is from genome assembly GCA_900490495.1 of Danionella dracula. Lineage (NCBI taxonomy): Eukaryota > Metazoa > Chordata > Actinopteri > Cypriniformes > Danionidae > Danionella > Danionella dracula. The sequence goes on from UELW01000556.1 coordinate 10,894,962, forward strand.
GTGGTTCTTGAATGTGTTAAACTGTACCTGGTCTCTCTCTCCTCCTGTGGACTGTTTATAAGCTTTTTAACACAAGTGTTTTGTTATGAGACATAACTCACTAACGTGCATTTCATTAAAAAGTATCGTTTCAGTTCCCCTGCGATGCACGACGATGGCAGTTTATTTACTCGGTCTCGCTGCAACAGTCAATTAACTGTTTAAGCAAATGAGCAGTGTTCATGAGCTGTACATGGTTTTTCATACAAGTCTTACTTGGCATCATCAATGACCACAACACATTTCTTTAGAATTTTCAAGACTTGGACAAGAAAGCCCCCTGCTGATTCATGGGAATAAACATCTAAAAAAAAACACACTTTTTAACAATACCCTTTACATACCTGCTACAGGCAGATAAATTGTGCCCAGCGGGAGAGTTGTCAGGAATGGTCACCAAGCTGCTGAATCCGGGAGGAACAACGTCCCACTCATCAAAGCGAAGGCCGCTGCCCAGAGAGTAAGTGCCAGCTGCACACTGTGTGCACTCCTGTGCCGACATCTCTAAAAACTCCCCCGCACCACAAGAGAATGCTACGCAAAAATTAATGGAAGGCCATAAGAAACATTTTGGTTTAGATGTTAAACATGGTCCATATGTGCCAGAAACTTCAGTAGCGTTCACAAGTAATGCCTAGTCATACAGCCAAAAGTGTTGATAAAATAAAAAAAGAAAGCTTTTTAACACCTTGAAAAAAGTGAAAATAACAGGATTTTTATATACAATATCACTTTAATTAGTGTGAGTTTTAGTGTGTTTTTTTTTTTTTTTTTACATTAATGACTACACTCATCGCCCACTTTATTAGGCACATCTTGCTAGTACTGGATTGATCTCCGATTCCACCACTTTATAAAGCTGTTCTACTGGATTGAGATCTGATGACTGTTGAGGCCATTTGAGAACAGTGAACTCCTTGACAAGTTTAAGAAAACAGCCTGAGATGATTCATGACATTGCATTAGACGATGGAAGCAGCATCAGAGGATGGGTATACGGTGGTCATAAAAGGATGGTCAGCAAAGATACTCAAGGAGTCTGTTGCGCTGACACAATGCTCAATTGGAACCCAAATATGGACCCAAGTGTGGCAAAAAAAAATACCCCCACACCATTACATCACCTCCACCAGCATGAACCTCTGATACAAGGCAGGACAGAACCATGCATTAAATTGAATCTAAATTGAGACTCATCAGACCAGACATTGTTTTCCCAATCTTCTAGTGTCTTAACTGTGTGAGCCAGTGAGAATTGTAACCTGATTTTCCTGTTCTTAGCTGACAGGAGCGGGACGCGGTGTGTTCTTGGCCTGCAGTAGCCCACCCACCTCAAGGTTGAATATGTTCTCTTCTGCGTACCTTGGTTTTAATGAGTGATCATCTGAGTTAATGTTGCCTTTCTATCAGCTCGAACCTGTCTGGCCTTTTCCTTCGGACGTCAGGCACCAAAAAGCCATTTGCACCCACAGAACTGACACTCATCAGCTATTTAGCATTTTTCGGACGATTCTCCGTAAACCCTAGAAATGGTGGTGTGTATGAAAATCCCTGTAGATCAGTCATTTCTGAAATACTCAGAGCTGTCCGTCTGGCATCAACAACCATGGTACCATGGAATAGTTCGTCTTGATCATGTTTACATGTCTAAATTCATTGAATTGAGACCATGTAACAGGCTGAATAAGAAATCTGTGTTTATACAGTTGGACAGGTGTACCTAATAAAATATCTGGTGATTGTGTATGTACCAATTTAAAGATAACTGAACTGTATTCTGTCCATAAGAAATGAATATGCACTGATATGGAATGAAACACACACATCAAACTTACTAAATGCAATAACTGATCCTTGACATACCTAATAGTTTCCCCATACGCAATTACACAAACAACCATAACATACACGCCATTGACTCTGGCACACTGTGTGAACCTACAGCATACGGTGCCCTTCACAGGGTCTGGCAGTCCAGCGCATTCTCCCGGATTGAGAGGTATCGCAACTCTCCATCTGGATCCAGTGGCATCACACTCTGTGTACTGAAAGAAGTAGTCTGTCTGTAAACACAAAAAAGCCTTAATTAGAACAAGATTCTTTTTAAAGTTTATGGCCTATTTTTTTAATACTGTAGAATCGGTCAATAAAAACGTTCAACAAAACTCCAGAAAACCCATGAGCAAAACATCCTTAGTCTCAAAGAGAGGAAATAGTGCTATAACTCCTGAACAACAATTAAGAAAACAAAGTCACCACAAATATTGATAACACTTCCAAACAAGCTGCAAATTCCCACAACACTTCAAACCTTAAAAGCACATCAACTTTTTTTATGTCCTCTGAAATACAAGAAACATCTTCACATTAATGTGTGTTAAATTTCTTACATAATCCCACTCTAAAAATACTGTATTGCACAACAACACATTAACCTTAAATCTCAAATAGCTAATTAATTAAAAATACAAAAGAAAAGACGATTACTAAACAGTTTTTAGCTGAGATTTGCCCACAAAGTGAGGACAAGAAAAGGTATTTCTTATTCACCATCATAATTATACTGATTCTTGTGCACCCATTGAGTGATTGGGAAGGAAAGGCAGTCATGAGGAGGAAGTTGATAACGCCCAGAATGCCCTGAAGCTCAAGATACAGCAGGGCTTAGTTCCAAACAAGAGCGAAAATGTTTCACCCATTTTATCATCATAAAAACTTTAATTATAAAAAATAAGTCTCCATTAATTTTCACGAGTCAAAACAGTGATAGTCATTCCACAGGAGGTTGAGGCTCAGTCCTCAACCTGTCTGTTAAACAAAAGAACCCCTGAAGAACCAAAACAACTTGTGAGAAAGGGGCAAGCCTTGATTATATTCCATGACAACGTCTTTGATCGTAACTTGCCATTAACAGACTCTGTATCTGGTGCTTGCTTCTCGTATGAGTAGAAATCTGTGTGTAATTCTCACATGTCCTATCTGGCATCACGTGTAAGTGGTTTATTGACTTATTTCTTGTTTTACAAATATTTCAGAACACATAGAAAGAAATCTTAATGTTTGCTCAAGGAAAAACAAGAGAAATTCTAAAGAACACCTTTTTTCTTTTCATGCAATCTATACAAAGGTTAGAAAAACATTTGTGCATTTTTTCATTTCTAAGAGGTGAAAACGGTAACTGAGATTCGTACATTGCACCTGGACTTGGATAGCATTTTACCTGGAAGCTGTCTAGTGATGACATCACTAAACTCTCGTCCAATCAACGCTTAAAGCTGGTTATAAATACAATAATACACGTCCATGTTCAAGAAAAATCTTCCACCTGCACAAGATCAACAAGAAAATGCTAACTAATGCTGACTTAAAGCTAATTAGCTAAATTTCTGGGGAAATAAAAAAATAGGAAGTCACCTCACGCATGTGCAGTGGATCTGCCGTTTTCTAAATGAACTCATTCTCTTGAGTTTATGAATCTCAGAAGTGCATCTATTAGTTTGTTTTGAGTTACGGCTATGAAATATATATTATTAATGGTCAAATCAATTCACTTATAAAAATTAACTGCATTTAATTTTGTCTCTTTGAAGAGGGGCTTGAATTGATTGCGTTCCAGCCACTTATTATTATATTGAGAAAAAAATACTTAGACATTGTAATCAACTGAATCTTTACATCCAAAAAAATTGCAACAGGACCTGAGAACTTGGAGTTGAACACACCTGCACACAGAAATGTTTAGCACTCGACACCAGAGAAGTTTTTGAGAAAGCTTTTTCACAGGGACTATTCATAGCATCCTATCACCAGGTTCTTAACATGGGAATGCAGGACTGCTGATATCATCCCTCGACTAGAACTTACTGAAGATAAAGAGCACACTGGCTGACTTCCAGAACATTATTTGAGAAGATGAGATTGGAAATCTAAACCAGGCCTTCTCTGCACAAAGAAACCAGACACCAATCAATAAGCCAAGACAAAAAGCATATTAGATTCTCAATCGATCTAGCATAGGATACCTTACTGAAATCAAGTGCAGAAAAATACCAACCAGTAACAACAACAATATTATAATTACCTGTTTAATAAATGACAACTTCAATTTTCCGAAAAGGAAAACGTTCTTAGTTTCTGACTTGATATATTTTAACTTCTCAGTGGGATTAGTTTACAGGATTTTTTTTTTTAAGTTCAGTCAATGTTGTGTCAAAGATTAAAAAAAATTCAATTTTGGAGAACATAAAATTTCAGTGGAACTTATTGTTTAACCATTTATATTGAGCCAAGTAAAAAAATTAAGTACGAAAAATAATGTAGTGTGCATTTTAGTTATATCTATCTGATTTTCTCAGTAAACATTTATAAGAAGTTAAACTTTTATTCAAAACACTTTTCAATCATTAAGATTTTACACTAGGAGCATCCACGTTACCTTCTCAATCAACGCAGATACTCCACACCTGTCCGTCATTTTTACAACAATTTTTTACCGACTATTTACAACTAACTTGCTATTTCCTTTAGTGAATAAACATGTTGCTAGAAAACACATTAGTCTGTCTGAATCCTGGCCTATGTCGTTCGAACGCGTTAATTAAATCGCATAACTTTCTCTCACCTCTTTGCACTGATGCGAGTTCTCTGACGCCTCGAAGGCGTTCGCGACGAAAGCCAAACACAGCCAATAAATATATTCCGATAGAATGTGTTTTGCGCGTCGGACGACGAAGCTCCTGATGTTCTCCATCGCGAGCTCGAGCTGAAGGAGGATGTTCTATTCTATCCGCGTCAAAATAACGAGCCACGCCGAGAAAGACAGTCCTGACGGAGCACGCCGGGGCCAGATGTGACGTCACGCTTAAGCTATTCAAGCAATGCATACGTTGGCTTTATTTGTGCGTTTTTTTATATCAAAAATGTTTTATATATAATATTTATATTGAGAATTAATTGAGAATTTTGTATCTTTGTTTTCAACATCCTCATATAACAAAGATATTAGGCAACAGTTTAATGGGAAAAAGAAAATTACTCTAAGAAGTACATTTTAATATTGTCTCTCCCCTAATGTAAGTCGCTTTGGACAAAAGCGTCTGCCAAATGCATAAATGTAAATGTTTATTGTAATTCAATTTTAGAAGACATAGATTGAGGTAAAAAAAACATGGCTTCTACCCCTTAAATATTGTATATCAAACAAAACTAGAGAAATTCATTTAAAAACATTTTTACACAAGATATACCCCACTAAACTGTTTATTTCTAAGTTTAAAGATGTTGGAAAAGAATGCTCTTTTTGCAATAAACATGACGAATACTTAACCCATTTATTCTCTGAATGTAAAATTGTGAAATCCTTTTGGAATGATTGCTTCACTGTGTTTTCTGTACAAACTGGCTGTTCAATATCACTAACTAAAGATATCATTTCTTATTACAAAAATAATTATACAAATACGTGTTGTTTAGTCAATTTCATGATTCTGAATGGAAAATATTTCATCCACAAATGTAAGTTCTCGAACTCTCTTTCTCTTTTCCATGTATTTACTATGGAACTTACTCTTCTTATAATGTCTCTTAAATGTCTAAAAAATCTTTTGCTTTTTTTCTTTAGATAACTCTACATTTGTAGATTACAAATACTGCATATCTGTAAACTGAATTATTGGAAATCACCAATAAAAAAAAATACATTGGCTTTATGTAAAAAATACAATTGAAAAAAATTATGGCTATATAATTGTAAACTGAAGGAATTGACTGCGTTGGGTGAACAGAATATAAGTATATTATAAACCCTTGTATTTGTACTATTATAAACGAGAACATATTCTACTTAAAGGTGCAGTTTGTAAGAAATCTACCTCAGGTGTGCCCTTGATGTAAGGAGAGTAAAAAATAATTTCCATTTTAAGTACTGGCAGACAACTGTAACATATTTCTTCCCAAATTTGAAATAGTCCCAATTAAACCTAAGCACTTGCTTAAAACAGTGTAAAATGAAAGAATCATATCTTGGCTTGACATTTGAAAGAGCGTTTACATTGCGCGTCATAAAACCGGAAGTCGGCCACGTTGGAGATACTCCCCTGAGGAAAAAAACATTGAACAGGATGTGTTCATCGTTTGGACCATGAAAACCATAAGAATAACTACAGATTACCAAGGTTTATTTTACATCAAAAAAGAAGAGTCTTTCTTCTTCTTCATCAAAAAGAAGAATGACTTATTTAAATAAATCACAATGCTCTGGTAAAACAATTCACAGTGTGCTTTCACCTTAATTCTAACCTTGTCTAAATAAACTGTTAAATATAAATTAGAAGCATAGTTTTATCAAGTGATGAATGTAGCAAGTATTGTGTTTCACATCAAACTGAATTTGTTTTATCCACAATGTATGATAGTTGTTACACAATTATTTTATTAGCCCCTGATGAGGGCAGCCATCTTTTAGTATCGTTTTCAATCAAATCAAATGCATCAAAGACAGGCCTGAAAGTATACCTTTTTAAACAAAATAAATAAATGCAGCCATATCTCAATCACATATTTGTCTAGAAAGAAAAATAGTGGCGAGATCTCTGCCCAAAAACAAGTTTGGCTGTGAAAAAAAATTCATGAAATGCCAAATCTGATGCGTTCAAACAGTTTGTGGAGGGATGAAATGGACAAGCTCGGGGCAGAGCTTCAGCTTCTGGCTTCTTCCAGAGAGCTTCCAATACATTTGACCCCCGTCTCCCTTAATAATTTCATTAAAAATAGAAACAGCCAGAATATTCACTTTAAAAATACTGTGGGATCTACACGTCAGTAAATATCTGTCAGCTTTTGTAGAACCGGTTTTGGTCACAAACATACGTATATATGAACATAAACATGTGCTTAAACCAGCTCTAAAATCGAACCAGAAAACAATATTAATCTGTCAATGTGAATATTAAAACGTTATGTTAAAATAAAGAGGTACAATGTCTTAATTTCTGTGATTAACTGTATGCTCATTTAATGCTCATTTAGAGTAGAATCAACTTTTTAACAGAGTCCAGCCTGGGTTTGGAATAACAGCCTTCAGAGGGCTGTTAACATAAATTGCGCATTTTGATGACTTTAGACAATCCCAAATCTGCAGTTTTACTCCTCGTTGATTTAACAGCAGCACACAGGAGATCATTTTATAATGCTGCTTGGAACATGTGGGACGATTAGGTGACCCTGTTTTACATTGGTTTCATTCTTATTTTTATGATCGTTCCTTCCCTGTGTCACATATTTAAGTTTTTATATTTGAACATGTCCCAAAAGATAATGAGTGGTTACATACTGACAAAAAAATACAATGTTAAAGATATATTTGGGCATTAGCATCAGCTACTATTATATGTAGATTACCCTAACTAACTGATATGATAACGCTAATGGATAGGTGCTAAACAGTGTGGATTTAAATGAATTAATAATGTGACGTGTTAGCAAACTTTTTATCTACCAACATCATGAAAGTACAGATTAGCACACAAACACAGCAGGTTCACAACCCCGATGGAATAATAGATAAGCACACGGAACTTTGGATCCAGATCTCCTTGCCGAAACCAAAACATCTGCAACGAAACAAAAACGTCAGAACAAAGGTAAACTCTGAACTGCAGATTTATAGAGAGCTTAAAGAACTAACCAAAACAAATACAGCAGAACCAATCAAGGTGATGCAGACCACAAAGAAGATGTTTAATTCTGTTGGAGGCGGTGCAGGAAAAACAAACGAACTGATGACGGTTATCTGTAAAGGAAAAGGAACGTTTGAGTGGAAATTGAATTTTCCAAAGAACTTCCTCAATTATCAATCGCTTTGCAGACAAAACAATTTTTAAAATTCATCACACTATGTACAGATAAAAGTATTTACGTTTAAGGGACCATATTTACATTCTTGATTAAGGTTTTAGTTCTCACAACTTTAGAAGAAACATTTTATTTCTTCTTTTTTTTTATTTAAAACATCTGGCTTAATTCCACTAGCTGTCATTTTTAGGCAAATGTCATGCTTAATCACTCAATTCTTCAGCTTTTAAAATACAAACTCTTAATAACTCTTTCTCTATGCTAGTTTAAAATACAAATATCAATTTAGTGTTCTGTGGGATCAGCATTCATTACTTAAATATAATTCTTATCACAATTGTTATTTGATCAAATTACTAACCAAACTATTTACCTAAAAATGTAAATTGGTCTTTTCACCTAGAGTGGGGGTGTGCACAATTCCACTTAAAGCAAAAAACTCACTTTTTATTTTAATGTATTTGAAATATCATGATTTCATGTTTAAGTCAGCTTTCATAAAATGTTTACTTGCTTACTTTATTAGATTCCAAAATTCAATTGTACAGAGTTTTTATTTTTTTACTCAAAATACTCTATACGTAAAAGCTCTATAGGTCATCTATTGTAGCCTTTTATTTTTCTTTGACAATAGTTTAATCCCACAAGATTTATTGAAATAAATCAGAACAGTATGTGATGGAAATTATTTCAGCAATTTCACTCAACGTGAGAAAGTTAACAAAATAAAAAAAAAATAAAATAAATTAAAAAAAAATTGTGTACCAGACAGTGCATCAATTGGTTCGTGTTCATTATTATATAAAATTATATTAAATTATAAATAATATCCCCCTCCCCCAGTCCATGTTATAATTGTTATTGACCAGTTTGCGGTGATAAAAACGTTGGGGACCACGACTTTTAACCAGTCTTTAGTCTGCAGCCCGGGATTCGGGAACCACTGCCCTAAAATATTTTTGTAAACATGTGTGAAGTGACTTTGTCTGCAAAAAAAAAAAAAAAAAACAGAGTGGACCAACACCAGCAGAAGACAGTGCACCCCAAACCATTGCTGTCCTTATAAACCTGACCCTAGATTTAAATAAGTAACATGGACTACGACCATCTCCAGGCTTCCTCCACACACTTGGTATCCAAAATAACTACAAAACAACCAAAAGGTGAACTTTGGACCACTAAGTCCATCTATTTGTCTTCTTAGCCCATGCAGGTAAGTTATGACCTTGTTTGCGGTTCATGAGTGGCTTAAACAGAAATAAAGAATACATCTACAAAGCTCAAAATACATAAACCTAAAACATTTGGTTCCTCATAAAAAAATTGCCTTGAGTTTAGCATCTGCTACAAAAGTACAATTTAGTGGAAAGTAGGCTTTGGTCACCATTAAACAATAAAAACAACTCAAAATTAATCAATTCAGTCAAACCTTAACTCAACTGGACCTACAAATGTTAAAAGCTTACTTACTAGGACCAACAAAAACGTGAGCCCACCAATTGCCAGGTTGATAGCTGTACGCTGAAAGAAAACATATTTAAGATAAATTAAAAGTTCGGATATATTTTTTCGTTGCACGTATTACATTTGCCCGCCAAACACCTCACTAAACCAACACAAACGTTCAACCACAAGTAGCCTTCTTCAGCCTCCAACATGAAGGCGAATCTCGTCCGTGAAGTAAAGCAACTCACCCGCGAAAAAGTGTCTGAGGAGAGCGTGCTCCGCGTCCTCGGGTCCTCCATGTTGCTGCTGGGAGCGGGAGCGAGGGCGAGGGCGAGGGGGGCTTTGGTCATGAGGAGCGGATCATCCATCCCGTCCTACCCGAGCCTGCAGCGCTTGTGATCGGCCTAAACTCTCTCAGCCATCTCCGTGTGCTATATCTCCCTCGTCTGGCCTGAAAATCACTCGCTCGATTATGTTATATGTTACGAAAAATAAACATTTTAACTTCAAATCACGGGTTTTGTTAGAGATCACATGGCATTCCAGAGCGCGTACTTGTTAAAAAGTATTATCCCAAACATTTAATCAGCTGATAAGGGTGCGGCTGAAAGATGCATGCTTGCGCTAAACTAAAAACAGCCCTCAAAAATGATAAAAGTAGAAAAATAATTTAATAGATAAATAAGTGTTTTCTCGTTTTAAACAGATTTCATCTGCTAATACTCCCCCCTCATGTAACATCATGCCGGAGACCCGGAGACAATCCAAGGGCCAAGGCATACAGCGCCGCCTGTGGCGAGTGTAGTTTACTACAGAAACTGCACTCCCAGAACAATAGAATGATAAAAATGAGGATGCAATACATTTTAGGTTTACGTTAAAATTAAATAAATTAAGACTAAGTTTTTTCTATATTGTGAATCCCATTGTGTAGTTTAAGGCTTCCTTTCTGTGAGAAACACTTTCCACAATAAGCCTGAAGTATTGTCTACATCAAAAGCAATTAGATCGTTACTCGTAGCCAGCTTCCGCTCGCCAGATACACTACAATGGAATCATGTTTCCCAGTCGCCGCTAGTCGCTTTTGATGTGAACAAGGCTAATAGTAAAATGTTTCGCCTGTGTGGACTTTCTTGCATAATTTAAGGGTTTCCTGCAATAAAATACTTTTCTCACTCTGAATACACAAGTGTGGTCTTTCTCCTGTGTGAATCATTTTATGTGCATTAGAATATAATTTCCATCAAAACTCCTCACACCGATCACATGAATGTGGTCTTTCTCCTGTGTGAATCCTTTTATGCGCATTAGGATATATTTTCTTTCAAAAACTCCATACGTCCATCACATGAGTGTGGTCTTTCTCCTGTGTGAATCATTTCTGCATTAGGATGTCTTTTCTATAAAAAAAAACACTACCCACATTGATGACATGAGTGTTTTTTTCTCCAGTGTGAATCTTATGTTCATTAGGATATATTTTCTATCAAAAACTCTATCCACATTGACCACATGAGTGTGGTCTTTCTCCTGTGTGAATCATTTCTGCATTAGGATGTCTTTTCTATAAAAAAAAACACTACCCACATTGATGACATGAGTGTTTTTTTCTCCAGTGTGAATCTTATGTTCATTAGGATATATTTTCTATCAAAAACTCTATCCACATTGACCACATGAGTGTGGTCTTTCTCCTGTGTGAATCATTTCTGCATTAGGATGTCTTTTCTATAAAAAAAAAAACACTACCCACATTGATGACATGAGTGTTTTTTCTCCAGTGTGAATCTTATGTTCATTAGGATATATTTTCTATCAAAAACTCTATCCACATTGATAGTGTGGTTTTTCTCCTGTGTGATTCCATTTATGTGCATTACAGTATCTTTTATATGAAAAACTCTACCCACAATGATCACATGAGTATGGTCTTTCTCCTATGTGAATCCTTTTAAGTGCGTTAGAATATCTTTTTTTATGGAAAAATCTACCCATATTGATCACACGAGTGTGTTTTTTTTCCCTCCGGTGTGATTCCTTATGTGCATTGTGATATCTTTTCTATGGAAAACTCTATCCACATTTGTCACAAGAGTGTGGTTTTTCTCCTGTGTAAATCATTTTGTGCGTTATGGTATCTTTTATATAGAAAACTCTACCCACATTGATCACGAGTGTGGTTTTTCTCCTGTGTAAATCATTTTGTGCATTATGGTATCTTTTATATGGAAAACTCTACCCACATCGATCACATATGTGGGTTTTTTTCTACTGTGTGAATCCTTTTATGTGCATTATGATGTCTTTTCTATGGAACACTATACCCAAATTGATCACGAGTGTGGTGTTTCTCCTGTGTGAATTATTTTATGTGCACTACAGTATCTTTTCTATGGAACACTATACCCAAATTGATCACGAGTGTGGTGTTTCTCAGTGTAAATTATTTTATGTGCACTTTAGTATCTTTTCTATGGAAAACTCTACCCACATTGATCACGAGTGTGGTTTTTCTCCTGTGTAAATCATTTTGTGCATTATGGTATCTTTTATATAGAAAACTCTACCCACATCGATCACATACGTGGGTTTTTTTCTACTGTGTAAATTATTTTATGTGCACTATGGTATCTTTTATATAGAAAACTCTACCCACATCGATCACATACGTGGGTTTTTTTCTACTGTGTAAATCATTTTGTGTACATTATGATATCTTTTCTATGGAACACTCTACCCACATTGATCACGAGTGTGGTTTTTCTCCTGTGTAAATCATTTTGTGCATTATGGTATCTTTTATATGGAAAACTCTACCCACATCGATCACATACGTGGGTTTTTTTCTACTGTGTGAATCCTTTTATGTGCATTATGATGTCTTTTCTATGGAACACTATACCCAAATTGATCACGAGTGTGGTGTTTCTCCTGTGTGAATTATTTTATGTGCACTACAGTATCTTTTCTATGGAACACTATACCCAAATTGATCACGAGTGTGGTGTTTCTCAGTGTAAATTATTTTATGTGCATTATGATATCTTTTCTATGGAAAACTCTACCCACATTGATCACGAGTGTGGTTTTTCTCCTGTGTAAATCATTTTGTGCATTATGGTATCTTTTATATAGAAAACTCTACCCACATCGATCACATACGTGGGTTTTTTTCTACTGTGTAAATTATTTTATGTGCATTATGATATCTTTTCTATGGAAAACTCTACCCACATTGATCACGAGTGTGGTTTTTCTCCTGTGTAAATCATTTTGTGCATTATGGTATCTTTTATATGGAAAACTCTACCCACATCGATCACATACGTGGGTTTTTTTCTACTGTGTAAATCATTTTGTGTACATTATGATATCTTTTCTATGGAACACTCTACCCACATTGATCACGAGTGTGGTTTTTCTCCTGTGTAAATCATTTTGTGCATTATGGTATCTTTTATATGGAAAACTCTACCCACATCGATCACATACGTGGGTTTTTTTCTACTGTGTGAATCCTTTTATGTGCATTATGATGTCTTTTCTATGGAACACTATACCCAAATTGATCACGAGTGTGGTGTTTCTCCTGTGTGAATTATTTTATGTGCACTACAGTATCTTTTCTATGGAACACTATACCCAAATTGATCACGAGTGTGGTGTTTCTCAGTGTAAATTATTTTATGTGCACTTTAGTATCTTTTCTATGGAAAACTCTACCCACATTGATCACGAGTGTGGTTTTTCTCCTGTGTAAATCATTTTGTGCATTATGGTATCTTTTATATAGAAAACTCTACCCACATCGATCACATACGTGGGTTTTTTTCTACTGTGTAAATTATTTTATGTGCACTATGGTATCTTTTATATAGAAAACTCTACCCACATCGATCACATACGTGGGTTTTTTTCTACTGTGTAAATTATTTTATGTGCATTATGATATCTTTTCTATGGAAAACTCTACCCACATTGATCACGAGTGTGGTTTTTCTCCTGTGTAAATCATTTTGTGCATTATGGTATCTTTTATATGGAAAACTCTACCCACATCGATCACATACGTGGGTTTTTTTCTACTGTGTGAATCCTTTTATGTGCATTATGATGTCTTTTCTATGGAACACTATACCCAAATTGATCACGAGTGTGGTGTTTCTCCTGTGTGAATTATTTTATGTGCACTACAGTATCTTTTCTATGGAACACTATACCCAAATTGATCACGAGTGTGGTGTTTCTCCTGTGTGAATTATTTTGTGCATTATGGTATCTTTTATATGGAAAACTCTACCCACATTGATCACGAGTGTGGTGTTTCTCCTGTGTAAATCAAGTCCATAAAAAGGATTGGAAACATGTGTTTGGTCTTCAAAATACTTCAAATCGTGTTCTGAGGAGAAACCAAAGCCAGACAAACATGATTTCAAAGCTGAGTAAACAGATTTTATATTAATTAGCTGCCTCGATTCAAATACTAGAGAGATTACAAAGTTGAAATGTCATGATATTAAAAGGTGAAAAAATAAAAATAAAAGATTCAAATGTTTTATCTGGTCAGTATTGAACTAACATATTCATATTTGGCAAAAACCACAGAACAAACAACAGGATAGCAAATACATTTATTTAATATGTTACTTTATTAATTGACACGTTTTTTCTTATTAAAACATAAACCGTACCATACATTACAATTTTTAAATCAAAAAAGTTAAATGGCATATGAGCTCAATTTTCAACTTCCTCATTTAAATAAATAAATCTGTCAACATTTCATCTACGGAGGACCAAAAACAACAAGAGTATAAACAAATAAAAGAATTATATACTCAATACATAATAAAAAAAATCTATAAATGCTTAAATATGTTTTATAAATAAATGCAAGAATAAACTCAGAAATAATCTACCCATTTGTACTTATTCATTTCCAAGTTTCTTTATTATTAATGAATTTATTCATCCATATGCTAACTGCTAAATGTGGGAGGTGCTACCTTCAGCCTAAGCACAGTTTCACGTGTTAAAATCCTTCTCACACTCATCCACAAATGTTTCGTATATTACAAGTGTTTAACCAGACGACAAACATGTGCTCAGTCCTCGGTGCCTATCTGAACGCTCTCAAACCTGGTGTCCGCTCGCATGAACATATCTCCCTTCACGTACCAGAACGATGCGGATCTAGAGGCGCGCTAGTCGGGGGAAAAACAGAACAAGGAAACATAGGACCGCAGCATACCAGCACACTTTCCCTGACCCTCCCCTCTTCCTCTCCTAATCCTTTCTCCTTCTTCAACGTGTCCCTCAACCCTCTCCATATCCTCCTGCACACTTCCTCTGACAAATAAAATTGTTAGTCAGCTAAAAATAAATACACATAGCTCAAAAATTGTAACTAACCATATTTAGCAACCTCACTCACTCACAAAATACGTCCTGTTTATTTCTACGTGAATAATATCACGGCGTTGAGTCGTACAGTTATTGGTGGCCTCAAACGGCGATAATAGTTTTCTCCTCCATTGTATTTGTGAATGTTCCCGTTTGACAAATCACAAGACCAAGCCCCTGATTGGTTTTCTCGAACACATAGTTTGATCACGTACTGATTGCATGAGTTGAAAAAATTTAACTCGGGTAAACGTTGTGTTCGTGAAAACCAATCAGGGGCTTGATCTTGTGATTTGTCAAACGGGAACATTCACAGAAATGACTGATTTACTACACCTCGTCACTCTCGTCCCCCGCGCTGCATGCTTCGGACACTTCGCGGTGTGGAGTGTATCATCACGTCTTTATACAGAAATCCGCCACCCTTGCTGGATCATCCACGCTTGGTGTGTGAGCAACATAACAATGAGAACATAATTAAATGGTAGCAAAGTACCAGGACAATTTCACAATTACCTGTTTCGTTTACAAAAGAAAATTTGTAAGTTGAGTTCAATGCCACTAGCAGACATTTTGATTAATTGACTTTTCACTGCCTGCCAAAAACAAACAAGCAAAAATAAAAACATCCAGCCTTATACCACAGTCATGGAACGAAAAAAAAAATGGCAAAAAAAAAAAGAAGATCGCATACAACATTTCAACCACGGAAGTTACATTTTACATTTATGCATTTGGCAGACGCTTTTGTCCAAAGCGACTTACAGTTTGGTCCATCTCAGCTCGCTCATAACAGAAACTGTATCAACTGATAAATAAACCATAGCAGGAAGAAAATAAAGACAGAGAGGAAAAAAAAGGTTTTTCCAGCTTATACATCTGATTTAATATCTGCTTCTTTGCTTTGAACTTTGACCTGCAATACTGCACCACCTGATGTGGCAACACACCGGATTGGAGAGATGGGAGCATGAGTTTTGTTTTAAAGCTAGATTTTATTTATTAGAGCTTCAGTGTTGATGTAAAGTACACTAGCGTGAACCCTGCTCCCTTTTGGATGAATTCTATTTAAAAAGTGATTTTTTTAAGATGCTCTTTGCTGCTGCATGACTATGACATGTCCATCAGAGCTCTCCAAAGCTAGTGCGACTGCAGCATTAGTCTGATGTTAGCGCTACCCACAATTAGCATATGGACAAAGACACAAAAATAAATGAATGTGAAAATCAATAAATAAAAGGATTTTTTTTAATGAATAGGCACGGGTGAAAATATTTACATTCATTTTTTCACCAACATATTTCTTGATTTTTTTAAGCACTTATTAATTTCTAATTATATTTATTACATTTAAGCATCTCTAAGTTCTACTGTCATTTCTTAGTGTCATATTTTAATTTTGTTTTAAAGTTGTATGAAATATGCTACAAAAATACATATTACTTACTTATTAATTTAAAACATATCAGAACACTTTTTTTTATATTAAAATGCATGGTTGCTGTCTGCTGAAGACTGTAACCGTAACCAATACATTTATTTTCAATAACAAAACAGTTAATTTAGACAGTTAAAACTGTTTTAAAAGGAAGTGGTGACTGATGACGTCACAGCAATCGAACAAAAGAGCTCAAACATTGTCAAGTTCCTCTTCGGTGTATTTATTTAATTAAGTACATGTTCATATATTTATTTTAATTTTAATGTTTTGTTAACTTTATTCACGTATTTCTGTTTTCTTTTATTCAGATATTTATTTATTAAACTTCAATCATTTTTGGTCCTCCATTTAAGAGTTTACTTATAAATGGTTTAAATGAAAATGCTAAACATACAACCAATAATTTTACCTCTTTCAGACGTAAACGCATAAATAATCCAAGAGATAAGTACATTATATTCAAGTCAACATACTGAAGATCCTAAATAATAATTCAAGTTTTTAATAGATCAGTATTTAGTTTAATCTGTATTCGTTGTGCATAAGCTGCATTATAAATACCTTAAACAAAATACAGATGTACATTTCTAGGTTTCTTGAGGCCTCAACGCCTGGACACCTTCCTCATCAGGTAACATGGTACTGATCTGAGTAAAGTAGATTGTTTGCACCATCTTTTTTATGTGTTTAAAACATTTTAAGTAACAAGACAATTTGTTCAGATGACCTGACCTGTGGCAGACACCGTTAGCAGTGCTTAACCAGGCACTTCAGACGATGATGTAGTAAAGACTCCCTTCACATTTTGGCCTTCAGAGGCACCATGTTGAGAGACTGAACAAAGTTCTCCAGTGTGGACAGGTACTCCTGAGGATGTGTGCGTAAATGCCCTGCATGAATTGACTCTTTCCACTTCCTGCTCTCCACCGTCAGACCGCGACTCTTCCAGAGCTCCACTAAATTCTCCAAGGACTCGTAGTCACACAGCCGATCGTTTTCAGAGAAGAAGAAAAGAGAGGGCGTCTGCACAGGAGTGTTCCAGAAGACATCGATGGCGGTGTTGAAGTAGTCAACTGTCTGGTGTTTGAAAGCACGGAAGTACAACAGGCTCGCTGATCGCACCAGACCTTCCATCCGCGGCAGAATGGTTTTACCCAGACCTGGAGGAAAAAAAAAAAAAAAGTAAACATATACAAATATGCATTTATTAATATTTATAGGTAAATTACAACATCAAATCTTGATACTCAATTCTGATGATGACAATATCTGATTTCTTTCACCTTATGTTTACATCTTTGTCAAATTGTGACCCATATCTGATACGTGTGTTTACTTGCCTTAGCACAAAAAGTACTAAAACAGTAAACAGTAAATATCCAACAAATATTTTAACTTGCATCACCAGGTTTGGCCACAAACTGTCACACTGCACCTTTAACTAAATGCAATTTCAAGCTAGTATTTTTCTTCATCTAAATACATGTGCAGACCATATTTTTTTTTGATGTATTTATGACCATCTCTGGACATTTCAATGCAGAAACACATACACAATCAATAAACTATCTCACTACATACCAACTGCCATATGTTCCACTGACCCCATGACCAAGCTGTCGTAGATGTGACCCCTGATCCTGTTTGTCAAGCCTTGGTGGCGCTGGGTGTCATTCGCCACATGAACAAGCACCTGACAAAACGTGTATCCCCCTATAGAGAAGGCATGGACCAGCAGCGGCCGCTGTGAGAAGCGTTCGCTCTCTAATAACTCCAGCAAACGGCCCCCAAACTCCAGCCCCCAGCGGGGCCACAGGAACTGGCTCACTTCACTTTCCACTACAAGCACATCAAAGCCTGAGCGGAAGTAAATCTCACAGTACTTGGCGATGGCTTGCGGTCTGGAGCCCAGCCAGGGGAGCATCAGCAGGAGCGGTTTAGGTTGAGGAGGTGCTGACGAGCTTCGGGTGGTGCTGTTAGTGACATCACTGGGGAGGAAAGTGATATGTTTGCTAATCTTGTGCGCCGTGACCCCTGCCATAGTGATGGCTCTGGAAACCATGATGGCAGGTGAGCTGAAGAGAAGAGTAAAGAAGAATGATCAGCTACGTTTTGGAAATTTCGAACTAAGTGTTGATTCACAAGGTCTGTCACATTTTGATTTGATGAGTATTTATATACTAAACTAAGAAAATCTGTAGAAACCTTTACTGGTTCACCTGTTCTGCCACCTCCTAACATAGTTTAAGAGAGCCAACCATGGGGGAAATATTGAAAGGGATGAACTAAGGAACCAAAAAGTGGCTGATATTTTCACATACAGAAGCTGAAGCAACAATAAAATAAACACTGAACTTTTTAGAGCTCAAAATGCTTTGGTTTGTGAATAAATCTCATGTTCTTACAACAAGCGATGAAGAGTTACAAGCCCTGAGACAGGGTTTATGGACGGAGACCTTTTTAAGCCCGCCCCTCGAGAGAGTAACGCCAGCCCCTAATATTGGTTAGCCGAGTAGCTAACGTTAGCAAGCCTGAAGGTCATTCAAGTGATGTGAACTTTAGATATGAAAAACTGTTATTACAGAGAACTTATGTCAATCTTTGGGTTTTCTAACAAAGAGATAGAGAGACTGTTCACTAGAGCACCAAGCTAACTTATCTTAACTTAAACAACTTACCCTAGTCACAAATGGCTATTTGGTTTGACTAAAAAGGACCTTTTTATTGAACGGATACTACACTAGATTCTGATTTCTATTTTACACCGAGAAAGACTTAATTACTGATCTGCGTCCAACAAAGTTTTTTTTTTCTGTGTTAATGTGTAATGAATCAACATTTTTCCAAGAGATGTATTTAGATTAAAATATTTACCGACATCTTAAATTCCCAACCATAATTCAACTAATGGATCGAACACCTAGCAAAGTCTTACTCGTTGGTGTCTTCCTGACGCCCAAGAAGTCTGCTCAGAGTCCCTTCAACTGCAGAAATCAGTTCCTTACAAAAAGATCTAATCCACTGAATGATCGGCATGCTGTTTAGCCAGAGTTTATGCGTGTCTAAGAGTGTTTCTCAGCGCTGCTCTTAAGAAACTGAACATTTCAGAGCCTTTTATATCTTTCTTTCAGACCATAGTGAAGTAACACAGTCTATTGGGATGATAATAGTTTAGGGTTGCAGCATAAAACTTGGTCAAGCTGGGCACTTAAAATAACGTTGAAATCTTGGGTCAGGGCTGCGAATGCAAGACAGAATAAATTGAAAGTTGGACTGACTTGCATAAGCGAGGGTGCGTGGTGTAATGAGCTTAAACCATTTAGGCACAGTATTTGATAACCAAGTGTGTCTTAATCCGAGAAACGACCGGAGCTATAAACCAGGCAGTAGGGCTGCAACTATTATTGTTTATTATATTATATTATTTTATTTATTATTATTTCTATTGTCAATTACAATCACAGTTATTTATTTTAGGGAAAATGTGAAATTTTTAATGGATTGTTTAGAGAATTTATAATCATATCATAATCATATTCTTAAAAATGCAACCTTATACATTACCTTCCATTATTTTGTTCTTGGAAATTCGCTTTTCCAAAAAAAGCAAATTTATTGTAGTTATATAGTGTTTAATATTTCATATAGTTTATCATCTTTTGTCCTTTTTCTCTACTTTATGACTGGAGGACTTTATTCATACTTTAACACTATTATAACTAGAAGCCAATATTTTAATGATGATGAATCTTGTTTTAAAAAATATAAATAACTAGTTTATTGAAGACTCTGCTCTGGTTTGTACAGTTTGAGGATGAGTATTGTTGCAGAAGATGTGTATTTAAGCCTTTATTTCGTGCAATCAGAAAGTATTCTTGTTGATTAATTAAATTCATATCTAATCCCCTGGAGTCCTGGATCAACTCAAAATGTATTTAGAAGAGATAAGAAACAACACTAGAGTAGGTTATTAAATTTGACAATGCTCTGGTATCAGATGATATACAAAAACAAATTGATGGTGGCTTTGTAAAAAACAAAAACATGAATTTTCTTTTTTTTATGAAAAGCATGACCATGAGTTTTTCCCTTTCATACTTGATCCTTTATTGATACAATACAAAGTAACATTTTCTTAGACGTTCACACTTTAAATGATTTTAAATATAACAAACTATTTAAAAAATACACATTGAAATCGAAACCAAAAAATATCAAATTAATAACAGAAAATAAATTGAAATCTTGTACATTAATGTAGACACAAAGCCTTTTGTGATTTTATACTACTGATTTATTTTTACAATTTTAAGAAAATGTTTGTTTACCAAATAATGTTTATTTAAACCATGTTGTTCAATGGAGTATGTTGGGCACACTCTCAAAATGATATATTTTGTTAAGAAAGTTAAGAAAGAAAATGTCCCTTTTTGAAGTTGTTGTTTTAAACTAACTTGTTACACATTATAAAAAAATTCGAATTTGTGAATAGTTCAAACTTCCCGAAAATAATGTTTTATCTTTCTTAGCCCTACCCGAATGTAAACTGTGTTCCGTCAGTTCTTTATTTAAACAACCGTGCGTAATATGTCTGGAACAAGCAGGACTAACCACTGTTTGTGTACCGCCACCTTGTTTGTTTTTCATGTATTAGAAGAACAAAATTGTCTATTCCTTAAGGAGAATAGCTGCATGTTTACCAACACATTTGAACATAAAGTACATAAATTGTTCTTCAAAGAAGCAGGACGAAACTTTTTTTTTATTGTTCCATCAGTTCAAACATTTCAACAGATTCATTGGGTTATATATAAACACACACATGTAAGCTTGTAAGATTACCAGTTATTCATTTAAGCATCATATCATTATTTTTCCTCATTTTGTTACATTTTAGCCAGCAACCTGCTGCCACTCTGAAATAGACCTCAAGGAAGCCCCAACGCTTTTTTTGTCCTTACTAAAACAAATGGTGCAAACACCGTATAAAGTGGCATAACAAGTAAAGCAAGACGCCTTTAACAGTAATCAACCCACATGGAACTTTAAACCCAGAATTGTGTTGTAACGCAAGCATCAACGTCAAACGATACCTCTCAGGACTTCCAAGAACAATGTGTTTCCGATCAAAGGTCACTACAAGGATGCAATGTGTGAGAAAAACCTTTGTGGTGTGTTCTTCTACATTGCCAAAAAAACAGTCAAACCAGAAAAAAAAACTCACAAAGTTCCTCCTCGAAGGTACCTTGACATTTCACTTCCATCAATGTGCTATTTCATTTACATGTTACTTTCTTTGGTGGTGACGCTTTTCATATCTATAAACAGTATTGTGAACCTTTCAAACACAACTTTACTTTTTGTCTCAGCAAAACATCCATAACAGTTTCTTTCCTGTACTATTCTATACTTTTAGCCAAGAAAACATAACAGAGTAAATATTTAAAGTTCTCAAGCAAAATTATATGATGATATAAGTATAAGGAGAACCTTATTAAATAAGAAGTGATTTGTTTGGAGTCGGTCATGTCTGCATAAGAAAAAAACTACAATCCAAAACGTGTTTGTGGAATTTCGAGAGAGAAAAAAATACTGAAACTCAGTGAACTTTAGCCTAATTTGTGCCTGAAGGTCAACGTAAATTGTACTGCTTGTACAGGAATCGAACTAAAAACCTTGTGTTAGTATAAATCCTGATAAACAAGTAAGATAGTGCTTAATTCACGTGATGGTCACGACTAACGTTACGCGTAACTCGTTAAATTATTAGTAAAACAAATATGCTAACATGGCTAGCCAAAACAGCGCATCCTAAAACTAGCAAACTGAATTATGTAATAAAAAATGCATGTCTTAGCTTTGATGTACACTTGACTTTGAATACGCCTGTTTATATATTTTTTTTAAGTGAAAAGTGAGGCAGTTTTAAAGGCAAATTAACGTTAACTAACGTTACTTGCGGACACGACTAGCTTTTACGTTAGCAAAAGGGACGAATAACAACATTAAACGATTTGGTTGTTCTCCACTTTGCTGTCTCGGGTAACCCACAGTTAATATAAGCTCAAACAGGCATTTCTGTTGGCAAGAATATGGGTCAAATGAACAGTAACAAAGAAATTGTGTCCTTACCTGCTGCACTCCCTGATGCTGCCGAGCACGAGCAGCTTCTACTCGGTTACGCGCATGTGATTGTGAAAGCGCGCGACACTGAAAGCACGCGCACGCACGGCGATACGTGTTTAAAAGGCCAAACCAAATTTTTATTTTATTATTTTAAATTATTATAATTTTCAAGTATGGTAAGTATTAAAGGATGGTTAAACATTATATATATATATATATATATATATATATATATATATATATATATATATATATATATATATATATATATATATATATATATATATATATATATATATATATATATATATATATATATATATATATATATATATATTTCCCAGCAATGGGTTGCGGCAGGGAAGGGCATCCGCTGCGTAAAACATATGCCAGAGAGTTGGTGGTTCATTCCGCTGTGGCGACCCCGAAAGGGAATAAAGCCGACATGAAGATGAATGAATGAATATATATATAATTTTATACTTTTGAAAGTATGTCATTATATTTTACTGGAAAAAGTTGATAAATATTCTGAAGTTGATGTTTAGGTAATGTTTAAGTTTGTTTTATGGGCCAGATCAAACAAAAAAAAAGAGTATAAAATTATTTAAAAAATCTAAACAAGAAGAAGAAAAAAGGGTGAAAATATGGCAAATTAGAAAGTTAAAGTTTTTTGGAAAAAGGTGAATATAAATCTGAAACCATATTTTTCAAACATTTACCATTATATTATTTTTTTAAGTATGGTTAACCCCATTTTTTTCCATTAATTATGTATATATATATATATATATATAGATAGATAGATATACACACACACACATTATACACACACATTCTGAAGTTGACCGTTATACGATAAAAAATGTTTTGGTTAAACATTACATTTATATATATATATATATATATATATATATATATATATATATATATATATATATATATATATATATATATATATATATATATATATATAGTTTTTTTCCGAATTTTGTGGACGTTTCAGTAACAGTATTTTTAAAGGCTCATTAAAATACATTAGAAAAGCATTAATTAATAGCAATCTAACTAACAAATTTGATATATTTAAGCACTAACAGAGTAAAAGATTTACTATTATACAAACCAACAATAAATGAAACATTCTTTTTAAAACATATACAAAATGTCACATGTAAGAGCATGTATTAAATCAAACTTTATATCACAGTTAATCAAGTGTTAAGCATGAACAGCCTTCACAAACGGCAGGTTTATACTCTCTTTAATACATAATTCAATTTATATTTAAATATATTTGTAAATTGTTAATGATTGATTGAAAAAAATGAATATGTTTTAAATCAGGGTGCTCATTACACAATGTAAAAAAGGGGTCTACATAGTTTAGGGGTCTCAAGCCAGATAACCAGCCTTGATAATCTACACAAAGCAAATGTAGTTGCTGCTCGATTAAAATATCTGCTGTGACCGCCAGATGGAGATAGTGAACAATTCACTCTTACATGGTGTAATTGATTCAGTTGAATCGACTCTTTTGGACAATTAGTTCTAGCCCCTGGATTACCCATTCTTATTTGCTTGTCTTAAATTTCAGTGTTTTAAATCAGTTTGATTTTATATGACTTTTTTATGCTTGATTTTAATGTATGCACTTTCTTTTTACTCTTTATTTCCAATGTAAAGCACTTTGAATTACCCTGTGTACGAAATGTGCTATACAAATAAACTTGCCTTGCCTTGCCTTAAACTTGTCAAATCTCAGTGAAACCATTTGAGTAACCCTATTTTTCTCAAAATATCTTGTTTTAATTCTTCTAATTCATGAGTTTGCTCTTATGAGAAGTATTCCCCTCTTCTTCATCCCAGTACCACACCTCTTTATCATGCTTCCGTTCACTTGTTTGCTGGTTCCTGATCTCGTTCCTCTCTCAAGCTCAGCAGCACTGATGCAGATCATTTTGGAGCTCCAAAAGCTGCCTCGCGCCAGGGGGTTCCATCCTGATGTCATCTGTTTGATCAGCTCATCTGGGTCATTGTTCTGAAGCAAACCTCCCTTTAGTTCCAGTTCATTTGGTGCCTTCCGGTACCCGCTCGAAATGCAGATAGCAATGTTTTGAAAGAAAATGTTTAGCTGTACTGAACCAAAACATCAACGCACTCTTTTCTGAGATTAAATATGCAGTAATAAATATTTTGACACCACCAAATAATTTTTTCAATATCTATTTATAAGTGTCCTAACTAGCCCCCTCACAACTGGCTTTTTTGGGCCTGGCCCAGTTTGTATTCTCTCGGGGTCTGTTTTAATAAGGATTGATCTACATCCTGCTTGTTCTGTCTGACCGCACATTCGTGCACGCTGATGTTTTTCCATGTTTCAGTCACCCTGGATTCTCTGAAGGGAACGGCTTTTAACTTTTGTGAGTGTTCAAATACTTCGAAGGGAAAGTGTGAATTGCTTTCCAGCTTCCCAGACAGCACAAGGATGAGTGGTACAGTGCTGTTTTGTCAAAGCTTGAAAGCTGTGAATGAAGTGGTTCACTTGTAAAAGTGCAAAAGCAGAAGCAAGTACAATAAATTACATATATACTCTTTAGACAAATATATATGGAGCAGAGGTATGCCAAAACAATTTGAATTTGAACTGTGTTGGTTTTAATTATTGACTATTTTTTAATGTAATAAAACAGAATATTATACACCATTAAGCATGTGTTGAAGTTGAATTACTTAATTTGAGTTTGAATTATGTAGCTTGAATATTGCAAATTTTAAGACCATTGACGTTTTTTTTGTGTATGTTTTTCGCTCAAATTGTTCAGACAGTTTCAAGTTTGAAAATATAGTCTCAAGTTTCCAAGATGACGAAATTCAAATAATCAAATTCAACATTATACAAATGAAAATGTAATTAAGATGAAAGTACGTCAGCGATCATCAACAGGGAAGAGTAGATGATTACTAAAAATTCTATGAAGTATACTGGCCAATCAATGAGCGAAATTTTCAGGCAGAGTGTGCGGCTGCTGCATTCTGTACAAACACTAATTGCGTTCAAATGTGCATCAACAAAGCTTTATAAATTATTCATGAACTATTTGCTAATGCTTCATTTATGCTTCATAGTGTGTAAATATTATAAAGGGCTACCAAAAACCCTTCATGACATAGAAAATCATAATATTGAAAATACAGAAGTTTTTGAGTGTAGATGTGTGCTAAGGGGTTAGTGTGAAGGGAGCAGAGAGTTCAAAAGTCTAATGGTGGAGGTGCTGCTGCTGAGCAGTTTAGTGTCTATACGAGGAATTTACTTCTTACATCAGAGCAGTATCAACCAAAAAATGTTATCTCTGAGATTCTGATGAGAGGTCACCATTCAACAGGAGTGTTATCAGTACTCACCACCACTGACAGCTTGTTGATCAGTTTTAGATTGTGTCACGCATTCTTATCTCACATCGAGGCGGGTTAACTAATGCAGGGTTTAAGTCCACTCATACCATTATCGATCACTGGCTCTCTCTGAATATTACAGTCAGCACTGTATATTGATTTTCTTTTTCTAACATTGAAAACAGGGTCAGCGTTTGTGGCTGTGAACGCATATGTAAGGGCTGGATATTATCAGTATATTATTTTTATATGCAAAAACCAAAAGTTGATTTATTTTAAAGGATTTGCTCCTATTCATTGTGTTGATGTGGCTCTGTTTTAGGTTTAACTGTTCTGAAACTCATGCTAACTAACAACTAAACAAGGAAGGGCAGGTGACCCCAACTTTTGAGGGCCTCGCTACCACGGGTTGCCACACACTGCTTGAAATATAGACCTCCATTAAATTAATTAAACAATTATAATTACCTGGTACATTTTTTTTCAGTTTTCCCAGCGATGGGTTGCGGCTGGAAGGGCATCCGCTGCGTAAAACATATGCCAGAGAGTTGGCGGATCATTCCGCTGTGGCGACCCCGAAAGGGAATAAAGCCGACATGAACATGGATGGATTTTTTTCAGTCTCTTCAAGTACGATTTATCATTTCTGCCACATGCTGCCACAAATTTCTTTCTATTAAAATTATTTTTCAGATATGTTAAGATTCACATATGACTTGAGGTCCCTCTTTTTTCACCTCTTAAAATGCTTTTATTTCGAAGTGCGCACTTTTGAGGTGTTTAAGGTACAGGATTATTTATTTTTTATTTAATTATTATTATTATAATTTTTTACAAATTTAAGATTGTAACTGGAAAATATACAAAATGTTTCTGGACATTTAAAGAACCACAATGCTTCCCTTACAGTATAAAAAGGTAGGCAATTTACCTGAAAATGTATTTATTTTTATTTTTACTTCCCATCTGAAAAGTAATTTGTTACATAAATATGTTTTTATCAAATAATTTAAGTAAAAAAATATGAGCATGCATTTGTTCACATTTGTTTGTCCCAAATGCAATTAATCCGCCACTGCTGCTAAATTATGAATACAATCTGTAAAATACTGGTGTTTTGCCTGTAAACTACATTCTATTTTTAGGGCATTTAACCTTAAAATTATGTAGAAGCAATTGCTCTTCTCTTCATGAGCAATTTGTAAACCTAATTACACATTTTGTTTATCATTTTATTTCAATGGCAATATTAAACCAATGGTGACCTTTCTAGAGCTTCTAGAGCACCGGGTGTCAAATACTTTTGCACCTTCCTCAAAATCCTTTTGCATGACTTATAAGTCTCTTAAAAGTCTCAGTCTGATCTACACATTGACAAAGTTTGCCACTCTGTTAACTCAATGGGCAAATTACCCTAGCATTCCCAGTGATTTTCCAGTATATTTTAGTGGTAGCAATATGCGGAGATAAAGC
Organism: Danionella dracula; assembly: GCA_900490495.1. Lineage (NCBI taxonomy): Eukaryota > Metazoa > Chordata > Actinopteri > Cypriniformes > Danionidae > Danionella > Danionella dracula. The sequence goes on from UELW01000556.1 coordinate 10,922,137, forward strand.
GAGCCAATTCAGACCAGTAAAAACAGTTTGAAGTCTGCAGCTTGAAGTAGCTATGAGGAGTAGCAGTTGATCAGAAGAATAATATGTCTAACAGGGCGTTCAGACCAATAGCTAAACACGCGGACAGAACGCGTCTTTCGCGCCTATCTGACCGCTTTTAAACCCGGGGTGCACTCGCGTGATGCGTGAGGAGTTCTGCACCCTTCGCTTAAGCGAACAGTGTGGACCCAAGCGCAAGCATTCTGGGGTAGGGGCTTCAAGAGGGGAGACGAACGGGTCAAGGAAAGACAGGACCGCAGCGTACTTCCACCTTTTTCCTGGCTCTGTTTCTGACCCACTCCTTTTCTCCAACTCCTTTCTCTTAAATAAGTGTCCCTCAACCCTTTCCATTTCTTCCTGCACACTTCCTCTGATAAATAAACCCACTAGTCAACTTAGCATTATCTAAGTTAGCAATATAAATACACGCTCAATATGATTAATCAAAAAAAAAAAATGTAACAATAGGACGTCGAATCATAGAGTTCGGGGTGCCCACACACGGAGATAATAATTTTTTCCTCCATTGTTGTTGTGAATGTGAATGTTTCCGCTCGACGTCTCTACAACTTTCGGATGAGTAGAAAATATTCCTACTTCCGCGATCAGTCCGCGTCTCTCGAACCTCGTCTCTCGCGGCATTCACATCCCCCGCGCCGCCTGGTTCGGACCTTGGCGCCGCGGGGGGCCTTATCGCATCTTTACATAGACTTTACATTGAAATCAGCCACTCTTACCGCACCACTCGCGCTTGAATCTGCATATATTTCTCTAAGATCAATAAAGTCGGCACTGAGCCAAACACAGCTTAATAAACTGGAATAAACAACACTTTAAAAACTCATGTTATGCCTTTTTTATCTTTAACCTGTCAATTCACTTACAAACCAATGTTATACTACACATATAAATTACTTAACACATTTAACTCAATTGGTTTAACTTTGATTTGACCAATGCACAGTTCTCTGTGAGGTAAGAAGCAAGTCAAGCAAGTCACAGGCCTAGGGTGACATGGCTAATCCAGCTCTGGGAGACAGACACAGCTTAACCGAATCAGAAGTGAGGGATCAGACAGAATGGACAAACATTCGACCCTTGTACTCAAGCACATTTTCATCGCAAACTGACACAAATCCAGAAAATGTTGTACAGATGTAGAGATTCCAATGATAATGGGACACTAAAAGGGGGTGTGTCAGTAAGGGTGAGCGTGCAATGTGCATCCATGTGAAAATCAGAGATGTGAGTGAGAGAGAGAGAGAGAGAGAGAGAGAGAGAGAGAGAGAGACAGCAGTAAAACACACATGCTTGCGCAGGCAGGGGGAAAGAATCAAATTGCTCCCGCAGCAGGACGGCAGACTGAAGGATTAGTCCTGTTTTAGACTCTTCATCCAAGCATCCCGGGGTGAGCACATCAAACTTTGGGTCTGTGTTTATTGAGTGTGTGAGCAGTGAGGGATAGCATGTCACTTATGCTGAAGAGAAGATGGATTAAACTCTGCTGTACCACTTGGTAATGTGGACCAGCTTCCACTTACATCTTTGTTTCGATAAAATATGAATGTTAAGAGCTGCATTGATAGATAGGTTGATAGAGAGGGAATAGTGTTGGGTTGTGTGAGAGAAAGGTTATTTGATGTTTGTATTGCACTGCTGCAGTGGTCTTAGTGTTTCTCATTCATCTAAGCTGATTTGGAAGCTATTGCAGTCATGATATAGAGGCTGCGGTTGTTTACTGTGATGTATTCTATAGGCTGGTGGCTGTATAGGAATGCCCTTATTTATTATGTCCGATTCGAATAGCATTGGTTCCCTTTCCTGAAAGCATACCCTACACGGGTCAGAGCTGGTGTGTCCTCAACTCTGAGGTGTATTTTTGTGAATTGGGTCACATGACTCGAGGGATGGAATAAGTGTGCACATTCTGAGCTCTAGCTCTTGATATTGGTTAGTTTCTCCATATTGGTTAGTTTTAACCATTTGTTTCTAATACAATTGTTCATTTTGTTTTAAAACTGTTTTATTTTGAACTGATGACCCCAATCCATCAAATTAGTGGATGGACATTATTACAAAATCAATGTCAGTGACTGAAAAATGTGTTTGAGTCTCTTCTGATTTTATAATGGTATAAATATAGAAATGCAATGGTAGGTATTAATCATCCATAATAGACAGAATAGCAAAATAATCGAGACATAGAAATGCACTTAGAATGGTATGTATAGATTGGAAATTAAATGAGGGATATAACTGCACTTTTTTTCCAAAAGTATTCACTCACCTGCCTTGACTCGCATGCAGTTGCAAAAAAAAGTATATGAACTCTTTAGGATCATAAAGATTTTTGCATGAATTTGTCAAAAATGTGTACTGATCTTCATCAAACTCACAACTATAGAAAAACAAAGTCTGCTTAAAATAATAATACAGAAAAAATGATATGTTTTCATGTTTTTATTGAACATAACATGTAAATAGTCACAGTGCAGGGTGGAAAAAGTAGTTGAACCTTTGCGCTTATTAACTGGTGTTATAGAAATAGTGGAAATAATTACCCAAGAGACATGAGTTACGAACACAGAAGCAGCATTTATTTAATCAAACCCAAATGTTATAAATCATACCTTAGTCAATAAAGGTTTATGCTAAGTGTAATGCAGGCACTGTGGATAGCCACGTCAGGGAGAGAGAAAGAGAGAGAGAGAGAGAGAGAGAAAAACCGGTTGTCCGAGGGGTCGGAAAGTGAGGACAGGAGAGAAACCACTTCCTCCCGGTCCCCTAGTTTTATTCTTGGGATATCTGGTGGGAATTGCTGTCTTTAATCTGTCTTTTAATCTGTTTAACGCTGCCTATGAATTAGAAAACTCTATCCCCATTGTCAAACATTGTGGTGGACACATTATGTTTGCGAGATAATGATACAGTGTTTGATTTATTATGTATTTATGGTTTTCAGTTCCTTGCATACCCTAGTGTTCTGATCTAAGCTTGGCTATAACCTTCAAGCTAGTCTCGCCACACCTGAATGTTTTCACCTTGTTATGTCGTTATCCAATCACCTTCTTCACAGTTTCCCAGCAGTCCCTTCTCTGTCAACTGTTTTGTTCCCTGTCAGAACATCCTTGTTTAGGACTCTCCTTGATCTTTCTGAGTTCTATGGATATTACAATACTCTACCTGTTTGTCAAAGTCTTCTGAATCTCATGTGTTTCCAGTATAATTGTCCACTCACTTGTGATTGTACTGCAGCTCCTGTGTCAATATTCATCCTGTGATTCTTGCATCACCAAACTTTCTGTTGGACTTTGTGTGATTCCTCACAGCGACAGGACAACTGCGTCACTCCTAAGGGATTCAGGCTTTTTCTTTTATTTGAACGATCTCATATTGGATGAGAACTTTCTTCTCTTATAGAGGGAATGATACTGGTTTGTAGATGAGTATTCTGGCACAACAATCAGTGAAAGTACACGGTACTTTAAGACCTTGAAGTGGCAAAGCCTGTCACAAAAAATATATCTGTGGAGTGAACTGAAGTTTACAGCTCCAATACATCAACCTTGACTTGGGGAGGTTTTAAAATGAGGAGTTGGAAAAATCTCTTTAAATGTGAGCAAACCTGGAAGCAAACTACAAGCAATGTCTGACCTGTCTTTTTTTTACTTTCTATCCAGGGTTATGCTGTCAAAAGTGAGTGACAAACACAAACAGGTGTGACAAACACAGATTACCCCATAAATGTAAGTATATTTCATGTTATTTATAAATGTACTACATTTAAGTGGACACATTTATGTTTTCATCCTTTATTCAGCCTGTAGGCTTATGTTCAATACTTTAGAAATTTCTTTAAAACACAATCTTGATCATTTAATAAAAACATTTTATTACACTTTTGTTTATTTCAACATTTCTAAGGTTTTCTCTCATTTTTTTGTTTGTCTAACCCAGAGCAGAATGTGAAATCATGATGGCATCCGGTTGGCGAAAGTGAGGTGCCTGAAGAGATCTTAAGTGGAGCATCAACATGAGCTCACACACTCCAGCTTCATGGCTGCTCCTCACTCTCTCATTGTGTGCCAGTCTGAATGGAGAAATCCTTCAGGATGAACAAGATCATTTCTGGCCCAATACTGACATAGAGGAAGCTGGCAGCACACCCTGGACATCCCCGGCAACTAACATAGAGGAAACAGTTAATATTAGTCTGCCTTCGAAAGTATTCAATCCTAAAGAGACTACCAAAGACCTACATACAACTGGTGCCTCAACCACGAAAACAACTTGGATTTCTAGTCAGACTCACTCTCACTCAGACACACAGAATGATGAAGAGACTCCTCAAACAGATGATTCTGACTGGCCTCAATTTAATCTGGAGCAATCGTTTAAAACTTCCTTTGAAACACAAGAGCCTTTTTCTTCTCAAACATGGAGAACAGAGACTAAATACAGGAGTACAGAAACATACACGTCTAAGAATCCAGAAGAAACCAAATTTAGTACCCATCGCACGATGCAGGGAACCCCAGGTGCCCCTCACAGACCAGATGCTATGGGAACTTTAGATGGAACAACTTCACCAAAAGATGAGGAAGCAAAGGAATTGGCAGACGCTGCTACAGGTAATCAAATTATTGAGTCATCTGAACCAAATCAGCATGTGAAGTATGCAACCTGAGAGTGTGGGAATCTATGCATTTTGTAAGTTGTGGATTGAGACGAAGATTCACTTAAGGCAGGGGTGTGTAGGGCCATTAACAGACAGAACCTTAGAATACCATCAAGTGTTAATTGAAGTGAACAGGTGTTTAATTAAGGTTGCAATGAAAATCTGCAAGGATCTGCAGGGATTTAGTTCGATACGTGTGATTTAAAGAGAACAGTTAGTTTTGTTTCGTTTGTGCTTTTCCCCTACGGTCAAACATTTGAATAATAAAAGTTTTACTAAATCCTAAGTTTTTCCTAAAACACTTCCATTTTGAATGAAATCATATCTTGTAGTTTATTCAGAAAGGTAGACTTTAAATGACAGTTCATCTCAGGTTTCTAAGTCACTGTTGCCTCAGAATGTTCATGATATACCATGTCATTAAAGATCATTTTAGTTTGTACGTATTTATGAAATGCACATATAAATGCTATATAACATCTATTTTATATTTATTGTGGAATCTCAATTAGCTTTTCTAAAAAAAACAGCTCATGCAATCAGCGTGGAAGGAGAATGTCTGCAGAAATCCACTAGTATCCCTATTTTTTCAGCATGTCTAGATAGCAGCAATCTACGACAACTTTTTTTCATACTTTGAAAAAAAAGCAGAAGCTTTATTTATCACACATGATTGATCAGTTCAACATGACCATAGGGCAGGGGTCTCCAACTCATATTTGCAGGGACCCAAATGACTTTGGTGAAATATCTGCGAGGCCGACAACTCACTACCCCACCCCATCCCGCCAAAAAATGAACACATTCTTTTTTTAAAGAATTTTTAACCACTTAAAATGAAACTAAACAATCTTATTTGTTGAATTACTTCAAACAAATAAAACTAAAATGTATCGAATAAAAGATTGAGATAATTTAAATAAATGAATGAAAACATTCAAAATATTGTATTGGCTACAAGAAATGAAACCAATTTACAGCTAATAATGTTAGTAGTTGTTTTATTTCTAGTAAGTTAGTGTGCGAGCAAGTATGAAATGCACAAATACATGTGATATATTACTTATAGTCCCTATATATTGTGGCAGACCTGCTGTCTTTGCCCTGTAAAAAAAAATGATGGTAGAACACTGGCAGGTCAGCAGAAATCCATTGTTACTTATCACTACTTTTGTTGCTTGATTAGACACCAGCCCTCTGCACATACTCTCCCTCACCGTTAACCATATGTCTATTTTCTCTAGGGGTCTCTTGTACAGCATTTATCTTATTCTTATCCGTTAAGCCGAATCCAATTTGTAAAAATTCTTCTACATCTAAATTGTGAAAAGTCACCTCTGGTGACCCTCATGTCTCTGCGTTAAGTCCTATCTGTTTTATATTTTACAACTGGGGGACATATTTAGAAAACACAGTGTATCGTTCCACTGTTATGGGAGAGACACACAGCCACATCTAAGACATCTGCTTCTTTTCCCCCAAATGCTCTGATGTCATCTATTGCTGAGCTCAAAACATAGTTTGCATCAAAGTTTTTGCTGTTTCTAGATGCAATTTTTCATCTCTAACTCTTGACACTTGAAATCCTTCCTATTGTAAAGTAGGTTTTTAGATCCGACTCTCTATGAAAGCTCACATCAGCTCCGGTATCAAATCTGCTTTCTTTCAAATCAGAAACATAAATTGCCTGCACTCCTCTCTCTCTCCACTGCTTCCTAGATCTTTGAATATGTTCTGATCATCTCACATTCTCCAAGATCAATTCATATCACCTCTGTAATCCAAAAGTTACGGTGGCTACATTCAAAGTTCTCCTATTAACATTTAACCTGGGTTTCCTGATTGTATCTCTTGTTTTGCTCCTTTGTTGTACTACAATAGTTTATTTTCTGTACCCTGAGTCAAGAGTCACTTAAATAAAATTAATTGTTATTATTAGGGTGGTCACTGTAAGAAGGACTTCAACAGCTCTTAATAAAGGCTTTTTTGTATTGAGAAATGTTTAGCGTTGTTTTATTGTTGCCGAAAGAGCAAGCATTTTGTGATTTCTCAGTTCATGACCTCTTTAATGAGTCAGCTTTTGAGGGTCACCTCAGAGCAAAACGTTTCCCCTGATTCATGCTCAGATGAATAATGTGCTCATTCTTCTACTTATTTGTGGAGGGAATACACTATAAATTGTATAGCCTAAAATTACTTCCGAATCACTAAAAAGAAGACTTTAAGAGTCAACTACTTGGGAATCAAACTGGTTTGTCTATGCTAATGCAAGTGTAATGCAATTGTTTAATCTGTTCAAAGGAGTCACCTGTTCACTAATCTACTGAGAACACCCTTCCGATTGTCAATGCAAAAAATACACTAACCAATATTGGTGGATATTACTGCTTCAAAGGCCTTTCCTTTCCTAATGAGATCATTTTTGTGTAAAAATAATTCAACTGGGTGCATTGGTTTTCTGCCAATGCCGTTGTATGTGCTACATTCATTAGTGCTTTAGTTTATTCTGCGTCCCTCAAGCTGCAGTCTAACATCAGTATTCCAACAATGCACCGGTCCTCATCACTGGGGACAGAATCAGATAAGAGCCCCCTAGTGACTCTATGTGAAAAAGGCACTGTTTCTGTGCTTTGATTTTAGCTAACACCTGCAGGTGCAAATGGAGAAAAAAATCTAACTAATCTAAGGATTTAATCCCAATATCTCTTTTCTCACAGATAGAATGGCAGACATGACAAGTATAAGTCCTGACTTTGACCAAGAGGGCCATAAGAGCTTTGACCAAGATGAAAAAGAACAAACTGGGCAATTGATTACCACTGGGACCAAGGCCACTGACTATCCTGAAACAGGTACTTTTGCATTTATTTGCTCAGGCTAACCAGTAGTTTTAAATATTATCAGAGAAAATACAGGAAAAAAATCACAGTTAACTTAACACTGCTTGTGTGGACCTATACCAGCACTTACTCGTGGCTAAATTAAACACTATGCAAGCTGAATGAAAAAAGTCAATGTATTTAAAAACACCACATAACTCAATGTGATAATTTTAGCCAGAGCTAACTTAACATTGACTGGTGAGGTGAGTATGGCCTTTTCTGATTAAACAGAACGATGTTATCCCTTTAATCACTGATTGGCTAAAAAGAATATAGTTTTGCAGGGTTGTCAAGATCAATTTCAGGGGTTTTTGTTCTTTCTACAATCATCTATCAGTCAAGCATCACAAGTCACCACGTACCCACTCATAACTGATGCTAAACGTCGACTGAAACACAAATCCGAACAATGGTAAGTCGAGTAAAGCCAAACATATCTTTGTTGTGCCATTGCTGAAATTCAATGAAAAGTCAGGTGGGTATGCTGATGGGAAAGAATTACATGTACATGATCTATTATTGATCAATGATCTATGAAATATTATGATCAACCCTATACAATAAAAGTTCTTCTTCTCAAGGATATCCTGGGCAAAATGTATGTTTAAAGACAGGTATTCCTTGGTCTTTAGATTATTCCCGTTGACTTTCATTTCCATGTAATTAAGTGAAAAATGCTGCAAGAGTGTACCAGTTTCTAGTTTTAAATAGTTTTCCTCATGAGAATGGATGAAGGGCCTGATGTCCTCCTAACTGTGCCACATATGAATGTTTGTTAGTGAGGAAGTATGTGACCTATTTACAACAGCCTAATAGTGTCTATGCCTGTAGATTTTAGAGCAAAGTGATTGTAATAAACGTCCACTTATCTAAACGATGTCTTTCAGAATCTCCAATTGATGACTGGAGAAAATCTTCCACACATCTGGATTGCAGCCTGCTTGGCGTAGGATCATGCAGGAACCAAGCTTCAATCAACAATCTTTCAACTCCAACCCCTGCTTATGAAACCACAACCTCTAATGGCATAACTCCACCCCTTGAGGCCATGACCCCTCCACTTTTAGTCCCTCTTCTGACTGACTGGAATGATGCTATGGCGACATGGGGCTTGGCATGGGAGTTACAGATTTATGGAATCGGTTGTGTGTTCTTGCTAGTGGCTGCAATTTCTGTTCTCAGCCTGATGTGTTTGCCCTTGCGCTGGCCTTCTGGATGTGCCCACTTTAGCTTACTTCACCTCCTCCAACTACTGACCGGCTCCAGTAGAGCTCTGTGGTTACTCTATGACCCATATGGCCAAAAAGAACGTCTTCCACTAGGGTTGGCACGGCTGCTCCATGAAGCAGCTTATCCTTGTCTTACTGCATCATTCGGACTTTTGCTGTTATTGCTAACAGCGCGTTCTTGTACCCAACTACTTTCCCAAAACACCCTACAGCGCAGCACTTGCCTTTTGGCAGCCCTTGTGCTCCTCCATATGGCCATAGTGATGGTTTCATTAGCAATTCTACAACTTTTTCCCAACCTACAAGTCGTGCCTCTATTGCCAGCTGCAGTCTTTGTGCTGTTGTCTTCAATTCTTTCATTTACGTATCTACTTCTCTACTGCTGTGCCCGTGCTGACGTCAAGCACATTTACCGCCTCAATGAGAGCTCTCCTGAGCGACCATCGAGCCATCTTCACATGTGTCCTTTCACAGAGGCACAGATGTGGGAAAGGGCGGCTAAGGCTGGAGTGTTTTCTGCACTTTTTCTGCTGGCATGTGGGAGCTTGCGACTCTATGCCATGCTACAAGCAGGAGGTTTGACTAGTGGAGTCATGGTTGGGCTAATGCCCTGGCCCTGGTGGGGGTTTCATCTCAGCTGCCGAGTATGTGAAACAGGGGTCTGCCTCACTCTTGCTCTTGTAATCACTCACCCACTTCTTTGTTGCGGGGTGCCCCCTTCCAAACCTGGAGGCTGCAGTTGGCTTTTCAAAAACCCACCAACAGACAGCCCCATATCAAGCAAACCCACCATTCTCTCAAGTCGCAGTGGCTGGTCATTACGTCCTGCTGAGAAGCTGGGATTGTGCGAAGGTAAAACTTGCAGGGAAAGCGAAAGTGTTCCACTGTATACCTTGGTGGAACTTCCACACAGTGAACCTGATGGACTGGACCTCCACTATCCCTCCAGCCCTCAGCATGAAACATCCACACAGCTTTTGGAAACCACAAAAAAGTGCAAAGCATCCCATGTATCCTCCTTTGTTGGCTTAGATACTGATTCCACAGTAGACCTTCGACCCCCTTCACCCATTGACCTACGAAGAAGCATCGATGAGGCCTTAAACAGTGAGGCATTGTTTCAGCACAGCCTTTTTGGGGACTCCAGGCTCTCTCTAAGTAACCGGGGACCTCCAGATGGACAACCCTGTTGGGGAAACACCACTGAAATCAATCTGTACCGCACTGCTTCCTGTGGAGATGTTGACCCGGCTGTACCAAGCCAAACCAGGCAGATAACCACTATTACTGGGAGACCAGTTCAAGTTTCAGTCCATTGCAGTGGATTAAACTCAACACAACATTCTCATAGTAGCCTACACCGAGGTACACCATCTGGGCAGCAACTACAAAGACGCTACACTACCTTGGGTTCCACATCTTCTAGAGGGAGCACAGATATGGAGATAGTCTCTCATGTTGATGAGCTAGCCGTTCAGGCTGAATTCATCAATGTCTGCAGGCAGATAGATGCACTCAGTGTCAGCAGTGACACTATTGATCTATAGTGAAATCAGCTGCAGATTATTCTCGCGAGGATGGATCTCCTCTTCAGGGGGAGTTAGCCTTAACCTTTTCTACAACTGACTTTTTGCTCTTGGTGAGCAACCTTTAAATGGTAGTTCCATTGAGAATAATGTGAACTTAGAATGGATTTCAGCCATTATGAAACAAGAGGCTTAGATATATACTTTTAGCTGATGCTTTTTATTTTAATAACTAATGTTAAAAAAAGAAACAGTTAATCCTGGATAATGTTTGTAGAAGTTAATTAGATAAACAAATATGAGTGCCATTGATATGATTTTCATTTTGAATAGTGTGACTATTTAGGAAAGATTCTGAAGTGAGAACACGTTTAGAATTTAATGCTCTCGAGTTAAAAGATGCATAATTTTGAATCCAACTGATACCAAGACTAACATGACCCTGTCCAAATGGTATGTAGACTAATTTACTCTGACAACTAGACTTATGACAATAAGCAATGTAAGAATGATGATCGATTTGTTCCTTCTTGTCCGTTACAGCAAAAATGCTATCTTTGCATCTTAGTAGTTTGTTTTATTCTTTAGACTCTATTAATAAGATGTTTTATTGCAGCGAAACAAGATATTTGTCATGTTTAAGTGTTGGAAATATTTTTAAGATGCATGCTAACAGTTGCAAAGAAGGATTTAAGCTAATGAGTTTCATCAAGATAGCTAAATGCTAATTGGCAATAGTACTAAGGAAATACCTGTTTAGTTATACAGTTGTTCCATTTATAGGTAAGGAGCATAAATCACATGATTTAAACACTTTTTGATGTCATAATAACTCACATGCTAATTGTGTTTTTATGAATGCTAGTGCACAGCTCACAGCTCGTTCTGATTTAACTGTGTGAATATAACGCATGATTCAAATTCCCAGGTGATATTCTGCATTTCCCATAGAAATGTATTGAAGTATTGTGACTTAGTATTCCATTTCTAATATAACTTCAATAATTCAAACACATTCGCTGCAAGTTTATGATGTAGCAGCGATATCCGCTATTAACTTTATTAATTTAACGAGGAACCTTTATCAAAACTTTTTTCAATCTAGTTTTATGGATATTTTTTCAACAAAAAGGTTTCATACACTGTTTTTTTGTGTTTGTTTTTAAGAGCATCTTTTATTTTTATGCCTTTTATGTGATATTACCTTTATGCATTGTTTGTAAATCTATCCAGTCGCATGGAGGGTTCTCAAGTCTCACACATTGAACGTGTCACACAGAAAGATTGTGATTCTGTACCAATGTATTTTACTAAGAGATACACCAACTCCATACTAACTGAACACATATGAATGGGACTTATTTGCTTTTGTGTGAATGTTTCTGCAGAGAAAGAGAAAAGATTTCCAAAACAATCGTGATTGGCAGCAAAATATGTGACACATACCGGTGGCCAATCAAACCCGAGCATTCTCAGAAACCTGTTGGGATTAAAAAAACATTTGAGATCTGGTGTAAACTTCTAAGATATTATGAGGCATTTACTTATAAATGAGCTAAGCACTATAACTAAAACAGAACTTACTGCATGAAAATGTTTTATTATGAGCATTTTTGCTAACCATTAATGTAAAATGGTTATTTTCTTGGCTATTACTTAAAGATTGGAATTTTCTCGCTGAGGCATTTTGAGGTACCTTGATATTTAGGTTGATTAATTCACCGCACGGACTAATTTATTATTTATGTCACTGATGTATCATATTTTGCATATTTTTGAGCAATTACAGATTATGGTGCTTTGTTTCCCAAAATACAGGGCTGTGTTCTGATTTTCAAAATGCAATTAAATTCCTTATAGAATCATAATTAAATCCCTTGCGGCCAAAACTTGAGAACCCTGCGTATGACACATTTAAACCCAGATTCAATGAGAAGCAGGTTTACGGATTTATATTCTTCTACTTTAAAGCAGTTGCTGAAACAGTTCGCCTAAATAATTGCCTGCTTGTTTTGTGCGTGTAATTTGCTTGGTTTGTGAATTGCTTCGATTACCAAGGACAGCGTAATGCAGCTCTCAATCAATAGGGGTGCAGCCTACCACAGCATAATCTGATTTGTCTGTAACAGCTTACATTTTTATGCTAAAGCACTTGAAGAATGGTCCAAACACCTTCAAACGTGTGATTTTGCACCATAAAAAAAACCTTTGAAATATTTGGCTTTGTTTTTGCTCATCTTTAATTATAGTATATGGACCTAAATCAACCTTTAAGTGGACGTTTCAAAAAAGAAAACAAAACAATACAATAGCCACATCTATAAAACTCATTCTTTATTCTATAAACTGTATTATGTAGTAAGAATGATGACACACAAGTCTGTACAAGTCTATAATAGTCCTTAACATAGAATAGGTCTTCCTTATACAATGTTGAATGCTTTTGTATACTGTAAAATTGACATTCTATGGAAATACTTCTAAAATGTGAATTTAATAAATAAACTGTTAAAAACCAGAGCCTCCTTCATCAGAGCAGATTACTGAGGTAAATGTAAGGTAACAGTACAGAGTGCCTGATTTATTGCTCATAATCTTGTCAGGTTTCTAGTACACATTCTGATTAAAGAGTGCTTTCAGTGAATTTAAATAGACAACAAATACATGGCTTGGATTGAACTGACATGTACAACACTAACAGCAATGAAACATTCACAATTGACTGGAATACCCTAATGTGTTGCTTTTATACCGACAAAATCAGTGTGTATATTTCAAACAGGATTTATAAACTTATTACTTTAAAAAGTTTTTATTTAAGCTTCCATCAAGCACATTCCCCTTCCATTTTGAGCTTTGGAAGATCCTAAAACTAGTAAGATCCTACATGGTAAAATCCTGAGAGTAAAATTAACTCTATCCAGAGTAGGACCAAATAAACTCTGATTAGAGTATAAAAAACACTCAAAATGAGTTAGAATATCTGAGGTTTTTATCTAAATCACATATTATTTAACGAAAACTTGAACTTTGTGATAAATGTTTGTATTTCACTATTAAAAAACCCTCACAACTCTTTTTTCCGCATCACAATGTAAAAAAATAGCGTTTATCATAACATTTTTATGGTTCAACTTGAGAGTCTCAGTGTCAATTTAACTCTATTTAGAGTGGGACCAAATAAACTTGGACGGAGTCAATGTAACACTAGATTTTACTGTTTTAAGCTATTAAAGGAAAACTTTTCAGTTTGAAAATGTTCAAGAATCACAAATACAGGGATTCTATTATAGAATTTCCAGTATATTAAACCAACATTGTATTTATTGGTTAAAATTTGTGAACTACGCTGACCATAATTTCAAGTCCTGAATAAGCATAAAGATGACGAAAAGCAACATTCATTTTTACATTTAAAACAGACTCTCTGTTCCTCCATCTTTCACACAAACCATTTAGTTACAATTGCAAACGATTTCACGCCCATGATCCACATTTCAAGCACTTTCTGAATGTTGAAAACACAAGATTTAAGAATTTTCAAGCAATTGTGGGAACCCTGTAAACCACACTTTTTCCTCGTACACTCAGTCCTCAAACTCACACATTGCAATAAATTCATAGTTGAATTTTCAGAAGGAAAAAAATACATATAATAAAGCTAACTATGCTCTGTCAATATTTTGATACAATCAAAGTTTTTTCTTTGGATGAGGACGCTACAGTTGAGTTCTATCCGCTGTGTTTGGTGACAGCTGGCGAGGGGACGTTGGGTCCAGCTCTCGTATGCCCCCTGGTGCCCGGCTCAGTATAACCGCTTCTCATAACTGCCCAGAACAAAACAGACCATTAAAAAAATGTAGGGTTCAAAACCGACATATAACCCAGCTAAACTAGTAGCACACAAAATAAAAAAAAGAAAGAAAAGAACCATCACCAATAAAGTCACATTTCAGTGTTCTGAGTGTCTGGAACAAGTACTACAATGTCAATTAGGCACAGTTTTTATCCTTTCCAGAAAGTTGTCTTTATTAGTTTTATATAAATTTACTGATAGTAACTAAAAACAATGATTCAAAAAGATTTTGTGGGTTCACAAATTGAATGTTTTTGCAGCGCATCATCCAAACCAGAAGTCGGTTATGTTGGAGATTTCTGTTCGGGAAGCAAAGCACATATTCATATGGTCAGTGTTGTCTTTAAAACTATTTTAGCTGATTTTAAATGTCAACCCTACAGGAAAATCATGCTAAAACTCATAAAATACATAGAGAAGGGTCCCATATCATGAAAAACTAACTTTAATATGCTAACTTTAATCTCAAATTAATGCATTGCACCCATTCTGGATCTTCCTTAGCGTACAGACCAGATAATTTACCTTGAAAACAATAAATATAGTAACATAAACTTTCAGTAACACTTTACAGAGAAATATTTGTTGTGCGTGTGATAGCAACTTATGCATGCTTCCTTTTCATGTCAACGTGTTACTTTAGTATTAACCTACCTATATGTAAGAGAAATATATCCACATATAAGTGAAACATTACTAAATAAATCGACAAATATTATTTTCAAATGCATATATTTATTATGATCAGATATATACAGCATATATAGCTCGCGTTGGTGCTCAATATTTTGGCGAGAGGTACGTTCACACACCTTCAAACTTCATTCGGAAACTTGGACTGAAAGCTCATCTAAATGTGTAAAGTCTGTATCAGTAGCCAAACCGAGCAGAACAACAATGTGTGTTTTTGGAATTGGAATCCACCCAGAAATGGGTAGATTGTGACTTATCACTAGATTTGTGCTCGGCACTTATAGCGCCATATCAGTGCCAATAATCAAACGCATATTTATGATGTTCACACGTAATAAAAAGACAAATGCGACCATAAAACTGTTGTATGAATCCAACTAATCACTACTGTCCTTGGGGAAAAGAGGCTGCGAAAGAAAATGAAATGAAATGTATTTGAGAACAGGATGGAGAGTGATTTGTGAGAGGGAGAAGAGAGAGGAATGATGGAGTAAGCGCATTAGACCTCCCTTCACTCACAAGAGTGTTTTCTGCTCTCTTACTGTGCATTCAGACTGAAGGTGGGATAGGCGAGTGATTGACATGTTACGTTAATGTGAAGACACGATCCCATGTGAACTGGCACCCTGCAGCGCAAGTGACGAGAATTGTGTGCTGTGACGAACGAGAGTGGTCTCTTCACGCACCGCGTCTACCAATCAGAAGCTCTCTCTTATCGTGATTATATTTTCTTGAGAAGGAAAATAAAAAAGATGGAGGACAAGCTGATCGTTGCTGTGTGTGGACATCCAGTGATTTAAGACTCACGATTTTAAAAAGACAGGAACAAGAAGGATCTTGCTTGGAAGTTCTAGAGTGAGGCCCTTATTAACTATATGTAAAGAAAACTGCTCAATTCAATTAAAGCTGTGTGTGTTTCTTGAGGGCCTTGTAGACCGAGGCTGTCAATCTCAACACTGTTTCAGTTTTCCAAAGAAACGTAATTAAAGAACAAAAAAATCTACCAACTTTTAACTTCAGCTCTGCGAGAAGCTACGCCCCAAGCGAGTTAAGAAAGACGTGAGGGGAGTGAGGCAAGAGAATTTGAGATAATCAAGCGGCCATCCTGGGGCGAGTCAAGCTATTTGTTGGCAGTCTGAACTCCGGGTTAGGGGCTAAAGTTCACGCATGGTTATGGTTTCCGCTTGTGTGAATCTTCTTTTCACTCGATTGAACATCAAACACGTGTTCGATTATTGCCACTAATATGCCTCCATTGGAACTTCATTGGACTGGTTTATCAACAAAGCGACGTCACGTTTTTCCGACTGTTCTGAGTGCTGATGAGGGGTCAAAGCAGTAAGTACAGTGACTAATGTAAAGTGCGGAACATGCTGTCTATCGTAGATGCAGAAAAATTAGTGCATGCTTTCATGACCTCCAGAATGGATTATTGTAACGCTCTGTTAGCCGGCTCTTCGGCCACCACGCTACAAAAATTACAGTTAGTCCAGAACGCAGCAGCTAAAGTTCTCACAAGAACAAAGAAATATGACCACATTACACCAGTTCTGTGCTCTCTTCATTGGCTTCCTGTACAATATCCCATTGACAACAAGATCCTGCTCCTTGCCTTTAAGGCGCTGAATGGCTTGGCTCCGCTCAACCTGAGCAGTCTCCTCTCACGATATATTCCAGCTCGCTCTCTCCGATCACAAGAAGCAGGACTATTGATTGTACCGAAGGTTAGTAAATCCACAAGAGGTGGAAGAGCGTTCTCATATAGAGCCCCGAAGCTCTGGAATAAACTACCGGATGTTGACCGGAGCTCAGCTACGCTCACAGATTTCAAAACTAAATTAAAAACATATCTGTTTAATCTAGCATTCGAATAATTATCTCTTGGTATTTGTCTAAACAGATCTGGTGTCTGAGCACCATATACATACAAACTGTTTGAAAAAAACAATGTGGTTCAATGTTCCTCTCTAAACTCTCCTCATAATTTATCTCTCATCCTGCAGCTGATGCTGATCACCTGTTTGTTGTCTGTGTTACAGTTTACTAACCGTTTTCTCCATTTGTTAGTTCCTGTTTTGTCTTTTTTGTTTTTGTCCGGCGAACCGTTCATCGATGGATTTTAAGTTTGTATGTTCTTTATGCTGGGGAGGTGATTAACACCTGCCTCAGTCAGTGAGAGTCCCCTCACAGAGGGAACTCTTATTTACTCTACCTGATCCTCACGAGGACTTTGTGAAGCTGCTTTGAAAGTAACTGCTAAAGAAGCGCTATATAAAAACTGATTGATTGATTAATGTTACAGTGGTAAAATGACATTGGTATATTACCAATTAAATGATGTAATGTCACGCTTGTGTCTAAAGGTTTCATCTGTAATTAGAGCAGTAAATAATTTATCTGATGAGGCTGTTACATGTAGTTATGATGAAAGTATTGGGTATGGAACGAAGAGGGAAACATTTGTGGAGCCAAAAAACACTAGGTGATCAAAAAACATTGTTTTTGATGAATAACGTTTTAAATGTTATGTCAGGGGGGCATGGCAGGTGTATGACAGTGAGAGGAGCAGGGGTAAACAGCACATTTTGGAGAGCCCAACAATTTGAGACATTTTTTACAATGAATACTGCATTTTGAAGGTTATTAAGGGTGCAGTGCCAATATAGAGATATGTCCCGTTATGACAAAACCTGGATAATCCTCATGAACACATGCAGTGAATCAGAACACAAAAAAAGAATTGTATGTTTTGGTTAGTGTGTGCAAACTGTCCCTGTTGAGATATAAAAGTACACAAAAAAAGCAGAGCACAAGGATATTGGACATTAGATTTAGCCGCACTGATTCCACAGGAACGTAAACCATCAGTTCTTACAACAACAAATACCACCCAGACCCTAATTGTCCAAATCACAATCCCCTCCACCAGAAATCAACAGTTCCAAAAGAAACATGAGGGCTGAGTACTTACATGGCACAAAAGAATATCTATGGCGACAGCATAAGAGAAAGGAAGAGAAGACAGATTGACATGTAAACGCTACTTTTCCATGACGACGTAAAAAGAAATGGATAGAGGGGCTCTGGGAGGATCTCGAGGGGTTGCTAAGCTCTATGTGGACTGTTAGAATACTAATTAGGTGACGTTTGTTTTCGAGGGTTTGTACAGAAAGAGACAAGGACTAGGGTGGTTAGGTAGGTGGGGTTAGAGGAGTGGGCGGAGACTTACGAATGCAGTCCATGGACTCCGCCCTCCACCTGCGCAGACATGGTCCTCTTCTCAAACTTCAGCTCTCCAGAGTACATCATTGACCTACATGCAATTCATTTGAGATTTGAGCTTTCCCATGGATTGAAGCTTCTCTTCTTTTTATTTGTTATTTTTTTCATGTTTGGGATGGAGTCTTAAGTATGATTATCTTTAGAGCTGGATTATTGTTAGATAGCATTAATTTATTTGTGTTTTTTTAATCCCACAATAATTCAATCACATTGATAAAAAAATCACACATTTACAATAAACATTATTGTTTGGAAGAAAAACTGCTCGTCGTTCTGGCATTTTTTATTTTATTTTTTGCCTGTTTTGAGAAGACCTTCTGGATTACTTGCACACTGTTCTCTGATTGGCTAATAATCACATTTCTTCAGAATTAAAATTACTTCATTGGCTCCCACTGTGCACTAGACTGGATAAAAAAAAAAACGCTTTTGAAGGCCTAAAATTTGGGCTTTCAATTTTTTCACTTGTTAAGACCCTGCAAAAAGTCTTGATGAAAGCAGATTATTTAAAATAATAATAAAAAAGTAATAACAATATAATAATACAAAAATATATATATTTTATCCAAGAACCTGGCATTTTATTTTTATTTATTAAATGGGTCTGTAGATTTTTTCTATCCATTGTATTTCTTGTAAAGCTAATACATAAAGTAGAATTTTTTTGGGATGCGGTTAAGGTAGAGTGACTCTCACCGTAGTATAGAAAGGCTCTTGGCACCGATGTCCTGGCAGCCATGTTGAATTCCAGCGATGAGGTAAGGAGCAAACTTGTGTATCGAGCCTTTATCCTGAACTGAGCCCGAGACGCCCTGAGCCACCTTGACTTTATCACCTTCGCTGCAAAACACCAATCAAAACAGAGCATCATTTAAGAGACAGTTTAAAGCCTTTTACACAAGGGCACTTGATGTTGCCACATTTTCCTTAAAGAGGACCTATTTGGGTCTTTTTATATGAGGTTATTTCTAGTTTATAAGTCTCCTGGACATGCCACGTTAAGTTTTAGTTCAAAATACACTTTTTATTAGAATTATTTACAATGTAACACGTCATATTTCTTCAGAACATTGCTTTATGAGGATATTAAATGTATTAGGCACTCTGTGGACAAAAGCAGAATTAGAGATGGTTGGATTAAGTGACTGGGATCAAAGCTGCTGGTAAAAAAAGTCTGTTGTCATCTTAAAAAATGTGTGAAATCATGAGGATTTTAGTCGTTTTTTTTTCTTTAACACAATAGGCATCCGCAGAAATTGTAAAGAAATATAATTTTTTAAGGGAATCGTATTTGTCTTCACAGAGGTCAGGCATGGAACGGACAGAGCTTGTAGGACCTGCTCTGTCCGTTCCATGCCTGATTAAAATCAATGATACAAACTTTAATGTGGATGTTATGATAACGTGTTTATATAAAATAGCTGTCTAAACAATTTTTTTTTTTTTTTTGCTTTTTGTACAGTTTTCACAATATTCAAGCATCGCTTGGACAACCAATCATTAGCGTTATGAATGTCCGGCAAGGGAGAGCAATTTAAGACATCAAAACTATTTTCGTTGCTAGTTTTGAGGCCATTTTATTTGTTTTTAAATACACAAAAAGTTTGATGAATTTAAACCACTATAACATCAGTATGGCCAAATACCTTCATGAATCTTAAATAACCTTAGCATGAAACAAAAACAAAACTGTTGTGTTTTGTGATTCTGAGACTTTCAAATAAGTTTTCATTACAGAGATCAAACAAGTGCAATAGTTGTCAGTTTGCAATCGAAACAGCCTTGGTTCCGGCAATACTCTCATTAATCAACAGGGGGCGATGTCTCCCATATTTTGATTTCAAGTCACTAACCTATGAATCCATTATGTACACAAACTTTGTAAAAAGGTTTATGTGAGAGAGTGTGTGCGTGGGTGTGCGTGTGTGTGCGTGTGTGTGTGTATGGGATATACAACAGCTAAGCATTGTATATTGATTTTTAAAAGCACAATGCGGAGGCGAAGAACCACATGATGCGAAGTGGACCGAAGGCCTTTTTATTTACCTCAAAGTGCATAAAATTTATAACAGGTTAAAAGAAGTTTAACAGTAAAACAAACTATTTACAATACATTTAACAAAAAAGAAAGGCCAGTCGAACGTCTTCTTAAAGCAATAAAACCGCGTCGCAGCTGCTTATTACTCCATTTAAGCCTTGTAACCACAAGTTAGTAAGGTAGGGGATATAAAGCTAACCCACTGTTTGAAAACGAATCATGTGCATCTAAAAGGAAAAGAACATCAATCAAGAGAGATCACAGTTGAACAGAGACAATAGAAATCATTAACTACTCCGTCTAGAATGAGAAGGAGTTACCTTCAGCAGTTAAACATTATTATTATTCAATATAATCCAAGTTTTTGTTTAAAAGCGCACCAGAGAAACCTCAAAGTAGAGGTATTGTGTGAAGATGCGAGAAAGACTGAAATTTTCTGAAACGACCATTACTGCATCCCACAAGAACTTAGCGTAGTGCATAAAAAGTATAACAGGTTAAAAGAGGAGAAGTTTTAACAGTAAAACAAACTATTTACAATACATTTAACAAAAACAGCTGTGTAAGAGCTTTCAGGGTGAATAGACATGGAAGAGCAGTCAGTGTTCTGTGTAAGTATTGTGCAAGTGTTTCATGGTGTCTCCTTATTTACCTAAGTTATTATCTTACTTACTAAACAGGATATATTTGGTTATTTTGTTTCAATATGTGATTCATAAAAAAACATGATTTCAAACAACTTATTGACACAAGCAGAGGTGGAAAGTAAAGAACTACATTTACTCACACTGCTTTAAGTGACTCTTTTTCATGTACTTCTACTTTTTTGAGATCGTCAGTCACAATAGACATGACACTTTAACTCATGTTTTTATTGTTTATGGAAAAATGTTGGTCTAATTTAAGTCTGTTTTTTATTACTTCACATGTACATGATCCAGTCCACCGTTGGAAAGCTGTTCACTTGAGGATGTCTTTGCTACAAACACAAAGGAAACAATTTTCACATTAATTTAGAACTGTGGATGAAAAAAGATGAGATTTATTTTGGCGGGGGTGGGGATATTTTACTTGAGGTCTGCTGAAAATACAAAAAATGTAGATATTTATCTGGTATGGAAGGATTAATTGTGCTGACACAGACTGGGCGGACCACTGGTTCACTGCATCAAAAGCAGTTTATTTAAACTGGCAACTTTAAATAAAACTGACAAAACTAGTCTGTATTGACACTAGTTGTGTCTGATTTGATCCTATAAAACATGTTATTTAAAATATTTTTAAAAATCACACGGATAAAAAGGATTATATTTCTAAGTTTTCCTAGTATTCCCAAGGTGTCTACACACCAAGGGCGAATGACGCGATAATGCACTCTGTGGCACGGAGGAGAGGTTCAAACTACGGGGAATGAGGAACGGGAATGGCGCGGAGCGATTGATGAGACTGATGAGGCGATGTAAACCAGACTGACCGCCCGAGTAGAGAATAATGAACTCAGGTGGACTCCTGAGACAGCAGTGATGACTCAGTTCTTGAGATAAAAAATTTCTAAGTATTTAAAAAAAAATTCAAAATTAAAAAGTAAAAATGATCTACTTTTTACTTTTGCTCGATTACATTTTTAGATGGGTACTTTTACTTGTACTTGAGTACATTTTCACTGAAGTACCAGTTTTGACTACAGTACAAAATGTTTATACTCTTTCCACCCCTACACACATACTTATATATCAATAAAACAACAAACACTAAAAATCATGATTCCGATATTCTTTGTAAATCACTACTGCTTCCACCGGAGGGTACTGTTGAATCAATCATTAAAGTTGAAACATGTTCTGTTAACGCTGACAAACTATTAATGCCTTCCAAAGAGGATCAACGGTTTGGGATTGAATGCGAATTGATTACCTGAAATATCGTTTCTGGCTGCTGTTGTTTTTCTCCATAGCATCCAAAGAGCCCATTCCACGGTACTTCTTCAGCCGAACTCCATCTGAGAAGAAATACTCACCAGGTGCTTCCGTGGTTGCTGCTAGCAACGAGCCCATCATCACTGAAACAGAAGCGGCGTAAGGGAGGGCGAGCCGAGAAAAAACGTTAAACGTAGGCAAATTAATCCCGGCTAGTAATAGCAATGATCTCTCAGGGAAATGAGCGGGAGCCACAAACACACACCTGTGGAGGCCCCGAGAGCAAGGGCTTTCACTACATGGCCAACTGTCTGGATCCCGCCGTCTGCGATGACAGGAACGCCGAAACGTCTGGCGTATTCTGCCACTTTGTACACAGAGGTGCCCTGCGGCCTGCCACATGCCATCACTGAAGAGAAGTGTACAGACAAGACTGAAATAAAATCCATCTATTTTCTTAAACGTTTGTCCAGGTTTGAGTCACAGTTTATAACAGGTTTATTCACAGGTATTCCTTTCTAATTGGGAGGGTCCCAGAGGATGTCTGCTCACCTGTGTATTGTGGTTAAGGGTGAACCATATCGTATTGTTCACGATAATACCGGTACAATTAATAATATGGTTTAATATTTTTATATTGCGATGCGTGTTGGCACAATGACATCATGCGTTTTACGTATGTCTACGGAGCTCACGAGCGCGCTGCCCTCAGCTAAAAGAACAGGATGCTAAACAGCGATGGAAAGCAAGCACGGCTTTAGGAAGTTCAGAGAAAGAGTTAAATCTCAAATGGAGTGATTTCAGTGGTGGGGAATTGGTTCGGACAAAAACGAACAGATACAGAAGAACTCTTGTGGGGAAATAATGCAAATTCAATGAAAAGAAACGACATAACTACAGACAGTGGGGTGAAAGTTATCAAAGCTGAGAGGTCGTGACCATCATGCTTTGGGCATCTTCATTGGGACGCTTATATTCATCTTTTAGTTCATGATCACGTACTTTGTATATTTACGATTTACTAACCAAACAACAGTTTGAACCAAACAACGTGAACTGTATGTGTGATATGGCGCTAAGCATTCTGGGTACTGTAGTACTTATACTGTGACATTATCAGAGAATATGCCTGCTAAACTACAAAAATTAAACTGTCAAACATTGAAACTTATCACTATAGCCATATTGTTAATTATTTTCACTAAAATCCTAATCACACAGATGGAACAATATATAATTTCCTTGTAAAGATAACGTGATGTTTAATCTCTAGCATTTGAAGAGATTTTTTTCTATTCTATATTTCTATGTTTAAGTTGTGGCACCTATTATGTACGATTGTATGTTCTTGAAATTGTTCAAATATTTTTATGGAGTATTTTGTGATCAAAAATATTTATTTTATATTGTTTTCATCATACTTCCCTAAAATATCATGTATATATCACAAATATTTGAGGCCCATATTGTTTATTGTGGTGCAGGAACCTTTTATGTGTTTTGTGACACTCATTCCTGGCTTTCTTATTAAACCTGGAGAAATACGGATCTGCCTCCGAGAGTGAATCTTAACCAGGTATTTGTGGAGGTTACTTTAATAGCAAACACTTTTGGTCTACCACCAAAAGTTGTGTCACCAAAACTAAAATCTCCTAACACCAAATAGCAGTTAACCATGCATAAATAATTAGGTAAAATTATATTAGGTGAATAATATATCTTGTTCTTCAGTCCTTAAGAAATAATACTTTAATCTGCTAATTAAATGTGAATATGTATCCTGAAGGTTCATCTTCATCGATTCGTTTCTGTTTTCTGTACTTTAATACAAATAAATTTACTTTCTTTTCGCCAATGCCACATCCCAATTTGAATACTTAAAGCTTAAAATGTACAGTGTGTAGGTTTACAGTGTGTATTTTTTAGTGTGTAGGACCTGAGTGTGCACAGTCTTTGATGCACGAAAACATCATGTGATGGAAGAGGCGTTGACTGTAATTATGCATGCCGGGTGCTATAAACGCAACTCCTTATTTTTTCATTCATTCATAAAAAAATATTCTATCTATAGATACAACCCTCTATATATTGTCATTATTCATTCCTGTGTTTCTTCTTTTAAAATGAGTTGTATTACAGAGAGTTAGGGCTAGGAAATATGGATGGAAAAATATATCATGGTATTTTCATTATAAGTTGATATAAAAACGGTTAAGCTAAATTTGCTCTGGAGTGAAAGTTGTATAAACCTGACCATTAACTGACCAAATTATATTTACTGTCAAAATACAACAAACATGTTTCAAACATGAACATTTTAAGGTACTATTACTGAATAATCAAAATCATTACCATAAAAAAATTTATGACTTGGAGACAGTTTCAGATAAATTGTTATAAAAACGTACTCATGACGTTAAAAACCGCAAGTGAATGAATCTAGGAGCTAGTAAAATGGTCGATTCATGGTTACAGTGAAGAATGGTGCCTCCAGAGCCACACACAGAAAATGATTCTTCATAGACTGAAAAAAGTGTCAAAAACACAAAGCACACCTTCCTGTGTGATGCAGATGGATCCACAGCCCATGCCTACTCGCAAAGCATCAACACCAGCGTCGATCAGATTCTTAGCTTGAGCAGCCGTTACCACTGTATTCAACACACAGACAAACGAGAAGAACATTTAAACAAAAACAAAACTTACAAAAAGTCTCATTCTATATTTTTTTCAAAGTTAATAAGCTTTGGAATCAGTTCAGCCGTTCTCCTGATCTGGAAATAACACCTTTAGTACTTCACAGGGGATATTCTAGGATGCTAAGCAAATAATCAGTTTTAACATGTACTTTGTTAGATAAATGTTGATAAATGTAACTGTTTGTGTCAGATAGAAGGGTTCTGGAGCACAGCCTACAAAAAAAATTCAGTTTCAATGCTTTAGTTCAGAGCAATTTAAAGGAATAAAAAAACATCTTCAAGGTAAATTCTTAATTTGGAATAATTTTAGAGCACAAAGTATGGTTCTTATATTCTCTCATTCCATAACAAGTATAACATTTGGTATTTTTGTCAGTACATTTTCAGGTAATTGTTAATACTTTTTAAGCTAAGCCGTAAATTCAGGGGTAAAAGTTTTTGAATTTTCAGAATAAATGTAAACTTTTGGCTTGTTCATAGGTGGATATTTTACATTAAACTGATACTTTTAGAGAATATTTTAAAGTAATTAGAAAAACTATTCTAACAAGGTATGAATTATTTGTATTTATTTATTGCAAATCTTTATCATTAGTTGTTTGTGTACATTTACATAACAAGCATAAAAGATATGTTGTTGAGAAGTCAACACTACAATAAATCTTAACTGAGAGTTGGCCACAGAAAAAAATTGATTCTGTCAACACAAGATTACAGAATAACTAATATATTCTTTAAAATGAAGCCTGTTTAATAATGTAAAATAATTCACATTCAAGGCGTCACGGTGGTGCAGTGGGTAGCACGGTCGTCTCACAGCAAGAAGGTCGCTGGTTCGAGCCTCGGCTGGGGCAGGTGGCATTTCTGTGTGGAGTTTGCATGTTTGCATGTTGAATGAATGAATGAATTCACATTCAGTGAAGAAATAAATCAATATCTCACATTTTCAATTTAATGCTTAGAGTGATTTGGTTTTAGGTTGATTGACATTGAGTCTAGATTGAATTTTTTAAAACTAAACATAAGTGTACATGTACAATAAACTTATAAAAATAATGATTTAAAAAAATAATGATTTCATCTGAAATTGCTTAATTTCATTCAATGGAAACACCTCTGTTTGGTTTCTAAATGATTGACTACAGCATAGTCTCAGGAGAAAGAATAGCGTGTTTGGAGATGCGGGGGTTGGCTCTGTGTTAGCATTTTTTTATTGAGTGACTCAGCTGACAGTTACCAACAGTCTCATAAGCTTGAATCTGTGCTATATCACCCCTAAAAATGTCCATGGAACTTGCTATTATTTATTTATTTGCTGCTAATTCAGCTCTAGTCTAGCATCTTTGTTAGTTCATGGTTAGCCTTTCATTGTTCAGTCTGGTTTATAGCTTAGGCGTTAACTCATCAGGTAATTTTTTTAAGCTTCTCTCAAGAAGTCTGATTCATCTACCGTCTCTGTGTTTGGGATCCAGATCTTAAACTCTCAGTTCTGACCTAACCAAGGAATTCTACTGCAGTAATCACATGCAGCACTGAAACATAAAGCCACCTGATTTCATTTAATAAAAATATGAAAAATAAAGAAATTCTGATAATTCTACTACCATTAGTGGGTTAAAAATGTTACTGGTCTAATCCAATACAATAACTATGCTAAGCTATGCTAAAAGTGTTACTGCCAGATGGTTAACTGTAATTGACGGTGGTAAAAAATCGAATTAACTAGAAAGACTGAAGACTGAAACCGAATTTACCAAAAATTGGAGTGTTCCTTCAAGAACGAGTTATCAGCTTTGAAATCTGAAACAACTGAAGGGATGTCACGAATGTTAAAAAGCCTCACCGTTCCCTCCCACCACCTGTAGTTCAGGATACTTCTGTTTAATGTAGTTTATCATGCTGATCTGAAACACAGAGTTCCCCTGAGAAGAGTCCTGAAAAACAGAAAACACAGTTTTTAGAAATTTACAGTCTTTGAAAATATAGTGCATGAAAATTTTGAAACAGAAGCACATTTTATTTCTGTATACATAGGAAGGACAGGTCCACCCAACGGTACTATTCACGAGCCACCCTGCCCTAAAGCACCAGCTAGTTACATGGTGAGCTGATCTGGGTGTGAGTGGATAATGATAAATACTCAAAAACAAAGATGAATAGATGTAGAATAGTCCCTCTGTACACCCCAAACTTACCTGCCTAACTTTTAAGAATAATAAAGGGATACACCGCCCCGAACACAAACATGTTAGACACGAATATCTATTCCAAAAAACCTGAAGGTTTTGTTCATCTTCAGAATAGACTTTGAAATATTTTGGACATAACCCAGGAGGCCTGTCACTGATTTATCTCTCATTTCACATGGATTTTCAAGCTATAAAACATAAAATTCTGCCATCGGGAGCTAGAAACAAAATTATTAGCGTGATGAGAAGACTTTCTATTTGCAAAATAAAAAAAATAAAGATTAAAGTCTACATTATCATCTCATCACCTAAACGTTCGTTATGCTTATGCTCAAAGCAGAACACTCTTCAGTTTTGACTCTCCGGTAGTGATGCTTTTGCCATGAATAAGTAGACTTGTCATCATCACGAAGGTCAGTCAGAAAAGCCTGAATTTTCAGAGGTAGCCTTGTTGTAAGTGCTCTATCGAGTTGCGCTGTGTTTACAAACCAGTTCGAACAGAAGAGCTGCTCACAAATACTTTCTACACCTTTCTACGCTTCTGCTTGTTGTCACACACAAAATGGATCAATTTCTGGTCAATAGATTTTCTTCGCATTGTTGTGCTGGATGGGTCTGCTACTCTTAAACTTTCGGTTCAAGCAGTCCTTTCTGCATTGCGATTGGCTGCATTGTTTGAGCTCAGAGAAAAGGAATATAGGATTTCACAATTATGCATGAATGAATCAGAATACATTCATTCATCTTCATGTCGGCTTTATTCCCTTTCGGGGTCGCCACAGCGGAATGAACTGCCAACTCTCTGGCATATGTTTTACGCAGCGGATGCCCTTCCCTGCCGCAACCCATCGCTGGGAAACATTCACACACACATTCACACTTTAACACACTATGGGCAATCGTTCTTATTCAATTCACTTATTCCGCATGTCTTTGGACTTGTGGGGAAACCGGAGCACCCGGAGAAAACCCACGCGATCACGAGGAGAACATGAAAACTCCACACAGAAATGCCAACCGACCCAGCCGAGCCTAGAACCAGCGACCTTCTTGCTGTGAGACGACCGTGCTACCCACTGCGCCACCGTGACGCCATAATCAGAATACAACTTGTAGAAATTGTTTGATGCGGGAACAATAATAAAACGTTCAAGAAATGTCTGAAAGATCAAGTTTACATAGTAGGGCATCTTTAAAACCTATGCTCACTAGATCCATGTTATATAAAGTAAATGGGTAGACTTTTAAATTGTCAGAATTATCTGGCAGTTGCCTTGTTTACTTTTTATTTCAGAATTACGAGAGCCGTGGGTTATAGATTCAATACAAGCAGCATAATTAAAACAGATTACTTCTTTACACTTTAAAGTTTTGGTCCTTTAAACCAAATGCAATCCGAATCACTACCAGAAAGTTAAATAGTTGTTCAATTTTTCGGACTTTGTTGTCTTTCAATTGAAGCTGATGAAATACGTATTTTCAAGGACTTTGACATTTATATCGACAGCCAAAATGATTCGGTAGGTATTCGGTAGGCACTCATCGATCTGCTAAATTTCTGCAGGTTAAAAGGAGCCATATTAAACACTCTCAACTTTTACAACATTGCTAGTTTGGTTTCATTTTTGTTCCTTCATCAAAACATACTGCAAGTTGTATTCAGATATGTTCATACATGTTTGTGTGATCCTATTTTCATTTTCTGGGAGCTCAAAATGATCAGATGATCATAGCTCCTCCCATTGTCATAGCGCCTCCTGCTGACCAATCAGATGAACCAATAATGCAGCTCATTTAAATGCAGAACGTTTTTAAGAACAGCTCAATGTTGATGATATTCTATATTTCTTAAAAATAGAGCCCACTTAGGCTAAACTAGGCTTCTATCATTTATCAGTTAGTGATTAAAACACCTTTACTTAATAAACTTTCCCCGTTGACTAAAAAAGGATACTTATATTTCCTGATAATAAAAGAGACTCTATGGTTCCTGAGTTAACAGTATAATGTTATTCTATTTCTACCCTAAGGAATTATCCAATAGGAAGTTTCAGTAAAACTATTGATTG
Source organism: Danionella dracula (assembly GCA_900490495.1). NCBI lineage: Eukaryota > Metazoa > Chordata > Actinopteri > Cypriniformes > Danionidae > Danionella > Danionella dracula. The sequence continues at coordinate 10,951,233 of UELW01000556.1, forward strand.
GTAAAACTATTGAACTTGCTTGATTGATTGGTTTGAATATCTCTCTTTGGGACCCACCAGCACAATGACATCGACCCCAGCCTGCATGAGAAGGTCCAGCCGGTACTTATCGTCCTCTCTGGTGCTGATAGCAGCTCCGCACAGCAGCTGTTTCCGCGAGTCTTTAGAGGCCAGAGGATAATCTCTGTTCTTCTTCAAGTCGGTGCGAGCTATTATAGCCACAAGCTCATCGCTATCATTCACTATCGGCAGTTTACCTGAGAGGGGGAAAATTCAAGAGATCAGAAAAGCTTGTTAAACTATCAGCAGAAACGTCACTGAAATGATGTTTGTACCTTTTTTACTCCGCTGTAAGATGTCATTGGCCTCTTTTAATGTTACACCGGCAGGGGCAACAACTAAATCTTCCCGTTTCGTCATTGCCTGAAGGATTGAAGATTTTTCTTTACAATCTTAATTCATGAACATCATTCAGAGTTATTAGCAATAAACACTAATAAACATAAACATTTTTGGAAATATTGGTGTCATTCTCAAGGAGAGACAGATATAATAATAATTGCATTGCTTATATAGATCGACAATATACATGTTTGAGGGAAAAGTATAAAAAGATTAAGTATATCTAAGAGGGCTGCTCTTTTAATAAAAAAAAAAATGAGTTTCCTGTCATGACGTTGACATAAGAGTGTGTATCGAGTGCCACCCAGCTGCCCTTTTCTGTTCCAAAAGCATTCTGAACATGAGTTCAAAAGTACCAACTTTCATTTAATCTCACAAAAAAACCAAGGCGCCATGGCAGAGTGGAACTTCGTCTTGGCGCATTCACAAAGTTTCAGACGGAGAATACATCTAGGTGTGTGAAGGCTTTTAGAGTGGAGTGAAAGATCATATCCAACTCATAAAACTGGTCAATAAGCAGCGATTCATTCATTTTATCTCAGTATTAGACCTAACTTCTATTAACGCCTTAACACAAACCTCCTCCAGTGGCCTATCATAGTCTTTTTCCGACAGGAAGTCGATGTCTCTGGATGTAACGATTCCCACCAGCTTGCTCCCCATTTTTCCGGTTTCAGTAACTGGGATACCAGAGAAACCATGCCGCACTTTAGCTTCAAAAACATCGCCAACTGTGTGTCTGGGACTCATCACGACAGGATCCGTGATGAAGCCCTGCTCGAATTTCTGCAAAGAGTGATAGACAAAAAGTCTCAGATCTGAAGAATTCCGGATTTCTTTCTTCAGAATAACTTCATCCATCATTTTGGATTTTTTTTTTCTCCAGAAGACCTACTGACCTTGACTTTTCGGACCTCATTGGCCTGGAACTCAGGTGTGCAGTTGTGATGAATGATTCCTATCCCTCCCATGAGCTACGAGAGAAACTGAATGAAATTACATATGATATCATGATAATGATATCATGATCATATTATTTGGATGTTACCCACAGACATTGCTATGGCCATTGATGACTCTGTGACTGTGTCCATCGGAGAGGATATGAGGGGGGTCTTCAAGGTTATTTTCCGGGTCAAGGCAGAGGTCAAATCCTAGAGTTTGACATTTAAAACAATCAATTTATTTGTTAAAAAAGACTATTTGTTTTTATAAGAATATGTCTGCAAGTTGCAGCTCATTTTGCCCATTTTTTGAGAACAGATAGATAAACACTCTTTGTATGTATTAGGTCAAATCCTAGAGTTTGACATGAAAAACAAACGTCATTTTAAACAATAATTTTATTTGTAAAAAAAAAAAAAAAAAGAAAGAAAAAAAGACTTAGTTTGTTATAAGAGGATGCCGCCCAAGTTGTAGCCCATCTTGTCCATTTTGAGAGAACAGATAGATAAGCACTCTTTGTATACGTTTGTTTGATTTTATTTTATAAATCAGACTTATTTTAACAAGTCTAATTGTATTAATGCAGTACATATTTCTGATTGATCCTTAGAACTGAAACTTTTTAGTAGCTGTTTTGCTCTTCATCTAAACAAAGACGTAGCTCTGCTCCCATGTAATTAAATTCAATTTGTATTGTTACACTATGCAATACAGACATATATGTTAAATTAATAATACATTTTCTGTAAAGTTGAAGGAAATGTAATTTAAAAATCAAGAAAAAATGGAAAACTGTTATATCGAACATTGGAATTAAGCCAGATGTTCACTGATATAAACCACTATAAACCAAAACATGTGTTCACACAGAAAAAACATGGATGTGAAACCCTTGAATGCATACAAATATGAAACTAGGGAACGTAAAACAAATGTAACTATGGGAACAAGATACTGAAAATATAAATAAAGGAGCATAAGAATAAAAAAAAATCCATCTTATACTGGTTTATGCCTTCTTTTTTTAAGCGAAATAGTAGTTAATAAAGAACAGACAAACACACAAATCAAAAATAGACAAAAGACAAAAATAGACAAATGAATAATGCAAAAATTACTGGAACTTTTCCTGTTTTAAAATGGGAATTTCTGGGCATTTTCTGGAAATTTCTGTAATTCGATAGAACATTTATTCATTTGAGAGATTTTTCTGTATTGTTTAATGTTACAATAAAATCTGAACCAAAATACTTTGTTATGGGATTCAAACTCTGATCTAACAACCCGGTCACAATTTTTAAACAGGACCATGTCTTTTAACTATATATTTTAGTCTCAAATGACCAACTGAAAAAGAAATGATAGCCTACAAGTGAATAGGATGTAAACGCAATTGATAGACTATCCCAGAATGCAACACGGTTTCAAAAAAAGGATAACATCCTGTAAATCATAAAAGCAAACCTGTTCCATACAATCAACAGGGCATTTGTCTTGTACAGCGTATATAATTTAAGTAACTTTATGGTGTATAGATTGAGAGCTTGAGGGTTTACAAAGATACCAAAAACAGTTTGTTAGATTACATCAACTCATAGTCTTTATTTACTTGGATCACTTAAGCACTGCCAATTTACAATAAGCTGCTGTGTCTGTGTTGTGATCTTTAATTAAACACTTTAATTGCAACTTTCCATATGCGTTTACACTTTTATAGGACTGCCGCCTCAAACTTGGTCCCTGTTGGATTAATTTAGTTACTACACCACCATTTCATTTATCAATTAACTTAGTTATTTCATTAATTTTTCATGAATTTTGTGTTTCTGTATCAAGGTGTATGCATGTTCCTATTTTAAAGTAGCCATTCTGGTATTTAGAGCTTATTCTGTGCAGATCAAACAAAAAAGTCAGGAAATCATTTACTATCCCACGGTTGCTGACGTGGCCAGATGCTGACTGAAGCTGCACCCTACATGACAGAATAGAGCCAGAGCTTTTATGGGAGATGTGGCAGATGGATAAAACGCATGAACGTCGAGAGGAAAGAGTCTTAGGCATGGATTCCCAAAAAGACACCTCACCAAGGAATCTTGAAGATCCAACATTCTGTAAAATGTATTATTCACGAATGCTTAATTAAAAAATAATGGAATTGGAATCCCTTTGTTTCCATTTAAGATTGATATTTAAAACTCTACATACCCTTCTTTACCCTGCTCCATTGTATTTTCCCAGAAATTGAATCTTCTCATCTTCTAATTAAGATGTATTTAAAGTTGTGATGCGACTGGGAATGATATTTGTGTCTCTATCCAACAAACACCTGAGCTGTGCTGCGTGTGACAACATGCCCTGTCCTCCAGGGACTGTATGCAACCTAAGACAGCCAATGCCTTTCTAGTTAATAAAAACATTTTTCTCAAATACTCCAAAATTACTTCATTTAATTTATAATTTAGATAATTAAATTTTCATTCAATTCACTCACCACTTCATCCGATGTGAAGTCAATGAAGCCGGGTAGTATCAGAAAATCACTGAAAAAGAACGGCAGATGGCAGGTTTCAGCTTTGACCAGCATATTATAAGTCAGAGCATTAAATAACACCGAAAATCTGTGTAAAAAACATAAATCAAGTCAAGGATGATAATCAGATGTGACTACTGCTCGTCATCACAAAAAGCTTCAAATCATTTCCTTTATTCCAAAATGAGCTGATCCCCGAGCTGTAAATGATGGTCTTCTCAGAAATGTCCCTCTCTTTGTAAAAAGAACCCCAAAATGTCTTAAATAAATAGAGAGAGAGATGTTATATGTATAGTGTGTATGTCTACATAGAAGCGCGTCACTCTTATCCACCCTCAAAGCATGTAAACTTTGTTGGTAATAGTTATCAGTAAAGACAGACTTGCATTGCTAAGATTGCATTGCATACATTTCTAAGAATCCAAAGATCCATAAAAGCTAAGCTCCGCCCACCGCCCGGTAAGCCAATGTTATGAAAAATGTGATTTCAGCAGGACATTTTTTTCTGCACAGACATGTGCTCTAGGAAACAGGGAATATTACACTTCAAGCTAAAAAAATAAAAAACCATCGCATAGGAATCTTTACAATTTTACTGTTTGTATTATTTTCTAATTATCATGCTTCCTATTTTACTGTTCTGTTTGTTTACGTTTTAATTCTACTTTTATTGCTGTTTTTGTAGGTCCTTACATTTTATTGTGTAAAGCACATTGGTCTGTACATGTAATTTTTTTTTACTATATATAAAGTTATCTTGGCTTGACTAAACTCTTTTAGAATCTTTAAAACGAGTTAATACTTTCAGAAAGCGTAAAATATTAAGTGTAAAACTATGCCAAATGATCAAAATCCATTAAATCCTTAAATCTAAACAAAAATCTTTAATGCTGTTTTATTTTGTGTAAAAATGCATTGTATAATGTTAAAAACAGAAACATTTTAGTTTTTGGCTTTCAGTTTTGCACATGTTCCAAAGAAACTCACCTAATGCAGAAGTCTAGGCCTCTTTTTGCGACTAAAATTATTGTTCAAGATTTTGGTGTGTTAAATTTTTCTATGAGACATTTCAGTGTGCAGCCTCTTCTCTCTGATGGCCGAGAGTTTCGAAGAAGAAATGAGAAGTCGGCAACAACCTTGCAGACATATTCAATAATTGCGAACATCCATCTTGGCAAAAGAAATTTAACTCTATCGATTGGCTGCCTGACAGCCTTTTGATCTTTGCTTCTTTTAAACATGCTGCCACCACACCAATAAAAGACAAAAATATTTTTAAAACTATAGTAAAAAGGATTATATTTATCTTTGTGACAAACATACTGTGTCTGTATTATTTTTTATAAGTACTTATTAAATGTAGTTATATAAAATTCCATACATCATGAATTTTTAAATGCATTTAGAATGAAAGTTGGACCCCTCTAAACTAGCACTGCAGTGCTTAAAAATCATAAATGTCTTTGAATCAGCTTTTATTTTCAGTCTATGTGCCATTTCGCCAACCACTATGCTTCTACAAAGTCAGTATTTGATAAAACATCTGCATGGAGCTTATGTTTGAAGGTGTTTTTTAACACAATCAAGTTGGTGTATATTTAAAAAAATTATTATACTTGTAGTAGCGCCGTATATGTAAGACCCAGAGTCTGGCCAAGATTTATAGTCCACTGACAAACCCCAAAGACCATGAAGACTCCTTCAGGACGTTTCTTTTTACTAATTAAGACTAATTGTTACTTTTTCACTTACTGTGCTATGTTGAGTGAGTCTATTATTGTCTGAAATTGTTCATTGTTCAGAGCTGCACATTTTTTCAGAGCATGAAAATTTTTGCCTCAAAACATACCAACACACACTCAGAGGTAGCATTGATCCATATTGCTTACCGGATGTTTTGCTTTTACACTTCAGGGTCATGTATTTTTATATACATTCAAACACTCAATCAGCGCATTTGTTTTACATGGAAATGGAAAGTATTTGCAGTTAATCTGATTGGCTGGTGGATGAGGGAGGGAGTCAAAGACGCAGTTAATTTCCTCAAGCTGTTTTGAGCTCCCTAAAAATGAATATAGTGACTAAAAAACATGCATGAACAACTGTTATTAAAAACACAGGCATGTCTTTGATGAGGGAACATCATTAAATCAAGGTAAAAAGCTCTAAAAAGTCAGGTTTGTATGAAATGGTGCCTTTAAACAAGTTCACTCAGATCAAAAGCAATGACAGTCACAGCCACTAAATAATACCTTTTGAATAAGTAGATGCAAATAGAGTATCAGGCATAACAAGCATTAAAAACATTTCACAATTTGCATAAAAATACATCTTTGGCAGGAAAAATTCACAACACAAAAACTAGATTTATCAACAACATTCAATCTCTTTGAGAGGATGATGTGTTTTATGTAGGATGAGTACTATATACCATACAAATGCACCCCTGTTGTAAAGAGGAGTTATGTAATCTGCTTAAAGATGAAGCATATAGAGTCGCCCGTTAATGTTCTTAACAGTGTCACCAATGTCACACGGACAAACACACATCGTCTCCTTCTAATGCAACAAGGTCTACAATTTGTTAGGAGTGCACTGACTCTATCATGTTTTTCTGAAGAAAAAAAGAGGAAAATTTATGTAATGTTGAGGCAGCAAAGGTCACAGTTTAAAAAACAAGATTATTTATTGCACATTTAAGCATGTTTATCTACTCAGATTAGCAATTTTTGTATTTTTGTCTTAACATTTTGCAATTAGATCAAATGAAATCGTTCAAATGAATCATTATTTTAAATGAACAAGAGTCAACAGAAGGAAGCACTGAGTTGAAAGAAACTTCGCATCATCGAGCGCTTTCCAGCGGCTCTTTCATGTCCCATTCACATCATCAAAACAGCCAGCTTTCATTGGTTGTTCTCTTGCGAAAGACCCATCCGTCATGGCAGAGCTGAACTCTTGTTCGTTCCCACCAATCACTCGGACAGATGTGTGATGTGTCGCCGGTGCACAGGCTTTTCTGATCGAGGTATGTTCACGCACGTAACTTTGCATCGTATATTCCGGTTTGGTGTGTGAGGCCTCAATACCTTAAATTGTATATCAACAGAAACAGAGAGAGATCCCCAAAAAGTGACATCTTAAAGCAGCTAAACATGTTCAGCATTTACTCACATAAAACCTTAACACCTAATGGATGTATAGGATTTATTGAATCAAGTGTTCAGATTATGTGTTCTTTGGATATAGGACCTCCCCCATAGCTGGGTAATATTTCCTTCCTTTCCCAGCATGCACATCTAGGAGGTGACCTCCAACCCAACTGAGCAGGTCAAACCTGAAGTAGGGTAGTCTCAGCATCAGACCCGTTGGTTAAAAGTGTGATGGGTTTGATGTGTTTTTATGGCAGACACTTGAAGTCGTGATCTGATTGGTTGATTTCCTGGGAATAGCAAGCGTCGCGTTTGTTTCAACCTAAGTCCTGCCATATTCTGTTAATGCGATGATGCTCAGGTGGATAAAGTGACACAGCAAATTTCAAGACAATAATATGCTATCATATCGTATTTCCAACCTTTTCCTCTTCTAGGTCTCTGGACAACTCTGGAAGACTCCAACATGATAAGCTTTTGACTAGCCATTCTCTTTTGTAAACTTCTTTTGCTCTGTTTGCTGTCACGAGTCGATGCAAGTTTGTATTAGTGATGTGTCGTTCGTGAAGAATTCGTTCAAAAAGAACGAATCTTTATAGTGAATCGTGAGGAACTACTCTTTCTAGTGAACTTACATGTGTTTCAACTTCAAATAAATTATAGAGCTGACACCACTCTGCACGTTTCTCTTCTCTGTAGTGTGAGCGCGTGTCTCTATAGGCTAAAAAAAGATCAGTCAGTCAACGAGCTAAACCAATCAGAAGCAAGAGTTGCCGGGCTTTCCTGCATTGGTCCTCCAGTCGACCGTGTCATGTAACCACATCGATAGGAAGTGTTTGGATGCGAGAATATGGCAAACAGACAGGATATAGCTTTTGTTTGCGGAAGTGCAATTTTAATGTGCACGCATGAATAGTGCCTGTGTGTTACCTCACATGACTCGGGACTACTATAACATGAGTGTACTCATACCTTTCATGCAGATATTTCTCTCTAAACAAGCCTTTTGGTATTGTATTTCATAGTAGTTGCCCTTAAAGTACATTTACCATTAGTTTTGTCATGCTTTTAGAATATTTCGTAAAATGTTTAGTTTCTGATCTGATGGAGGAATTTGCCACTGAATAATCCTATCGAGTAGCTTTACAGCATTTTGTGCTTTAGTGCAAACATTTTTGTTTTTAATCCTGAGAGGAACTGGCACCCTGGGGGTTACTTCTGCCTTTCACCCAATGCTATTATTAGAGCAGCCTCACTTTTGTTTCAGATGTAGGATAATGATTGATAAAAAATCATGCGTTCAATTGATTAATGCTTTCCTTTCCATCAGCAGCTACTACCCGAACTCTAGAAAGTCTCAAATCTCTTAAATATTCCTTATAACCAGACAAAATAGAAAACATAATATTGTGATAACATTTGATGGGGAAATTGAGGCTTGATTTATCGTTCTCTAGAGGGTGTGTAAAAGGCACAGTTCAGTGTCTTATCCCATGAGGCCTAATGCTCATAAAACCTCCATTAGTCCAGATTAAACACTCCAGCCAGCCTGATAAAAATAGCCACCAAGTCCAGCGTTCTAATCAAGAATTTTCAGAGCTGGGAAAGCTTTAAAATATGCCCACACGCATGTAAAAAAGCTTGATACATTTTACATTAGTGTAAGGTGAGCCTAAAATACATCTGAGCTTGACCGGGAGAGCAAGCAATCCGAGCATTGTTTCTCCATCATCCCATAAGCATAGCCTGCATGTGCTGAGCTCTGCGTTGCTATGGAGATGCACCAAGGGTTGCCATGGAGCGAGAGCCAGCTCGCTGACAGATGTCTAGAGAGATGGCCACCTAGAGTGCATGCAGTCGTGTGTAAGGGTGATGCATCATGGGACCTCCCAGAACGGTACGCTGTCCTAGATTTCAAACAGTCTGATGGACAGATCCAGATTCTGTGCAGAGGACTTACTTGTATGTGAGGCCATCCCCAATGGAGAAGAGCTGCTGGGCAGTGAGTCCATCCTCTGGAACGTAACCAGTCCCACCGCTGATCAGATAATCAGCCATGCTGGCGAATAAAAAAGAGATGTTAAACACATCTTTGGGTGAATTGGTTTGAAGTTTGGTTTGAGGCAGACAAGAAGTCTAATGCATTGCATGGGGAATGTAGCATGCATTTAATGCAGATGCAGATGAGACAGGTCTCAGAGGAAGCACTGAGAATCATGGCAAAATCGTTTAACTTTACAGCAGAATTTTCTTTTAGTGAGGTGAAAATTTTGCATTTATTTTATTAGACTTAATCTTAATGACAACAGTGAGAAAGTGATTACAGGTCAACATTTAAATGTAAATTTCTTTTTTACTTTTTTAAGAAGTTTTACCATTTTCTTGGAATGCTTTTTTTCCATTTATTCAGAATAGTCACTTTTTTCCTCTGAATTACATGTTTTTCAACTTTTTCACAGAATTACACATTTTCCCCCAGAATTTTTATCCTCAGAACATAGAACATTTTTTGTACTTTTTTTTCCCACAAACTTCTCCCCAGACTTTACTCCTAGACTTTTTGGCTTTATTCTCATATTCAAATGTTGGTCTCAGCAGCACTAGAAATGGTCTCCTCGCTTGCTTTTCCTGTAGGCAAAATCTGCCTGCAGCCATTGCTGGTTTCCAGGTTTTCTTTTCTGTGACTACACTGGAAGCCCATTTTTGCCCAGTTAAAAATATAAACTTGTTGTAAAAAGCTTTTAGTATTATTATTATTTTATTTGAGATATACAGTCAAAATGTTTATATAGAAAGCTGACAATTTGAGATAAAATGTCAAAACTTGCATTATATTGGGTGTCTGCATGTTAGCAAATCTCAAAAGTTCTACTTTCTGTCATCCCGAGCCACTAAACAATCTAAATAGAACATGTTAAAGGCTGTCAAATTGTTTGTATAGTTATTTACTGTTTTTGTGTTTACTGTTTCACTTTGCCAGATACAGCAACATGACTCTTAGAAATGAACACCTTTATTCTATACTTTTCTTATTCTATACGTTATTCTATACTTCTATACCTTTATTTTTTCTTGAAATAAAAAATAAATGCATCTATAATGTTGTTAATTCTTTCAGAGATGTCTTTCACTCACATGCGTCTCAAACAGTTTGTATTATTATCTAAAACTGAGCAATCAGACGCTGTTTGGTCCCGTTTTTCTCATTTTAAGAAAAGCCGTTTTTTTAATGATTTTCGTTTTCTTTTCCAAGTTCACCCACTATTTCCAGGTATAGCAATTGGTAAAGCATACCAAAGAAAATAGCCGACCAACTCAACTGCTTGATTTAACTCCTCACACCCTAGGCACTTTTACAGGTCCCGTGATCAACCAAAATCTCTGATAAATATTGTAGAACTAATGTAAAAATAAATAAATAAATAAAATAAATAAATAAATATATACACACTTACACACAAAAAATATTTTCATGACTTTTGATAGACAATCCTTGCATAGCTTGACAAACTAGATTTTCGCTATATTCCGTTGCCAATATGAACTAATGTATAAAAAAAAAAAAAATATATATATATATATATATATATATATATATATATATATATATATATATATATATATATATACACTCACACATACACAAAAATATTTTCATGACTTTTGATAGACAATCCTTGCATAGCTTGACAAACTAGATTTTCGCTATATTCCGTTGCCAATATGAACTAATGTATAAAAAAAATAAATTAATTAAAAAAAAATAAAAAAAAAAAAAAATATATATATATATATATATATATATATATATATATATATATATATATATATATATATATATACACATACACAAAAATATTTTCATGACTTTTGATAGACAATCCTTGCATAGCTTGACAAACTAGATTTTCGCTATATTCCGTTGCCAATATGCGCGCGCATACGCTGCAACGTCATCATTGTTTTGACAGTTAAATGGTCTAAGTGTACGCCGACGAAATCACCTTTAAAAAACCAATACAACAAAACATCCACAATAAAGAAATAGACGATATCAATTAGCACAAATTGTAATTCATTTAAAGATACCAACTGAAGCTCTAGTAACGTTGATTCCGAAACGATTCAGGCAGAAATTCAAATGAGTCCACTCACATTTTCCACTGTATCTATAGAATTAACGTGTTAAAAACTTCCTCCTGTTGAAAAGTTTCTTACATGGTGAAGAGAGATGAATGTAAGGAACAGCAGCCCAAAACCTCCGGCTCTGACAGAAGAGCAGGAGGATGAAGAAGAAGCTTCTGGAGGTGAGAGACGCAGCTCAACGCGGTCAGATGATTCGCTCTCGATTCAGCGAGCGGAGAGCGAGTTTGTGGTTGATCTGGATTTTATTCCATAAACTGTTTTATCCACAAAGCTGTGGAATGCGAAAAGCCACACAAACGTGTTCCTGAGGAATCAGACTGGAGTTTAACGTTAGGGATATATCAAATTAGTTGAACAACTCAAATGATTCAATCAATCCGATTCATAGGATCGATTAAGGAAAGTTCAGCGTTCAACCATCAGATGAACGTTAACTATCCAGTAGAAATATTACAGTTAAAAGAATACATTTCAGAATGGTTCTTAAAGTTAACAAAATTATTTCTTAACAGATATAAGTCATACACTAAGTACAGTTTCCGTAAGCTTCTTGAGGAAGATACTTTTAACTTGTTCTGGCACATTCTGTTCATACCTGTTAGATTTGTTTTATATTCATTGTTCTTTTAGATTTTAGTGTTTTCTACTGAATGTCTGACTTCCCAAGGGACATTAAAAAATATAATTTTATTAATAATGTATGTTTTATTTTAATTTGCCAAGAATTTACAAACTAATCTATAAACCTTTATTTACACTCAGCAATAAATCAATACTATATACTATAAGATTACAAAGAACTCCAAAATAGAGAAGACTCAACAAATTTTTTTTTTATATTTCCTGTTTTTTTTTTATTACAGCATACAACTGCAATATACTGCTTGTGTTCTAATTATCAAGAAAAGTCTTAGTTGGTATAAGTCAGCTTATAGGTTTTAAATGTTATTTTTGTTGTTTATTTTCTAAAGTTATTTATTTTCTCATGATTGTCTGTACTTTGGACTATTTTTGGACATTTTTGCTTCCAGCTGTGTCTTTTATGTAATAAATGATAAACCATCACAAAAAAAGGATAATTTGGATTTATGGGAAAAAAAAGATCAAGTAAGATTTGCACATTTGAAAAAACATTGAAGACCAATTACCCTAAATAATTACTTTCCACATTTAAACTGTTGTTTATGAAACGTTTAAGAAGGTAGAAAAATTACAACGCAAAAGTCGTGTTATGAAAAAGTTAATCGATTTTCCGAAACTTGCATTGCATTCTGGGATAGCCTACTGATTGAACAGGTGGAATTATATCTCCAAACCTGGCCGCGATCGTTATTTTATTTTATTTTATTTTAATTGAGAATAGAAGGTACAAGACAAGAAAGAGAGCAACTTTGAGTACTCAATATAAGACATAAGATGGTCCTAATGGAGGAATTTCAATGGAAGTTGAGCAAGATTAAATATATGTGGGAAAAAATAAAGAGAAATAGAGCAGATTGTTCACCTTAGAATAAGAGATATTTTGAAAATTCTGAATGTATTTCTTTGGACGTTTGGTTCAGTTTAATAAAGGTATTTAAAGGCTTATAATAGTTTCAGAACCACTTATTCCATTTAGTATGAATATTAAATATCCAGAGAAGCAAAACCAGATTCACGGTATCAGAAGTATTGCTAGTCACCACATCCAAAATAATAAACTATATATATCACATAGAACTGAGGAATATTGTCCATTTTTTAAATAACCATTTGTGAATGTCATGGCAAAAAATGTGGTGTACAAGAACTTTCAAAGACTAGATGGGTGATATATTCAGGCTTTTCACTACAAAAAGTACAGGGTATAATCTTTTATTTTCTGTCTATCAGCGGAGAAGGGAAAGTTTGCACTTTTTTACTAAAACAGCTAGGTAAATTACATGTTTTAGTGTTCATCTTGAGTTAGTGACTTGCTAACTTTAAGAGACAAATGCATTGTATTCACATCTTGAATAAGATCTGTCAAAATAAATCTAAATTTAGCAGCTAGTGATATTTAGCACTTTTACCTTAAGTCCAGCTTGTCCTTGGTGCAGAGATTGCATCTTGAGCCTGGTGATACTTTCCCTTTGCTTCACCTTCTTTTTACATACAGACCATATGATCTCGATAAAATCTAAATTGGCTTACATAATAAAATATATAAATTTGTAAAAAAATGCGATAGACACTCACAGGCCACTTTATTAGGTACACCTGTCCAACTGTTCGTTAATGCAGATTTCGAATCAGCCCATCACATGGGCATAAAGGCATAAGGACATAGTCAAGATGATCATCTGCAGTTCTAACTGAGCATCAGAATGAAGAAGAATTGTGATTTAAGTGATTTTGAACGTGGTATGGTTGTTGGTGCCAAATGGGCTGCTCTGAGTGTTTCTCAGCATTTAGCATCTATTACATGAAAGCATGGACCCATCCTGCCTCATATCAAGGGTTCAGGCTGGTGGTGGTGGTGTAATGGTGTGGGGGATCATTTCTTTGTGCTCATTAGTACAAGTGTGCTCATTAGAAGTTGTGTCACCGCCTCAGCAACCAGACTATTGTTTCTGACCATCTGCATCACTTTATTACCACAGTTTACCCGTCTTCTAATGTTACTTCCAACAGGATTAACCAAAATCTCATAAAGTAGGGACCATCTCGGACTGGTGTCTTGAACCTGATAATGAGTTCACTGTAGTCAAATGGGCTCCAAAGTCTCCAGATCTCAATCCAGTAGAGGAGCTTTGGTTTTTGGATTGGATGTGGTGGAAGAGGAGAGTTGCATCAAGTACGCGCAGCTGACAAATCTGTGTGATGCTATCATGTAAATATGGAGCACACACTCTGTGTCTGAGAAATGTTTCTAGTACCTTATTTAATCAATGTCAAGAAGGATTAAAGCATATCTCAAGGCAAAATGGTCCAACCTTGTACTAGCAAGGTGTACCTAATATTGTGGTTGACAACTAAATTAAACATCATAAACAAATATTCTATAAATTTATGCCGATTGTGAAACAGATTGTTTTCAGTGTAAAGTAGTTTTAAAAGCATATTTTGTATTGCTAAAATTGAAAGGATCATTGGAGGTTTAGTGGGGATTCCTACTCTGGTATTTTTTTTTAAGTATTAATTTTAACTGTGCAGAAAGCCTCTTTGAATGCAGTCACCATCTATAACCCCCAAATGACAGGCGATGCCATCAGTTGAATCTATTGCTGATTGACATTTAATCTTTGGCTCTAGACATACGTGCTGTACTTTCTCTGGGATTTATTCTTTAAACAGCAGATTTAACCTAAAGCGAGCTCTATTGGTGTAATCCTTCATTAAAGATCCCTCTTCATCTGTCGAGATAACTGATGCTAATGGTGGAGGGGGAAAAAGTTGATGGATTTTTGATATAGTACAGTAGTTTTATATTTTTTCTTTTTTTTTGGCATGGTTTACATCAGAGCAGTTTTAAACAGTGTGGTCTAGTTGATCGATTCTAATTCAATTGTGCAACAAAATCTAAACAGGTTTTGTCGTAAATAGGATATATGGACATGATTAAACTTGGTTTAACTTTTTTGCAGCTTTCCCACTTGATAAAGAAAAGGAAAAAAATGGAAAAAGTCAGTGTGAATGACCACAAATATGACTATAGTCTTACTATAAATCGACAAATACAGAAAGGTGAAGCTCTGTTTCGCGAGCAGCTTTGGTGAGTAACCTGAGAAGTTAACACCCTTGAGAAAACTAACAAGAAACATCTTGTGAAAACTTCTGGATACAGCGTTATACAGCAATCTGTGAATGTTTCTGGGTGTCTTAACACCTCTGTGTGAGGATAGATGGTGGTAATGTGGTTTGGGACTCAGATCCAGGCTAGACGTATACCTCCAGGAGGATTCTCATATACATTTAAAAGAAAATCTATTATGAATGCATTGTAAAAGCTTTTTTTGTCAAACAAGTTTGAGTGTAAAATTGGAAGGCATGCTAGACCATGCTGATTATGTTGTAGAGAAACCACCGAGGGCAGAAGTGTCATCCACAGAGGAGACCTGGAGAGTGGGGAAAGCCTTGACCCTTAAAGAAACACTCGTGCCACAGGTGCTGCTGTCAAAGCCGGAAAAACATAGCAGAATGTGTTGCCAGGTCCAGCTGCAAGCCCTGGGAACAATAAAAGGTGTCTTGTGTCCTAAGGATCAAAGCTGTGACAGGCCTCATTGCATAGAGGCATAGACCATTAAATGTACAAGTTCACTGGTATCGGCAGTTTTAATATCAAGATGCCTTGTAGACGTTAATTTAGAAGAAAATTATCTTCTTTTAGCTCTTCATCATTTTTAAATGCTGTAACCTTCTGGTAGCAGGGGTGGCATAAATAATAAAAAAAAAGCAGTAATAATATTAATTCATTCATCTTCATGTCGGCTTTCTTCCCTTTCGGGGTCGCCACAGCAGAATGAACCGCCAACTCTTCTGTTTTATATGTTTTATGCGGCGGATGCCCTTCCAGCCGCAACCCATCGCTGGGAAACATTCACACACACATTCACACTTTAACACTATGGACAATTGTTCTTTCTCAATTCACTTATACCGCATGTCTTTGTTCTTGTGGGGAAACCGGAGCACCCGGAGAAAACCCACGCGATCACGGGGAGAACATGCAAACTCCACACAGAAATGCCAACCGACCCAGCCGAGGCTCGAACCAGCGACCTTCTTGCTGTGAGACGACCGTGCTACCCACTGCGCCACCGTGACGCTCAGTTACAATATTTTAGGGGGAAATGTAGATGAATCCTAAATAAAATCATAATTCGTTCATTTGAATTATGAGGTTCTGTCTGCTTTCAGTGAGCCTACAGCTGGACTCCATCCAGCAACGTTCAGAAAGCCAGCAACATTGTCCACTGGTGCACTGTACTGCCAGTGACATAACAAAAGTATCTTCGCATTGTTTAGTCAGAAATTTCAATACAATTTTAATTCATTCATTTGTTCATTCATTGATTGAATTATTCAACCATTTGTGCATTCATTCAATGAATCCTCATTTCTCATTTGTTAATTTAATCACTCAATCATTCAGTTGTTAATTCATTCATTCATTTGTTCTATCCTTTTTTTGTGTGTTTGTGAGTCCATTCATTCATTCATTCATTTGTTCATTTATTCAATCAATCATTTGTATGTGTATTCATTCATTCAGTAATTTTAATGGGTTTTCATTTATTGATTCAGTCAATTGTTTGGTTGTTTTATCATTTGTTTGTGTGTTTATTAATTTGAATGTGTGTGCATTTATTCAGTCAGTCATTCATTCAGTCAGTCATATGTTCGCTAGTTGTATAATTTGTGTGTTCATTAATTCATTTGTTTGTGTGTTTATTTATTCATTGTTTGTATTATTTGTCTGCATGTTCATTCAATAAATAAATCATTTATTCATTCATTCATTTTGTACCATTTCTTTGTGTTTTTATTCATTCATTTGTTTGTGTGTTCATTCATTCATTTTGTATCATTTCTTTGTGTTTTTATTCATTCATTTGTTTGTGTGTTCATTCATTCATTTTGTATCATTTCTTTGTGTTTTTATTCATTCATTTGTTTATGTGTTCATTCATTCATTATGTACCATTTCTTTGTGTTTTTATTCATTCATTTGTTTGTGTGTTCATTCATTCATTTTGTATAATTTCTTTGTGTTTTTATTCATTCATTTGTTTGTGTGTTCATTCATTCAATCAGTCACTTGATTGATTGATTGATTGATTCGTTCTTTTTGAATAATTTGTTTGTGTGTTCATTAATTCATTCACTTTGTATCATTTGTTTGTGCGTTTATTCATTCATTTGTTGTATCACTTGTTTGTGTGCTCATTCATTCAATCAAGTCATTTGTTTTTGTGTTCATTCCTTCATTTGTTTGTGTGTTCATTGATTGATTGATTGATTCATTCACGCATTCATTCTTTTTGTATCATTTGTTTGTGTGTTCATTAATTCAGTCTGTCATATGTTTGTGTTAATTATTTAATTCTATCATTTACTCAATCATTAGTTAATAAGTAATTAATTAATTCCCTCAATCCGCATTACTTCTCACCTCTCCGGCTCATATCCTGCTTGTATCCGTGTGGCACTGTAGCGCTGTGCAGCCGTCTCATGCCCATGTCCATGCCCGTGTGGGGCATTATGGGTAAACGAACCATGAAAGTGATGCTCTGTCTCTCGTAGAGTTATCCTTGGCCTGGCTGGCTCCATGTCCCCCACAATACGGCGATAATCAATCTGATAGTCCCTGTCCCCGTCTGCATAGCGTTCATATCCCTGCCCATCCATGTCAACGAAATCCAGCAGGTCGACCTCCACCTTGGCTCTGTTTGAGCCCGATTGACCCTCTCCTTCCAAAAAAAAAAAGACTTAAAAAGTATAGCTACTCCACTCCTGAGGCCAGCTCAGAGTCTCTGGGAACACAATTCAGCTACAAAAATATTTGCAAAGTTTTTATAAATATACAAATAAATAAAAAACTAGGGCGTTCTCAGATTTGTATCCAATTTGCATCCTCAGCATCCTTCAAAACCACAAGCAGAGTTGAGTGACTAAACGTAGACTCCTTTCTAGTTGATGGTCTTCTGATCAGGACAAAAACTGAAATTAAATCACCCTTGTGGCCTTTCTAAGATCTCACAGGGTTGGCACAGGAAAAAAACTGATCACAGAAACCCAGTCACGTCCATACAGTGGTTAAGCCAGCAGCAGACAGGCAGAAATTGAATGAGCCTGTTCCTCTCTCTGCCTGTTCACTTCAGCTAAGCTCTGTTTGTGACAGAAGCGCGTCACTTTCACAAAGAGGATTGCAGCATTAAGAGTGCATGCGTGTGTGTGTGTGTGTGTGTGCGTGCGTGTGTTTTAACAGGGGGAGGAACTTGTGGTGTTTAGTAATGGGGCTTTACTCTATTTGCTCCTCCTCTTGTTTCTTTAAAGACAACATTGCAGTGACAGAGCAATTAAAACAGCTTCATTTCTCATCTACTGTACTCGCCATATGTGCTTGCACCTTTATCTCTATGTGCCTTTATGCTCAGCACAGCATGGAAACATCTTTCTCATAAACAAAGTCAAATCCCAGGGTGCGCTGATGGAGGCCGCTGTGCTCAGCCCTGGAGAGGCTTTTGACTGGAGCAACTGAAATGGCTCTTGAAGGACTAATTACAGACGCTCTGAGGGAAGTGCTTCAGCAAAACCGTGGCTTGAACGGCCATGTGTGCAATAACAACTATTAGATTCTAAAAAAATTATCCCACTTTTTCACTAAATAACTAGATTTTTATATATAAATAAAATAATAGACTTTTAAACAAGCATACATCGATTGTAAATTAACAGTGTTTTTTAAAGATCCCTTCAAAATAAAAGACGTTCACATTGTTTTTATTAAAACAACACATAAAATCCAGATTAATAACAGTGATATAACGGTTCATATCCATTCTAAATATTTAAGTTTTTATTTTTATTGTTCTTAAATCTCATTTGTCAATGTTACTTTCCTAAAATAATTTGTGTTATTTCCTCAAAATCAAAAGAATGTCCTTTCTAATTTGTTCAAATAAACACAATATCCGGGTTATTAATAATAATATTAGAGGTTATATCCTTACTAAACATATACGTTTATATATACATATCTTCTTCTTCTTCTTTCGGCTGTTCCCAGTTTAGGGGTCGCCACAGCAAATCATCTGTTTAAGTTCCTGGAGCATGACCCTCAAAACTTCTAGAAGTGATGTGGTTCAGAGATCATTCGCAGGAGTGGGAAACGTTTCCGGGAACAGATCAGAAACTACAGCATGAACGCAAACCTGTGGGGGATTGGAGAACAATTGGTCGGGAACAGACCATTCAGATCATTCCCAGTGTAAAAGCATCTTTAAACAACATAGTATTGACTTTTGTAATGACTTCACATATTATGAAAAAAAGTTTTTATTTCCTATGTGTAATAGTCTTCTTTTAATCCTGATTTATAGCTTTATATATATATATATATATATATATATATATATATATATATATATATATATATATATATATATATATATATATATATTGTAGCCGGGTGGAGTGAAAAGGCAAACACAAGTTGTCGTGAACACACCCCCGAAGGGCTTTTTATTTACACTGGCGGTGTAAGGTGAGGTGTGCAGGTGTCTTCGGGAGGCTTCCCGTGGGGTCCCGTGAGTCCGTGCTTCCGTTGCGTCCGTAGGTGGTTTGTGAGTGAGCGGTGGGTGCCGTTTGGTCCGTGCGGCTGTGAAACGCCGATCGCCCGATTCGATTACTCCGTGCTTTCTGTAAGAGAGAGAGAGCGAGAGAGAGAGAGAGAGAGAGCGAGAGAGAGAGAAATCATTAGAGGTCTGGGTCGCGGAGAGGCTTCTCTCTCAACTGTCTCAATTGTGGCGGTTTTATCGTGTAGTGCGGAAACAGCTCCAGCTGCCGGTGATTGTTGTGATCGGGTCCAGCTGGCTTGCGTGCTCCTCTCACAGGAAGACGCTGAATGTTCATTGGGCGGCCCGCCACAATATATATATATATATATATATATATATATATATATATATATATATATATATATCGTCATGTTGGCTTTATTCCCTTTCGGGGTCGCCACAGCGGAATGAACTGCCAACTCACTGGCATATGTTTTACGTGGCGGATGCCCTTCCAGCCGCAACCCATCGCTGGGAAACATTCACACACACATTCACTCTTTAACACTATGGACAATCGTTCTTATTCAATTCACTTATTCCGCATGTCTTTGGACTTGTGGGGAAACCGGAGCACCCGGAGAAAACCCACGCGATCACAGGGAGAACATGCAAACTCCACACAGAAATGCCACCTGCCCCAGCCGAGCCTAGAACCAGCGACCTTCTTGCTGTGAGACGACCGTGCTACCCACTGCGCCACCATGACGCCTATATATATATATATATATATATATATATATATATATATATATATATATATATATATATATATATATATATATATATATAGAAGAACTGACTGACCTTCATGTCTTAAAGTAATGATGGCCACTTGTTTTTCTTTATTTAGCTTGTTTTTCTTTATTTTGTCCAGGACCCATTACTCAGACTATGCTTTTCTTACTGAAATAAATTTATTGTTACATTTTTAAGTCTAATCCCTTAATATCTACACAGAAAGAGGCCAATCAAATCCAAAACACAGAGCAAAACAAAGCACCGCTCATCCCTCTCATTTAACAGCTTTTCATATTTTTCCCACAGGACAAACATTTGTTTGAAGAACCATTCAATTTAAGGACTCTTTCTTTTTGAAGACAGTAGCAAGATTTCCAGTAGTGGCGGCTTGAAAGTGTTTTTTGATCTTGCATGCCTGTCCACCTGTTTTTGGACACTCCCAAAAACAAATAATAAGCATATTAAAATCACTTTAAAACTTTAAAATTCCACAGAGCTTCTACATTAAAGTTGCAGAAGCTGTAATTGTTCACATTTAAAACACAAACAGAATCTTCCACAAACCATGTTGCATACCGCATGAAAACTCATTTTAAAAAATCCATATCTATATTTAATGCAAATAACAATAGTATAGCTGATGCAAAAGCAACTTGTTCCAGATTGGAGTGTCATGGAAGAGGAGAAAAGGTTCATGGGTACACAAATAGGTAATTACGTTTCAGGATGTTGTCAAGCGGTCAGCCAGGTATTTCAATCCCATTGACGTTTGCCAGTGTCTACCTATCTCTAAGAAGAATTAGTAGACTTATGTAAGGAAGCCAATTGTTCCAACTCTGCCAGAGTCTGGCTCCAGCAGAACAGTACCGACGTGTTTTTCGTGGAATCAGATGAGCTGTGGATCCAGCACATGCTCCATCGGAGCACGTATAGTACGGACTAAATATAATATTCTTTAGCATAAAATTCTGTCTTTCCCAAAATCTCAAAACATGTTTAATTGCCTCAACATCACTCTGACACAGATTGACAAAAAATTGCCTGAACACACTTTTTTTATTCCGGTCAACAACAGTCAAATAAAGTAACAAAAAGCCAAGTAAAAAAGTTATGCCTTTAGAAAAAATAGAGCAAAAAACTTTTTTTTTAATTTTTTTTTTTAACAGTGTATTGACACAGCATGCTCCTTTTGTGATTCTTCAGTAGAAACCACAATTCAGCAACTCTGGAATTTCTGGAAAGTCATGCACTCTTTTTTCACATCGAAACTATCATATCTCCGAGTGTAAGAAATAGTGTATTAAGACATTCTATATAATTAACATCCTTCTTATGATGACTAAATTCCATATTACATAATGTAAATTCTCAAATCGCAAATCTTTCTTCTCTGCTCTCTCCAACAAAATCAAAAAAATTATTTACAACTTAATTAATAGTGATAATATGAAATCAATAAATTACGCAAGTTGTGTTCTGCTTAAAATATCTTTACATAATGTCATCAGCTCAATATGTCCGCTGGCTCTAAAGTGTTTCTTTGTTTGTTAAATTTGTATTTAATAATACTATTAATATTTTTATTTCTCTTTTATACTCTGTAAACGCCGCACTTTTCATACAGTTGAAATGCTGTACTATTGTCGTTTTATACTATGCACTTAATCTGCTCCTAGTCATACCTTTGTTAACAATATATTTTGTGAGACATTTTCAAAAAATTACATAATACAAATCCTCAAACAACGTATTGCATGCTACTGTGAAATTTATTGGTTTTGCTTGAGAAAGAGTAATTGAGCCCAAACACATGCATGAAGAAAAATAAATGCAACGTATGCCAAGTAAATCAGTTCAATCTGTTTTTGAGAGTTTCAAAAAGTCATCTCCAGGTACAGTAGACAACATTTTTTTAGTTGGAAGAGTCAAGGCTCTCTCACTGGTAGAGCGCTTAGGTTGTGTTAAAAATGCTTCGCCTGTACGTGACAGAGTGCTTGTGACAGCCACAGAGGATTGCTCTGGAAAAGCCTCTTAAGGCACTGGCTGCAGCTACCCAACGCTGCAAAGATTCCGCAAGGTTAAACTGCACACAAACACTCTGGTGACATGATGTATTCACTCCAAAAAACCAACTCTTGAAACGTTGACTGAAAAAGATAAGATAAGTTTGACATAAAAAGTTAACTGGGTTAATGTTTACCAAAAGAAAAAACTGAGTCATTAATTATTTTAGATGGCTGCAGGGCTTTGGCAGACATCTAACTCTACTAGGGCACAAGTAGGGTTGCCAGACCAGTTTCTAGCCCAAACCAGATGTAAAACACACCCAGTCCTCTTCCGTTGTTTTTACCATTTCAAAATGTCTGCTACGTGAAGGAAGGATATGTAGGTCTTAAATTGATGGTATTGTTAAAAAAGTTCTACCCAATAACCGTATATGGGTTCTAGAGCCGTCTAGCTTTCCAGATAGCTAGGCAGAACAGCCATCAGGGGCCAGCAACATCCGCCTAAACAAGGGAACCATCTATGTCCCATACATTGCACAAACGTAACAGCTCAGTTCAGCATCCAGCGATCCAAAATAAACAATGATTTATTCCCTTTAGCTGTTTCAATAGCTGGTCGTAGTTGTACATTTAAACACAAGCTTAACCGTTAAAAACCTCACTGCTAGAAACCTGCTCCTCAAACACAGTAAGTCAAAATAAGCAGGAATTCTTTTCCTTGCAAATCACTGGCAACACTCCCAGTTCCTGGAGCACAACATTAGAATGTTAAAATAAACTTAATATGGCATTTGAAGAATGATAAAGATCAAGAACAGACTTTAAACCCCACTCTTAAAGGTGCAGGTGTCATAACTCATAATCATAATTATATTCTCCACATCAAACTAGCTAATAAAAATGTTATTGATTTTAACATATAGTCCCATTTTTTGTGAGCTTGCTTTCAAACAACTGCAACAGGAATATAAATACACATTCATTAAATTATAAACTTAATAAACTTTCTTTTTTGTTGTTTATAATTTTAGTTCCAGCGGTTTTTCAAAGATTATTCAGTTGCAGCAATCAAATTCATGAATCAAATGATTTTGACACTTGTGAGCAGGGTGCTTATTTTCTATTTATTTTTACTTAAATTTAAAACAGGATAAAACAAAGAGTGTCTCTTTACAAGGCAATTAAAAACGGTTACTTCTTATAGTGAGGGTTGTTTTACAAAAGGTTAAAATGTCTTCATATACACAACAATTAGCTGAGTTAGAATGTCTCTTTATGTACAACAGTTTTTTTAGAAGTTTGTCATCTTCTCTGCGTTATTACTATTAATATTGCTGAAAAAATCTAATTGTGTAATGCATTTAAAAGTATTTTACTTTACAAGAAGATCCTAATTGTTTGCACAAGCTAACATACAAGTGACTGTTAAAACATGTAAATAATGATAAATTAGCTCAAAGGAAGAATTTCCTGCCTATCCATAGCCAGCAGAGGGCGCTAGTAGTTTGTTAATAACACACCAAACAGGATGAAACGCCAGGGAAGAAAATAAATCCTATAATAATAATAATAATAATACTATTACTACTAATAATAATACCACTAATAATAAAAGCTATTGAAAAACTGAAAATGTCAAATAGTAGTGTGAGTAATGAATAGCAGTTACATATTATAGCATAATAAACTTTTATACATTATCAGTGCAACTTACTTTTTGTTACTACAAATGTATTCCACTTGTAAAGCTTGATGTTATTTTAGAGCTTATTTTCAACAGCTAACATAGACGCGGTGACAAATCTCTAAAACACAGAAAACAAATCCTTAAAACCGAAACTCTCCAGTTGAAAAAATTATTTCAGCTAATATTTCAGCCAATTATTTTCATTGAAAATACAGCCCACTGATAATTTTTCAATCAGACCGCACCTGAAATCATATATATTTAAAAGTTGTATTCAATGTTTTCTAAATTATAATGGATTACCCTGTTATACTACTCTGAATTGTTTTCAGAGTCAGAACGTCAAGTGTGGAAAAAGCTAAACATTCTCATTTTTATTCATTCTACAGGAGCAAGAAACTGCCTTACTAGTGAAGACTGCAAATTTGAGTCTCTCTCTTCTTAGATAATCGTAGTCTGTTTTATAGAGCGGGATGGGTAGAGAAGCGAGAGAGCGTTGTAATAGAAGATTGATAGAGATAGTAGATTCTCTCTCTTTCTTCTCTCTCTCTTCTCCCTCGCCTCTCCTCTCTTTTCTTTCCTCTCTCTCTCTCTCTATCGCTCGCTCTTTCCTCTCTCTTTTCGTTCTTTCTTCTCTCTCTCTCTCTCTCTCTCTCGCTCTTTCTCTCTCTTTCTTTCTTTCTCTCTCTCTAAAATTTTATATATAATTTAACAGATATTTTGTTCTTTTAATTTATAAAATGTTTTATGCAATTTTACTATCATATTAGATTTCCCTGCAATATTACTATCATATCAGATATTTAATAAGCTGTTTAATAAGCCGAAGCACCGTGTGCCATTGCTTTGTTCCGTTCAACTCAAGGACTATTAAAGAATGCATTAATTAAGGCTTAACGCGTGCATGACTTGCGTTAATCTATGTTAATTTTTCTAACCTTACCGCAAACTGTTACCAAAATCAGAATAAAGAAGGAAAACCAAGGGACTCCTGGCATTACTAGTTCTGTGTACTACCCACAATACCATGTGACTCGAACAGACACACTATTTAGATGGGAACGTATAATTTAATCAGTTATTGTGTTTAAAAACCAAACTTAAGCTTCTCCGCTGACCAACTGAAAAAGAAGATATAGATAGCCGGCAAGAGTTTGGGATTAATGGCAGCTGTTCAATTAGCGACTTTAGCAGAATGCAAAACGATTTTGAAGATAAAGATCTCATCAAAATGGACTGACTGTTAATTTAACAAAGTTTTGTCCTGTATTTTACAGCTTTTTTAACTGTGTAAATTTTAGTAACTATTTTTGCACACTTCAAAATGTTGCATTTATTTTGAATTGATGTATTGTGAAGTGCATTTTCACATTTAAATTCAAACAGTGTGTTCTTAAACTTGAGACATATTTTACATATTAAAAGATCTTAAAAAAAAACATAATACAGACTCTGAAATGAAATCAAAGAGCTAAAAATTTGCATCGTCCTCGAAGACGACGGTTGTTTGCTGGGTGTGAACCATTTAATTTTCTATTGATGAGACGCAGATCTAGCAGCAGACTGCTAACAGATGACCCTCAAAAGTTCTTGTTTCGAAGATGGCAGTTCAGTAATGGAGGCTGAGAAAGCAGTTTTAACATATTCGAAAGCAGAACTACAAAAGTGACCCATATATAAAAATCTATTTAGCATCGTTTCACTCAATTAACAACTCAAATGATCAGAAACTGGCAAACAAAAATAATAATGAAAATCAATACGCGGAGACGAAGTATTGATTTAGGGCTGTGAGAAAGTCTTAGAGTCGCACCAGAGAGAATTGATTTCACGAATACTTGTAGTCTTCGAAATCCCTCGAGAAGTACTTAATATTCTTAACAGGTTAAAGTTGATTTAATTTCAGCATGCGCTGCAATCTGAGCTATTTATTTGCATTGAGCTGAGTCCTTGCTATACGTCACAAAAAAAATCTAATCTAAAGTACAGAACTTATTGTTCCTTTATCCTGATGATAAAAAAATTACTATAATTTTGAGTTCAATAAAATATGCTCACAAAAATAAAATCACACTGAACAGAACCAATCATAAACAACATGGATGTTACAAAAAACATCAAAGACAAAATGATTACAACTTTTTGGTTTGGAAGAATTAAAAACTGCCCTTTTAATGTATAAATCAAGGAATAGTCTGCTGCCAGGGCAATGTAAGAACTTGTTTAGTGATAGAGATGGGGCTTATAAAAATTCTGTTGAATCTAAAAGTTCATTCCACACATACTAATAAAAAGAGATTTTTTTTTTTATCCATAAATAAAATTGTAGAATGTGTCTTGAGCTAGAATAGAATTTAAAATTCAATTTAAAGTACAAAGTAAAAGTATTACAGTAAAAAAATGTAAGTATAAAAATGTGCGTTTATAAAAGTATGTGAGTGAAGATGTTTAAAAGAAGATCACTTGAAAAAAATGTATCATTTGTTATTATATTATTTCTGTAGAAATTATGGCAATTTTTTTTACATGAAGCCAAGCTTTTAGTCTTAGTCATGAACCGTGCTGCATCATTTTGAACTGCCTGCAGCATGACAACCAAAGACTTATTGATACCAAAGTATAAGGAATTACAATAATAAATAATCGCCAGCTAAACATGGCATGGATTACTCGCTCAAGAGCGTAGGTATCATTCTTTAATATTGTTCTCTTGATCTCGCCACATTGTTCACTCGATTACTGAATATCAGCTCACAGTCAAGAAGAACTCTCGGACTGCGAAAAACTAATTTTTCTTCGAAAGGGATGAACTTGGCAGTTGCCAAAACTGCTAAACTCACACGTTTTAGAGTTAAGACGTAGGAAATTATCATTAAGCTAAGACTTCAGTTCGTTTACATACTCTAGAAGCTTGAACTTTGTATCAAAGTCAGGTCTCTCTAGTGTTATGTACATTTGCAAATCAACAGCATAAATACGAAAGGATATTTGGTGTTTGGGTTGCTAAGACCCACATAGCAAATATTACTCGTCCCAACTCTGGCTCATAAGTTCAGCTTTTGCAATGAATTATGGTACATGTATGGACCAAGTCTTGCTACCAGACAAAGGCCATATATGGGCTCATATTCTGTATTCATAGCTAGGCCTAATTACTGATATTTTATGTCTGGTCAAGAACTAGAAAACAAACCTTTGGATCAAATCTTCTGTGCCACATTAAATATAGCACCACCTCTGCCAGACCTGGGCCAAGCTTGGTCCACCTACCTCATGCCATTGGCAGAGAATTGCTAGATGTGCCTGACAAATGCCAATCTTGGGGCAATTTTGTTTTTTGCTGACTGGGGAATCTCTGCAAGTATAATGTAAATTAAAATGTATCCCTAAAATGGTACTTCAGAAGATATGCAGTTATCCCACCGAACCGAATAAAATCTAGCCATAAAATCTGAGGTGTTTAAAGCATTCAGATGATTAATTTCATTCAAAGCATTCATTTAGATGATTAACTTAGATGGAAGGAAGTATTTGCCTTCCTTTCCATTCCCAAATGTGAAAATGTATTGTCTTCAAAAACATTTCAAAATTAGCAATCTCAAAAAATGCATTTCACTCATAGTAGGAGCGATAGGAATGCGCTGATTAATAGAAGCTGAGTGCTTATGTAAATGAGACCTTTTCCGCTCATGTATGTGACACTTCCTGTTTATTTTCCAGGGATTAAAACAGCACCAGGATTTGACAAAAGGTTGTGGCCTCCTCATCTCCCCAGATGGCAGGTTACCAAATCTACGTTACTCTACAGCAGATGCTACGTGCCAAAACGACTCTTTTTAAGTAGAGCGATGAAGATCATTTAAACTCAATCCACACCAAAATGAAAAGAGTGGCGACCACCCCCAACAGAACACCTCACACAAATGAACTCAAATATAAAAAGCTACAATTTTAACACGACTTTAGGGGGGAGAAAGACCAAAATAACAAACAAAAACAACTACAAAGAAAAACGAATCAACTAAATTTCCTAATGGACAAATAACGTAAAACTACAATTCAACGTCCTTAAATTTCCTAACCAAAAAATACAGTCTTTCAAGTCTTTCAAAATAAAATTAGGTCACTCACCCCTACATTAACCAAACAATACACAAATAATTAAATGAAAAAGAAAGTGTCACAAAGGACCAAAGAAAGCACAAATTGTACTCAAAAACAATAATGAATCAGACGGAATGAGCTCTCAGAAAGAAAGAGCTCCGCCTCTTTTCAATGTGCCGTACTCTGCGACGCGCCAACCAGCATCGACACCTCCATAATTCCAAACATCACCTGAAAACAAAACATAATCAACAACTATTTTTAACAAACAAGACAGTGACCCTAGGCACTTAAAAGCCTTACATTTATGAAGTAAAAAATGTATTGTCTTCAGATACATTTCATAATTTTCTAAATATTTATTTCGCTCATAGTAGGAGAGGTAGGAGCACTGGTTAATGTAATTTGAATGCCTTATTTATTTGAGGCATTTTCCGCTCATGTATGTGACGCTTCCTGTTTATTTTCCAGGGATTAAAACAGCACCAGGGTTTGACTTCAAGCGTGCCATGATCCACCTTCACCCTCTCCTGGTTGACATCCAAGATCTTCATATGACATAAAAATCCCTCAGTGAGAAGAGAGATTGAGGAAGTTTGATGGCTTTTCTTTTCAGCAGGAGGGCTCATCTTAACTGAACTCAAGCTTGCGGTAAGTGCTGAATTTATTCCATGGTGACAGATCAAAAAGCAGCCGAGGAGAAGCTGTATCTTGCTAAGTAGATGACCAAACATTATTTTTTTTTTTAATTCACTAACTATGTATTTATTATGAAACATTTCAAAGATAGAACTTTCCCATCTCAAAGGTCATTGAAGTCTGTACACATCAGCACGTGAGCATACCTGGCATTAACAATAAATATGTTGATCCCACTTATTGAATTTACATCCATCACATGTTGTAAAACATTAATAACAGCAGAGTATACATTATATATATTTTTTTTATTATTATTATTATTTTTTTTAATTATTGTTATTTGTAGGGTGTACAAATGTGGATCACAACTATTTTTTTCTTCTATGCTCATAAACAATAAACCTAAAAGTCTGTTTAAGTCTACTCGTCATCTTTTGGCTTCATCAGCAAAGCGTCACGGTGGCGCAGTGGGTAGCACGGTCGTCTCACAGCAAGAAGGTTGCTGGTTCAAGCCTCGGCTGGGTTGGTTGGCATTTCTGTGTCGAGTTTGCATGTTCTCCTTGTGATCGCGTGGGTTTTCTCCGGGTGCTCCGGTTTCTCCACAAGTCCAAAAACATTTGTGTTTTGTGAGCTCAAGTGTTTTGTTTGTAGACCTTTCTGTTTTTTTATGTTTTATGTTGGTTTATTTTGTTGTTCACTGGTGGCACAATAAAAGAACGGTTTTGGGAAGAAAACCTTGTGTACTGGCCTCTCTCTGCGTACAGATCAAACGCTTGGAATACCACATTACGACAGAGAGCAAAAATTGTTTAAATTAGTTTAGAATTACCTTAATATTCTACCCACCAGACTCTCATGATGTCATCTGTACATTAGGTGTGCTAAACAAACAAAGAACAAAGAGTCTTTGCTGTAGAAGTATAAGCACTCTGCTCACAAGCTGAGATAATGGAGAGGAATGGATCATCCCTCGCTTGCTCTCACTGTACAAACCCTTGGATCTACTTTAACCTCATTAAACTGGATGTGTACGAGACATGAATGGTAAAATGAGTTTTGAGATGCACACATGTGAGATCCGGGCCACACACAGACCAGATGTCTCTGCCACGTTGACTTTTAATCCCTTTAGAGCTTATTACTGTTCCGGCCATCCGTTGTTTTCCTTATCGATGATGTCATTCCCTATTTGTGTGTGTGTGTATAAGTGTTCACATATATCTGATATATTGAGGGCAGCAGAGCAGAACTCCTCTCCAGCAGCACATCCATCTCTGTTTAGGTCACCATCCGAGGGGAGTTTACGATGTGGAATGTTATTTTCAGCAGCTGCTCTAATACAACAAATTCTGCATCGTACATAAGATCTGTGATAACTCACTGAATAGACCAATGTATGTTCTTCCTCAAAGTATTCATTCTTTATATTTTGAGGTATTTTTTAACTTCTACACTGTAAAACTATTTTGTAAATATTCAAAAATCGATCCGTTTTCATGAGTCCCAAACACTTGCCGGCTATCCTTATCTTTTTGTTCAGTTGAATACCAGAGAAGCGAAAGCTTGAGCTTATGTACTGAAGTATCTGGTGAAATCACATGTTTCTGAGTAAATATTGTGTCTGTTTAGTTAGTGAACTTGCTCATGTGAGTTTGGTGCATCATATTCACATCTTGAATTAAAGAAATAATAGTAAACCTTCTGCAAAATTAGGTAAATTTTTGTTTAAATTTTTCTTTAAAGTCACTGGTATTTTCTGCCAGTACTTTTGTTTTACTAGTTTTTTACAGTCTGACACAAACGTATTTGTTTTTTATTTTTTCTAAGCATTTCATTTTATGAATGAATGAAATATGGGCCCCCAACTTTAATGCCCTGGGGCTCAAAATGACAAAATACATCTCTGAGTTTAACAAAATGATAAAAACTTTTTATATCATTTAAAATGGATTCTTAGTGTTGATGGTTCTAAACTCAATATTAGCAGAGAAGTTACTTCTTTGGCTTTGACTGAAGTGTATTTGATGAAATTAAACAGTTTGTTATTTTCTCAATTCCAGACTCAATATCCATTTAAAAACATATTCAATTACAGTGGATATTTCAAAACTACCGTGGTAGTTTTAATTATATTTTTTAACTCTTAGCCAAAAAACTGTACATGTGTTGTACAGAACCCATGAAAAATACGGAATTGCCACTCTTAAAAGATGTTTAAAAAACAAACATAGAGAAGCCACAAAGACATTTTCATTCACAAATGTAATTTAGTTTAATCCCTGGAGTCAAAAACTGTTTTACACAGCAAACAGATGAACAAAATGGAATCTCATTAAACACAGAATCACTGAATAAAAACACTACTAGTACTAGAAATGTGCTTTACTTGATATTGTGTGGGATGACAACATGTTGAGAGAGAGAGAGAAAGTGAGAGAGAAGAGAAAGTGAGAGAGAGAGAGAGAGAGAGAGAGAGAGAGAGAGAGAGAGAGAGAGAGAGAGAGGAGAGAGAGAGAGAGAGAGAGAGAGAAAGAGAAATGTGAGACGTATACCTGATGTGAGAAGTTGTCATGGATTTAGTCTTGTGTTTGCTGTCATTGGTTGACAGGTCATTGACAGTCCCTCCCCTCTCTGGTTTAACCTTGTTTCATTTTTATTACTGTTTGTCTATTCTGTTTCCCTTTCCCTTTGCCACCTAAAGCTACATGGTTCAGATCCTGTTACTGCCAGTGGCCATCTTAGATTTGTTTACCTTTTGCCACGTCCCTATCCGAACACTATGCACTGCATCCTTTAGAAGAAAATGTACATACTTTTTAGTGCGTGAAACGAGTGTGCACGAACTGGGACGCACTAAAAAGTCACGTAACGAAAGTAGTTTTGCCACGTCATCACGCCTGACATGTGCGAGAACTCCTTCTTTTCCATTCATTCATTTAAAAAATGTTCTAATAATAAATAAAACACTCTCTATTTTGATGATATTTATTTATGTGCGTCTTCTTTAGAAACAAGTCATATTACTAAGAGTGCTTGTTTGTTTGGGTCCCTGAGAAAACTCCTTCTACCCAGGCGCAGTGGATTGTGGGTAATATCAGCCAGTTGAGCATTCACGGGTCTGCACTTCAGAATCTAACTAGAAAAAGTTCACATCCAGGCACTGCTCGGATACTTCTTTTATGTATACTATGTTTTGGGACACCTTAATTCTGATTTTGCACCCATAAAAGTGTGAATAGTGCACAGGACGTAATTGGGACGTAGCATATGTTTAGAGCATTTACATTTATGCATTTGCCAGATGCTTTTGTCCAAAGAGACTTACAGAAGGGGAGAGACAATATTTAATTTTTTACATCTCTCTACATATCTGAGTCTATCTCAGCTCGCTCATAATAGAAGTTGCCTCAACTGATCAACAAACCATAGCAGGAAGAAAATAAAGACAGAGGAGGGAAAAAGTATAGTAGATGTTCTTATAGCAGATGATTTGTAGTTTTCAGTTGCTTTTTGAAAGCTGTTAGTGTTGCTGCTTTCCTGACTGGATCAGGAGTTTGTTCCACCATCCAGGGACAGTGAGAGAGAAGGTTCTGCTCAGAGATCTGCCTTTGTAACACAGAACCACGAGTCGCTGTTCCTTCTCTGAGCGCAGACTTCTGGAGGACATGTAGGAGCGTATGAGCTTGTGGAGGTAGACAGGGGCTGATCTGGAGATATTTTTGTACGCCAGCATGTATGATTTGAATTTAACACAAGCTGCGATGGGGAGCCAATGAAGAATGATGAAGAGGGGAGGAACATGAGCTGTTTTCGGTTCCTTGAAGATAAGGCGAGCTGCAGAGTTCTGGATCATCTGCAGAGGTTTGAGCAGGTTTGCTGGAAGTCATGATAGGTGAGCATTGCAGTAGTCCAGACGTGAGAGGACCAGAGCCTGAACCAGGAGTTGAGTTGCATGTTCAGTTAAGAAGAGCCTGATCTCTCGAACGTTATACAGTGCAAATCTACACGCTCGAGTTGTCTTGGTGATGTGGTCTTTGAAGGACAGCTGTTCATCCAAAATCACTCCAAGATTCCTGACTGAAGGAGAAGAGGGGGATTGTAGAGGATTCCAACTGGATGGTGAGGTCGTGATGCAGAGAGGGATTGATCGGGATTAGCAGAAGTTCTGTCTTGGCCATGTTGAGCTGTAGGTGATGGTTCTTCATTCAAGTAGATATGTCGTTCAGGCAGTCAGTTATGAGGGTAGTTACTGATTGGTCATCACGACAGATAGAGTTTAGTGTCATCAGCGTAGGAGTGGTAGGAGAATCCATGTCTGTGGATGATAGGGCCCAGGGAGGTGGTGTAGATGGAGAAGAGAAGGGGTGATGTACCCTGGGGAACCCTGGTGGGTAGTCTATGAGTGTTGGAGAGTGTTAAAGAAGATCTACCAGTGAGATAGGACTCAAGCCAGTCTAGTACAGTGCCAGTGATGCCCATCGCATAGAGAAGGATCTGATGGTTGACTGTGTTAAACGCAGCAGAGAGAAATGGAGCGCACGTCTTTGTTGTTTTCCTACCATTCCCCGCCCTAGTTATCGCTTTCAGTTAGTACATTTGGGTTTCCCTCTTTATGTTTGGTTGATTCCTCTTAGCTTTCCTTGGTTTTCCGTTCTTTGTGGTCACATTAGTCCTTTTGTGCGCTTTGTGTCTATTGTGCTGTTCTCATCCGTAAATAATTGGATGTTTATTTTTTGCTGTTGCTGAGCAGGTTATGTGTTTTTTTTCAGTCTGTATTTTGAATATTTTGTCCCTTGTGGGTTTTAATTTGTTTCCCTGGGCTTGCTATTTGTTTCATTATTAAAAGATTCAATTCGACTGGGGTCCACGTTCCTCTCTTGGCCTACTTGGCCTGACAGAACCATAACTCCCCTCTACTACATCTACTACGTCTACTACATCCATGCTCCTGTAAACTATATAAAACTTCCATCTTATTAAAGTGTAGAAAGCCAGCAGTTATCGAATTAAACTAACCAATCTCTCAGGTTGCTCATAACTCACATGCACAGCAAATCAATCCCGATGAGCTGCTTTCCAATAATACAGAGGTTCTAATATTTCTAGCGAGGCTGCCGGGCCCCGTGGATCTCTGAGCAGGGATCGATATTAATCTGTGTGTATGGAGAAGCGAAGGCTGTGGATTAAATATCACTGTCCATAATTGAGCTGATCAATGGGGTGCTGTTTCCTGCGACTCTCTATTTATAACGTGTATGGATCTCTACCTCTCACCTCACGCAGAGCCACGTCCTGTCCTGCTGGGAGTGTTCGTGTGAGAGAGAGAGATGGTACGCTGATGGGAGTAAGAGATGAAGATGAATGGATGGTGTGCAGGTGTTTATGGGGATGGATGGCTTCCTGGCAGTTTCAGCAGATGACATTTTTTGTTTTATAAAAAGTATTGAACTTACATTTGATTTAATTAAAAAGTGCAGTACTCATGGAATTAAAGGCTTTCAATGTGTCGCTAAAAAATAAGTATTTGATTTATTTAACCTAGACATGTAGAGACTTGTGTGTTATTTCATTTAGTGAGGTTCCGTGATAATGAATCACACTTGAGGTCATGAAGGGCTCTACAAGAGCATTAATCAAGTCACATTGGTATTTACTTGCCACAATTAATACATACATTTAATCAGTATTATTTAATTATGCACCATTTTCAATCCAATACACATTTTGATAAATAGAACTATTTTCAAATGGACAATTTCCTAAACAGCATTTAAAAAAGACACAAAATTAAACAATTTTAAAATACCAGATGCATAAAAAGATACATTCATTAATAAAATACACACATCAATGAAACACTGTAAAAAATAAAACAATAAAACCCTGTGCTGGAAAAGAAAAAGGCTGGTGTTCACTGGTATCCAAAAATATCTCAAGTAAAAGTGAAAGTACTTGTAAAAATGTTTACTCAAGTAAGAGTAACGAGAGAACAAAAATATCGGATGAAAGGTTTACTCAAGTAGCTAGTTACTTGTTACTTCTGAACAAAACAAACAAAAAAACTCTGTCAGATAAGTGTTAATTGTAAAATAATTTAATGCTGTATTTAAAATGACCTTTCTGGGTATTTACATCTACCAGCACTGACAAATTCAGGATTCATGAGCGAGCATAACCGAAAGCCTTGAATGATTAAAATTAGACGATTAATGCGCTCTGATCACACTGATATGATTCAAATACGCTAACGTTGCACAATGCTGCATTTTTTATTTCAAAATGAGACCATGTGTGATCAGCCAGTTTAATGTGTGCTATTGTCTATCTACATTTAGGCTGTTTGTAAAAATCCTAGACACTTGAACATTTGAGCGGTCAGATAATTAGCAATACCATCTGTTCTGTGAAAATGCTCCGACTGGGAAAATAACACTTTTGAGCTGATCTCATCTCTCCAGAGACTCAGACTGAGCTTTAATCTCTATGTATTTAAGCTTTCTATAAGGTTTAAGGTTAATCATAAAGTTCTGCAGATGCTAGATTTGTTTTTATCGTGTTGGGTTCTAAAGGTAAATGCTTTTAGAAATCTCTGAGCTCTTTCAGACACCGAAGGCTTTCAGACAGAATCTATTCACTTCTAGAGCTGAAGTGAGGCAGAGTGTGAATGGTGAGATGTTGCAGGATTTTATTTGGAATAAAAAGTCTTTATTCTGTTCTGGTTAATACTGATGTGGCTCCTCTATAAAAAAATAAATAAAATAAAAAATTGTCATTGAATCACATGAAAATATGTTTAACGTGTGATACATTTTATGAAGATTTTTTTTGTATGTGAATCAAAATCAAAATCTTGTTTTTTGGGGGGATTTGGGGTCGCTTACTTAAATGTTATGAGCTTCCGCAATGTAAGGATATGTTTTGTTCACTGTACACTCTCTCAGTGATGCATTGGCTAAATGTTGCTAGATGATAACGTTGATATGACGCAATCCTGATTGTCTGCTTCAATATTTATAGCTGTTTATGTTATAACTGTGAATTTTTACACGTCCTTCAAGTTTCATTTTTTTAAATGTATTTATTGTTTTAATAAAGATTCATGAAGATGGACTTAATTGCTGCAAGTTGTTTGTCATGTGGGTCTTGGATCTTCCTGTACATTACCGGGTTAAATACATTCTTTTTGGGCATTTTAGGGATAAAATGGTCCCTTTTGTGTGGTTAGATAGAAAGCTGGCTGTATGTTGTATGTACATCCCTGATAAATAAATAAATAAATAAATAAATAAATAAATAAATAAATAAATAAATAAATAAATAAATAAATAAATAAATAAATACAATACATTGAGGAGGCTTTACATGTTCATGACCAATTATTTTTTTAATAAATCAATTATGTTATTGAGTCAAAATGCAATGTGTATTGTAATAATACATCGGCGACATGACAAACACACCAATTGAAACAGAAATAGGATGTTTTGGATTCAGATTTCAAGTTTTGCACAACAGATTTCACAGAAAGTCAACTGGTACAGAGGAATCTGTCACTTTTTCTGACCAGAATTATTGTCCTTGATTTTGGTTAACTCCTTCCTCCTGTGAGATGTATCTGTGTAAAGCCTCATTCTGTCAAATGTGGCTTCTCCATAATACAGGGTAAAATACAGGCTGCTCAACAACAACATCGAGTACAGCAGAATAATGTTTGCATTTTAACAAAATATAAAACAAGTCAATATGTTTGTAGATATGATGAAAGATAAGATGTGGGTGTTTTCTTAGTTAAACAAAAAAAAACTGAAATCTCAATGAACTAACTTGAGTAGAATAAGAGTCAGCTTTAAATAGATTTCGTCTGAGCATTAAACAGTTAACTGCTTCATTCTTTTAGTTCAGGGGTCTTAAATTAACCTCCTGCTGGTTTTTGTTCTAAATAATGTTTTTCCCACCCCATTGAGTTTGAGGTTTACACCAAACTACAGCTAAAAAGGTTTTAATAGATAAACTGCACATATTTCTTTGTAATATGGGTTGCGAGACAACCTCTCCAGGTGTGTTTTGGGAGATAAGGCGAGGGGGAGAAAAAAAGACATGCCATATAGAGCTTATGGAGAGATAGAGAAAGGTTCTTGGCCCGAGAGAAAGAGCTGATCAGATCAGCCGAAACAGACAGTTATTAATAGGGCTTTATTATGGAAGAGATGTCTGGAGAATAATGCATTCTGATCAGACAGCCTTGAACTGGTCCTCTGAGTCCTAAATTAAGCAGTCAGGAAGAAACAGGGGAAGTGCAGGTTATTCAGCGAAAAGCTTAAAAAAAACGGCACGGTTTAGTCCAAATCTTCTCTTCTGCATGTAGATTCTGTCTTAAAAAGACGTGTTTTTTTTTGGTTTGTTTTGTTTTGAAACAGTACACATAATTATCTAATGATACAAAACTTTTTTAAATAATCATATACATGCATCTTCGGTTACAATTAATTTACATGTGTTATTCATTCATTCATTCATCTTCATGTCGGCTTTATTCCCTTTCGGGGTCGCCACAGCGAAATGAACCGCCAACTCTCTGGCATATGTTTTACGCAGCGGATGCCCTTCCCTGCCGCAACCCATCGCTGGGAAACATTCACACACACATTCACACTTTAACACTATGGGCAATTGTTCTTATTCAATTCACTTATTCCGCATGTCTTTGGACTTGTGGGGAAACCGGAGCACCCGGAGAAAACCCACGCGATCACGGGGAGAACATGAGAACTCCACACAGAAATGCCAACCGACCCAGCCGAGCCTAGAACCAGCGACCTTCTTGTTGTGAGATGACCGTGCTACCCACTGCGCCACCGTGACACCTTACATGTGTTAAATATGTTTTAAATATTTTTGTTTTGTTTTATTTAACATATTGTACAATATTATGCACACATCTATTTACATCTACACAATAGATTGAATATTTTATTGGTATATCTTTATACTATTTTAGTTCTTGTAATATTATAATTTAGGTTATTTTATAAATGCTTTATTAAAGCCTTCATATTTATCAGAAATATAGTCAGTAATAAATACAGAAGTTGGACAGTGAAACTGAAACAGTTGATTGTAGTTCACAGAAATGTCTGCATGCATTGTGAAGTAGGTCCACCTTTCCACACTCAATGCAGCATCTATTTTTCCTGCGTATTGCTGGTACAGATCCGGACAGCATTCAGTTGGAGATATTGTTTGTTTGTTTGTTTGGATGTCACTAGATGTTTCTTGTGGGACATAATTGTCAGGATCTCATAAAAGATTAGCGGAAACAGAACTCAATCGTGCGACAGTCCCTTTATTAATATAACAGAAGATAAACAACATAAAATGTCCACAAGGGGGAAAAATAAAATTAAAAAGGTACAAAAGTCAACAATAAACTGAAATCAAAAGAGCAGGACTTACAAGTCTTGTACAAGGCCATGATTAAACTCTGAACATCTTCATCTTGTTGAGTTTTTTTTTTTTTTTTTTTTTGGCAGTTTGAATGCCTAGTTGGTGCATTACCACCTCTATCTGGTGCTGATGTGAACAACTTCGTAAAGATAACCTTTTTTTCTATTATTATTATTATTAAAGTGTTTTCTGCATATAATATTTCCGTTCGAATTATTATCTCTTTGTATGTTCTGTAGTTTAACTCATCAACCCCTGTACTAATTATACTTGTCTCTACCTTTTTACTCCTCCTCTTATGGAACTTAATTAGTGGCAGCGTGAACAAGACAGGAGGGCAAATAGCAACTTGAATGAAATTCGTACGCGGGAGAGGAAACAATAAAGTGAAAAAAAATAGCCAAAAGCACACTGGAAAAGGAAAACAGAATATATATATATATATATATATATATATATATATATATATATATATATATATACAGTGGGGCAAAAAAGTATTTAGTAGTCAAGCACCAATTGTGCAACTTCTCCCACTTAAAAGATGAGAGAGGCCCGCAATGTTAATCATAGATAGACCTCAACTATGACAGACAAAAGGAGAAAGAAAAATCCAGAAAATCACATTGTCTGATTTATAAAGAATTTATTTGCAAAATATGGTGGAAAATAAGAATTTGGTCAATAACAAAAGGTCATCTCAATATACCCTTTGTTGGCAATGACAGAGGCCAAACGTTTTCTGTAAGTCTTCACAAGGTTTTCACACACTGTTGCTGGTATTTTGGCCCATTCCTCCTAACAGATACCTCTAGAGCAGTGATGTTCTGGGGCTGTCGCTGGGCAACACAGACTTTCAACTCCCTCCAAAGATTTTCTATGGGGTTGAGATCTGGAGACTGGCTAGGCCACTCCAGGACCTTGAAATGCTTCTTTCGAAGCCACTCCTTCGTTACCCGGGCAGTGTGTTTGGGATCATTGTCGTGCTGAAAGACCCAGCCACGTTTCATCTTCAATGCCCTTGCTGATGGAAGGTTTTCACTCAAAATTTGACAATACATGGCCCCATTCATTCTTTCCTTTACACGGATCAGTCGTCCTGGTCCCTTAGCAGAAAAAGCATGATGTTTCCTCCCCCATGCTTCACAGTAGGTATGGTGTTCTTTGGTTGCAACTCAGCATTCTTTCTCCTCCAAACACGGCGAGTAGAGTTGTTACCAAAAAGTTCTATTTTGGTTTCATCTGACCATATGATATTCTCCCAGTCATCTTCTGGATCATCCAAATACTCTCTAGCAAACTTCAGACGGGCCTTGACATGTACTGGCTTAAGCAGGGGGACACGTCTGGCACTGCAGGATTTGAGTCCCTGGCGGCGTAGTGTGTAACTGATGGTAGCCTTTGTTACTTCGGTCCCAGCTCTCTGCAGGTCTTTCACTAGGTCCCCCCGTGTGGTTCTGGGGTGTTTGCTCACCATTCTTGTGATCATTTTGACCCCACGGATTGAGATCTTGCGTGGAGCCCCAGATCGAGGGAGATTATCAGTGGTCTTGTATGTGCTCCATTTTCTAATAATTGCTCCCACAGATGATTTCTTCACACCAAGCTGTTTACCTATTTCAGATTCAGTCTTCCCAGCCTGGTGCAGGTCTATGAATGTTGCTTCGTGTGTCCTTTGACAGCTCTCTAGTTTTGGCCATGGTGGAGTTTAGAGTGTGAGTGTTTGAGGTTGTGGACAGGTGTCTTTTATACTGATAATGAGTTCAAACAGGTGCCATTAATACAGGTAACATGTGGAGGACAGAGGAGCCTCTTACAGAAGAAGTTCCAGGTCTGTGAGAGGCAGAAATCTTGTTTGTTTGTAGCTGACCAAATACTTGTTTTCCACCATATTTTGAAAACAAATTCTTTAAAAATCAGACAATGTGATTTTCTGGATTTTTCTTTCTCTTTTTGTCTGTCATAGTTGAGGTCTATCTATGATTAACATTACGGGCCTTTCTCATCTTTTTAAGTGGGAGAACTTGCACAATTGGTGGCTGACTAAATACTTTTTTTGCCCCACTGTATATATAAAATAGAAGACACAAAACAGTAACCTTAAATAGACGTTCATATCATGTCTATATGATGTATTTTGGTTCAGAACTAGTAAAAGGGACGTCCTGTTTACGTTGACTGCTCAGGAGGAAGCAAAATAAATAATTTTGGGGGGAAAAGCAAACCAATTTTGAATAAGGATAAGTGTAGAACCCAGAAGAGGTGAGGTTGTTGCAAGCAAAATAAGATTAAGACATTGCGCACTAAACAAAGGTCTTAAGACACACATACTAGAAACATGTACTAGCTTTACCATACAAATATGATATTTCAAAATAAAATAAGTGTGGGAAAATGTATCTTGAGGTTCAAGAAAAGAAAACAGAAAGAATTTAGGAATAGTTACAAGATTTCTTAAAGCAACAGGAATTTATTTTAGAATATAAGTAAAAGATTGGGCATGGCAAAGTCAACTCTGATCCACTCGCAGAAGGGGGAAGCAATGAACCAACAAGCTGATAACTAATGAAATGCCAAATAACTAATTAGAGTGTGAAAGTCTTTTTCCTATTGTAGGTCATTTTCAAGTTTAATGTCACTGAGTTAAATGTCAAAACATGAATAAATATTTGAAATAAAGAAGCCTGCGCTCAGAGGAAGAACAGCGTCTTGTGGTTCCGTCTCAGAAAGGCAGAAGATCTCTCAGCAGAACCTTCTCTCTCACTGTCCCTGGCTGCGGGAACAAACTCCCTGATCCAGTCAGGAAAGCCCTTTCCAACCAGAGATGAACACAAATTTATTAATTTTGAAAAGATAAAGCAAGCAGGGCTATACAACAATGAGAAAAAACTAGGATAACTTGTAACATGGATTTTATATACAATGTTGTAAGAAATGTACTATAATTAATAACACAATAAGTTGTTGACTGATGGATGGAGACTTAAGCACCGAGAGAGCTGAGACAGCATGTTTTAAACAGTACAAACCTCTCAATAAAAAATATCCAAACAGCAACTTTAACTTACTTCATATCAACATTACACTCCTAAAAAAAATTTTGCTTTAAAATTGAGATTTCAGTGAGTTCATGCTCTCACCTCTCCAATCCAGTGCTTTGTAGTCGAGTCATGTGATCGCCCGGCAATAAAAATGGAAGCAATTAATAAATAATATAATATATATTTCTATGTACATCAACATTTTGAAAGAATACAACTAAAACTAACACAGAGTGAAACAACTGGGACAACAGGTGTGGCAACTGCAGACATTGTTGAACAAAGAGAAACACATAGTTATTACCATTAACATAAAATTACATTATTTATAACATAACATTATTTAACATCAAGCAAGAGCTGACAGTCTGCAAAAAGATCCATTGATTTGTTTTCAGAAAGTACAGTTTTGTATTTTCTAAGGTTTTAGAAGAAAAGCAAAATTTCTTCCCGATTTCAAACTAATTGAACAAAAACGCTCATGAAGCTCAGTTAGAACACTCTTTATCCCTTAATTATACTTTTGATGAATGCTAACAGATGTGTTTTTGTCACTTTCCTTTGAAGATACATTCAATTGCATTTTCAAAGATATACTGATGATTATGAGATTATTTAAAGGAACACAGCAGACCAAAGAGAGGCTGGAGATGAGTTATTATTGCAGTTTTTGCTCATTGAAGAGACCTCTGCTGTAAAAAGGTTCTTGGACCGTTTCCAGCTGTGAAGTTCTCTTCCATCGGAAAACATTTGTGACGTTCTCTGTCAGTTAGTCTTCTGCATATTGATATCATTATGGTACTCCTCTGTCTTAATTTTAGAAGGGTAAGAGTTCATTATACTGTAGATTACTTCATGCTAGACTAATGGTAGACCCCAAGGTTATCACTGTAGATGTGCAGAGGTGGTCGGATCATCAGGGGCCAATTAAAGCGATGCTAGAGAGATCTGATCTTCACTAAGACATGCATCTCACAGACAGCGAAATAAAAGAGTGGGTAAATGAAAGAGGATGAACAAAAGAGTAAAAGATGGATGGAGTTAGAGAGTAAAAGAGTGTGAGAGAAAGATGAAGCTTGTGTTAGAGAGAGGAAAAATAGTGAGAGTAAGAGTTTGAAGACAGAAAAAGATGGAGGGATAGATTAAATGAGAGTGAGAGAGACAGTGACAGAGAGAAAACAAATGTTAGAGTACAAGTGTGACCATGCGAGAGAGGAAAAGTGAGGATAAAAGTCAGAAGATCTGAAAAGACAGCGAGTAAAAGTAAGAGGAGAGAAAGAGGAAGTGAAAGAGTAAAAAGAGTGTTAAAGGGACACAGAGAATAAGAGAGAGAGAAAGACTAAAAGAAAGTAGAATAATGTAAACATGAAAGAGAAAAATAAGCAGAATGTGTAGAGAATTGTAAGAAAATTTGAAGGTAAGAGTTAGAAGAGTGAGTAAATGTGAAATAGTAAAAAGAGTGAGAGATAGTGTTAAAGGGACACGGAGAATAAAGAGAGAGAGAGAGTAAGAGAGCAAGACTAAGAGAGAGAGAAAGAGAGAGAGAGAGAGAGAGAAAATAGACAGAGTGAGAAAGTAAAAGAGGAAGAAATTAGCCACGTAAGGGAAAATAAATTTGATGGTGAGAGTTAGAAGAGAGGAAAAGAGAGTGAGAGAGATCGTGTTAGAGACAGAGATAATAAAATTGAGAGTGACGACAAGAGTGACCGACAGAGAGAGAGAGAGAGAGAGAGAGAGAGAGAAAGTAAACAGAGAAAGAAAAGGTAGCTGGTGAGAGAGAGGAAAGGTGAGAGTAAGAGTAAGAGAAAGGACAAGAGGTAGAGAGTAAAGTGGTGGAGACATAAATTGCGAGAGTAAGAGAGATGAGGAAAAGAGAGATGTGGTAAAAGAGAGAAGGAGAGATGGCATAAAAGAGACAAAGAGTAAAAAGATGGTAGAAGAGTGACAGTAAAATAGAAGAGATATAGATTGAGAGAGTAACAGAGAGTAAGGGCAAGAACGCGAAGGAGACTAAAAGAAAAAGGTTGAGAGTAAAAGTTAGGAGAGGGGAGGGGGGTTGAGAGGGCTTTTAAGAGAAAGAGTAAAAAGAAAGAGAAACCCTAAAAGAGGGCGCATGAGAAGCGATAGATCTTGGATTTGTAAAGTAAACTGTTAAGTGGTGTCCTTTATCGTCAATTGTCATATTTTAAACAGAGGTGGGTAGTAACTAGTTACATTTACTTGAGTTCATTTTAGGGTAACTTTTGAGTGCTTTTAAAAGGTGTACTTTTACTTTTACTCAAGTAAATATTTTGGGAAATATCTGTACTTTTACTTAGTTCTGAGTTACATTTTAGTTACATTTTAGCTGCATTCTCCCATTTCTAACGTCATGGAAATAACGTTCTATTTTATAATAGCTATTTTTGACATTAGCAAGTCTCATGAGATGTTGAAGAACCTGATGTAAGAGAGTTTGCAGCTACTCGAGTCGATGGTGACAGATGGAGACGGTCCTCGCTGCAGATTGTAGCGCGCTGATGTCATGCAAATGTGGATTTCATAATGCACGTTTTCTGTAAAATGTGATTGTAAAGCTGCAAAATGTCTTTTTATTGCATGAATTATCTTTGTAATGTAGATTTGAATATAGTTTGCAATCAACTACACATCATTTTCCCTTTAGGAAAAAAAAGGAATCTATAGCAAATGCTATGTCATAGCTAGCTTTTTGCTTTGTATCGTTCAGATCAGAAGTAACTAGGAACTAAGTACTTGAGTACATTTTGTTTAAGTACTTTTTTGCTCTTACTAAAGTAAATCATTTGGAGTTATCTTTACTCTTACTTGAGTAATTATTTTCACAAGTACTTTTACTTGAGTAAATATTTTCACAAGTACTTTTACGTGAGTAAATATTTTCACAAGTACTCTTACGTGAGTAAATATTTTCACAAGTACTTTTACGTGAGTAAATATTTTCACAAGTACTCTTATGTGAGTATATATTTTCACAAGTACTTTTACATGAGTAAATATTTGCACAAGTACTCTTACGTGAGTTAATATTTTCACAAGTACTCTTACTTGAGTAAATATTTTCACAAGTACTTTTACTTGAGTAAATATTTTCACAAGTACTTTTACTTGAGTAAATATTTTCACAAGTAATTTTACGTGAGTAAATATTCTCACAAGTACGC
This sequence comes from Danionella dracula, assembly GCA_900490495.1. Taxonomy (NCBI): domain Eukaryota; kingdom Metazoa; phylum Chordata; class Actinopteri; order Cypriniformes; family Danionidae; genus Danionella; species Danionella dracula. The sequence continues at coordinate 10,995,555 of UELW01000556.1, forward strand.
TTACGTGAGTAAATATTTTCACAAGTACTTTTACTTGAGTAAATATTTTCACAAGTACTTTTACGTGAGTAAATATTTTCACAAGTACTCTTATGTGAGTAAATATTTTCACAAGTACTCTTATGTGAGTAAATATTTTCACAAGTACTTTTACATGAGTAAATATTTTCACAAGTACTCTTACTTGAGTAAATATTTTCACAAGTACTTTTACTTGAGTAAATATTTTCACAAGTAATTTTACGTGAGTAAATATTCTCACAAGTACTCTTACGTGAGTACATATTTTCAAAAGTACTTTTACTTGAGTAAATATTTTCACAAGTACTTTTACTTGAGTAAATATTTTCACAAGTACTTTTACGTGAGTAAATATTTTCACAAGTACTCTTTCGTGAGTGAGTATTTTCACAAGTACTTTTACGTGATTAAATATTTTCACAAGTACTTTTACGTGAGTAAATATTTTCACAACTACTCTTACGTGAGTGAATATTTTCACAAGTACTTTTACATGAGTAAATATTTTCACATGTACTTTTACTTTTGTACATTTTTTTGCATAAGCTACCCACCTCTGATTTTAAACTACACAAACCTTTAGTAGTGATTCCACACACTGTTTCTAAACCAGACCTCTGGTTCAGTGATTGCAAATGCGTTCTTTACCGGGGCTGCTCTAGTCATGAGGGACCGGCACTAGGTGGAGAATCTGCCATCTTTCTGAGAGCCGCTGTATATGAAACCATCTGGGTCTCTGACCCAACAGATGCCAGTGAAGGAAAAACACATGCTGCGCCGAGCGAAGGTGAATCAAATCAAGTCGTGATTAAATTGAGTTTATATGTAGAGTCCTCTTTAACGGCTTCCATTAAATGCTACGTAACAGAATCATACACCAGCAACTATAAAGATTATTTTTTCTTTAGTTTGTGTGAAGCAATAATACCACAGCAGCACACGGGATGTGATTATGAGGATTGAAGGATTTACTCTATGTGATGTTTTGGGCCTGTTTATACCTGCGCATGTTCATGTATCAAATTTAAATTAATCTAATAGAAGCTGAAATGTCAGTGTAAATGCTGGATGAACAGTCATGTTTATAAGCTTCACATTTCCTGCCGGGGGTTGTACGTCAGTCAGAATGAGCTGGATCTGACACCGTACTAATGAAACAGTACTGCGAGGGAATGTAAATCCCAGCTTCAGCAGCAGGACCGTCTATGATTCACTCGGACAGTGTGATTGACAGTCAGGGTTCAGACAGTCCGCGGAGACTCTGAACACGGAGGGAGAAGTACAGATTTTCTGACAGAGCGCTCAACAGAGAGTTGTTTGTAGAATCTGTTTAGTGTGATGGAGGCGCCTGGTCGGACTGATGAGTGGTGCCATCTGTTTGACCTCTAGGAGCTGTCAGAAATGTGACGAGATGAAGAGGCAGCCAGTGCATAGACAATTTTAAACAAGAGGCAAACATTGGAGGAGAACGGAGGATACATCACACATCTACATATAACATTAAATGTGCCCTTTTAAATCAGGTATAATAAATATGTGATCCCTCCAAACTATCAATGCACCATTAATAACCTTCAAACGGCAGTATTTATTATAAACGATGTCTTTGAATCACTTCAAATGGTTGTGCTCTGCTAAAAAATCTCATGTTCCTCCTACCTCCCACTTTTATTTCCGATGAATACGTTCATCTTTTGGAAAGCCAAAAAAACACTTTTGGCACGGGAAATCAATAAACACGTTTTCCTTTTTATTGTTTGTTGTTGATGCTGTTCTGCTCTGGATCACTTCCGGGTCAAAAAGAAAAGCTGCTTTGATTTTCTGCTGCTTGACTTTTTAAAAGTAAAAAAAAAATGTAATAGATAGTAATGTTTAAGGTACTGTACAAAAAAAAAATTTATTCAATATTGTCTGTAAAAAATTTGAGGAATCTACTATAATTTTTACTTTTGTGTACTTTTGTTACAGGACTTCGTTTTCAATATAGTTTTAACTGTAACAAAACATTGCGCAAAATCTCCTAATCACATGCACAGTTTTCAATTAGGTGTAGAAAAGTGGCCTTTGGGGCTTTAGAGCTCACAAGACTGTAGTTTTTATGTCTTTTGAAAATAATTTAAAATAACAAAAACAAATAGTTTATATATATAAAACATTGACACACACTATGGACAATTTTCTCCACCCAATTGACTTAAATGACATGTTTTTGGACTCGTGGGGGAAACCGGAACACCCGGAGAAAACTCACGCGATCATGAGGAGAACATGCAAACTCCACACAGAAATGCCAACCAACCCAGCCGAGGCTCGAACCAGCGACCTTCTTGCTGTGAGATGACCGTGCTACCCACTGCACCACTGTGACGCTCCTCTTGGGAAAATGTAATGTAATAAATGTGGCACCAATGATCAGGTTATCAATGAGATTAAAACTGCACTTTGCTGAGGCAACCACATCATTCCATGTCATCTTTTAAAACCCTTTTCCTCTTTCTCCACACAAATTCAAGACTGCTTTTTTCCTTTGACTAAATAAGTAAATCCCTCGCAGCTTTGTTCTTGGTGTGAACACAAGATAAGAGATGAGATAAACCTTTTCATTTCACTGCTACAAAATCAGGTTAACACATATAACACATGTTAAAGAAACAGACTTAAAAAAAATCTTTCATTTGTGTCTAAATATATGATGAAATACGTTTAAAAGATCTGAGTTAAAAAGCACACTCAAACTAACAAAATTGAGCTAAAAGTAGAAGATAGAGTTGTATGCATGCTAGCAGGGTTGCAACTAGTTTTGGGGTTAGTTCCCCGGTCTGGTTAAATGCTGCCTGGATTGAAAGGTCTAAAAATAAATTATTGCTGACCAGAGAACTGCCATGGCCCCGCACGTTTTAGCTGCAGCACTTTTAGAACACACAACACCTCATTTATTGTTACCAGGTGTGTTTAGTTAAGAGTTAACACCAGCCCTGAAGGAGAGAGACAACAAGCCTGATTTGGTCCTAGCACAGTGTCTCTCCACTAGAGGGAGCTGTAGGTTAAGTGAATAAATACAGATATACAGTTTTGTCAGTAAAAATGGAATCTAAACAAAACGTTGGAAATGTAATTAATTTGATTAAAAAAAAACTGATGTTTGTTGTGTAGGTATTGACCTGAATGAATATTCACAGACATCAAAAATATTTAAAGAAATTACACTTCTTAAAAAAAGTTAAAAAAAAACAAACAAACATGTTTAACAGTGTATAGGTATTTCATAGTTGCAAAAGTTTTGGTTTGGGATTTGTTCCATACTTAAAGTTACTCACTCAATAAAGTCTGTCCTTGGAAGACCACGCTCCACTCTTCAGCATTGGCAGGGAATTTTCTGCCTTTCTGACATCAGACCATTGGAACTATTGTGTTTAGCCAATAATTGCAATATCACTTATTTAAACTAGTGGTAGCATATTTCTGCAACTTTAGCACACTTTACTGCCTCCTGTTACAGGCTTTTGAGGCTTTTTTTCAGTACCCGCTTTAGATTTTAAGATCTATAAAAGCCCACTTTTATAGATAGACCAATGGAGGGTATGATGTCAAGGCATTATGGGTACACAAAAAATTCCACCCGTATGTAAAACCATCATTGTCCCACGTTATACAGTTGATTAATAGAAAATAAAAAGGAATCTAGAAATTAAATTGCCCGGAAACGGCCACAGGTGAACACATTCAGAATAATGGCCTAAATAAGGTAACAAGGAAACAATCTAAATTCATATTTATGCGTTTGGCAGACACTTTTGTCCAAAAGTGACTTGCAATTAGGTAATAAAGCAACGTCTAACTCCAGTAGCTCACAATAGACCAGCTGATCAATAGTTGTATCAGCTGATCAATCAACCATAACAGGAAGGAAATACGACAGAAAAAAAATATTGTAAGTGCTCCTAGAATAGAAGATATTTTAATACCAGGGAGTTTGTTCCACCAGCCAGGGACAGTGAGAATGAAAGTAAGGGGAAAGCATCCTTTAGAGGTTATTAACTAACCAAAAAGAGCGACATGTTGGAATCCTAGAAAGCATTAATAACTCGAACTAAAATGCAAAGTGTTTGAAAATAACACATGGGGCAAATGTAAAACACTGGGGAACTAGAGACAGTACCTGACAAACTCTCCCTAGTCCTGACAGATGTATCGGTTTCTGTCTTCTTTAAACATCTTGTGCTGCAAGACTTCTGTTGCTCAGCTAAAATGAGAAATCGACCTTAGGATAGTGAGCATGTGCTCCTTGGAGACTGCAGTGTGTGTGTGCGTGTGTGCGCGTGTGCATGTGTGTGACAATTTGGTGGCATTTTTTAATTTTGATGGATGGCTTTGGCTTCAATGTGGAAAATGGAATTAAGTCACCATTCCTAATTATTTTTGTTTGTTATCCAGCACCACTCAAGCTATGATGTATGTGTAGCTTTGTTTATAGGTGTGTGTTTCCATCTGTCTGCCTGATTTAAATCACTTCAAATCCCTCGGTTCAAGCTCAAAGGTGAAAGGTCTAAAAGGCCAAACGAATAGTTTTTTCTGCGCCCTTTTTAAGGTCACTTCATCTCTAAAGGCACCCAGGGGGAGAAGTGTAAAGAACACAGTAGCAAAACCCTTTTTTTATCTTTTGCACAGACATTAGACCATCTTGTTACCAAACTAGTGTATTTAGTGTACTAATATAGCTGCAATTATTGTACAGAATGTTTACCTACATATATTTTACATGAAAAGTTACATACTTATATCTATTTATTTCCAGCATCTGTATTCCATCACCTGAGTGTGTGTTTGTCACATGGCTGCGTTTCTCTGGAAGAATCCCTCTCTGTCACAAACAATAGATCACGACAAACCTTCACACATGTGTCCAGTCCCCAGAGAGTTTCTTAAGTAACTTTCTGTGGATGAATTACATGTTAGCGGCGTGTAAGGTGCGTCTGCCTAACACCGTCTCTGGGTTTGAGTGGTTGTATGTGCTATATGGCATCGTAATCCCAGACTGACTTACGATGGCACTGCAGATGTGTAGGAACGTATAACTGCTTCAAATAATGGCATCAGAACACTTTTCCAAGGAACAAAAAAGGCTCCATAAATATGATGAGTTGGGTTGGGCTTCTGAGGTAAGTTCAGCTCATATATCACAGCTGGAGAGTTGAACCCAAGAGTTTTATTTAGAGCTTGGCTTTTGTTGTCGTCGCAGTATCAACGTTTCAGAGTTCAAACCTTGAAAATCTCTATCGATTTTTTTTTCTTCAATCGGTTATTTTGTCCTATCAACTGACCAATTGTATATCCATCCATTTATTTATATAACCAACGCATCAACTAACCAATACATCACTCATCCAACTAACCAAATGTCAATTCATCCAACAAACCAACCAACTAACTAACCAAACAATGAATAAATTACCCATCCAACTGATCAAATGTCACTCCATCAAACAAAACAACCAACTAATCAAACTAACAACTGTCTATCTATCCATCTAACCAGCGCACCAACTAAATATCCTAAAAACCAACTAATTACCCAACCACCTGAACAAATGTCCTTCCATTCAAGAAATTAACCAAACTAACCAAGTGACCTATCAATTAACCAACAGACCAAATTTGCATCCATGTGCCAAACATATACAACAACCAATTTAACCAACAATTAAATAAAATGTCCATCCATTCAACAAGTCAGCTAATCAACTAACCAAACAAACAATCAATTATTCAGCCAATCAAGCAACTGTTCATCCATTCATTCAACCAGACTACCAACTAAACAACTAACATCCAACTAAATAACTTGTCCATCCAACAAGCCCAGAAACAAGCTACCAACCAATATTACCAACCAATATTCCATTTATTCATTCAACCCACCAGCCAATCATCTTACCAAATTCATTATCAATTAATAAACTGACTAATCCAGCCATCCATTTAGCAATCTATCAAAGCAGCCCATTAACCAACTAACCAAACAACCAATCAATTACCACATATACCAACTCAGGTAACTAATCAATAAACCAATCACTAAATAAAATATCTGTTCATTCAACAAGTCAGCCAATTAACTAGTAAAAGAATCAATACATTTACTAACTAATTGCCAATCCATCCAGCACACAAATCAATTAACCAAATAGCTGACCAATTGTTCCTCCATCTAAACACATATTCCAACTCAGATAACCAACCCATTTAACTGATTACTAAATAAAATCTCCATTCATTCATTCAACAAGTCAGCCAATTAACTAATACAAGAAGCAATCAATTAACCAACTAATTGTCCATCCATCCAGTACACCAATCAATAAACCGACTAACCGACCAATTGTCCATCCAGCCATCCAAACTGCACAACAATCCATTAACCAACTAATCATTCAATTGTCCCTCCATCTATCTATCTATCTATCTATCTATCTATCTATCTATCTATCTATCTATCTATCTATCCATCCAACCATCCATCCATCCATCCATCCATCTATTCATCCATCCATCCATCCATCCATCCATCTATTCATCCACATTTACCAACCAGGCTCACCATTAAACTATGGACCTTCATTTAACTGACCATTAAATAAAATCCAACCATTCAACCAACCAACCTAGCAATTTTTCAACCAACTGACAATCCTCCAATCATCCTTCTGTCATCAATACATCCACATATCAAACTTTGTCCACAATTTATAATTTACTTATCCACTAAATAAAAGTAAAACACCTCTATCCAAAAAAATATTCTAACAATCATTCATAAATTCATCCATCAACATATCCAACTCTCCATCTAACCAACTAAACGAACAACAAATCAGCTGTTTGTTTCTTCACTCATCCATTCTTCCATACAATAACATATCTAACCTTAATCAACTAGCCAAACAAGTCTGTTGTTATGTCGGTCAGACTGTCGACCATCCATCAATCCATCCATCCATTAATCCATTCATCCATCCATCACTCCATCCATTCATACATCCCTCCCACTACCATCCATTCATTCATTCATCCATCCATCCATCCATTTATCCATCCATCCATCCATACATCCCTCCCACCATCCATCCATTGATCCATTGATCCATCCATCCATCCATTGACCCATCAATCTATCCATTCATTCATCCATCCATTGATCCATTCATTTATCATTCATCCATTGATCCATCCATTCATCCAACTGTTCATCCATCCACCCAGAATGTTGCATGTTGCATGCCCTAATTCTAAAATAACAAAGCTTTTTAAACCTGTTCTGAAATAATAATGTCTTAATGACAACACCACACTTATCAAAATATGAAAATCCTTTCCTGAATGGAAAGTGATGCTAGACTCTCAGGAGAGCGATGTTTCATTATTTTCTCTTTTATCTTCTTAAATGCATTGCAATCCTCACCCTGTGGGATAACAATAATCTCCCCGTTACGGAAGGGAGCCATTCCTAATAATTGAATCCAGTGGCACTCAGGGAGAAAAGGAGACAACACAACATGTAGAAGCTTTGTCTTTGACTCAGTACAGAAGTTCTACAATAAGCAGAAATTGGAGATTGACAAATATTATTAAAAAAAAATGGCCTTCATACATTTTTTTCTTCTACTTCTTGTGGATTTCAAGTCACCTCTGCATTTTTGTATATTGTGTGCAAAAAGAGAGTGCATCTTGGTGAGTTGTGAATGGAGTGATGACGTTAATTCCAATAGCATCATAAATTAATTTAAAGTTACCGAAATGAAGAAAACAGCCAGCTGAATGAATTCACGTCACTAATCAGGCTCTTTCAATGTTTTTGCATGTGTGTATTTTCTTTATGTGTGTTGGCCCTATCACTTCTGGCATGAAAGACAGATCTTGCTATCCTGCTTCCCGCATGTTCCGTGCCATCTTCTTCCACCCCCACCGAACCATACTAGCAAAAAATGAGAGAGACCTGAAGAAACCCAGAGGCAGCCATCACTGCTTGCCATCCAGAAAACCAGGCATGGGTTGCCCTTGACGACCGTTGCTAGGAGACTGCAGTGCGAGTGACATCATTCTTCAGTGTTTGGCGGGGTCTCCACGCAGCATGCAAGATCTGCTTCACTGTCTTTCTGCCACCCTTAACGAAACACAAAAGTGTTGGTTTATGAATTGTATGAATCAAGTTGTTTACCCGGCATGGATACTTTAGAACCTGCATATTAAGTCTTTCTTTTAAGCAGTGCAACCTAGCTAAGTAATCAGTCTTGCAACTGCGGTGAGGGGCCCTATGAACCCTTGCCCAGATGAGTCATGTGTCACCCTTTATTCCAGAGTTATCATGATGTCCTTCCAACATCATTAGAGGTGGTCATGATGGCTCGTTTATTTTGCAGCCCCCAAACCCTGAATGCTTGAAAGCCCCATCCAACAAATATCCAGTGACTGCACAAATGTCCACATACTATTTTTGTCATTCTGTAGCAGGTTCCTCATACTTGGCCCTTTTTCTTTTCCTTTTCGATGGCCATTGCATTCAGTAGTGTTGGATAAGATACTCACCAGTTCAACACACCACTATAAAAAAAAACCTTAACCCACAACCTTAACTCACCAAAAACACAACCCACTCCTAAACATGATTTTAACCAACAGAAAAATTGTGCATCCATCTGCCACGCATATACCAATGTGGTTCACCAAACAAACTACAATCATCATAAGGAGCCCTATCACTGTCTCTTGCATTAACCTGGTTGTTAACTCACCCAGTGATTTGCCCGACTTGTGGCCTTGATGTCGTGTTCACACCAATTAGCAGAAAAGCGTGGTCTGGGCAGATTTTTGGTAGCAGGTTAAATCTTAATTTTTGTTTTCATCTCGGCATGGTACACGGAGTTTATAAATGGCTCTGATGTGCAATGGATGAGTTTACTTAAAAGCTTCCCCAATAAATATAACACTCTAAGAAAAGTTGATGCTTGCAACAAGTTCATGTCACTTTAAGTTAATTTCAAAAACACTTTTTTTAAACAGGGTAAAATTTTCTCAGGAGTACCATAGGCATGTCCATCCTACTTTTGAAAATGCAACATATTTCCTCCCACATTCTTAGCCATGTTCTATTTTTTAAAAGTCAAGGTTGTCACTGCAGAATGCAGGGAGTTTACCTGCGATGTGTGACCTTTTTGTGGATGAACAGAACAAAAGTGAAAATGGCACTTGTATTTCATTATACGCTGCACATTTTCATTAGTTAGTAATTGTTGAGTAGCACAACCCTAAAAAAAAAAATTATTTAAAATGTAAAATTAGGGATTTTAACAAGCATTTTACCAAACACATTTTTATACAGTTTTTCTGTATTTAAAATTGTGCTTGTTGACTGGTTGAAAAGTTAGATTTTTGCGTGTTTATGGTAAATAAATAAAAATCTAGTGTACCTAAAATTCCACTTCTTCGACCCTCTTGATGAAAACCAAAATAATAAACATGAGACTTGTTTATGAGTAAATATACTCTCTGACGAGTGTTATCTCCAAGCCTTCAGGGACACGAGTGAATAACGAGAGCTATGCTGGGATTTCATCACCGAATTCAGATCAATTTGCCGCTTCATACATGAGTGCCCCAGTGAGCCGCTCTGCACATGTGTGTTTGTGTTGAAAGCTAGTGCATACATTTTCATGTTCTCAAAAACAACTGATACTCCTATATCAGCATTTAATCAGGCTAGCACTGAAGTTATCAATAACCTATTTACACGTGCTACCCAGAGGCAGTGCGACTGCATGGTGTGCGTTAACATGACAAGCCTGTCATTGTCCGCACCAGGATGTGTTTGTCATTGATCGTTACTGAAATGCATTGATTCCTTCACAATCTATTGTTGTCTGGGGTTGCCATGGAGACAGTGTTTTGTGAGTTTATGTTTGTGATCTTTAAATAATTATTTTAAAATACACAAATGCTTTGAAATGTAATGTATATATTGCTGGAAAGCAGTTTTATCATTATTTATAAGTGAAATAGAGGGTGGATTAGATTTTCTAAAAATTTGTCAAAATTCCAGCATTCAGATTGGGCATCTGAAGGTATAATATCTAACAACCTCATTAAATAATTTTTATCTAGTAACCTTGTGTAATTTACATGTACAAACATGAGTTTCACTTGGGATAAGAAATACTCCTCCCATCCAATATAATGTGGTATATTTTATACAACATATTTCCAAAAGTATTGGCTCACATGTCAGTTACATTTGAATTGAAGTGACATCCAACTATATATTTGACTATGACATCCAATATATTGATATATTTTTTAGATAATATAATTTCCCAAAGGTGGTCGCGACGAAATAATTTTATTTCTATATCAAAAACATGATTGGTATGACATGGTCAATATTATAACTTCATGTATTTATATTAGAGATTTGACCTGAGCTCCGTCTCTCTTAAATCGCATTATGATGGATAGAGAGGAGGACCGCTTTTTACTGAGCCATGTTTGCATTAAGGAATCCCTGCATTTTATATTGCAACCTCCATGAAAGAGCGCCACCACTTCTTGTTGATCATACATTGATATACATTTTTTCTACCAACATATTTCCAAAAAAACACACACCCCACCTTTAACAAATAACAGAAACGTTGAATTAATTTGCAAGATATTACGATTGTTCCATCCACAGATATCTTGTAAATTGTGTGTTTATCTTTTAATATTACTAAATACTTATATTGTCCAAATAATACCTAACAATACTGGAATTTACAATCTGGAGTTTCCTGCATTTATTAAAAATTGTATAAGCATTAATTGACATTTAATGTTTTTGTTTTACCCCTTCCCCCAAAAATGTGAAGGGTTACACATTTATAAGGTCACCCTGTCTGTCAATTGGAGCAAAATAACCCACTCAATCAAGCTAAAATAAGCATTTTTAGTAGTTCCTGACTCCTGTCGAGACCTTAAGCCAAGATGGTCTTTAAAGCGATTGGCCCAACGAATTCTTAGTTGGTTCATTTTAGCTTATTATGTTAATAGCTACTAATTGATGCTTACAGACATTATTCCAGCACTGGCCCACTGCGAAGCCCCCCTTTCTATTGTTTCCAGAGGCGATTGAGCCATTAGCAGGACGTTGGCACTCTATAGATCCTAATGAAAGCCTTAAGCAGACATACTCAGAGAAAATTACACTCCACTGTGCTCTCCAGGCAGGATCTGTCTCCTTATCGCAGTCAATATTTACACAGAGACACAATATACCACCCTTTATTTCCCTTTCAGCCACGGATGATGTCATGGTTCATCTTAAGTCTGTTCCTATTGGCTTTATGAAAGCGAAAATGGGATGTATATCAATATCGAAGGGCTTTGTTTTTGTACGCAGAGTCTAAAGTTAGTGTTTAGGTTACCAGAGCTCCTGCAGATTATATTCCAACCCGCTTTAATACAAACTCAATGACTACAAACAAGCCAAGACAAGTACGTCTTGCTGCAGACACAAAATTTTAAGTCACAAAAATCAAGGTCAATAGTTTCTCTTTTTTTGATGCTCCATTGTAGTTGGTGAACTGCTCCATTTGGAGCGGAGTTTCAATTATATTTTAACACTTAACTAGAGTGTATGTTGTTTATAATTTTAGAGTTGGGATTTAAGGAAAGGTCGATTGGTTGAATGAAAGCCAGTCGAATGAAAGAATGGCTTAAATGAATTTCATACCAAGAAAGTTGCGTGGCTTACAACTCATTTTGATATTAAGTTAATGGGAAGGGGCAATCTTGAATCAATGTGAAAAAAGCACATGGAAATAGTGAGCTCTGCAGTGAGGATGCTGCACCGAAGCAATGAGGATAATGGGATTTTGTAAGAGAAAGACGTCCTGCAGGCGCTAATTTGGCCACCCATGGTGGACAATCGTGAATGGAGAAAATCAGTTGTATTTGTAAATGAAGGGACTATATAAATCATACTGAGATCAGACTGATATAGGTTGGTTAAAAGATGCTGGTCAATATGTTCAAGATAGAATGGGCCAACACGATTTGTAGGCTGTAATAAAAAATATAATAAATAAATGCCTGCCAGTGTTTATTTATCAATGTTTATGTTAAAATTCCAATAAATATAAAATGTAACTGTACATTTGATAACTTTTATTTACCAGCACAACCCTGTAAATCTAGCTACTGAATGTAAAAAAGATAACAGATACCTAAAATAGAATTTTTTTTGTACATTAACTTTTTTAACATTCTGAATTTTTGTGTTTTACAGGTTTATTTATTTAAAAAATATTTGACAAGATATTATTTTACAGTTTGGTAAAGTCTTTATAATAAAAAGTAGGTCCTTTTCAAAATTGTTGAAGGTGATGAGAAAAAAAGATCATTCAACCCATGATGATTTTCAGGAAATCTAATTTTACCTGGAAATGTATATTATATTTAGTCCAAAAAAAATAACTAGTTATGTGTATCTTCTTTACATATCTACAAAAACAAAATAATGAATTATAATAAATAGTTAATCAAATTATACATCCGTTTAAAAAGAAGATATATATTGTCACTCTGTAAACAAGCACACAAAGATTTCTTTAGTGTCTTTAATGATCTCCCCTGTCGACAGAAACCTAGATCAAATATACCACATTATGTTGAATGGGAGGAATATTTCTTATCCCAATAGACTTAAATGTACAGGACTTATTGGTTTCATTGGTCAGTTGGCAAAATGTAAAATCCACATTGTATCAAATCCATTTCCCCACTGTTTTAATACAATACAGATAAAACAGTTCAGTGCTGCAGTGCTCAGTCCTAGGGTCAGATGAAATAAAAACAGAGTGATGACTAGTGAAGAGCAGAGATTAGTCTGATCTCTGGAGATCTCATTGATTTTCAAGGGGACTGTTTGAAAAGGTCATCTGGGAGAAAATCCTCAGAATTGACAGGAAGCTTCTCAGATCAGCATCAACTCTAGCTCAGAGCCAATAATGGTTTGAACTGTGTTTATAGAGTGGCAGTCATTATATGCACTACGATTACCATTGTTACCTGGGCCATCCAAGACCAAGTCACCTGCACCTGCTCCTCACTCACTATGACGGAAACTCCACTGAACTCATTGTCGTTGATTGTCATTGTTTCTTGTGGCTAGGGATTACTTTGTGTTTGTCCATTAATAGTTTTTCTCCTGTGCATCCAGTTGTCTTTTGTGGTTCTAGTTATTAGAATTAAAACATGTTTAGATATCCTACCTAACGAAGCTCTGGGAAAGATCCATGTATGGATGAGATTCGTCCAGTTTCTGAGGTCTTTGGATATTGCAGGACTGTCTTGATTGACACGCCTCTGCAGTGTTGCATGATAATTTGAGACAGTAACTCTGGATTGGCAGTGGTGGTTCCACTTTTCAAGATGGGGGACTATAGAGGAATCACACTTCTCAGGTAATGGGGAAGAGAACCCTACCGATTGTGGAACCTCAACCCAGTTTTTGTTCAGGCCATGGGACACTGGATCAGCTCTATATCATTTCCAGGGTGCTCATGGCTTCGTGGGAGTTTGTTCAATCTGCCCACGGGTGTGTTGTGGACCTAGAGAAGGCTCTCGTTTCTGCTCGTGTCCTGTAAAGGGTTCTTCGGAAATATTGGGTCAGAGGCTCTCTGCTAATGGCCGTTCGGTCCCTATACAACCAAAGTAGGTGCTCTTGTGTCTTTAGTTTTCTGTAAAGATTTGAAATTTGGTTTCATTTTTTAGTTATAAAATGTATTCTATACTTGCTTTAGATTATGTTGTAATTGATTCTGAGAGAGCAGATGTGTGACGGCGAGGAAATCTTTCTTATATCTGAGAATCAGGGTTGGGACTCTCGGGAAAGAAGACAAGAGGAAGCAGTGATCTAAAACCCAGTGAACTGACTTACTGCCCTAGATTGTGAGCATATTAAGTTAAGATAGGAGGCAAATGTGACCAGGACTAACAATGAAAATGAATAAACCGATGGGTGTTTTTATTATATATCAATGTAATTAAGGGCACTAGTTTTGCAACCTCTATGAGGTGTTTGGACATAAAAGTGTTCATGAATGAAATAAGGCCATCACATATTGACCAAACTTTGGTCCTAATATACTTGTGTGAACGTGCCTCTAGACAAAGCAATGGGCACTGAAGCGAGTGCACACGTCTAGTCGAGCAATGAAAAAAGATTGGCTCTGCCATGTTGCCTTCGTTTTTTATGCAGAAAAATCTTGCGGTTGACCAGTGAACGTTGGCTCTTTACATCACATGTCTAGAGGGCTGTTGGGAAAGAGCAGCTTTATATACTGTCAGGTCGGTCTCATGACAGGAATCAGTGAAGAAGAGCAATGGGAAGAAGAAATCAAGAAAGAGAAGACTATGGACAATTAGAAGCTTATCTTGTTGGTAACCCACCATCAAGAGTTATTCGGTAAAGCTAACAAAGTAAAAAAAATGCCAGGTCATGTGACTGTTGTCCACTGAGCACGATCCAAGGATATGGAGCATCATTGTATCAACATTAAACAGCAGAGTTGTGAAGCTAGTAAAAAAAAACTTCTGAAGATAAGCTATCAGAGCGAGCAAATTTAGACTTGTTTAGGTGGGTGGAGACCCGCAGAGTGGTTTAAAGTAAAGTAGCACTGAAAGCCAGCCATTTTGTGACCAATATGATGTCCTTAACCACTATTCCCCATCATGTACCCGATAGTGGGATTGATAGGTGCATTATTTTCGGAATCATCCATAAATAATATGAAATGCATGCACAAGAACATTTTCTATATTATTTAAACCTTTCTGCTTAAAATCCATTTTTATCAGAAGTCAAAGATTTAGACTTTGTAAAACCTGTATTTCAGGCAAATAAATACACAAAATAAAGTCCCTTGACTTTTTACTGGTCTGGTCATGTTAATGTTTGATGTTATTCACTCTTCTCGTTGCCCCAGGCACACTGCACAAGCCATGATATATGATTCAGTAGAAACTCAGGGCTGCAAAAAAAGTCTCACGACTATAAAATTGTGACAAAATGGACTAAAAATCGCACATTGTCTGCACGGCTTAAAATTAAATAAATTCAGCCCGAAACCAAACAAATTTGCTCTAAATGGAACACATAGTTGACAAAAACAGGTGCAGATGCAGAGGAGGATTGGCACAAGAGTCCAGAATGGAAAAACAAATTAATAAAATTAATAAAACACATCTGGGTAACACAACTATTGGCGGACTGTTAGTGATGGGAATTGTAGTCCTTATATGTGAATCCAATATGGCCACTATTGGAGAATAACCCCATGAGATTGTTAGTATTTAAGTGATGCAAATCTAGAGTGATGGCATAGTCTGACAATACAGAGGGATTAAAAAGTATAGCACAACTTTGAAAATCTATATTTAATCAAAAAACATGATGGAACCTTGGGTAATTAACAAACATCAGAGTGTCCTAAAATTGATGACAGAAAAGGTTTAGCTCTCATTTTCTTCTTTACAGAGTTCTCAGTTTTCAAAGTTGTGCTATTTTTTTAATCACCCGGTACGATTGATAGCACATGATGTCAAAAGGACATAATTATGGCATGCCATTTGTGCCAAATGGTTTATATTACATTTGTAACAATCAAACAAAATAAATTAATAGAATGTGAAATTCTGCATTTTTTAAAAACATTATAAAAGTTGCATAACCACATTAAATTAGTTCCGGATTTCAAATATTTATTTCAAAAGCTATTTTTCACTTCAAATGTTTTGTTTTTGTTTATTTATTTATTTTTTTTTTGTTTCAGTTTTAGTTTTTCAGTATTCCTTTTTAAAATGCATGTTTATTTGTCAGTTTGACGTCTGCTAAAAATCTCTTGCTAGAGGGGGAGGGAGGGGGCATCTTTGCTACATGTTCTGCTTAAAATTAATTGACCAATACAGATACATTATTGCGAACACCACCGACCAATGAGACGACAAATTAGTTAAGCCCAACCCCTGAGAGATTTCTGCCAAAAGTTCAACTGAAAAACTGAAAATGAAAAAACTGAAACGTAACATTTTAAACTAAAACGGAAAAAAGGAAAACTGAACCTGAAAAAAAAAAAAATGAAATTAAAACTAATTTAATATGATTGTGGTTTTTTTGTAGATAATTTTTTGTTATCTTTTTGTATTAAAAAATACAGAATTTCACTTTCTATCAAGTTGTTTTTGTTCATTTTTATTTTAATATAAAACATTTGTCACAAACCTCATTCCATAAATATTTAGGTAGTTGATTTATACAGATTCAGATTGGGTCCAGACAAATATTCAGTTCTCACCAAATAAAGCTAGATGTCCTTTAATGATGAGGATTAGCGCAGAGAGAATCGCTTCGTTTTTTTAAAAGTGGCTCAAAAGCTTGTGGTTGTTTATCACATACTAACAGTAACCTTTGCTCAAGTACAAACTCCCACGATCTATGAACACACACTCACAGAGGCTTTCCTGAAGGGGTGGGGGATGCTCTGACGTTCAGTGTGTGTTTGAGAGAGAGACAGAGAGCATCCACTGGTGTGCGCCCAGAGCCGCTCTCATTGCTCGGTGTGTGTGGGGCGGTTTGGATACGTTACCGGAGCAATGATGCCGGAGTGATCGGATTGGGGCTACTCTGAGGAATGAGCAGAAGCCATGGAAGGGCTGCTTTCTCCCATGCGCACTCGGGTAAGTGCTCTAGTTGCCTGGGGATACAGGAAAAATGCTGTGGAGAGATTTCCAGTATAAAACATGGGTTTATAATGTCCGGTTCTGCCTGGAGACAGCAATATAAGAAGAGAAAGCATGCGATGTATAGAATGTGGGATGTTTTGGATGCGAAGTGCTGTCATTGATGGTAAATAGTGTTGAATTTTTAGAGGAAACAAGTTAAGGTGAAGTCTAGAGACAAGATCTCAAATGCAAAGAAAGCGATTTTTTATGAAAATATTGAATTCATAATGGTTTCATTTGTGTCCAGTGATCCACGTTCGACCTGTGACATTTCATCTTCTCTCATCTCTGCCTCCTTTTTGCCTACACGTGTGTGTCTGTGTGTGAAAGAGAGAGTGAGAGAAGAGAAAACGAGTGCATGGATGGGTTTGGGGAGTAGAGATCATACTGGTTCAGAAGTGGATCTTGTTGGAATGAGGTTATAGAAATCATATTCATACAGGTGATGCAGATGCACACTTCGTCCAGATGCCAACCCTGTGGCACTTTGAACTTTAATGCCTTAATAAATATTTATAGCTTTGTGAATATTTTCTGAATTTGAGTTCGAGAAAGGTGTCAGGTTTCAGTTTTCCATGATAAGCTACACCTGCAGCTTCTGCAAGAAATACAGTTAGAGTTAAGCCAAAACTTTGAATTGAATTGGACTAATTTGCCTCAGATAAATTGGAAAGTCTGAGACTACGAGATCATTTAAGTCCTCACTCGGGCCAGGAGGGATTCTAGGATCCAAGATTTTGGGGTGCTCAGCCCTAATGAAAACATATCCTTAGTGAAGCGTGTGATAAATGTAGCCTGTGATACAAATTTGTGTTTTCACAGTGGCAGATCTGAATAGGTTTTGAAGTTTGGGCGTTCTGAGAAACTTCAGGTTTACTTCTTTAGTTCGGTGCAAAAAAGGATTAAACTTTTTTTTAAATGAGAGTCTTTAAAGTTAAGTCCTTATTTTTGGAGAGTTTTAAGGGTAAAATGGTTGGTCTTGATTTCTGATATTAAGATTGGAAAAGTTTTATATCTACATGCTTTTCAGTGAATTTTCAGGTTGAATGCCTTTACATTCATGCAATTGGCAGAAGCTTTTGTTCAAAGCGATTTATAGTAGGGGAGAGACAACATGCAATTTGTTAGAAAGGCAAAGTCGAACTCAGGTCAATCGTACTGGAAGTTGTATTAGCTGATCAATCAACCATTGAAAGAACAATTAAGATTATAAATGTTTTTAATTGCTTTTTGAAGTTTGTTAGTGTTTCTGAGATTGTTCCACCAGTCAGGGACAGTGAGAGTGAAGGCTCTGTTGAGACGCTGTTCCTTCTCTGAGCGCAGGCTTCTGGAGGGCATGTAGGACTCTACGAGTTTGTGAAGGTAGACAGAGATGGATCTAGAGATGGTTTTGTAAGCCAACATCAGTGATTTGAATTTAACACGAGCTGCGATGGGGAGCCAATGAAGAGTGATGAAGAGGAGAGTAACAAGAGCTCGCTTCGGCTCCATGAAGATAAGACGAGCTGCTAAGTTCTGGATCATCAGGTCTGAGTGTGTTTGCTGGAAGTCCTGCTAGAGGAGCATTGCAGTAGTCCATTTGGGAAAGTTTGAAGGATTTTCAGTGAAACATGCATAAATGTGAAATTAAACTTGAGCAGAAAACCTTTTTGAATTTTCAAGTACATTGGTCATTTTTAACAGAATTGGTAAAATAGCTGAAAACCTCGAGAACACACCAGAACAGTCCTATGAGAGAAAAAAAAATGTTGCATTACAAAATCAAACTAGAGCAATTTGTTTTTGTCAGGTGTTTGTAAATTACAATTCGATTCCGATTAATTGCACAGCCCTAGTCCTAGTCTTCACTCACTTACAAATTCTAATAAATGTTGGGAGAGCACGATGGTCTCCACTCCATCACAGAGCCCCAGTTCACCTGCCACGGACGGATTAGTATCGCGAGATGAAACTGATGGAAGATAAACCCACATGTATGAAAACTTTAATTAAAGTCCCCTTTTGAGGTTTTACAAAATTCAACGTTTGTTTTTGGGGAGTCTCCTGCAGCAGGTTATCACAAGTGCAATATGAAAAAGCACATTAACTCTCTGATAATATGGATGTATATATTTACATGATATCCCAATGACCCCCAATGAAGTGCTTCTTGTTTGAGTAATTGAGTGTTTAATATGAGTCTGGAGTGAGTGAAAGAAAAACAGGTTTTAGGTATGAAATATTGCTTGGTGCATAATGCACTGCATTTGAATGAGTTAGAGATCATTTTATTCCTAAATTAAAGAGTCACCTTTGCACAGATAGGTTGCAAGATTTATCTAAAGTAAACTAGAAGCAATACAAAAACAGTTTTTATTTATTATTTCTAAAGATTTTAAAGATGAGTTGGTAGAGATTTTAAGTCTCAAATGATTCACTTAAAAAAATAGGAGTAGTTCACCTAATTATTATTTTATAATTGACTTTAAATTCTCAGTTGTTGATTGAACAAAAAAAATGTTTGTTCAGTCAATTGTTGTCAATCTATGTCAGAGTGATGTGTTGAGTCAATTAAAAAATGTTTGTTGAGTCAATTTTGGAAAGCCAACATTTTTGTGCAACTTAAAAGTTATACATTGAGTCAAGTAATTTTTTACGTTAATATGTTATTATTTTGTGTACGACTGCCAGCTACTTGTAGAATAATTCATACTTTTAAAATCTGTCAATATTGCAGAGTCTATCAAGCATTGTCGGAACCTTACAAATGTACTTCATATTCAGATATTCAGAACCCTACCCTAACCTTAACCTTAACCCTAACTCTTCAGGAGGAGCTGTGAACTCAATCTCGTACTCACTAAAATGAATTCAATCTTTTCCATCATGTTGTTGATTTTGGTACTAGTTAATTATTCGTTCATTTTGTGTGAAATTGTGTGTTTAAATGAGCTCAGCAGATTGCCAGCACTGTAGGATGTTTGTTCTACTTTCTCATTTAAACCATTTCAAACTGTGTGGCTTCAGGAGGATTCCGTTGCTGTTAATTAACAGACTTACTGTACACTTCCAAAGTGTGCTTCATGCCATACCAACCGGTTTTCATCATCTTTGTACATGTGCATATTCACTACTGCAATGTGGTGCTGAGGCAGCATTTATCAAGGAGGGAAGTCCAGCCATGCATGAAAACACAAAGATGAAGATAAAGAGATGTCAGCAGATTGTATGATAGGAGCAGACAGCAGCAATGTAATACATTATACCAAACAGAATCCTCCTGGATTTCTGTGAAATCCTCGAGAATTATAGAAACATGTTATGCCCTGGTGAACTGTCCTCAGTGTAAAACAGAAGTGAAAGATACCCCCTCAGGTAAAGGGAACATCAAGCCTCTTTGTAAGTTCTTGTTGAGAGATAAAATAATGATGTAATTTTGCAAGCCAGCCTGCAAAATGGCTTCTGCGTGGTTCTCAAAGAGAATGATTGGTTTTGAACTTCATTGTTATTTCTGTATGGAATGAGCACAGTCAATGTCATCAGGGCATTTAATGGACATTAACTGTGAGGATGATGATGATGATAATAATAATAATAATAATAATGACAATAAATTGTATTAGAGAAACTTTTAGTAAAATAAAATCCTTCCCACACATACCATGTAATTTTGCAACGTGGCTCGACACGTAGTGTATATTTGTAAAATCGGGGGATTTTGCCAAAAGCTGGCCAAGGTGAATTTTTTTTAAGTGTCCGGTAAATCCTTTTCGTGTGGACAGAGAAAACAAACTTTTTTTTTGTCACAAATGGAGTTTGCCACTTTTACCCACTTTTGGAAAGAGTGAAGCTTTGCGCTGCTGTTCTCTGTGCTAAAGCAAATATTCTTAAATGTACAAGACTACAAGCACACATATTTAATCATGTATTTAATCACAGAACAGATGCAGCAAACTGCAAGAATAAGCTGGTTAATGTTACTGACGCACTCACCTGACACACGCAAAAAGCACCAGTTTTGGACAAGAACCAGATTGAGCGTCACGGTGGCGCAGTGGGTAGCACGGTCGTCTCACAGCAAGAAGGCTGCTGGTTCGAGCCTCGGCTGGGTCGGTTGGCATTTCTGTGTGGAGTTTGCATGTTCTCCTTGTGATCGCGTGGGTTTTCTCCGGGTGCTCAAGTTTCCCCACAAGTCCAAAGACATGCGGTATAAGTGAATTGAGTAAGAATGATTGTCCATAGTGTTAAAGTGTGAATGAGTGTGTGTGAATGTTTCCCAGCGATGGGTTGCGGCTGGAAGGGCATCCGCCACATAAAACATATGCCAGAGAGTTGGCGGTTCATTCCGCTGTGGCGACCCCGAAAGGGAAGAAAGCCGACATGAAGATGAATGAATGAATGTTATCTTTGAGTGAGCTATTTTTACCAGACGCTTCAGAAGTGAGCAAAGCTTCCAATTGGCTGATATGACATGTACATTTACATACCTTCACATTTATGCATTTGGAAGACGCTTTTGTGCAAAATGAATTGCATTAGAGAGACACCATAGTCTCTATAACCTTTATTGTATCTCAACGGCGTGGTCTATGCTGTCTAAAAAGAATGTTATTGTTTTGTACTGTATCATTGTCAAATTTGTAGCAAGCTACCATTAAGATCACTTGACTTCTGCCTTGTTTGTGACAGGTAAAATGTCCCAAAGCTTTGGTCAAGCAACAAACCTGATGCTATTTGAGCTTCTTGTATTTTATGCAATGAACGTTTTACTACTCACCTCAAACCCAACTTAACCCAAACCCCATTATTATGAATATTATATTTATTTCGATGACACTTGTTGCATAAATTGAACCAAATGCCCAAACAGACAGATTTTAATGTTTATTGCTATTTGCTCTTGTTGTTCATGTCTATGGCTGTTTATCTCTTGCTTCTTAATGTATGTATGTAGGCCAGTGAATGAAAATCATGGGTCTCTCTCTCTCTCTCTCTTTCTCTCTCTCTCTCTTTCTTTTGCTCTCTCGGCCCATAAGCTGATGGGAAGGAGTATAGACAAGGTGATTTCTATCACTTCTATTAGGCTCCGAGTAGATCAATGAGAAGATGTTATCTTGGATTACATGTCAGAATCTATCGAAGAGAACTGCGAGATAAGGTGTGTGATTTTGTGTGTCTAAGCATGTAATTATAGACTTACACTTGCTTTATTTTCAACCAAGATGCAATGCTGCTCCACTAAAACACATAGAACAATACAGATTTTTGCTTCATGGCAATCTGAACGTTAATGTCAACTAAATGTGAGATAGTTTGACTAGCATCCCTCAGGTGTGTTTGCAGCATCCTGATCATGAATGTCTACGTGATGAGCAGCATTACAGCTGTCCATACTAACTCTAACAGATGGACCCATTAAGACAGAGAGCTCCAAAGTAAAAAAGCAGCGAGACCTGGTCAGAAAAAGAGCGAGAGAGCCAAAGAAACCCCAGCCGATCCACCCACTGGCAAACTCTCATTCCCATCACTTCATCGTTTCCCCTCATCTCTGTTAATTAACAGCAAAACAGCTGGTCTGATATTCCAGGTCAAAGAGGAGAGCATCAGGCCAAACTTGTACATGAGTTATTTAACAGCTGATTGAATTCATCGAGGCACAAACCGAAATCTGTCTCCCTCTCTGTCGACTCTCCTGACAAAAAAGGAAAGCATTGGAGCGGAACCGGCAGGTGGTGTCCATGCTGGAAGCAGAAATGAGCCTCCATATCCCAGCTGTCATTGCTGCAATAGCAACTCTAGGCTGGATCTTACAGGGCACAGTGATGGAGAGGTTAGGAGCTGCTAGTTTACGGACGGTTGGTGAGAAAATCATTATTTTGGCTCAAATTCTAGTGTAGACAGTGGTGTTAATTTATGATAATGTGTTAAAGCTAATAACTCATTTCGATAAATGGGTTGAACTAGCTTTGAGGTCAATGTTTATTCTTTCGTGTGGTGTTTTTTACAAGGAACCGACAGCTAGCTAGATCAGACAGATCCCATACTAATTAATACTTTCTTGCTCAAACATGCCAACAAACTCATACTTGTAGAATTGATATTTATCTGCAAGCAGCCAGCTGTAGCTTTATATGCTGATTAAATCAACTGCTTCAGAAAGCTTTAATGGTCATTCACTGAATTGCATGATTTTACTGTGTTTTAAATAAAGTTTTTTTATGCTTTGATTTGCTAAATCTTCCAAAAATACTCCATTGACATGTTAAACAAGGTCCTGATTCTCTGTGCTCGCTAAAAATTCCAGGATGTTTCATCAAAAGCAGTTGGGATGAAACCCTGGCACTCCTGCTAAATTTGTCGCTCCTCGGGCCACATTTCTCTGATTGGCTACCCATGTCTACCGTTCACCATTAGCTAGTGTTTAGTGAGTGTTCTGCCACCGAATGGCAGCTGCCACGTCGTCCAGGTGGATTCTACACACTGCTGCTGGATTCAGAGACAGCCCCTTCAAGACTTAAAACCCTTTAAGTGTCTAGAAGCCCAGGCTGGTGATCTGCGTTATTTAAGTTCTTGGCAACAATGCTCAAAATTAAACCTTCAGAAATTCTGTTAAATGCGTCCAGTTGTTTTTCATTGATGATTTATAGCCTCCTTTCTAATATATCCGCAATAATTATGGCGTCACAAACAGCATTACAAAAATGTTTGCTATTTGCAGCAGTTTATTCCAAGACTATTGGACATTTATTAATTAAAAAAATGTGTATATTGTAAACAGAAATATCTCGCTGGGGTGGTTCTTGTTTTAATCATGTGTGCATGACTTTTTTGGATCTAGGTGTTCATGTTTCGTCCTGCTATAAAAACATGAAATAACAGTCAATTGGAATCTCTGTATTGCCAACAAATCTAATAAATAAATTATTACTTTACTATTTATTTCTATTTTTAACCAGCCTTCCTTAGACTCCAAAATGTCTCTATCGTTCCTGAGTTAACAGTACATTGTAATTAAATTTTTTAAATTACCCCATGCTGCATTAGCCAATATTTAATTTAATCTATGTTTTCCTCATTAGATGTCTTATTTATGACACTGCTTTGAAACAACTGCAAAAAAAACTGTATATAATGACATTTTAGTTATTTGTGATCACAACTGTGATTTTCAATTGTGAGTTTCCTTAAGCACCAGGGAAAAGAAAAGAGTCAACATAATGAATGAACATAAAACATAAAAATCTAAATAAGAACAATAGCCACCTCAGCTCAAAAGAAAAAAGCTGAAAGTCTCTTGTCAGTATGAGGAGCAGCTGGAGGCAGCGATGCGAGGTTTTCTTGATCAGAATGTGAATGGTAGACTCTGAGAAGTGGAAAGAGAAGTGCTGTATTGTCTGTACAGGCTAGAGGGACAAGGATAGCAGTGGTTGAGTGTAGAATAGAAACGAATAGAGTTTTTTGTATGTTATACCTTGTTTAATATGTGTATCAGAACATGAATGCCTCCTTATCTTGTTACATATATAACAATATAACCATATGTGTGCGGTTTTAACATGTTTCACATTTTGGATACTTTATGTTGGAAATTAAGTGGTTACAGAATAATATTTTTGGATGAAGTATTCTAATTCTAAAGCAGATTTAGACTTAGTTATTTCACTCAGCTCCTCTTTGGCTAATTTCATTTCTGCCTCGATGTTTTTCCAACCGGGAAATCTCCCAATCCATCATTATACTGCCACAAAGGGGTCTATTTAAAGTTGTTTTGCATATCTATGGTATTTTTAGCAGAAGTTGCCATGGCAACACTTGTCCTACAAGTGAACTATATGTATGAGTATGATTGTAATACTAATATTGTCTTATTCAGAGCAGGTCAGAACTCTCAGACGGCTGCAGCCTGTTTTCTGTCGTTGCTGCAGACACCGCAGCTACGTGTGGATGTGTGTGTCAGACAGAGAGAGAGAGAGAAAGAGAGGGAGGGAGAGAGAGAGAGAGAGAAAGAGAGGGAGGGAGAGAGAAAGGACGAAGAGAGGAGAGACACTCTAAAGCCGTGACCCTTCTGTCAAACCCTCCCTGTAGTAACAGCATTGTCCTCATGCTAATGAGTCTTGTGGACATTCATAAATCATTAAACTCTTCCCTTTTTCTGCTCCATTCACTTTTATTCAGTTATTTGTAGTTTTCTTGTCTGGTCCCCGGTAGTTTATTAGCCTTCAATGTGTTTTAATTTCTCTTTTTTTCCATCATTACATTCTTTCCTTTTGAGTTTTTTAATCTTTTGACCTTTTGTCTCCTTTTTGTTTGTTTGTTTGTTTGCCTGCCCTGTCCTTCCCCATCCTATCATTTTCAACTTCCTTTCTTTTTTTCCCTTTTCTTACAATGGCTGCTGCTCTTTCATTTTCCTTTTGCGTCTTCTTCTTCATCCTGTTCTATCCTTGTCTAGCCTGTCCTGTCATCCTCCTTTACTTTCTTTTCTAGTCTTGTAAACTACTGTCATGTCCCTTTTCTATATACTTTTCTATCCCTGTCTTATTCTTTTTCCCTTTTCTTTTTAGTCTCATCATTTCTTTTGACATCTTTTCATGTCCTTTCATTTACTTTCCTTGTCATTTTACATAATGTCAGTCACTTTCATTGCATTCCTTACCTTTGTAGTTTCTTGTCTTTTGTTCTTTATTTTCCTTTTCTTGTTGACCTGTTCTATACTTCCCCATCCTTTCCTTTTCATTTCCTTTCATTTTCTCGTTTCCTTTTCTGCTCTGTCTTCTGTCATCCTTCATTCCCTTCCAGTCTTGTGGACTACTGCCCTTTTCTTTTCCATCTTCTTTTTATCCTATTTTTGTCCTGTCGGCTCTAATCCTCCTGTCCTTTGCTTTCCTTTCCTTTTAATTCCAGTCTGTTTTGGTATTGCCATTTTCTTTTCTATTTATTTTTCATCTTATTTTGTCTTTTTTTTCTCCTGTCCTCTTTCAATTTTAGTTCTTTGTTGTCAACGACTCTCCGTTCTGTATTTACTTTTCATCCTATACTCCATTTTCAATATCAATTTCTTGTCCTTTTCAGGCTTTTCCTTTCTTTTGCAAGCTTGTTCTGCCCTTTCCTTGTTCTTTCCAGTAGTGTTTGTCACTTTCATTATATTCATTTCCTTTAAGGTTTTCTAATTTCCTGTCCTTTTTTCTCTCCTTTACCATTTTGACTTGACCTGTAACATCTTCTTGTTGTTTCTATTTCTTTACACTCCTTTTTTTCTGTCTTGTCCACTACTCTCCTTTTCTGTCTACTTTGTGATCTTCTGTCGTTTCCTTCTTTTTTTTCTTTTTCGTTTTCGTTCTTTTCTTTCCTTGTCCATGTTTGGCTCAGTTATTGGATTCCTTTCCTTTTGAGTTTTAGTCTAGTTTTCCTTTCATTTCCTATCTTCCGTTCACCTTTCCATCTTCTTTTGCCATCCTGCTTTGCCTTTTCTTGTCTCCCCCTCCCCGTTCCTATCCTTTTGATTTTACTGCAGCTAAATTATGATCAGGCGCTCATTGGAACGGTCATAGGGGCTGGCAAACTGGGGCCCTGATTGATGTTAGGAATCAGAGCAATTTACCTCCGTCAATGATACCTCTCAAGCCTCAGGAGAGGAGGAGGAGGGCCAACTGGGGTTCAGACTCTGACAGTGTTGGTGTGTGTATGGGCCGGGCTCGCTTTTCTGCTCCATTAGGGCTCTTGTGATCTTCCTCAGACCTGCAGCACTTTACCAGTCCCTGTGGTTGTCATAGAAACAGCAGGCTGGTGATGGGATGCCATCATCGTCTAATCTGCAGTTTTGCACACCAGGGCGATGATGATTTAAGGGTCTCGTCGCAGTGGATACCACTCAAGCAATCAAATGTTGAACACGATAAACAAGTGTGTGATTGTGATGACATCATCATCATCTCTTCAACTTTAACTCTTGTTATTTCTCTTTGGATGCTCTAGTCTGTGTGGGTTTTTTTACCAGCCGAGAGAAGGTTTCATTGCAGGAAATGTCCATTAGTTAAGCATCTTATCAGGGCAGATGTGCGTATTGCTCATTTCAATGTGTTCCGCATCCCTTGATTACGTCGACTGGAGTGGGGACCTCGGTGAAACCTCTCATTTATCACCTGGAAGGCTCATAGTGTCACACTCGCCCTGCTCACATTCAACCTGCTCTGCTCTCTAGTGTGTCTTCATCTTGCTGATTAGTGTGAAGTGCTTTGATTTATGAATGTTCGGCCCTCGAGGGCCACAGAGGGTCTGGTGTGAGGGACACGAATTGGTTATATGAATTGATGATGTCACTATCATTTGGCATGAAATGAGCACCATATGCAGCCTACATCGGGGTAGCATAGGCAGCACATAATTTGCTAGACATCCATTTAGATTGGGCATGTCAAAAGGTGTCCACTTATGCCTTCATTGGATAATTTGGATGGTTGTATGGGCATTGCAATGATACAGTTTTTCTTGATTGCATTACACTTTTTCTCAACTGTTTAGACACAATTTTTGGTACTTGAGACACAATGACCACGATATTTACCAATGAGCTGAACCTATTCTGCTAAACTACAAGCACAATTCCTGCTTTATACTCACATTGAAGTTCTAAAACATTGTTGTTTTTTTTAACAGTACACACAAACCACACCAAATTTCAATTAGCAATTAAAGGTTTAGCAGTAAAGGGCCACAGGTGAACTCTTTTATTTTGGAACAATAGATGCTTTTTACACACCATATTCTCCGTTTCTTAATCCTGTTGAGGATTTTTTTTTTGCTCCTGGAGAGGGAAAGAGTATGACTGAAATCCCTCGCTGCTTGGTCAGGGAAAACATTGCTTTTGACTAGATAAGGTTCTATGGCCAGACCGTAACAGAATGGCACATTGTGTTTGCAACAGGCTCTAACCATGCAAAAACATAAAATATGCAGCAAAAGTGCTTTTAACAGCTCTTTCCATCAACCTCTACACAATGGACAACAAAATGCAGAACCCAGTGTGACTCAGCGGTCCGTTGCTCGTCATTGTACCCTTTTATCAGTGCAATTTGTTTTCTTTATAGACTGTCAAATTTCCCTTTTGGCAAAAAAAAATGGATCCAGAATAATAATTGCTTTTTTTGGATTGAATACTTGACTTTAAGCTGAAGTGACTAGTCAATATTGATAATGCAGCAGCAACTGCTTCAAGCAAGGGCATTTGCTCAAAAGGATGTTGATCATAAACCTCCAAGCACCATTATTCGAGGAAGTACTTCAATCCACTCGTTGACAATGTGAGACTGGTGAAATGCCACTTTGCCCAACAATGATTTGTTTTAATAATGCTTAATAATGATTGCTAATTGGAGGTTTCTGTGGAGCCTTTTGAGTTTGCATAGGATTAGCCCAGAAAATGTAAGCGAATTTGGTGAAATTGCGATATGTGTTCTGGGCAAGATGTTCATGGAAGGGCCGGGGGCCAACAAGCAACCAATGGCTGAGAACCCCCCGAAGGAGAGGTGGAGATAGGGGTGGAGTTTTGCAATCAATCGTCAAAGTGGAAGAGAAATGGCTACTGTTTTATTACTGAGCGGATAGGAAGGATTGTAATTACCTGGTGATTATATGGTTGCTCTCGCCAAAATTGATTTCCCACTGATCTAAGTAGTTTGTAATATTTGGGGTTAGATTTTTTTTTTCTAAAACAATGGACTTTGGACTACATGAATTGCGTCTGTGTGAACTATGCAAAAGCGTGGAGAAAATGTGTCAAACCAATTAGAAAGAGTTTACACATTTGCAAGAAATGTCTTCTGCTCCACTGGGATAGTGATGATAAAAAGTGAGTGGATCAGAGTTTCTTCAATCAGGTCAAGCTGTCAAGAAAAACTGTAAGTGCATTTCAAAATGTACTTGTTAAATTATCTTTTGTTAAGCTGTGAACCTTTATGCAGGGCAGGTCCTGATCAATCTGTTGCCCTAGCCAAGATTTTGCTTGGTGCCCCAACTTAAAAAAGTTTTACCAGATGTGGTTTTAATCATTCAAGATAAAAGTTTATTTTTGCATTGTCTTTATGTACATCTTGAGTTTTTGAGAGAAATATTAAAAATGAAAATTATTTTAATTGCATGCTTACCAGAAGGACCAGGATGTGAGAGACCATTTGACTGGTAAA
Source organism: Danionella dracula (assembly GCA_900490495.1). Lineage (NCBI taxonomy): Eukaryota > Metazoa > Chordata > Actinopteri > Cypriniformes > Danionidae > Danionella > Danionella dracula. The sequence continues at coordinate 11,024,546 of UELW01000556.1, forward strand.
AAAGGAAACTTATGTTGATTATGCTAATTTATAAATATTTAGTTATTTGTTAATTATTGTTTAAAGGTCTTTTATACATTAGCTCATTCATGAGTGAGACATTTATGTAGGGCACATTGGACAAAAATCTTTGCAGAGAACTGCTGCTTCCATAACAACAGTGCACAGATGACATGCAGAAGAAAAAATAAATGGTTTCAAAGCGAGTATAACAAACATATAACATTCTGTGGAAGTAGCTTGGTAACACACCTTAAAGAGTTTTTATTACTCCACATCTCACAGATTATCATTTGATGCCATGGTGATATTATTAGAAATATACATTTTTATCGATATACATCTCTAATCGTGCACCCCTCTAGAAAGTTGGTGCCCTTAGCATTTGCCTTTACCGCCTTTATGTGACATTGTAATTTTAAATTAGTTTCTATTGTGTTTGTACTGTAGAGGGTACTGTACCTGTTGCTAGGGTGATGCCATACACGTACATGTAGATGCAACTGGGCTTGCTGCATGTAAATAAAACTGTAACTATGTTTGTAGCATGCATCTTGTTGCTCTGGTGGTTGCACACTGAATAAAAGTTAAAAACACCAGAGACACAGAGACACAGTCACTGTTTAAAGTGAAAAATGTGATTCATGAAAATCTGTCACTTTCAGTTAAAAATGTTCCATATATTCCAGACAGAAAACTACATTTCCCTCACACATCACCGTAATAGGACTATAATGTGCAGCAGAATGATTGTGAAATTACTGGTGACATCAGGTTGCCATGTTGCTTCCAGTAAATGTGTATTTAATAGTCTATTCTCATTTATATTCAGTTTAGGAATCAAGGATCTCATTCCATCCTATGAGGGTTTGCAGGGGAAAGTCATGTTTTTAATTTCACTATGTTCCACTTGACTGACGAAATGAGTTATTTACACATTTATGTCAAGAATTCTCTCTCTCTCTCTCTCTCTCCTATTTGGTGTGTAAAAAATAAACATTGGGACCTTAATGGTGTTGGACAAACGTTAGACATTCTTGTTTTGAGGCTAATATTTGCTCTGGGTGGGAGTTGGTCTTTAACCCAATCATCGGTCCTTCTCTTGGTTCTGATCATTATTCTAAATCTAATTTACAAATGTTATGTCTAGAGGCGCTTTAGGAAGAGGTGTGCAAGTGTCTTAAAATAACTAGCTGACATTTCAAATAAAGTTTGAATAGAGAGGGGGGTAAATGTTTATTTCGTGTACTGAAATGCTAATTTAATCTGTCAGTGTTTTTGTGAACTTGATTAACGGTGGCATGTTGAATGAATCGAAGTTAGTTTAGATGATACTTAAATAGTTTCTATGGTGTTTCTATTGGCTTTTCTGTTGATCTTTTAAGTTCTGTTGTTTCTTAATAGGGCGTCACGGTGGCGCAGTGGGTAGCACGGTCGTCTCACAGCAAGAAGGTCGCTGGTTCTAGGCTCGGCTGGGGCTGGTGGCATTTCTGTGTGGAGTTTGCATGTTCTCCTCGTGATCGCGTGGGTTTTCTCCGGGTGCTCCGGTTTCCCCACAAGTCCAAAGACATGCGGAATAAGTGAATTGAATAAGAACAATTGCCCATAGTGTTAAAGTGTGAATGTGTGTGTGAATGTTTCCCAGCGATGGGTTGCGGCAGGGAAGGGCATCCGCTGCGTAAAACATATGCCAGTGAGTTGCACTGTGGCAACCCCGAAAGGGAATAAAGCCGACATGAAGATGAATGAATGTTTCTTAATATTGTCTGATTGGTTTCTAGATAATATTTGAATGGTTTCTCTGTATGGTTTCTAAGTTTCTAATTGTTTTCTGAATGGTTATTAAATGGTGGCTGAAAAATTATAAGGTTGCTTGATGCTGTCTGAATGTTTGCTAGCTGGATAGAACTGTTTGGGTGCTTGTGTTTTGGTTTTATGGTTTCTAGGTTGTTTGGTTGCGTGTAAATGGTTTCTATGTGTTGTTTGTATAGTTTATGTTATTAGGTGGTATCTGAGTGGCTGGTAGGTTACTAGTTGTGTTCAGAATGGTTGTTATGCTGCTAAAACGCATGAATGGGTGCTAGGTGTAGTCTGAATGATTTCTAGGACAATAGATAGTATCTATATGGTTGTTAAGCTGCTAGAAATGGTTAAATTGCTTGCTAGTTGTGTCTGAACGATTGTTAAGAATATATATGTTATCTGTATGGTTGTTAGGTTACTAAAAATTGTCTGAATGGTTGCTAGCATGACAGACGCTATCTCACTGGTTGCTAGACTGCTAGAAGTTGTCAGAATGGTTGCTAGATGTAATCTGAATGGTTGCTAGGATGATAGATGTTATCTTAATGGTTGCTAGGCTGCTAGAAATTGTCAGAATGATAGCCCGTTGTTGGCTAAAATGTTATATGCCTTGTTGTCTATTAGATTATTGTTTGAACGATAAGATTGTTGGATGTTGTCTGAATGGTTTATAGGAGGTTGTCTTAACGGTTGCTAAGTTACTAGATATATTTTGAATGGCTTCTATATGTTGTCTGAATAGTTGCTAGGCTTGTAGTTGGTGTTTGATTGGTTTTTAGTGTGCAATATGTTGTATATATGGTTGCTGTGTGTTGAATTATTAGCATGTTCTTTGTATGTTGGTGTCTTAGTGTCTTTAAGTTACTAGAAATTGTCTGAAAGATAGATGTTTAGACTAATTTTTGGAAGTTTTATGTAGGAATATTTTCAAGAGGTGGTTCCAAAGGGGTTTTACAACCCGTAATGCGATCATTTTATGGTACTTTGGGGGATAAATTATATATTATAGTACAAAAACAAGTGGGATGTCGGATCTGGAAGCAGGAGTTTTCTAGAGCCTGCATTGTTTCAAAAGCAACTTGCGAAGTGGGTCAGGATGGATGAAGTAGAGTCTTCTCTTGTATTATCGCATCAGTTAGTAGTTCCTTTGAGGAGCTCATACAGAGTTTCTCCTGAAAGGCAGTTTAATGAGACCGACCCATATTCAGACTCTCCAGTAGCTTCAGAGTTAATGAGTGATCAACTGCATCTCTTGTTGTTTGCCCTTCTGCATGGCCCTGTTTCCCTCTTAGCTGTTCCACTCTGTTCATTATGACTTCATGCAGCTATTTAAAGGATCAAACGAAGAGCAAAGCAACACACACAACTATAGAGTTTCTAGATGTTTCCTCTGCTCTGTTTAACAGGAGTTCAAAGCCCAATTCAGGTCCTCCGGGAGGGTCACTTAGCTTCTATGCTGCCCTATTTCTGATAAAAAGGGCTTTTATGTTGAAATCCATTCATACGCAGGCTATATTCATTATATGAGATTCATGAGGAGACTTTGTCATTAAGATGGTCTGTGAAAATCAAATGTTCTAAACCCCTGAAAATTAAGATATTTGAATTCTCAGAAGACCTTCAAAGCATTTAAAAGAAGTTATTGTGGTGCCTTGGAAAATATACGGATAGGTTTTTTTCACTTAAATAATGAAAATTCCATGACAAATTGGAATACTGATCTGATAAGTGGTGGTATACTAGGTAAATATGTTCCCTTTTAAATGTATAATTTCCACAAAAAAATCTCAAGATTCAATAGCAATATTACACCATACTGCGAAGCAAATGTGTTTAAAAACAATAACATTTTTCCTTCCATTTAATATCTTGTCTTAGCGAAACAACTCTTGTAGATGGAGAGCTTTGATTGGTCTTATGCATGTCTCTGTGTCTGTCCTGGACGCCTGACTCATTCAAGTACACTCTTGTCTTTGAAGCACTTTAATCCTGTCCTATAATCCTCCTGATCCTCAAACGCAGCAGGGCAGGTATGTGTGATCAAACCTTGAGTAAAAACATGGAAAAAGGAGCGAAAGCAGCTCTTCCCTAATTTCCATGCCTCCAGGGGGAGTGGATGCTAATCTGGTAACTCATTCACACACACATACAGATGCGGGTGGGCACAGCTGGAATCAAGGCACAATATCAGATTTCTCTTGGAAGAGCCAGACGTTGCTTTATTAATAGAGGAATGAGCTCTGAAGGGTGTAGTGACTGATTTCACTTCATAAACTGTTACTATTATCGCGAGCTTGCTGTAAAAATGACCTAGATTCAGTCCGAGTGTGTGTCTGTGGCCAGAAGAGGGTGCTCTCAGATGAACATATTGAGATTCACAGTGTTTGGTATGAGTGGAATAATATATTGAAAGTTTTTTTTGTAAGCATAAAGTAAAATTGTATAAGGCAGTGAGTTTTTCTGTCTACTATGATTTAGGCCTGTTATGTTAGTCTTTTATTTATTTTTTGTTTAAAACACACTGTGTAAAAGGGACACAAAAAGGTTGAAACAATTATTATTATTGTTGTTATTATTATTATTATTATTATTATTATTATTGTTGTTGTTGTTGTTATTTAGTCGTTTACAGTTATTATCACGTTTGTACCAGTCATGTGAGTTGTCACATGACTGGTATCACATGGCTGATCACATGGCTGTTTACTTTTGTGCACATTAGTCACCTTGCATCTTATCTGCAAAGCTACCATGAAATTAAAATGTTAAAATGATATATATTAATGTAATATGAAATTAAAGTTATTAGTTTTATTCTACCTCTGGGCAGGTAGTCTTTAAAAAACTGAGTAAAAATGTAACTACTGCAATTTAATATTAACAGGTTTGCTGATTTGAGGCTGGAGGGAAAGAATTATGTCATCTGACTAAGTTTGGCATAGTTTGTGAAAAGATTAAATTAATTTCATTCAGATTAGGTTTAAAAGTAACCTATTATCAATCAAATTTATAAATAAATATTTGTGTAAAATAATTTGAAGTATTTTTTTTTTGTTTTTTTTGTGTATATAATCTGTCATTTGTTGTTATTGTTGTTTAAATATTGTCACAAAATACTGACACATAAAGTTCTGAGGTACAACCTTTCTTCAAAAAAAAACAAAAAAACATTGCAGATCATTCGAACTAATTTGGGAATTTTGTCAATAGAGTGAGCGTAGAATAAACCCATGGTCGTCATTGCTATAACCTAGGGGTCTCCAAAAAGAGTCCAGGAGAGCCACATCCCTGCCTAGATTAGATTTACTTAACAGATAACACACCTGATTACACTAATTCAGGCCCACTTTGCTTGTCTGAAGTTAGATTAGTGTCGATACTAAACTAAAATGCACACGATTTGACTACACTGAATGCGGAAGTAGCCAATTTGTTATTCAAAATCATAATGAGGCATTTTGAAATTTGTGTAAAACACCTATCTAGAATTCTTTTGGTTTTTTAGGCGGAATCTGAAATTCTCAATCAGAATTGAATGCGTAAACACATACCAGACAAGCTGTCCGATCATGAGAGAAACTGAGTTTACTGATGGTTTGTAAAGAGAGAACTAATGAGCATAATAAGTGGACCGCCCATCGCTAATTATCCGCCCATGCTACTCCCAGACCTTCGTTTGTAAGCATCATTGTGCATGTGATTGAGCAGTTATGGAGCAGGTGCGCAGCATTCTTAAAGTAGCTAAAAACAACTTCCTCAACTTTACATTCCTAGTTTCAGGCAAAATCACGGCAATGCATCCACATACTCAAATACAGTGATGGGAGACGCCATGACCTCTGCAGTTTTATTCCAAGCAGAAAGTCATCAAGCTCTCGCTGCAGCTCTGTGTCCGTGAATGCACATTCATCTTGTCTCTTGAGGGTGTGCTTAAACTGCTGACGTGATGAGCTGGTCCCGGGTCAGTGTCTGGGTCGAGGTTAAAGCCAGAGGTCAGGTGACAGACGACCCTCCTGAGGTTTGATTCCTCTTCTACTCTGAGATGATGAGTACTTATGAAAACTTCCTTGATGTTTTAAAAAGCTGATGGATTTAAAGTGTTGTTCACTTATTTTGTAACATAGTTTACTAAAATTTTAATGGATTAGCTTAAATTGAAAAAAATCAAATAGGTGTTATAACCAAGCAGCAACTCCCAACTTTCCTTTCATGTCCGTAATAGGAAGTGACTGAAGTTGTAATTCTCCAATTGACCACTTGAGGCTGGTCAAAGTCTAATTTACATGCATGTTAAAAATTCTTATTCTTTAGTGGAAAAAAAACATGCCTAATGCCTGGTCACAAAAGCTTTTTTCCCATAAATTTTGAAAATCTGAGGTCCATCCATAAACAGTCAATGTAACAAATATAAAAATTTAACTTTTTTTTTTTTTCTTTCGGCTGTTCCCAGTTTAGGGGTCGCCACAGCAAATCATCTGTTTCCACCTAACTCTAGCCTCAGTATCCTCTACTCTTGCACCAATTACCTTCATGTCCTCCTTCAGCACACCCATATAACTCGTCTTTGGCCTTCCTCTCGCTCTCTTGCCTGGCAGCTCCATCTCCAACATCCTTCTACCAATATAACTACTATCCCTTCTCTGCACATGTCCAAACCATCTCAATCTGGCTTCTCTGACTTTGTCTCCAAAACAACCAACCTGAGCTGTTCCTCTGATGTGCTCGTTCCTAATCTTGTCCATCCTTGTCACTCCTAAACTGAACCTCAAATTCCAATAATCCTCTATTTTATTTGAGTTATTTAGGTGTTTCAACTGTTGTCATGACTTTGTTCTCAGTATATCGTCTCTGATTAGTGTTTACTGGAGTGAGGGGGGGATCCTCACGTCTTTTAAATTAGATCGACTACACTGATTTTATTTTCATTCTTTTTTTTTTCAAAGATCATAAAGTACAAAAACCTGAATGAATAGGCAAAACTGAAAAGTTTCTATCTAAAAAGTCTGATTAAATATAAGTTAAAGCACTCAATTGGAACTCAAAAATTCACAAAAGCATTTACCAATGTACATCTTATTGCTAATTTTAATACTGAGTTTACGAAAAGAAATACACATTTGTTTTTACATTTGCCCTGTAGGAAACACAGACATAAATTGTCCCCACGTAACTAAAAGCCCATCCATCTTTTCAGCGCCTGACATTGAGCATGTGTGTTTGAGACAAAGGGAGAGCAAAGGGAGAGGTCTCGTTGACAATGACTTTTGTTTTATTCATTAACCGTTAAGATGAGTTTTATACAAGGTCCAGGCCTGACACACACTCCTCCATAAATCACACCGGCCCTGAGTGTATGTGAGAGAGGGGTGGGGGTATAACCGCTAAAAAAGAGGGTAAAAGGATAAACGTGTGTAGGTGTGGGTGGGTAATTGATGCCCTCTGTCCTGGTGCATCTGTCGGGGTGTAGCATGTGGTTGAGAGATGCTCCACAATTAATAATTACTACAGGCACTACTCCAGCTACTACAACCCCTGAAATAGAGAGAGGGGGGGTGCATTAAAAAGCACAGAGAGAATACTGGCGATAGGAAAATAATGACAGAAAGAAAAAGGGATATTGGAAGGAATAAGAGTGAGATGGATGGTTTAAGATTTATTTAGGTTGTGGAGAATGAGAGTACAAATGAATTGTGTAAAAGCTATTAAATTACAATAAAGCAAGTAAATGTAAATCTCTACTTTAATATTACTTAAATATAGTAGTTCTGCACTGAAGGAAATGTTCTTTATTAGTTCAAACTACTAAAAATTAATTAGAAACAGTAGGTGTGATGTGGAAATTCCGATATGCCAGTAGAACATCTTAAATAAGATGTTCGTTAAACAAGCTGTACTTTGTTACTGCCACTAAATGTATATAAACTTGTTCAACTGACCACAAAAAAGTACCGGCCAGTTGGGACAATAATGAAGATTACCACAAAAACTGATCAATTTTCTTCGGTGGTGCCCCGTGTCAGGCTTCGGACCATAGATCCTTTAGCTCGACTACCCCTTGTCTCTGGAACTCATCCGCCCCTGATATTCTCCTTTGCCACTCCTTCACTACTTTAAAATATCAAGATTTTGGATCACATTTTAGATATACTTTTTAGATTTGCTAGTAGTAGTAGTAAGATTGTTATTATTAGTAGTAGAAGTAGGATTAGTAGTAGTAGGTGTAGCAGGACAAGTAGTAGCAGTAGCAGGCTTAGTAGTACAAAATATATTAGCAGGATTAATAGATTAATAGGTGTAGTAGTTGTATTTGTAGCAGTAGTAGTAGGATTACTAGTACTACTACTACTACTAGTTGTAGTAGTAGTATAATGATTAGTAGTAGTAGTAGTAAGATTAGTGGTAGTAGGATTAGTAGCAGCAGTAGGCCTAATAGTAGTAGGAGGAGGAGGATTTGTAGTAGTTATAGTATTAGTAGTAAATATATTATTATTAGTAGTAGGATTAGTAGTAGTAGTAGTGATAGCAGAGTAGTGATAGTAGTAGTAATATTGTTAGTAGATGTATTAGTAGTAGTTTTGTAGAAGTAGTAAATGTATTGGTTGTTGTAGTAGGATTAGTAGTAACAATACTAAGATTAGTAGTAGTAGTACTAAATGTACTAGCAGTAGGATTAGTAGTAGAACTACTGGTAAATGTATTAGTAGTAGTAGTAGTAGGATTTAATTCACACGGTTGGAATTATAAACAAGATAAAATAAAAATGTAAAAAGTGGACTAATCAAAACAGCACAGAATAGAGGACAGACAGTGCTCTGTGGGAAAAAAATCAGCAATTATCAGATAATGAGAACGACGGGGTCAAAACACTAGAGAGGAAAGTACATGGCAAAGGAAGCCATGTGCTAACCAAAACAAGTGACAAGAGCAAAAAGCTAAAGAGAAACTAGTTACAAAGAAAATAAAAATGAATATAAAACCCTTCAGATCATTAGGATAGTGAACAAAACAGGGGTCCACAGTCAGGGGTGTAATTGAAAAGATGTTAATAGGAGGCAGTGAAATGGGATGGACACCCCGCCTTCACCAGGTTACTCATAGGACTTTTGTTTGTGCACACAGCTCAGTGCTCATTACGCAATAGCACAGAGGATATGTGTCCGTGTGATTGGCATGTCCCTAGAGGTATCATTTACAGATGGGACACCTCACTGATCTACAGTGTCAGAGTCACTGAAATTGAAATATGGTAATATAAGGCTGGTCCAGACCTCCCAAGTGAAGCTGGCTGACATTTTCATGGGTGCTTTTAAATCTCATTGTCCCTTGTGAGATAAATTGATCTTAGTATGAATTTACTGTCGGGCCCTGCAGACAGTCAGATATGGAGATATCATTAATAAAGATGTTCAAGATATTAATACACAATGCTTAGCTTCACTGTAGGCAAGTATCTTGACATTGTGAAGCATTTAAATATTTGTTTAGTAAACAAAGCATCTTTTCTGTAGTTGGATATTGTTGACGAGCCACATTTATCACAAGGCCGTGGCTCAAGGCATAAAACTCTCATTAGCCTAGTAGCTAGCTCAACATAAAAATGATTGGGAGATCGTGCATGCCATCAATATTCAAGAGCTTCTACATACGCACATAATGACAACAACATGTTTAGAAATAAAGAAAACTAGGAATCATACTATAGCAACTGCACACTCTACTGGAGTCTTCAGTATGAGACTTGTGTTGTTAGCGGATACCAGAGATGGAGGGCTGTTAAATGAACACATTTGTAATATAATTCTTAGATCTTTTACAAATCATGTCATACTTCAGTGCTTCAGATTTTGTCAAAACGTTTTTTTTGTTGTGATCGGACATTTAATTGTTGGAGTATTCCTTGGATCTCTTAGGCTCCTTGTGTACCTAGAGGCGCAGTTTAGGCTTGTCCTCTAGGACTAATTTTGATCAGAGATCTTTAGTTCATCTCATGCATGAAATTTCTGGATGTGATTCAAAATGGCACTTTGATGAGAGAGTTGAATTTTGGATGAGTTCTTGCTCTCTTTCACATGTGCTCTTATCCAGTCCAGTTTCTGCAGAAAATAAAAGATACAATATTTTAGATTAGGCTTCAGATTCTTTATGGGATTCTTAGCCTTATTTTAATAACCAAAACACAAAGGATGTTCTGGTCTAGACATTTAGACTATGGTTTTTCACAATTTAAACTTAAAGGAGCACTGTCAAACTCAGTTCCTACAGGGTGGCAGTTCCATTCCATCCCTGCTGTAGTCCAAATAGACCAATAGCTTTCAAACAAGCCTGAAGGTCTTAATGAGTTGCATCAATTGTGTTTCATTGAGGTTGATGCAAAACTGAGAAGAGCTGGTGGCTTTCAGGGGTTTGACACCTATGGGTTAAGGTCTACAGCCCAATTTCTACCTTTTGAATCTGTATAGGTTTAACAATGATTTTTGTAGCTCCAAAAAGTGATGGATTGTTTTCCACATTTACTTATTGTTAAAAACACTGAGCCTAACTTGTGAGAATTGCTCATTTATTTAGCTTTTATTCAAACTAGGCGCTGCTCCCTTAAAACAGTTGTCCATTGCGAACATTCGGTAGTGAATCTGATGCTGCATTCTGGAGACATTAGTTTCCACTGAAAATATTATATTTCTGCTCTCATAGCTGACCTCCTTTCATAACCGACCGTCCACAAAGCGCTTGCCCTTTCCTTCGATTTTTTACTTAACCCCGCCCACTTGGGACCTTTGTTCGCTGTAAAACTGTTTAGTGTTGACCACTGCTTTAAACTGGACCTGAAGATGATTGTCCAACCTCCACACTATCTCTCTGACTTGCACTCATATTGGACTTTATATTCAGAGTCTTGGTGTTCTTACGTTCGGATATGACTGTTTTGAGGAAACCTTGAATACAAGCTCCCTTGTTTATGAGGGAGTACAAGGCTTTATGAAATGGCAACCCTTTGCCTGTTCTTGCTCATTCCAATAGTGAAAACAAATCCAGAATTGGAAAGCTAGGGCTCAGAATTTGCCATTTTTCAGGTCACAAATAGTGTCCTTTATATTGAAATTTTGTCCATAAATAACCACTTCAGGTGTTTTCACATTTTAGTACTTTATTTATTAGCTGTTGGAATACTTACGTTGACTATAACTAAACTTTTTAAAATTACCTTTCATAAAATGTTACCATAACACCTCAATATGCTTGGTTTTCCACATTTCGACAACAGTTAATGTTGGACAATGATTGTTAGTAGTGAAGCTACACACAATGATTGTGTGTGGTAAATACCTAAACTCATATGCTATCCATTAAGTGTGTCCAACTGTAGAATTGCATTATATTGTTTTGGATTCTCCCAACATTTTGCTGCTGTCTCTATAATACTCAGAATCCTCATGAAATCTTAAACCATGCTGGGTTGAATTTATTCATGGATCCCTGAGCTATTTTTGGACCAAACATGGTGTGTGTCTCCTTAAATCCCTCTGAATTATGAGTGCTTTAAGGAAACTAGGCTGAGTTTAGTAGGGCAGAAAATGCTGACTCGTGACTCACTGCACTGCATCTTCATCAGGGATTCACAAACGGTTCCCACAGATCGTGTGTGGGCACGGGAAACTTTATTCAAGAAAAACCATCAGAAATCTTTATGTGGGCCATAGAGTCAACGCTGACTCAGATGGAAAGTAAGAGCATAGTGGGAAGCTTATAGAGGGGCATTGATACTCTGGATTGAGAAATACCCACTATGAGAAAAGTATGGATTGAATGGATTTCAAATGAATGAATGTTAGGAAAGTAGTCTAAACTGATATAAATTAACTGCCCGATAGATAGATAGATAGAACACTTACCTCTGTTCTAGAGCTGGACAGATATTAAAGACATGAAGAGAGCAAGAGAGGCTCTCCAGCCCAGCAGATGGAAGAGTGTTCTAGCCCTCTTTACTCCAGATATCAGCAGGCAGGCATGTGGAAATGTCTGCTTGATGATCTACAAGGTCCATAACAAACACTGCTGATTAGATCCAAAGCTATTCAAGTTACTGAAATGACAGGTTTGAATCTTCTTAGCAAGCATCGTTTTGCTCCAATACTGTATGTGTATTCCCTTTACAGTCTTGCTGTGTTAGGTGTTGCAATCTTAGGTGTTGCAGTCTTAGGTGTTGCAATCAATAGCAGTGCAGTTGTGGATTAAGAGAGAGATGTTTGTCAGTTAAGGATAGCTGGAAAGAGGCTTTAGGTGGGACTAAGATGGATCAGTCTTTCTCCTCATGTGTGAGTGTGTTAAGCTTTGAAAAAGTGTCCGAGATTGGCTTCAGGTCATGTTTGCATGCACATGAAAGATTTTGGCTGAGAAATGGGATTCCTATCGCAGACCTTGGATTTACTAATGAATGGCTGCAGAGAGAGTCGGAAGAAGGCCAAAGCATTGGATGTCTGACAGACGGCTGTGTTTAAGTAAAAGAATGTGCTGTGCTGAGAACGATGACTGGGAGATTGAACTTGAGCAGCAGGACCTTTGAGTCACCCTGAGAGAAGAATGAGATTTCTCGATTAGCAGTGAAGAGGAGTCTTCATGGAATGTAAACGAATGTTTATCATGTTTCAATTCATGGTAAGAAAAGCCCGACTGTGATTAGTGTCTGTGAGATTTACAAAAACAGTGTTGTAGTAAAAGCTTTGGCACTGAAGGTTTTGTGTTTTCTGGACAAGTAAGAGGATTGTGGATGGATGTAATTGTGTTTTAATGGAATTTACCTAAAACTTCTAAGTTGGGAAGATTAATTGAGAAACTAAAATGGCCTATATTTTGATGAAAAGGAATAAAATGAACAAGTAAAGTGTGGTGAGCATTTCAAAAATGCTATTGACACATAGTTAGCTTTTGGCTGACTGTTGGAGAAAAAGAAGTCATGGACGAAGGCATTGTAGATGCAATAAGTATTCCACATTTGAAGGTACAGTGATACCTCGAGATACAAATGCTCTGTGTTACAGAAAAATGTGTGATATGAAAGACCACTCAAAGAAAATGTTGTTCCCAGGTACGAAATGTGCAAGGCATAGCATAGCATCCTGCTCTTCTATTAGTCGGGTCTATATGGGTTTATTATTGTACAAATGTTATTTGCAAATGTGTGTCTTGATCTGCAAATTTTTATCGAGACACGCATTTGTAAATTAAGATACACGTTTGCAGATCGAGTCACGCATTTGCAAATACTATTGCTACAATAATAACAACATAGATCTGACATAGATCTTGCCCTGACACTGTGCCCTGACCACTTTTCTATTGGTCAGATCAAACCCATGGCACCTTCCCAGAAGGGCTCTTTCTGTCTTTATGTAATTTTATGGCCATGGCTCTCCTCCTCTACCATCCGTTCTTCTCCGCTATGCCACATTGCTTCACTCTAAAGGTAAGGGTTATAATTTTACATTTATTTTATTCAGTTTCATTTATTTTATTCCTTTTTCTGTGTTTTATTATTATCAAACAAAAAACAACCTCACTGGTTATGTTATCTAGCCAAGAGCACACGACTGGTGAATGTAAAATCAATCAAGAAATAATGGAGCAAATTGGGAGAGACATAATAACAAAAAAAAGCAAACTGAGGCTCTTGCTACCAGCAGGAATGCTTACAATCATAGCTAACATTCTAAAAATAGCTTTGAAACAAAATAAAATTATGTGTTTGCCTATAGTGTTTAGAGGCAAGTTTGGCAAGTATGAAGATGTCTACTTAGTCAAGCAGGCCTCAGGTCCTCAAGAACCCCTCTCCCTGTTTAAAGTGATGAAAAGCAGAAGATGGGGAGATGGTTTGTCATCGATGAGATAAGGTTTTGGACTGCTTATATAGTGAACTGGCTTATGGTCTGATGAAAAGCAACTGTTTAGCTGATATTATTTGTTTTTGCAACTGTTATAACACAGAATGGAAAATCAGGAAATTGGAAGTGTACGATTTTCTTTAATGAAGAGAACAGTTCAGAGAATTACGTTTTTGCCGGTCGTCAGATGCATTTTTCTGTGCTATCAGTACTGAATAAAAAGCTGTTTTTAACAGCGTGAAGCATGCTCTAATGCATATTTCCTGTTTGATGATTCATTCAACAGATGGTCACCTTAGCGACAAGAAGTTTTTTTTTTAAGTCTGCATTTGCTCAAGGTGTGCTTCGATAACTCACTAGCTATGCAAATGCTCATCAAACTATCTCTGTTCAATTAACCAACATCTGCCAGCATCTGTAAATCTGTGTTTGTGTGTTCCTAAGCCAAACTCTAGTCACATCCTCTCATTTATAACAACATCCCCATGAGTCTGTCTCATCCATCAATCTCAATATCAAGAACTTGAAATCTCTCCATCGCTTACATAATTTGGAAAGTAGCCTTGTTTTGAAGCCGGGGTATTTCTGAAACATTCTTGGCCCTTCGCTAATGGTTAACACAAAGCAGCATTCATCACAGCCCTGTGTGAGTGACACGGGCATTAGACACAGACACCCTTGCGGGTCCTCTTCATCCTCATGAGTTCCAGTGTACAATAGGGTGTACTGTGGGTCCACTGCCTCCAGGAAAAGGAGAAGAGAGAGAGAGAGAGTTTGGTCATCTTCAGTTATAAAGTTTTGTCCCCATTTCTCTCAGTGGTGTACAGTGTGTGGGAGCTCAGAGGAGTATTGGATATTGGTGTCATGTGGTCATCGAATTTTGGAGACTTTCGAGAATTAAACCAGGGTAAAGAAGGCATGTGCAAATACAGTTTTTGGGATTTTTTTGGATGACAGATGCTAAACAGGAAGGGATATTGTGTTAGGTGTGGTCTTCTGGAATTCACTTGAGTCTTCTGAAAAAGACTGCAGTTTAATCCCAGATGCAGGACATTACATGGATGGATATTTATGTTCTTGGGGTATCCGTGTCTCTGAAGTGATCTTCAGGTGAGCTGCTTTTTTGGTCCGACTCTATAAGTCATCATGACTCTGGCGGCAAGACTCGATGAGCTGGAAACCACTCTGGAGCACATGCTAATGGACGTGTTTGTGAGTCAAATTCTGTTTCTCCACTTCTCCACTTTTATTACTTTTCTAGACTCTCAGAGCAGGAGTCATAGACACCCTTTTAAAACCCTTTTTTTGACTTGTGTATCAAAAAGGTGCAACCTAACTATTAGAAGAACCACTTTTACTGAAATGTCTTTCAAAACAGTTTATTCAAATGGTATGTTTTTCCAGATTTAAGCAGTTTTATATATATTTTTGTAGTAATGTGCAATGCATGTCTGCTAGAAAAGAAAAAGAAAGTTGAAGGTGCAGTTTGTTTTGGGAAGCACATTTAAAATTTACTTCAACGTTAAGTAGATGTCTCTCCTTATACTTAAGAATATCTGGTAAAGTAATACAATAAAACAAATTCTGGGAAGAGTGTATCATACTGTTTGATCACGATCGTCAGGTGGCCGAAGTCGAGCGTGTCAGTGTAAGAAATCCAGGAAGTCTGGAGCCCTCAACATTTATGCATCAATTTTCAGGAAACACGCCTGTTGCACTAATTAATATCCTCTTGACTTGTCTTAAGTTATTAAGTAGTATTAAGTCTTAAGTAGTATGCATGCAAGAATAGGATTACAGTTATAATATATAAGGTTCTGGACTTCCAGGACGGGATTTGGTGATCCCTGGTCTATGAGATGAGGACCTACACAAACTTTCCTATAGACCGGAAGATACAATGATCAATGACCATTAAAAGGGAAACTCTAGCGCAGGGGTCACCAGCTCCGGTTCTAAAAGGATACTGCCCTAAACCTTTCAGTTGAAACTCTGCTCTAGTATGCATACTACTCTAGCCTCAGACAAGGCTATATTTAGTGCAACAGGTGTGTTTCATGATTGGTGACCCTACTTTAGCAGAATCTCAGGTTGTGACAAAAGCTCTCGTGAAACAGCCTGATATTTTGATATGATTTGTGCAGGTGCAGTAAAGGGATTAAACGGGATTAAACACAAAAAACAAGTTTTTAATCAAACCTTGAAAACTCATTAGGCCCTGATTTCATTAGTATGTATTATTATTTACATTGTATTTAAATGTTTTTGAAGACATATATTTAAAGTATCATACTTGTTACCTCATCAAAAATGACCCATTTTGTAGTCTGGCCCTTTAAATGATCCTGAGCTACTGCTGACCCTGCCTTCACCCTCTCATGAGGAAGAAAAATGTGCTTCATAAACCACACAGAGAATCATAAAACCAATGATTTTTTAGGTCATAGTCATACTTTTCGAAAGTCTTTATAAAGAGGCATGGGAAATGGCCTAAGGTTTGTGATGTCACAGACAAAGAAATTTTTTGAGGAAATTAACCAATTGTGGTGATTTAACATCTATAGATCTATGAGAGTCATGAACTGGATGCTAAGGTTTGCGATGTCACAAACAATACGATTTGTGGCTGGCTTGTGTTTAAAAAAAAAACGAAGGGTGTACTTTGATCAATATCGAATGGATTTGAAAATGCACAACAAGAACATATTTCTCTTCGTAGTGGATTTTATCCTCAAAATGTGACAAAGCTGCTCATGATTAAATAAGGTTTTTATAAAGTCTGTACAGGTGAAGGAAAACATTTTTATTAGTAATCAATTCTTAAAAACGCCATTAAGTCTGGATTTCTTATAAGTTGGTATGATTCTTTAGGAGTGTTTTGAAGAGTATGCAGCACAATACAAAGTACTGGTTACTGCTGACTCTGCCCCAACCATACAAATGGATATTGTAAGCCTCTGACCCTTAGCAAGTTGAACTTGAGAGACTTAACCACTGTCAATGACATTTATGGACATCATAAGAGTATTCAAAAGCCTCTGTCATCAGTCATGGGAAAAATCCAAAGGTTTGTTCAATTAAGTTTTTATATAGCGCTTCTTTAGCAGTTGCTTTCAAAGCAGCTTCACAAAGTCCTAGTGAGGATCAGGTAGAGTAAATAGGAGTTCCTCTGTGAGGCCCCTGGGGGCCTCGCTGACTGAGGCAGGAGCTAGTCACCTCCCCAGCATAAAGAATATACAAACTTAATATCCATCGACGAACAGTTCACCGGACAGCACCTGAAAAAACTAAAATCAAAAACAAAGTCACAAATATGTCACAAATCAATATGTGCGCAAATCAAGTCTACAAGTCTGCATTGAATATAAAAATTGGAACACAATTTAAGGATGGAAATCCTGGATGGAAAGCTGCCGCACCGGACCCACAAAGATAAAATTAGCACAAATAAAAAATATTTGTAACATTAGTCTGAATATACTAGCTAATGCAAGAACAGACAAAAAAATTCTGTTGAACATATTTCTTTGGCAGTGTGCTGTTGAACAAAAAATGAAATATCTGAAAGACTAAATAAACTGCAATACCCATCGAATTAACTTTGACAGAGATCAAGAATGAGCTGATGTAAAAAGGGAACTGTTCCTTTAAATAGACTTCTGCATTTTAGATCCATCTGGTGTGTTGCATCAGCCTCTTCAAGGTGAAGGAATTGATGCTGCTGGTGAACAACCTGACTCTGAAGTTCCACGTCTGTAAATAATTGAATCATCTCAGGTGAATGACACACCGCAGGCCTGACAGATGCTGAGACTTTCACTGAGGCATCTGGAGGCTCGTTTGTATGCTCTGGGAGCAGTTGTGCCAGTTTCCTGAGAGCGATGAGCTCAGATACTAATGAGTATAGATGGTTAAATGTGTTGAAACTGTTACATTTCTTCAGTATTTTAAGTAGAATGTCACCCACTGCCACATGAAACTGAAATTTTGTTTGTGTATGTAGCACTTTTTACTGTCTCGGAAGGAAAGCCCAAGAGCTTGAAAGTAGTGTGCAGGTTCCACTTTAACAATAGTGATGGGCAGCCCTTCTTATTTCAGGGAGCCAGCTCTTTCGATTTGGGTCCCTAATGATATTTTCAGGTAATTAATATAAAACAAAAAGCATGTACGGTTAATATCACCTATATATTATAGTTAGTTTGTAATGCAAGCCTTAAATGTAGATACATTGTATACAGGCTCTTGGTTTAACACCATTTCATTTTGTACCTGGTGCAGTCTCTTAAGGTTAGAGATGTTTTACAGCATTGAAAAGTCTTGGTAATCCCACAAATAAAAAATATCTTTGAAGCTTTTTCTCCTTTTGTGCTGAAAGTGTGTATAGTAAGTAGTGCTTCCGAGACCTGGGGCTCATTTGATGGAGCTAGAGCAGATTGAAGAGAGAAGATTGTATTTGGCTGCAGGAAGTCCAAGAACAAAGCTCTGATTATTTTTACCACTCCGTCTATAATCCCTCTTTTATCTCCTGATGCAAGATATTTCAGAAATGTCTCTGATGTTATTTTTGGAAAAGAATAATTTGATTCTACTAAAAATGATCAGTAATACTTGTAGTAGAGCCACTTGTAGTAAAAGTGTATTGCTGTTTTCATATATAAATAGAAAGAAAGAGAGACAGAGAGGGAGAGAGAGAGATAGATAGACAGACAGACAGGCAGGCAGGCAGACAGACAGACAGACAGACAGACAGATAGATAGATAGATAGATAGATAGATAAAACACATTTATATATGCCAAAATCAATCAAAATATGAATTTATGTCCTTAATATGTTTGACTTATAGAGCAAATTGCAGTATTGATTGAAACAAGGAAAGTTAACAGACAAACAGGTCCACTCATCACAACAAGTAAGCTTAACCCTTTATTCAAACAGAATCAAATAAATCAAGGTAGAAGGCTAAACCGGAAGCAGGTATGAGGATTTGGGGTCAATCCAACTGTTGACCGAGGATGGAGTGAAGTGAACCGGTTCACAGTGTGGCTGATGAGATTATGAGGTGATTGACTACAGCGGTGATAATGAGCAAACGAGATAATGAGGTAATGACTGGAGCTTGTGCAGGTGATTGTGGGAAGTAGAGTTCTGACACATGTGATTCGGCTCAACACTCACCTTTTAAGGTCTACAGTTGGCTTTAAGCATTGGAATGACACGTTATTTTATATTTGGTACATTTTACAGAATCCTGGAGGTTTTTAGCTGCCACCATTGCAAAATCCTAATGTCATGTGCTTATTAAGACTAGTAACACCATTACATGTAATACCTCTCATAATAAAACTATGTTCTCTTTGCTAACATGTTGTACAAAAGATCTAGTCTGTGAATGAGTTACAGGGATGCTGAAAAAAAGTACCACTAAAAACATAAATCTCTCGAAATCGAAGAAATTTGAAAACGTTCATGTATGTCTATAGTAGAATTAGAGGATTATCACTATCCATCCCTGATACCAATGACTGTAAAAAAAAAAAGGAGGATGCCACACCATCTCCTGCCATTTGGCCGCTTGAAGCCACAAGATTTGGCTGTTGCCATGACAGACAGACAGAGATGCACATGCGCAAAAGTGATTTACAGGAGACATATTTTTCTCTGCTCCGCCTGGAATCAAACGCTCCTTATTCCAATTTATAAGAGGTAACTTCATTAAAATGCAACTGCAAGGTAACAACTATTTTATTTTGTCATAGCATGCCTACCTCTTCACTTAAATCTAATTTAAGTTACCAGGAAAACTTGACTTAAACTTGAAATTTGACTTACCAGGTCGCTTCTTGGATGTCTAAGGTGGTGTAGTACAGTTTAAAGCAGAAAGGCTCATTTTCAAAGAATAAATGAGTATTTAAGGAAGATTTAATTGAGGTTGATCATTGACGGCATATATTATCCTCTCTCACGACGAAAATAAACCTAAAAGTAAAAGAAAAAGATGAAACATTGTCTACTGTATAGATATCAGTAGTAAATAATCAAAACTAAAAATAATTTCTGATAAAAAAAAATGTAAAGTTTGCTTTCTCTCATTCATTTTACATTCACTTCACATTTTTTACGTTAGTTAAAAAATCATACTGCAGCCATACTCGCGGGGAATCGTGGTGTCGTGGGATCAAGCAGCAAGTCGCGTGCTACAAAAAAGACTTGATTAAAAAGCAGCAAGTTACCAAATTTTGTCCAAATACTTTTACTGATTAAAATGAGGCTGAGATATTTGTATCATGCTGAATGTGTTATAACAGTCTGGTTTGCAGACAAAGTCAGGCACAGTACAGCACACTCACGTCTCTGTGTCCTCCTTTCACACATCCATGAGTTAGTGAGTGTGCGGTGATGATTCAGTAGCCATGGTGCCAGAGGGCATGGCCAGTAGTTTGTCTGTGATCACCATGGGAACAGTGGGGTGGTATAAAGGGCAAAGCTGGCCACCACTCCATTTTATTGCCCCTCTATCACATACATCTGCAGTGAATGTGAGTCTCCCAAGAGTAACAGTGGCCGGCGAGGACAGGGTGAAAGCGGTCACTGTAAAGAATAAGCGAGTGAGGCCATTGTGAGAGTTTGTTTGGCTTTGCCTTGTGTGCTTGGCAGGGCTCTAATGTTGCGCTGTATTCACTGATTCTATTGTAAATGCCCCTCTCTTACCGCATTGTCCCTGTGATTCAGCCCCAAGGAACTGCACGTTCTTTCATGTCCCTGCACCTATCAGCGTGTCACACAGGATTCATCTTCAGCAAGGAAAAGCACCTCTCACAATTTAGATTTGATTAGGGCTGGAATAAACGGCTTTGCGTGTGAGTGTCAGTGTTTTTGGCGTTCTGTTATGTAAGATGTCTTTCAGGGCTTAGTCTGGTGAAGTGGGCGACTCCCATGTATTGTCTTGAATTGATATTTCTGTCACGTTGAAATTCAAAGGAAGCACATTGTTGGAAAATAGATTTGGAAAAACTCTATAGCTGTTGATAACATCAATACTAAAAGAGAGGAAACAATATCTCCAGACATAAAACAAACATGTTTATTTTCAGCAGCAGCCTGAGTCTAAAGAAAGATTGAGATGTTCTGAGGTGTTTTTGAGGCAAATCTTAGAGAATTATAAACTTTTAAGTCTGTTTTTATTCTGAAACTGGTATTCTGACATAAAGTTATTTTCTATATTAGAAAGAATCTCATGAAATATGTACCTCTGTTTTAATATATTTGAGTGAATAAACTATTCGTATTTTTTACGAGTACTAAACATTGATTGTGTGGGTTTTCTTACATTTCATGTCTAAATATCCAATTGCGCAAACCCATGTACAACATTTTAAATAAATTGCAAAAAATAACCTACATCATAAGCATCACGGTGGCGCAGTGGGTAGCACGGTCGTCTCACAGCAAGAAGGTTGCTGGTTCGAGCCTCGGCTGGGGCAGGTGGCATTTCTGTGTGATTTGCATGTTCTCCCCGTGATCGTGTGGGTTTTCTCCGGGTGCTCCGGTTTCCCCACAAGAACAAAGACATGCGGAATAAGTGAATTGAGTAAGAACGATTGCCCAAAGTGTGAATGAGTGTGTGTGAATAATTCCCAGCGATGGGTTGTGGCTGGAAGGGCATCCGCTGCATAAAACATATGCCAGAGAGTTGGCCATTCTGCTGTGGATGACCCCGAAAGGGAAGAAAGCCGACATGAAGATGAATGAATGAACCTAAATCATTTTAATTTTGAACAGCACTGATATATACAGTCAAAAGTCTTGTGCTTATGAACAAATTTAAAAGTGCCACTAAAACACATTTCTAATCAAGATATTTTTTTATAAGAAATGGCTTATTTTAATCCCAACAGCTTTTGTAATAGTGAGTCCATGCAAAGTTAAACTGTCAAAAAGTATATACACAGCTTTATAAAGCACATTACGTCAATTTTTCTGGTATCAAAACAAACAGTGTAGAAAACGATAAACCCGACCTACTGCCTCGTAACTCAATCAGATAGTTTCAGTGGTACAAAAAAGTTGATGGAAAACAGAAGTGGCCCAGAACAGAGACCTGTAGCACCCCACATAAAAATGGAGCCCTCCACAAATTAAAATCATCAGAATCAGCTTTATTGCCATGTGTGTGTGTGCACACACAAGGAATTTCCTTTGGTACAAAAGAGCCGTCAGTGCAAACAACAAAGTACAATACAAACCACATAGGTACAATAAAGTGCAACACAACAAGCAGTTAACAGAATGCTATGAGGTAGAATTAAGGCTTGATGAAATGTAAACAGTTGAACAAAGTCTATAAAGTGTGGTGTGCTTAAGTGCAAACTGCAGGGAGATTAAATGTGCGAGAGTCCAGGAGCAGGTAACAGATGACGGGGAGATAAGAGCTAAGAGTTCAGCAGATGGATAGCTTGGGGAAAGAAGCTCTGTTTGTGCCGTACAGTCCTGGTGTTGGTGGCTCTGAAGCGGCGGCCAGAGGGCAAGAGCTCAAAAAGGTGGTGTCCTGGGTGAGTGGGGTCTAGAATGATTTTGTTAGCCCTCTTCCTCACTCTGGTGGTGTACAGGTCCTGGAGGGAGGGCAGGGGAGCACCGATGATCTTCTCAGCCGTATGAATAGTCCTCTGAAGTCTACGGATGTCTGCTTTAGAGGCGGAGCAAAACCAGACAATGATGGAGGAGCAGAGAACAGACTGGATGACCGCAGAGTAAAACTGGGTTAGCAGTGTCTGTGGAAGATTGAACTTCTTCAGCTGTCGCAGGCGACCAGTCATGGGGACCATTGAGGCGACCAGTCATGGTTCTTTCTACCGGATAAGATTTATACCACCTGAGTGGTGTACCTGTCATTTCTACCATGCACAGCTAACTTTTGAGGGGTAAATCAACACTCCTAGTCCTGGGCCTTCGCAAACTACACGTTTGGTTTGTATATCTAGCACTGTGGCTCAAAGTAGCGCAAAAAGCCGCTAAAATTTAACTCCCTGTTTGGAGTGAGCTCCGTGGTAGCTCTAACTGATTCCAATGCAATGATCTGAGAGCTCTGTTTCTCCACAAATTAATAAAAAATATGTATTTTTAAATAAATGAATGTAATAGATAATTAAGTAAATAGATACATTTGTGTAATCGATAATAAATTAAAATAATAAATAAATACATTTAATAAACAAATAAATACATACATATTTAATAGATAAATAAATAAATAGTAGATTGTAATCATTCCGATTATCAAACTAGTTTAAATAAATGTCAGTGGTAACTCAAGTAAGTGATCATTACTGAACCATCTTAAACACATATTACATTTTTAATAAATAACTGTTTCTAAAGATGGGGGCATAAAGAGCCTGCACTTTGTGCGTCCGGCTGCTCTCGGCCTCTACAGTGCGCTGTGAATTAAAACTATATAATGAATGGCCAGCCATTGATTATCCCATACATAACTCAGCTCGACTGGATCTTTCTCTGAATCCATCTGCGGCTCTTTATAAGAAAACTGTGCTTTATTGTAATGAGGAAAATTTAAAAGGCTGTTGATAATTTGTAGGCACAATAACCCCAGAAGCATTATCAATTTGCTCCACTGAAGTGAATTATTCCAACATGGCCAACAAATCTTTGCTGTCAGCGCTTGTGTTTGCGCTCCTTCTCTTTTCTCAGCCTCACCCTTTCCCACGACAACATTACCCTCTCCTTCCAGTCGCCCTCCGTTTGCCAAACTAGGACTTTTTTCTCATTTTGCATGAACCGTTTTCTGTGCATGCTGATGTTTTGCAATAATTATGTTCATTTATGAAAATAAAACTGACACAAGTTCCATATAAGATACACACAGGCTGAGATTAGAAAGTGCTGTACAAACAGGGTCTGGAAGAGCCCCTACAGAGGCGTTTAAGCATCTCAGCAAGACTCGATCAGCTTCCCTCTCTCTTTGTGTTATTGAGGCTGTTTGGAGATTTGCTTTGTGTTATTATGTTGGATAAATGAATTTCCTCGAACACACAGAGTGTGACAGGTTCATTTACCCTGTTTCAAAAAGTGACAAGCTAACCTATTTGCTAAAACGAGCGGCTGTGTTGGGGAACGCTCAGGTTTTTATGTGTGCTTTCTGGTGCCCCTTGGCGTTTTTTCCACTTCCTGCTTGTATTAAGCATGTCACGGCTGCAGTGGGAGTAATAGCTTTGGTTTGGTGTGCGCGTAGGGAAGGAAACAGCTCACAGTGTAACAAATATACTATTCCCTCACTTCACATCTTGGTTTATTACAGTAAGGCCAGTTTTTAGCAAAGTGCTTCAATTTCTGTAAAGCTACAGTAACAGACGAGTAAAAAACAACACCCTTAATGACTTTGCAGAAGGGTTTATGTAGGCACTATACGGGATTTCATTCTTTAAGCATGCGAAAGGCAATGTGGGCTCACAAAAAAAATCGTTAACACTTTACACTACTGGGTAATTATATATATATATATATATATATATATATATATATATATATATATATATATATATATATATATACATACACAATTACAGTAATAACTAAGTTCTTTCCCTTAATAAATTGTAATTTAAGGGGAATAACCTTTAAATGACAAGGTAATACAGTGTACTTAATGGGGATTGTTATTGGTAGCAGCTTACCTTTCTATAATTATTTGTAATTATATGGTAATAAAAAGCAAATTAACCATAACAATGGGGTAACAATACAATAATAATGACTACTGCTAACAAACTCCACTTTATGCAGTATAATATATATATTTATATATATAAAGTGGTTATGGAGTAATTACTGAGTAACCATTATTGTTTTTTTTTATTCAGACAAAATTAGATATAATTACAAATAAGTATTTTACAAGTATTTTACAGTGGAAGTACTTTGTCAATAATTAATAACAATAATTACACAGTAAGTATTAATGCCATTGAAGAATTAAAACCAGAAATGTGCTCACTGTTGTCATGGGATTACAAATTATTGGGAAGTACACTAACTTTAATAGTGATTGCACCATAATTTATTTAAACATTTTATTGTATTGTTACAGATAATCTACTTTCTATTACCATATAATTACAAGTAATTGTTCAAATTTACACGATTACTAATTACCTATTATGTACACTGTCATTACTGTGTAATTACAAATAACACAGAGGAAATGCCCTGTTATTACTAATAATTGCCTAGTAGTTACCTTGTAAATGCTCTGTAGTTTACAGGCTGTAATCTAAAGTGTTACTAAAAAATATTTTCACGTGTGCACAAACAAAATTTTGCGAAAAGTTTTTACTTGTCTTTGAGAGAATCTTGAGTGCGAAAACCCAAAAATAAGCTGCTCTCTAAATAACGTTGGTTTATAAAAACACACAAGGTCAAAATTCCAGCCAGTGGAAGATGATATTGCTAAATTATGATTGGTCGACCCGACAAAGAATCACCACTGCCATGATCTGTCAAGCATCTATTTTGTAAATCATTGACAGTCCTTTCCTCAGTTTTCAGCTTTACCTTGTTTTCAGTTATCACTCTTTGTTTATTCTGCTTTCCTTTACCACCTCCAGACACATGGCTCAGTTCATGTGTATGATGGTGGCCATCTTTGATTTGTTTTGTCTGTTTGAAATGATCTTGTTGTTTTCCTACCTTTATCATCCGTCTCGTTTTCTAGCTTTCAGTTAGTAAACCTGGGTTTATGTTTGATTGCTTTCTCTTTATAAGCTTCCCTCAGTTTCATGCATCAGTTTTTCTACATCAGTCGTTATCTGTGCTTTGCTCCTGTTGTGCTGTTCCTGATTATTGCTCCTGAAGTTTGTTATTTAGTGTTTCTGTTTTATCCAGTCATTAGTTTGTATGTTGATCATTGTTTTCCCCCTCGCTTTGTTTGCCCTTTTTTCCTTGGGCTTGTCATTTGATTCTTTAATAAACTATTTTTTTTAAACTCTCATGAAATTGGAGTCCACATTCTTCAATTGGCTACCGCGGCCTGACAACAACATCGTTTTGAGTTTGTTAAAAAATATTAAGGAATGCAAAGGAATTTCACCCTTTTAACCCTTACAAGGAATAATTTTATATTTTAAATCATTTTTAACCCTCCTAAAAGAAATCTTTTCCTGGGTACCTAGCATTGAGAAATCGTGTTATCTAGCAAGCTCAGAATTGATTAGAAGTATTTGTTATTGCAATGCTAAGATATTTTGAGCTATCGAGTTGTATTTATTTAGAGCGCTGGAGCTTTGTTGCATAATGCCATCACATGTGCAACTCGTACTTTAAGTTGAAAGCTTTCCCAAAATATGTTCTACTTTCTTTGTAACTTTTTTTTACAAGGATTGGTATGTGTGCATTCGGAAAACGAAGTTTGTTCATTCAAAAATGAGTTTGCTCGTGTGAGTTGCTGAAAATTAATCCCACAAACTTCTCTCATCTTATCAGTTGCAGAGAATTCTTGCAGAAAGATATAGAAAGTGCCTTTAAACATAACCGAACAGTGCTTCCTGAAAACAACATGCACTCGGTTAATGCAATTCTTAATGAAATATTGATGCTTTTTATCCTAGAACAACATTTGTTTTAAAAATGATATTATTAGTTGGAACACACTTTTTAACCCTTGTATGGTGTTTGGGTTTTAGTTTTCATCAAAAGAAAAATTAAACAAGCATTTATTATTTGAAGCTGAGATTCACTGGGCTTGGCTCATTTCCTGTGAAAAACATTTATCAGAACAGATTTTTTATGACCCCACACGTACGCCCCCTCCACATTTATATTACACACAAGGTGTTCGGGTCTGCTGGACCCGGATAATGTTAAAATGTGAAAATGGTAGATTCTTTACCTTAATTCTCTCTTCCCACACAAACATAAATCACACATAAACATAACATTTTACATTTTAGAATAAAATTGTGTGATTGTGTGAATTAAAAGCGTCAAAATGCAATGGGTCCAGCAGAGCCACCAACCCTGCCAAAGTAACAATAATGAGAACACCACACTTGGTTCAAATTCTAAACGTGAAGAAATCAGGTTAAAGAACAATAAATAAAGTATATTTGCTGTTTATATCACTTTTTTCTTGGCTAAAGGAAATATTGTTTAAGTTTTTAACATAAAATGTCTTGATTGGGTGAATTAAAATCTGCAAAAGTCAATGGGTCGACGAGACCCGCAAACACCGCCTGAGTAAACAATAATCTGCACAACCCCCACACACGGGTTTACTCAACACGTACTGAGTAACAATAATATGAACACCACACAAGGGTTACTCAAACACGCAGTGTAGTAGTAACAATAATATGAACACCACAAAAGGGTTACACAAACACCGCCTGAGTAACAATAATATAAACACACACAAGGGTTACTCAACACACCGCCTGAGTAACAATAATATGCACCACACAAGGGTTACACAAACACCGCCTGAGTAACAATAATATGAACACCACACAAGGGTTACTCAAACACCGCTGAGTAACAATAATATGAACACCACACAAGGGTTACTCAAACACCGCCTGAGTAACAATAATATGAACACCACACAAGGGTTACTCAAACACCGCCTGAGTAACAATAATATGAACACCACACAAGGGTTACTCAAACACCCCTGAGTAACAATAATATGAACACCACACAAGGGTTACTCAAACACCCCTGAGTAACAATAATATGAACACCACACAAGGGTTACTCAAACACCGCCTGAGTAACAATAATATGAACACCACACAAGGGTTACTCAAACACCGCCTGAGTAACAATAATATGAACACCACACAAGGGTTACAAACAGCCTGAGTAACAATAATATGAACACCACACAAGGGTTACCAAACACCGCCTGAGTAACAATAATATGAACACCACACAAGGGTTACCAAACACCCGCCTGAGTAACAATAATATGAACACCACACAAGGTTACTCAAACACCGCCTGAGTAACAATAATATGAACACCACACAAGGGTTACTCAAACACCGCCTGAGTAACAATAATATGAACACCACACAAGGGTTACTCAAACACCGCCTGAGTAACAATATATGAACACCACACAAGGGTTACTCAAACACCGCCTGAGTAACAATAATATGAACACCACACAAGGGTTACTCAAACACCGCCTGAGTAACAATAATATGAACACCACACAAGGGTTACTCAAACACCTGAGTAACAATAATATGAACACCACACAAGGGTTACTCAAACACCGCCTGAGTAACAATAATATGAACACCACACAAGGGTTACTCAAACACCGCCTGAGTAACAATAATATGAACACCACACAAGGGTTACTCAAACACCGCCTGAGTAACAATAATATGAACACCACACAAGGGTTACTCAAACACCGCCTGAGTAACAATAATATGAACACCACACAAGGGTTACTCAAACACCGCCTGAGTAACAATAATATGAACACCACACAAGGGTTACTCAAAACCGCCTGAGTAACAATAATATGAACACCACACAAGGGTTACTCAAACACCGCCTGAGTAACAATAATATGAACACCACACAAGGGTTACACAAACACCGCCTGAGTAACAATAATATGAACACCACACAAGGGTTACTCAAACACCCCCTGAGTAACAATAATATGAACACCACACAAGGGTTAAACAACACCACCTGAGTAACAATAATAGGAACACCACACA
Source organism: Danionella dracula (assembly GCA_900490495.1). Classification (NCBI taxonomy): domain Eukaryota; kingdom Metazoa; phylum Chordata; class Actinopteri; order Cypriniformes; family Danionidae; genus Danionella; species Danionella dracula. The sequence continues at coordinate 11,052,977 of UELW01000556.1, forward strand.
AGGGTTACTCAAACACCGCCTGATTAACAATAATATGAACACCACACAAGGGTTACTCAAACACCGCCTGAGTAACAATAATATGAACACCACACAAGGGTTACTCAAAACACCGCCTGAGTAACAATAATATGAACACCACAAGGGTTACTCAAACACCGCCTGAGTAACAATAGTATGAACACCACACAAGGGTTACTCAAACACCGCCTGAGTAACAATAATATGAACACCACACAAGGGTTACTCAAACACCCCCTGAGTAACAATAATATGAACACCACACAAGGGTTAAATACAGAAAAGAACAAAACATGTCGCTGTAATTGTTCTGTGCTTAAATTATTTTCATTATAAATGCTTAAATAATATGTGAGTTGGACATTGCACTGGAAGTTGATTTTATAAAATATCATAAGGTGATGTTATTGAGTCATTTAATATTCAGAGTTGGTTTCAGGACTTTATTAAAAAAACACATACTTTTAAAATATGTTGAAATATAAACCTTTTAGAGCAAGTTCATAACTTCTACAATATTGCATTACAACAACCCAATCAGTTAGCCAGATGTTTATTCAGAGCGTTCTACATTAAAAACAGTGCAGCGTTTACCACATTGAGTCACGAGCATTTTGAGAATTTTGAAAATGGATGTGGATAAATCCAGTTTTAACTGGTGTGACTGGTTGCAAATATATCTTTTCAAACATTTTACTTGAATCTGTGAACATTTCTTATGTGTGTTTTAAATTTATTAATTGATGTTTTTATAATTAAATTGTGCTATTGATTGATGTATGCTCAGCTAAATTGCTTTCGTGATAGTTTTCATAAATGCTAGGAGCAACACGTTATTTCTTATTTGGTTGAAAAAGTACATTTTCCCTTTACAATGGGAATATACTTTCTAAAATACTAATACTAATGAAATACTAATCTGAAACAGATATCTTCCATCACTTAGACTGTTGAAGTCTTGTTGTTGGCTCACAGTCTCTTGGCTGGTCTCATTGTTATTAAGTATTCCCATAACTGATTGATTTTATTCAGAAGTAACTGAAAATCAAAGGGCAATCCATCATTTTGACAGAGTTTGCTGTAGGCATTGTTCAGTTGATGTCAAGTGAGCTTTTTAATGTTTCTTTAAATAGCAAACAGAATTGTGATATTGTTGATACAGGCTAAACAGGTAATGTTATGTAATGGATGATAGACCGGAAGATACAATGATCAATGATCATTAAAAGGGAAACTCTAGCGCAGGGGTCACCAGCTCCGGTTCTAAAAGGATACTGCCCTAAACCTTTCAGTTGAAACTCTGCTCTAGTATGCATACTACTCTAGCCTCAGACAAGGCTATATTTAGTGCAACAGGTGTGTTTCATGATTGGTGACCCTGCTTTAGCAGAATCTCAGGTTGGGACAAAAGCTCTCGTGAAATAGCCTGATATTTTGATATGATTTGTGCAGGTGCAGTAAAGGGATTATAGACAAAAATTAAGTTTTTAATCAAACCTTGAAAACTCATTAGGCCCTGATTTCTTTAGTATGTATTATTATTTAAATTTTATTTAAATGTTTTTGAAGACATATATTTAAAGTAACATACTTGTTACCTCATTAAAATGACCCATTAAGAGTCTGGCCCTTTAAATGATCCTGAGCTACTGCTGACCCTGCCTTCACCCTCTCATGAGGAAGAAAAATGTGCTTCATAAACCACACAGAGAATCATAAATCCGTTGATCATTGGTCATAGTTTTCGAAAGTCTTTATAAAGAGGCATGGGAAATGGCCTAAGGTTTGTGATGTCACAGACAAAGAATTTTTTAGAGGAAATTAACCAATTGTGGTGATTCTATGAGAGTCATGGACTGGATGCTAAGGTTTGCGATGTCACAAACAATACGATTTGTGGCTGGCTTGTGTTTAGAAAAAAACGAAGGGTGTACTTTGATCAATATCGAATGGATTTAAAAATGCACAACAAGAACATATTTCTCTTCGTAGTGGATTTTATCCTCAAAATGTGACAAAGCTGCTCATGATTAAATAAGGTTTTTATAAAGTCTGTACAGGTGAAGGAAAACATTTTTATTAGTAATCAATTCTTAAAAACGCCATTAAGTCTGGATTTCTTATAAGTTGGTATGATTCTTTAGGAGTGTTTTGAAGAGTATGCAGCACAATACAAAGTACTGGTTACTGCTGACTCTGCCCCAACCATACAAATGGATATTGTAAGCCTCTGACCCTTAGCAAGTTGAACTTGAGAGACTTAACCACTGTCAATGACATTTATGGACATCATAAGAGTATTCAAAAGCCTCTGTCATCAGTCATGGGAAAATCCAAAGGTTTGTTCAATTAAGTTTTTATATAGCGCTTCTTTAGCAGTTGCTTTCAAAGCAGCTTCACAAAGTCCTAGTGAGGATCAGGTAGAGTAAATAGGAGTTCCTCTGTGAGGCCCCTGGAGGCCTCGCTGACTGAGGCAGGAGCTAGTCACCTCCCCAGCATAAAGAATATACAAACTTAATATCCATCGACGAACAGTTCGCCGGACAGCACCTGAAAAAACAAAAATCAAAAACAAAGTCACAAATAAGTCACAAACAAAGCTATTACTGGCTGGCTTGTGTTTAGAAAAAATTAACCATTTGTGTGACACATATCTCTTCACAGTGCCTAAAATGTTTTTAAAAGTTTTTCAATTGTTGGAATTTCATGTCTGGCCCTTTAAAATGATCCAGAGCTACTGCTGACCCTGCCCCAAACAACACAAAAGGAAGTTGTAAGCCATTGAAACATGGGAGGGACATGATCAAGGTATCTGAAAGCCTCTGTCAAGAGTCATGGGCTTATTAGGACACATTTCTCTTCAGAGCGTAAAAACAGGTACATTTTTAACCAAAGTATATTTTAAAATGAAAACATGCTAAAACAACAGTCTCATAGTTAAATCAGGTTTTGATCACGTCCAAAGAGTTGCATTAAATACTAAGCACATTACGTTTAATAGCAGTCAAACCTTAAAGAGGGTGTGGGTTTTTTATTTCTTTACAAGTTGGTACCATTCTTAAGAGGAATTTTAACAGTGTTTAACACATTTAACTCAATTTGGAGTCTGGCCCTTTAAATGACACTGAGGTACTGCTTGCCCCACCCCCATACACACGTAATCCAATTTAGCTTCATAGACTTAGTCAGCGACATGAGCATGACATTTAAAAGCTGCCATCACAAGTTATGGGTAGCATCCTACTTTTTTCCCCCAAAGTATCTTTTCAGGTAAAAACATGTTAAAACCGCAGACCTAATCTTAAATGCAATCAATGGCATTTTTGGGCAATTGACAGGAATTACTAAATACTTAAAACACTCTCTTTGTTTTTTCCTTCCTTGTATTTTATCATTTGCATTTTCTACTCTTGGGAAGGTCCAGTGTTCCAGCTGCTGTATTTTTTCAGCCTATTGCTTCTGTATTGAGTGTACTTCACTGGCCACCATTCAATGCGGTAGCATCATTCATGCCCCCCACGTAAACACACTCAAAGTCGATTCATTGAGAGGCTGCCATCAACCAGCACAGGTTCTACATTTTGGTGTTTTTGTGTTTCTGAGCTTCCCATGTTTCATCTTTTTACCAGTTTACAGAAATCCCAGGTTAACTGTAGCTTCAGATTTTCTGAAAGACACATCTCAGGCACTTTAAACATAGTTGTACAGTGTATGTTTAAACCACATGTTCAATCCTGTTGTGCTGTTTCAGAGGAATGGTGTTTATGACCTCTCATTCCTCTTGGAACACTTTGGAGTTATTCTGTATCCATCTGATTTTTTTTTTTTGCCTTTCTTTTTTTTATTCAAGTTCAAATGTTTTCAGTCCTTACCTTTCTCCACCTCTCAAAACCCAAGCTTCAGATCCTGTTGGGATCTTTATCTTCCTTTAAACATGGATGAAATCTACTGTATGGACGGAACAGTGACAGTACAGTCCTCTCCATCTGCATGCGTCATTTCGTTTTTAAGAGCAGTGAAGAACAGACAGCCGTTTACTGCTGATTTTAACAAGACACGCTCCCTGTCAGGACACACAGACCATAATGTCCTACTCACATGCAACCGTCCCTCGTGTGTAATCTTGTTGGCAGCTTGGGGGTATTTTCCCTTTGTGTGCGTGCGCGCGTGTGTGTGCAGTCTGCGGTGAAAGCAGCCCGAGGATTTAGAGCTAATCTGAACAGCAGATGGCAAAACATCAGATATTCGGTTTGAGCAGGAGAAAGGATGTTTTACAGCAACACAACAGCACTAAGTCTGCAGCACAAACACACACAGTTATTCTCACACAGCGTCACGTGACTCAAAGAGTGTGTATGTGATGATACTCGTATTAATCCAGTGACCTGGATTGAGTTTGACTGGAGGAAGCCAAGCTGACGTATCTGGAGCGCACGGCTTCTTCCAGAGGAGAAAAAAGAGAAAGAGAAACAACATCCTCCCTCCCCTCTCTCTGTCTCTCGCTCTCAAACACACACTTGCGGGCGTCTTGGAAGGAAACACTATGAACGCAGCTACAGTATGGGCAGAAGACGTCCACCGTTGAGATATAGAAAGAACAGAGAGTGAGGAAAGAGTGCAGGAAATAACAAAGACTCAGTTTAACCGAGAGCAGGTTGGAATTGGAGGGAGCCGTGGAGCCGGAGCAGGAAGGAGGATCAGACCGTCTGTCTGTGGCGGGACAGCAGACGCAGAACGCTCGCACACACTCGCACACTATGGTGGTCCAGGCGGCTGTGACGCCCGGCAGGACCCGCCGGCTCCTGCTCAAGCTACCGGTGGGGAACGCTGAGGAGGAATAGTGAGGACAGGGTAAGAGCTGCTTCCGAATAAGATAAAGCTGGGCTGGGAGACCTTGAGTCCTATGTGGAAGTAACTTGAGGAGAACCTTCACTCAAAGATGAAGGCTCTGCTTTGGAATGCTCACTAATAGTTTGATTGGATTTTTTCTTTAGTTGATGTAGACCTAAACAAATTCAGAGAAAGTATGTTTAGTGTTAAGGATGTGCGTGTCAGCGGTCATCAGTTTTTCAAATATCTTTTCTTGCTTTCAGCGATAGTCAAGCTCAGCATTTAGGTAACTTGTTACCAAATTGTTCACATTCTGAATGGAACCACCTCTATCTGTTGATTTAAGTGACACACTGTTTTATCAAGTTAACCTTCTGATAGAACTCCTCAAATAGAAGTGGAATAGCTGGGAATCAGGTGACTCAAGTTTGAATTCCAAACGTTTGGTCTTTTCCTCGTCCCACTCTTCTCTCGCTCTTTCTCTCCTAAACTATGCGCGCTCTCAAGCTAATCTGCCATCAGATTTAAGGAAAAAGGCTCCAAACAATAATCTTTACGTAGTGAAAAATGGTAATGATGGTAATAATATTGATGGTATAATAATAAAATGGTAATATTATTGAATAAATAGAAAAAAATTATTCTAGTAGAAAAGCTAGGTAATACATGATTATAGTGTGATAAGTGTCGAAATTGGGCACCGAGTCATGTGAATTGTTCAAATCAAACGAATCGTTCTACACAGTAAAATCTAGAGCATTAAATTAACTGTTGCGAGTCGATTTGGTCCTACTTTTTTATCAATTTTGAACCTTAGACATGTATTAAGTTAAGCTCTTATTGTTAATAAAATTGTAAACTGTACATTCTGATGGACAAAATAGAGTTTTTCTTGTGTGAAATACAAGCATTTATTAAAAAGTTTTCTGTGAACAATTGACTGTTTAGATGATAAACTCATATGTTTTGTAAATCAGTTTGAGTGCTATTTGTACTCTGTTCTATTTGTTCCTACTCCATATAGAGTTAAATTAACACTGATCTTGAACCCTAGAAATGTATTAAGTTAAACTTTTCTTAATAAGTTTCACATTGTGATAGGGAACATAGACACATTTTGAGTTTTCTGTGAAGAACTGACAGCTTAAATAACCTTAAAGATATTTTTACTCAGTTTGAGTGTAATTTTTCCTACTCTGGATAGAGTTACTTTTACTCTCATGATTTTACAGTCACTCAGAAAGAGAGAAAGCTGTAACTGAGCTGTTAAAATTTTCTTTACAATGGGCATTCTATAGCAATAAAATATTTGCATTTATCATGTGAAAACAAATAATACAAAAATATTTATATTTTGAAGAAATCGAAGCAAGTCGATCTGGAACTTGAAATGAACTCCTGTGAAATGAACTCCTTGGAAATATTAGCCCAGCATTTATCAACCATAAAAACTCAATGTTTCTCTAATTGTTCATGCTTAGGCTAATGTGTGTAGCTTGATGTAATTGTGTCTAAAATATAAAAATCTACCAATTTTTACATTATTGGGAGTGTTCACTTGATCATAACAATTCTTTGAATACCTTAACTTTTAGCTTCATTGGAGCTATTACTAACATTGAATCCCTGTTATTACGGCTCCAGGATCGACATTTTAGAGGCGAAACAACGTTTCACTTTTGGAACCACGTTAAAAATGAAACATAGGGTGCAGAATATTTCAATTGTACCTAATTCCAGTATTTACTTAAGTATTTTTTACATCTCAACACTTGTTTGAAATATGCTATTATTTTGAAAAGTTAACATTTTAAAAGTTGTTTCGTTATTTAATGAATAAGAAAAAAATAACAGCTTAAACAGCTTCTCTTCCCTGATAAGAAAATAGTGAACCTCATTCGTTGGAAGTACCTTTTGCGAACACTTCCTCATTCCACATTGATTCTCTTCTCTGTTAACTGCATTTGTGTAACCATTCTGTTGGAGTTTGCATAAATACCTTTTCACCGCCAAATAAGTACGCGCTTTTGAAATGAGAAGCATTCTTTTGTTGTAACTGTTCTCTTTACATGATCCAATTCCTCTAATTAGTTTCTATTGTGCCCAGCCATTTTCGAATCAGTTAATGTTGGAGTAAATTTATATTTTTTTGCCAACAAAGGTTCTCAATGATACATAAAATCCAAAGCAAACACCACAGACAGTTGATGGTTTTCAGAGTGAGTCAGGCTCTATTAGAGACGCTGCTTTGGGACAACGGAGAAGAATAGCTGGAGAGGTGGAACGTGCACCTGTGTTTCATGGCTTTGTTCGGCTGATGTGAGGGTCAGTGTCAGGAGTGAGGGATTCAGAGGTCTTTTCCAAGGTTGTGAAACAGTGTTTGTTCCCCGAAGATACAAGAGTCAGCTGAAGATCTCTGGGATAATCCCCGAGCGCGCAGAAACCTGCCCAGTAATGTGAATCATGTTCTGTCTGAGGTTATTCTGTGAGTTCACTCCACTCTGCTGTTATTTACTACAGCTGCTGCAGGCTACAAATGCTGTTCATACTCTCTCTCTCTCTCTCTCTCTCTCTCTCATTCTCTCTTTATCTCTCTATTTCTTTATTTTTTATTTTTCTCTCTATTGTATTATCTATTGTAACTTTATCTTTCTTTTTCTCACCTTGTCCCTGTTTCTTGGTCTCTCTCTATCTCTCTTTGTCCCTTTCACCTCTCTAACTTCTTTCTTTAATCTTTTCTCTATATTTTTCTATTTTTTCTTCCTTGTTTATCTCTTCCATCTCTCCCTCTCTCTCTCGCTCTCGTTGTCACTTTCACTTCTCTTACTTCTTTTCTCCTTTCTTTCTTTTGTTCATCTTTTCTTTGTATTTTTCTCTTTCTTTTGTTTTGTTTATCTCTTTCATCCCTCTCTCTCTCTCTCTCTCTCTCTCTCTCTCTCATTGTCACTTTCACTTCTCTTACTTCTTTTCTCCTTTCTTTCTTTTGTTCATATTTTTCTTTCTTTTGTTCTTTGTTTATCTCTTTCATCCCTCTCTCTCTCTCTCTCTCTTTCTTTATCACTTTCTAATACACGTTTCTACGATTATTCCTGTGACTGGCTAAGCATTCACAGATTGCACCAGTTTTCTACTCTCATGTAAATTCCTGTATGTAGGGTTTAAACTATGGGGCAAATGTTAAAATAGCAAGTACTTCAAAAACAGGTGTAATTTGGAGTAATTTTATCATTATTAATGTTATTTAGCATTACCATGCTTCCATTAAAATGAATCGTATTCAAGCTCTTGTTTCTTATTCTGGACAATTTCAATAAGTTACTTATTGTTTCTCTGATAATAAATGTGTTTCCTCATTCTCCAAAGAAAAAAATAGCTATTTCTTTTTTTTTTGGAATGTATTTCTTAATTTCATAGTTGTATTTTAGTTTTATTTTTGTATGTTATTTGATCCACTCAAATTAACAAAAAATATTGTAATAGTTATTATTGTTATTATTATTATTAGCAAATCTTAAGAG